>CM057459.1:20625000-21825000 GCA_016271365.2 Neoceratodus forsteri
GGAAGGGACATGGGATGACCATAAAGGGGGAATCTGTAATAGTTAAGATGGGAAGAGGTAAAGGCGTGAATAAGGTTTTCAGCGAGTAGAGGTGGGGGTGGGGGGTACAGACAAAGAAGTGTTTGATACTGCAGAGGTGATGAACAGATTTACAAGCTATAGAGATAAGAAAGAGTGAATGTAATGTCAACGTCAGTGTGAACACTGAAATCTCTTGACATGGGGCAGCAAAGAGGCAGCATTAGAAGAGAATAATAGGTCATTTGAGCATGCAAACTTTAGTAATGAATTGAGGCCACGTGATCCATCTGAATTACCCCCTGCCAGCTCAGCAGGTGTACTGGAAATTCATTATGCAGTCATGAGTTTATCCAGTACAATCTTAAAATACTAAGACCGACCCAACCTGAACCATGGGATCTGGCAAGCTGTTCCAGAACCTGATAACCATTTGAGAAAAGCAGTGCTTTCTCAGGGCCCTCTTGAACTTAACCATCCCTGAGCCTGTGAGTGTTTTCCTGCATTACGTGCTATAAAGAAGTCATAGAACTGCAGCAGGGGGCTTTGTCAATGACTCCTCCTCCCAAGAACTTGACAAAAACCTGGTATTGGTTGTCGCCCACAGCTTTATTGCACTCAAACATCCTCACTTTACAACTCTAAATTTTGACTGATAGATACATACTTACAGCATTTGTTCAAACTTTAGAATGATGTATACATATTTACACCTTTGTTCACATTGTCAGATTGTCCAAGTCTTTACACTTCACATCAGCGATTGTCCCTGGCCACATACCCAGAGTAAATTAGTTCATGCCTCCTGTTACCCAGGCCTGAGTAAATGGGGTCCTGCCGCTCCCTCTTGCCTGGCTAAGGGCCTGCCTGATGTAGATCTGGTCATACCCTCCCTGTGAGCCCCTCGTCTCTTGACTGTCTAAGGTGTGCCTAATATAAATGGAGGTCATGCACACATGCCCAATGTAAATCTGGCCATGCTGTTCTCAGTTAACTACTCCTGTACCTGGGTCACCGCACCATGTTCTTCCTCAACGGGCTACCCCTGCACCTGGGTCACCGCATTTCCTTTAGGTCCCTGTTGCCTGGACTCCATGTCTTTCTGCACACCCTTCTGCTTCCTCTTATTATTACAGGTGTTCCGGTGTCTTGAAATCAGCTGGAACAAAGAGGCTGTCCTCTGTTCCAGCTATCCTAAATACCCCCACCGCCAATCCCCTGACTCCTTATTGCCCTGTTCCGTCCCTCCTTTCTAGCCTTTCTCACTGCTACCTTTGTGTTGTTCCCTTCTTCCCTCACTTAACTACCTTTGTCTGCTTTTGCACCATTAGCAGTGCACATGTGCAACCTATCCACGCATGCGCACTGCCTGGCACATTGGGGGAGGGGCATGGGCCGCCTCTGTGCTTATTGCCAGCTGCAGAACGAACCCCCCTTCCCCGGCAAGATCGTCCTGCCGAGAGTTGTGCTCTCTGGTGAGTGGTGGGCTCCATTTTCAGTGACTCCTCTTCTGAAGAACTTGACAGAAACCTGTTTTTGGTTGTCACCCATGACTTTATTGTACTCAAGCATCAAACATCCTCAGTTTATAACTACATTTTTGAGAGATACATATTTACAACATTTGTATTGTCGAACTTTAGAATTACATGTATGTATTTACACACTTGTTCACGTTGTCAGATTGTCCAAGTCTTTATTTCACCTCTCGTCAGCAGTTGTCCCTGGGTGCATGCCCAGTGTAAATTAAGGCATGCCTCTTGTTACCCAAGCCTGATGTAAACTGGGTCCCACCACTCCCTCTTGCCCGGCTCAGGGCCCACCTGATGAAAACTGGGTTGTGAGCCCCCATCTCTTGACTGTCTAAAGCGTGCCTAATGTGCGTCTGGTCAGGACTGCATGCCCAAAGTCAGACCATGCTGTCTCTCAATGGGCAACCCCTACACCTGGGTCTCCACACCAGGTTCTTCCTCGGCAGGCTACTCCTACATCTAGGTCACCATATTTCCTTTAGGTCCATGTCGCCCTGGACCCCATGTATTTTTGGACATCAGGCCACCTCCTGCCTGCAGCATTCGGTTCAACATCTTCATCACCATTTGGGCCTGTAGAAAAATGGCTTCTGTGTTCTGCTACTGGCTCCTCTCTGACTGCTGTAGAACCTTCTCCTGGACTTGCTGCACCTCCACACTCACAGGAGCCTCCAGATGCAGTTCTGCTTCCATCTTGCTGCATATCTCTTCAGTCGTAGATTGTCTGGCATCTTAAAATCAGCTGCAACAAAGAGGCTCAAACACTGTTCCAGGTGTCCTAAATACACCCCCCAGCCAGTCCTCTGACTCCTTGTTGCCCTGCTCTGTCCTCCCCATCCTATCCTTTCCTACTGCTACCTGTCTGTTGTTCCCTTCTCCCTTGCCTAACTACCTTTGTCTGTTTTTGTACCATTAGTAGTATGCATGTGCTATAGCTACCCATGCATGTGCACTATCTGGCACATTAGGGGAGCCGCGGGGGTTCACCTCTGTGCTTACCTCCAGCCATCGTCCTGCTGATGATTTTGACCACCGGTGAGCAGTGGGCTTGGTTTTGTTTTGTTTGTTTTTTGTGTTTTGTCATGAGGAATAGGAATTAAATTACTTTTTTGCCAGCAGGGGCAGGATTCTCAAAGGCAGGATAGGCACCCATCTCAGCTGTGCATCCTCACTGCATTGTCTTCTCATTGCTGTGTGGCACTGCTTGATCTTCAGATGGTTTGCAACAGTCTGACTTGCTTTACATTTCAAACCCATGCTGCCATATTTAGAAGGAAGTGGTAGACAAACCAAGGGATAATCTTGTATGTGCGTTATCCCAAATGCATCAGATTTGCTAGGCAAATTTGTTGCAAGCGGGATGGTTAAAGACATCCATTTTTTGGACTCCTTTGACTGGCTTGTGGCACGCATGTAAAAATATTCTTTTTTTGTTATTTATTCTTTGGTAATTGGGTAAGGCCCACTAGGCACAAGGGCCTGTTTTCAGGGGCAACCCGGGAGCATTGGGGTGTTTAAGTGATTTGCTCAGAGTCACACAGTATGCAAGTGGAGGTTGGGGGAATCAAACCCAGGTCTGCTAGATGTAGCAAGCTCATTCACAGCTCATTACTCTAACCTCTAACCTCTAGGTTATACTGCTGACCCAGCCCCCTATTTTGCCTTTAGTCTAGGTTGTAAATGAGAAGTTGTGTATCAGAGTGTTCCGTATTAACAATACCTTATGCGTTTGGTCGAAATAAAGTTTGAAACCAATAAAAACACACTATGGTTACTGTTTAGGGTCGTCCCTAAAATTGCCCATTGCTCACAAACCGTTTTACTTGAGAGTGTGTAACAGAGAATTGCCTCTCTCTTAAAAAGAGCACTCATACAAACCTTGCTGCAATGAATTTAAAAACTTAGCTGCTAGCACATTTTTCCCTTTAACGCTTGGTACTTTATTCAACACCAACAACATTCATATTTGTTAATATTTATACATTTGTTTTTGTTTGGTATTTTTTTTATGCTCACTGCTCTGGAGTTGACACCCTTCTGCTCTACCTGCCCCAGCCCCATCACCCTGGCGTCCCCGGGGACTCACCTTATGCCTCCCCATGTTCCTCCAGTGCTTCCTCTTGTGGTGGGAGTGGCAGAGCCCCCTTATACATCCACTGCAGAAGGATCTGGTTGTGGGAGGTAGTGCCCAGGCAGCCAGGTGTGAAGCCTGCGAGCAAGTCAGTGTCATCTAGCCACTTGGGATGTTTTCCTTGTTTTCTCCCCATGTCCCCAAGGCATCAAGGGTGCACCATGCACACCGGCAAACATGCGTGATACAGTGCCTGTCGATGCCCTCCCACCCACAAGCTGCTTGCTTCAGCTGCATTACCACCTGTGATCACCCAGATGGCAGCATATTTATTTGTTTGTTTTTGATACCAGGTAAGATGCACTAGTCATACACAAGCCTATTTTCAGGCACGACCGGAGAAAATTACAGACTGATAGCTGGAAAATATACAGCAAACAGTGTACATAAATTGAGAGCAACATCATCGCAGGTTACAATTAATAGACATCATGAATAAGTGTTAGTGCAAACAAAAAATAGACAAGTTGGTGCAGGCAGCAGAACTGGCAGCTGGGATGTTCGATCCTCCAGTAGCTCTTGTTGATCTTATGTGCAAAAATGTTTTAAAAAAATGAGAGATTTATCCCTCTGAAACTGCAGAAACAACAGAAAGGGCTGCCGACTTGAGACTGTTGGTGCAAGTGGTAACATAATAACACTACAGACAAAAAAAAGCTCACTCAAAAAGACGCACAGCACAAAAGGATTAATGCTTCTTAAAAGTTTTAATGTGCCAGCCACAAAGTGAGTACATTGATATGTTTCGTGCCATAGCACTTTCAAAGATCTTCCCTTCCCTCAGTTTCCACCGAATGAGTCAGTGCTGTTCCTCATCATAACTCATCTGCCGTAAACTGAAAATGGAGCACATCACCAATTTTTTTTTGTTACCTTCCTCAAAATGTACAAAAAGGCAGGATCAAACGTAAAAGAACAGTAAAAAAAAACAAAAAACTGTTTTTGAAAATATATAACAGCTAATAGCCACAGCAACCACCACAAAAAAATGGACTGCAACCTGAATGCTAACAAAAAATAAAACTATGAGACAAGATTTACAAAACTGAAAAAACTCAGAATTAGCTATTATAAAAAATAAAACATTGGTAGCGATTTAAAAACTCAATTTTTTTTGCAAATCATGAGTGTCTGATGCCCATTTAAACCTGTTGCGCTTTACTTTTGTAGTTTGTGGCATTGCGCACCTCGGGTGCTTGCATAAGTTTTGTTAGACTTATATTATTCTGTATGTAATTGTAATCACCTAAGATGGAGACAGTTGAGGTTGCCCAGCAACGTGTTCGACAAAGCCAAGCAGGAGGAAAGAACAGGTTTTTAAATTTTTTTTATTGATTTGAAAATTGGTAACCTGGAACAGTACGCTGAGTCGGAGCTCATTTTCAGGCAGGTCCTGGGGTGGGGAAGTGGGAGTGAACAGTTCAAGCGCTTTAGACTACTAAGCAATGATGGTATGTATGAGTGTAACATGGTAGCAAAAAAAGTTACCAAATGGCACAGTGGAAAGACAACAGCTTGTATATATGATGTGATTGCAATGTGATGGCAAGTGGTGAGCCAACAACTCATGTATACAATAAGATTGCAATCTAATGCAGTTAAGGTGGCTAACACTGGGTAGAAACGTCAAGAGTAAAATGTGATGCTATATCATGTTTGCTGGCATTTTCTGCTAATGATGATAGTAAGTAGACAGAATGATATGTTGTATATTAGTCAAATTATAAAAATTGAGTAAATGAAGTGGTGGCATTAGTAACCCAGGTTTAATGAATACCAGTAGGAGAGCTAGGAGAATGGTAGCAGGAGTTAGTTGGGGGTGGTAAAATTAAAAAAACTATCTTCCTTTGTAGAAACATGGCATTTTTCATAAACCAAGCTTGGTCCTCTTATCTGTGGTCCCCTGCCCGTCATTTTGTCTCCATCTGAATGTGCAAAATGTTTGCTAAATTATAACGGCTAACTTAATATGAAATGGAAATGCTAAACACCTTCAGGTAGTTGTGGAGACTTTTCTAAGCTGGTCTAATTACTCAAGTTATCAAGTTATGGGTAATGGCGTCTTAGACTTGCCTAGAGGCCAACTTGTAAGTGAGCTGTTGGAATACGCAAGGCAGTGTAGACTGAGTGTGAGAGGGCTTGTCCAGTATTGTATGGGACTGCTACCTTTCACTGTGTGAAATAAGGGACTCCTGTATCACCACCGCATATTGTCTGTCAGCAGTCGAAGCAGTTGCTGCCCAGGCCCTGCCTTGGGGCTCGGGGGCTTAGGGCAATGTTCACATTATTGCATGGACAGACACACAGTTTGTTGGAATGGGAGAAGGCCTAGATTGGGGTGGTACAAAGAAAATGAAACAAAGAAGTTCCTGGTCCTTTTTGGAAGAGAAATGTGTTTTAAAAAAAAACAAAAAAACAAAAAAAAAACTTGTTCTGTGATATATTTTGCTATGTAAGGTGTACTTGCCTTTTACAAAACTGTTTAATAGCTTGCTATTACACATTTCAGGAAATATTCAAAATTCCCCAACCCCACCACCATTTGCATATTTTTTCATTTTCTACACCAATTGTTTCCCACTTAGTTTGCTTTGCACCGAAGTTCTATGGCAATACAGTCCAGTGCAATTCACCACCACGCCTGAAGGTGTCACTATAAGAACATTGTAAGTGTTGCATTTTTTTTTTTAAATCATGATAGAATCCAGGATTTCTTTTGGACCATACTGCCAGACTGAGCTCTGCACTTGGGCTGCTACTGAATAATTTATCATAGAAGTGTGGAAGTTAACTGAGTTATCTGCTTTTGTTTCTGTATTTAGATACTGTAGACAAAGCGATTGCTCACCTGCCTTTCTTGTTCTGTTTGCTTTTATTTACCTTAAATATTGTAACTTATTATATTGGCCTTCTGCTTTGTTGCAGTTTGCTTATGCATTGCTGCCTATGTGATCTTTTACAGTATGTAATCCACATATACTACATACATCATTTGTTGTTATTCTCCTGCCAACTGTACTAAGTATTTCAAATGCCATTATATAAACTGTGTGTCTACCTTTGTTTGTTTGTCTCCCTATTCCCTGGGTCACACCTGGAAACAAGCCTTGGCTCAGTGTCCCTTTCCCGGTTGCCAACATTTTAAATAAACAAATAAAAATGTTACCAGACATCAGCATATTTTTATTTTCACTCATTTCACCTTAGATAAACTAGAAATAAAAAAGAATAAAGTGATGAAAAATACATTTGTATAAATACAAACTGCATACTTTTGGTGCCACGGTAAGAACAACTAGAGTGACAGATCTGGTCTATTATTAGAAAGTCATTCTCAGTTTTTTTTTTTTTTTATAATGGTTATGCTGTTTGGAGTCAGTAGGTGGTGCTGTATACTGAGAATGATTTAAACTCTGCTTAGCAGACAAGTTTTGCCCCAACCCCCCCTCGCTTGTTATAATAATGGAACATAGTAGTATCCAGGGACTATTTTATATGATGGCAGGAGTTACTTGGAGTGCCCCACTGGTCAGAATCCTAATGCTTCTATCTGCAGTTGTGTCGTACGGACTACAGTGCTGGAACCTGCTTCAGTGGATAACTGCTGAAGGAGCAGATGCTGCTAAAAGAATGAGAATGCTGTGTATAATATTTTGCACTCTTCTAAAAATGGCAATGTTTTCCTGTGGATTGCAGAGCTGTGTTTCTACCAGAACTCCTATTAACCCTGTAGTAGTAAGGGGCCCAAGACCTCGGGGAGGTGGAGAGTTGTTGCTAGAGATTATCGATCAGTTGTGCAGAGAGAGTTTAATGATGCTTGCCCACTCCCAACCTGCGCATTCTCAGGCATTATTTTCAGTTAAAAATGTAGTTTTGTGAAATGAAACTCCACATATTTATTTTGTAGAATACATTAAAATATGGTGTGGTGGGGGGGGGGGGAGTCTCCCTAAACATAAAAATGCTTAGCACTAGCAGAGGGTTCAGTGGTTTCATCTGATTAAATAAAGGTCTCTTACTTCTTTCTTTGCTTTTTGTTACATAGTAGAATATTTTGGATCACCTTTTTCAACTGAAGACTGGACAATATTGCAAAGTTTATTAGAGTTTTTTTTCTTTTCTATATACATGAACAGATTACAGGATTTCTTATTAGTATTGTATTATTTGTCATTAATTACTCTGTTTTTGTTGCTGTATCTAAGTGATTTGGTGTTGGATTATTCTGTTTATTTTATGTTGTATTCAGAAGAAAAACGTATTGCATAAAATCCCCAGGAATTAACTGAAGAATGTCGACTTTTCAATTAGTATTTAAAGCAGCTGTACATGAAAAAGTTTTCATTATCGACGGTAGTCGAACAAAACAAAAGCATCAGTATTCCCATTTTTTTTCTTTCATTCCTGAAGTGAGAGGTAGGAATTTGAGTTTCTGCTCTCCTGCCACATTCATCATAGTAAAACTAAGCATTTGGTGTGGCCTTGTGCTGTTTTCCATCAGTAACATGTGCCAGCATTGCCAACCCTTTGGCGCAGTGGTAGAGCTGCCATTTGTGACCATTGTTCAGAAGCGAGTCTTTGTCATTGGTGGCCGGATAGAGGGAGATTGGGCATCCCAGAGGATGTGCTCTTCCTCCAGGGAGAGGGAGGAGCTACCTCCATACAACACCGCCACTTGGTGACCTTGCATTGCAGTGCAGTGGAGGCACAGTGGGAGGGAGGACATCACATTGCAGGCTGGGGATTGGATCACCTAGTGCACCAACATTCCAGAGGAGAGAAAAAAGCCTTGCCTTGTGCAGTTTGACCTCGAGTGCACTCGAGTCCTGTCCCTGCCACTAGCCACTCCCCACATCCCATATTCTGCTATCTCTGTATCCTGGAGGAGGTAGGAGGTTTACATCTGGTTCGGCCAGGCCCCGTCATAGGGGGTAAGGTCATGGGGTTGGAAGCTGGGGAGGTAGTACCAGGGATGCATAGGGATGGCAGCTGAGTCAGAGTAGGAGCATAAACAGAAAAAAAAATGTGCTAGTTCCTTCTTGACATGTCCATAAAATGAATCAAGTGTGCACTGTCAAAGAGTAAACTCAGGAGGAGGTTTAAAAAATGGTGGTGACAGTCATATTTATTGATGACAAGAACAATTACAAAACTAGTAATTAAAAACTGGTTTCTGGTTGAATACTAGGGGACAAAGGCAGAGTCATACTGTATACTGCAAAATTGTAGAACTTGTTATGAATAAAATACAGTAAATTGCAGTGTTTTTCGTTAGCCATGTGTATATGATAAAAGGCCGTCTATGCAGCAGTGCCATCTAGTAGTGAAACGCTATGAATAATGGCCAAAAGCAATACAGGTGTCTAGTGGTGGTCTGTGGGATAGCAGGTGTAAAGCAAAGGAGCACGCGTACCTCCATACTACAGGGGGATTTCCCTTAAGCTGAATGTTTAGAGCTGCTGCCTTTGGTACTCGGTGTCCCTGGTGTGAGTCACAGCAAAAGCTGGAGGTGCATGCAGTATGTCTGCCCATTAAAGACAAGGTAGACCTAGCAAGCTGCATTGCATTTTTTATTAGCCACATCTGATTTTCATTAGCTGTTGGCTACCATGGCTATCCATTTTTGTTCATCCGAGTTTTATGGAGACGGTATTTACTTCATTATATAATTTCATAAATATAGTCTGACCAACTATTACAGTTTACTAGAGAACACTATTTTAACATTTCACTTCTCTTTCCCAGATTATGTAGTACGTTTGCTGCCTTATCCGTATTATCTGCATAAAATGCTTCCAGCAGGATTTTGTTTACTTCATAGTGCTCTTATTATGACATCACAGTGTTCAGCTACCATAGCAGTGCAGCATGATGTCAGAAACACAGTCAGATCATTTGGGAAGAGTCAGACATTTTTGAAACAGAGTGAGGAATAAGTACTTGTGAATGGGAATTTTTTTAAAACATTGACAGTAAGATGAAGTAAAAACCTACAAAATCTTAACGTTAAATGCAATAGCAGCAAATGTAATCGTCTTAAACATTTTATTATAGTAGATACGTGCTCTTCAGAAGTTGTCTTAAAAAAATTAAAAGACATGGCAACCGAAAGTTAGCTCTAATAACCAGAATGCTGGTGCTAATAGTGAAAAAGCGGAGATTGTGGAGTGTGTCGGACCAGTCATGGTGCTGCGCTTAATGCGCAACTGACAATGCACAATCATCGGGGGGGGGTGCGGGGGACACAGCCCCCCGAAGAAAGGTAAAATAAATTGATTATGTCTACGATTGATCAGAGATAGTGTGACATACTACACTATCTCTTAGTTTGTTTTCTTTTTCACTTTTTCATATTAGTTTTTTATTGCCCTATTGATGGTAGTTGTGTGATATGAAGGAGAAGGGGGTTGTGGGGAGGCACAGACCCCCGATAGCTAGGTCAGTTGCCACGCATGTCTCGTCACCATTACTTCACTTGCCCGAGTAGCGTTATGTTACGCTTATGTTTATAGCGGCATGCGATTCCTGTAGCTTTTGCACTATGCAACATCGTGTGGTCTGGCTCTCTCCACTAGTGCCAAAAAAACTCACTTTATCAGTTAAAAATAAACAAAAAACTCCCAGATAACATGGAGAAACAGTCACACAAATTTGGTATTGACAAACGTGACAACTTATTTTAAATATTTAAAATTCATAATGACAGGTAGCACAGCATAAGATTCCAAAAAACTTACAAAAATCTACCAATTTTAAAGGCAAGGATCCCGGAATATATCACTGCTAGAAAACAGTGAAGCAGTTTTTATCAGCTAGTAAATACTACAGCTTCGGACACACTTTGATTACCTGCTTTCAGCATTTAAGTTGAAGCATACTATTGCTTACATCTTTGTTACAGGGTATTACAAAGCTGGTATAGCAAAGCAAAATGCTACAATGCTAACCATTTCCGGAACTGTTTACCAGTTTTTTTTAAAGAGTGAGTCCGTGGCACAGTAGACAACATTAAAAAAAAAAAATATTTTTTAAAATTTGGCTAATCATTCTGTGTCAAGCGCTATGCATTTTCATTGCTGATTAGCACTTTCAAGCATAAAACTGCTAAGCAGTTCCGTTTATTTCATACCCTGTTGTTTTGATTTTTACTGTAATTTATGATGTGAGCATTTACTGCTGCTGCTGCTGTTCTGCATCTTACCCAAGACAAAGCTAGAAATGGACCTTGTCGCATCTTACTTTTCTGTTTCTTTTTAACTTTATTTTATAATTAAGTTACCCAGGATAGCCCAGCTGAGATGTGACGTCTGATTTTCCAGCAGAGTTTTGCTTCTGCCCATTTCTGCAGCTGGGTGAACTGAAGCACTATGAGGTAAAGAGATTAGCCCAAGGTCACATAGTAACTATTCACTCCTAGCAGGGTCTGAACCTGTGATCCCTCCATTCCCAAGCAGGTGCTTTAACTACTAGACTACACTGAGTAACCAGTAATAACCAAATAAAAGCATATTAGTATTTGAAAGAGTTGTAGTTTTTGTATCCTGCTATTCTTTTTCCTTGGCCACTAAAATTAAATTCATACTGGTCTGCTGGGTCAGTGAAGACTGCGAAATTGTGGGAACTAGAATTTGAACTCTGATCAAAATAAAAAGTAGTTCAAATTCTGTACAAAATGTAAGGCTTGCTTTTAGTATGCCCTAAACTGCAATTTGAAGTCGCATAAATTAAAGCAAAGCATTTATAAAATGGCGTAGAATTTCAAGTGTTTTCCTTTCCAACTGATTATTAAATTCTATCATAATTGCAGCATTCTTCAGTAAGCTCCTTTATTTAACTAGTTAAAACCATTGAGAACAACTAAAGTTCTCATTTTTGGTGGTGACCTGGTCAATAAGGCTCAGAAAGAGGCAGCAAGACACGACAAACTTTAACTATGAACATTAAAACTTGTAACACAGTCCTATTACAATAGTAATAATAATAAGCAATAAAATAAATAACAAATATTCCTACCAAGTAACAAAGACAACAACCATTGGTCCCCTAAGGAACACACATACCCACCCACCTATCACATATTCTTATTGGGGTGGATCAGTGAATGTATTTCTTGGACCAGAAGATATCTTTTCCATACTGTATAGATCCTAAACTAGAGACATGTTTGACTGATAGTTATTTTGCTAAATACAGTCACTTTATCTAGTGAAGGATGCATTTTGTATCAGTATTGTGTTTACTTCACTAAGCAGTGCTCATTTTCCAGGAGGTCCTGGACAATAAAAACATAGGTTACAACATGAAATTACAATACAGTCAAATTGTATACACAAATCCAGCGAGAGAACTGCAGTACAGTACTGCTGAAGTGCAGGATCATGTAGCAAAGCAAGTCAGTTGTACTACATGGTGCAGATAAGTGTCTTGAAATAAAGTAGGAAGTAAGAAATTTTAAATATAATGCACTGTGCCCTAAACCTGTGTTTAGGATTCTGTGTTTATAGAGGGTTAATTAGCGTTGTTTCAGAACTTTGTTTTACTTTTCATGATGTATTTTAGTGGGCTGGATAATTATTCCACAGAGTGGATCTCCAGCTTAGCTCCCCTTGGTACAAAATAGAAAACAATATTTTAAATGGGGAAGGGGGGGCACATCCTCGTCAAGCCTTCAAACTACCAACACAGACTGGATCCATGAGTCCACCCTCCAAATGAAGCTTAAAATATTCTATTTATAAACATATTCCAGCCGGTTTAGTCTGGCTTGTGGATCCAATCTGTGTTGGTGGATGATTATTCCATATTTAGCTGGGTTATATAAACTTATTTTTTTTTTTGCTTGATTCATCCAAGCTATGATCGCTATAGTGCTGTAAAGTACAGTAGCAGACTGACCTAAACTAATTAACCAAGAAAAAGAATGATTTGTGGGATTAAGACAGTTTACAACATGTGACGGACAAGGTGTTTTGTGCTGGCAGGATGATTTAACTACTTAGTCATCGGATGTGGTGACACTTTTGCTGGACACAGAGCATTAGGGTGCACCGAACCCAGCTTATTTTGGTAGATTCCTTTTTGGTATTGAGTGAGTGATTGCTGGCCATTCCAGGTCACTAGACTGTTCTTAAAGGGGCCTGGCCTAAGAGTTTAGGAGAGTTCCTCTTAACAGTTCGAAATGTTATTAAAGTTTAACTGTGAAGACAATTAATGTGTTAAGTAGACTTAACACTCATAAATCAACAGTGGTATTTATTAGGCGACATGCCGTATTAATTATTTGTTATACAAAAATACTTGCAAGAGGTAACGACCTTTGTCATGCTGACTGAAATTGAAGACAATAAAACACAGAACTCATGCAAGCATGAAGTAGCATAAATAAAGTGAAATCCTAAGTACATTGCCTATGTAAAGATCCAGTTAGTAAATACAATTTATTTTGAATTGCTTCCTTCATACAGAAGTATCACAAACTACCATACAGTTGCAAATACGGAAGTACACAGACTTGGTGGTGCCAGTTTAGGGATCAAATAATTGCTCCAGTGAAATAGAAATGTTTGGGGAACTGAGATTATGGCCCAAAAGGAGATAGGGAAAAATAGTTTTAAATAAATAAATAGTTTTTAAGATTCAAAGAGCTGAAGAGAATCAACAGCATTTTTAAAATAATTATCTTAAAAAGGGATTAATTTGAAATTGTTGCTAGTCACTTTTTTGTATAATTTTTTTAATAACATTAAAGAGCGTAATATAGACATAAAACTGACCATCAACAGTTACCAAACACTAAATAAAAACAGCTAGACATACAGTAAACTTATCTAGGAATGAACAATCAACATATATTTAGACGTGCTGTGTTGTGTGTGTGTGTGTATAGAATCTGTTTCACGCACATTACAAAAACAAAAGTTTTCTGTCTTCTGTCTCTAATTCAATAGTTAAGTTAAAAGGTGCCTAGAATATTTAAATAGCATTGATTTAGTCCTCTTTGAAGTGGGTAGTCCCACACCATCCATGGGGTTACGCAATATATAGGGAGCATGACTGCAATCATTGACCTGGAAGATAAAGGTCAAAGATTAAATTCATGGTGTGTTTTTTTTTTTTTCATTCTCCGTCCTTTGCATTTTGTAGATACACCTCAGGTGGTTCTACATGAGACCTGATGAAGGACTTATTAACCAATCGTGGTCTTTCACCCCAGGCCAAAGTTCAAGTTAATGTTCTGTGCAACATATGACTATATTAGACTTGGACAAAGTATACTGCAGTCGAGCATTAAAACGTTTGTCCATAATAATGTTGCTTTCTCTTTTTCTAAACCATTCCTTAAGAAAGAAAAAAAAAAAACATCAGGAGCTAGGGCATCAGATTTCCTAGTGCCGTAATATTTGGAACTGCACTTTACATACGCTTTGCTTTTTTTGCTCAAGAAATCATTTGTATTAAGAAACTAAGACTTGATATCTATAAAGTTGCAGTCCTCACTGTGTTAATTGCTCTCAGTGTGTTCTACATAACTTTAAAGGACAATGTCAACCTCTTTTAAGCCTTAAAGTTCCTGTTTTAAACCAGTTGGAGATCTAAGTTCCAACAATATACTGAATTTTCACTTATGTCTTTTTTCCAAATGAGTTGTTTTGTGGAGAGATTCTTATGTCCTAAAGAAAAAGTATTCAGGCATTTAACCCAGCTCACTCAGTTGCACAACAAATGGGGAATGGGCTTAATAAGTAGTACTGTATCTTGACATGGACATAATGAGATCGCTGTCTCTCACTTTCTCTTGCCTTTACACATCCATTATGTGGCAGTATTGTAATCCAAAAAATAAGGAAATTGTTGCAACCACCTGGAAAGGGGCTTCAGACGTGAGCAACGGCATCCCACACTGGGACCCTCTGGGTCCAGCTTTTAGCGAGTCATGGAAGTGAGGGGCTCGTCATTTTGGGGAGGGTGGGCATGGGTCACCTGGCTTCTGCTGACCCCCTGCTAGCTGACCATAGAGTGGCCTTGGTGCTGGCTGCGAAGGCAGTCACTTGCTTGCCTGCCTTCTAGCACTGAGAAAGGAGGCAGCCATGGCAGTTCTGATAGTTGAGGGGGGCATGGGATTAGAATGGACAAGAACAAAAAAAATAATAAAATGTACACAGTTCACGCTTGTCTTTCATAAATTGTATTGTTTCCCCCCTCTTATTATTGCTAGGGGTATATGCATAAAATGGACAATTTGCCCTTTGCACATCTGGTCTGACTGCTTGCCAAAACATAGTCAATGTCATAATTCTCTGTTCATATGTGCTGTTGCTATGGAAATAGTTATGATGTCACAAGCAGAGAATTATATGTTTGATTAGCTGCCGGAGAAGTTGAAGTCCAAGGGGCAAATATTGTGTTATGCAAATGCCCCCAAGTAATAATGAGCAAAGGGCAGATAAATACTGAAAATAGAATTGATCAGAGTTGTTTCCCCTGAAGTGTCAGTAGATCACTTAGCACACTAGGAAAGAAAAACATGTTTACATCTGTTTTGTGTTTGCTTTACCTATATATTTTTTTGTACAAGTCATTAGCAGCGAGATTAGAAATCTGCTAGTGTGATTTATTTTCTGATTCATCATAGGAGCAATCTTTTAGCACCTTCATATATTAACTGTGTACATAAATTATGAGATTAACAGAATGTATATAAAACTGATCCTCAACTGTTAACAGCAGTTCTTTGAAAATAGGGTGTACTTCCATGGAGGAAGCTTGCGTTCGCCAATTTTCTTGTGGCTCTAGACGGTTGTTATGGAACTTATCCTTCTTATGTTATTGAAAATATTTAGTGTACCCTGCTTTGAAACATGTTAAACACAGAATAGGTATTATGGTGTGTAATGTCAAATTTCAACAGTAGAACATTTTGTAACAGACTTTAAGGAATCTATTTGATAATGTGCTCTAAGTAACATAGAAACCTATCTCACCTGTACAGTATTTTTTTTTCCTTTATAAACATTGATATGTTTGTCATTTAGAGATGGCAGTTGTTGTTTTTTTTTTTCGTTTAGTAAGCCTTGGGTTTCTGCAACCTTTTTAAATGTATTGCTGTGTTGTGAACAAGCCACGTATGGGATTTTCAGATTATTAGACACTGCTCCTTGAAACTCAGGAGAGTATTTTGTAGGGCTTAACTCTAGCTAAAGTATGCTTCTTTGTGTCCTTACCTGGATGGAAAATGTTCAATGGCTGATGAAAACTACTGGTAGAGGATTTGGCTTTTATCCACAGTGTATCAGGAAAAAAGCTGTCAGTGTTGTTTCAAAAAAGAATCCCTTTCCGATGATTTAAGCAAAACTGTTTACATTTTCTAATCTCATCAAACCTCTTGACATATTTAATTGGGCATCAGGGTGTAATACAGGAATTTCCGTCATGTGATGGATGAATTGTTTTCCTATTAGGTTAAAGGCTGGGTTCCAAGCATTTCTTTCCATTCTGCTGCAGAGAGCAATAAATCTTCTGAGCAACATTAATTGAATGCTTTCTGTGTTTATCATTTCTATTCCATATATTTATTGCACATGATATATAAATTATAGTTGTGAGTTCATTTCAAGGCATATAATACATTTAACCTTTTTTAGACAGTCTGGAAATTTATAATTCCTCCTTTGTTAGGCTACAACAACATTAAAACAAATGATAACAATGTAAAAAAAATCCACTTTTCCATCATAAGTTGAAATAAAGCAACAGGATTCAGATCATATCTCTTGTAGAACCAGTTGGTTTAACATGTGCCATTGGTTTTTATAAATGCAATTTTTTCCCCATTCAATTTCTCTGAATTGTCTGTACTTCATGGGACTGTATTAATTCTTTTTCAAGCTTATTGCTGAGAAGACCAACAGTTTGAGGATACTCTTAAGGCCCTTTTACATGGAGTCTACCTACTAGCATTGCTGTTGGAATTGGCTCGCTCCACTCCATCTGCACTACCGGTCTGTCTGTTTACATTCTGCAGCCCTACATCACCCCGATAGTTCTTCCGGCATTTTGACAATGTTTCCAGCTGGCCGAGAGTTGACTTCTAAAAGTCCTCTTACACAGTTCTTAAAAATACAGCAACAGCCTCCCAAATAATTCACCAAATTAAACTGATCTTACATGGTGATTGATTTGGGAGGCTGTCAGAGTGGTGCAGGGCTGCAGAATACCCGGCAGAAGTATACTAGTCTGAAGATGGCAAACTGATGGGCAATCATGCGTATGTGGTCAAGAAAAGAACCAGCAGCTCTTGTAGTAGGAAAATTGAGCTGATAGTTGTTTTTTAATGTTAGGGATTGTTTGCAGTTTCTCTTTTGAGACACTGTGGAAATGTTTGCAGATACAGTTGAGTTCACTCATTTTCCCTTTTTTTTTGTCTTTTTTGTTTGCACTGGATGCCTACAAAATGGCAAGATTTGCATCCATGTGAGTGTTGCTGTTTGTTTGGATGGCAGCTGACAGTGGCGCACAGTGTCCAAAACACACTGCATACCCAGGAAAGCTGGGAACTCGGTGAAGCAATGATGAGGTCCACGGTGGTTTTGCATTACAGAAAAGGCAGTGTTGTAGTTGCTCTGCATTGCTCACCATGGTGCAGAGCTGCTGGTGTAAAAAGGCCTTTAGAGTATAGTAGAAAGGTGGAGTAGACCTTCTTAATTCTACTTAAAACTTATGTGTACTGCTCTACTGAAGACCTAAGCCTAAGCTTAAATACACATGTTGTCTAACTTAACTCCAAGGGAGTCACTGTAGAAACAGAAAGCATTGTCAGACTAATGAGAATAAGAACCTAAATGGAACAGAGCTTTCAGATCATGGGTGGAGCTTGACTGACATCCACCCCCACCCCTAAGAGCACCTTTCTGGTGATGTGGATGGAGACAGACCTTAAATAACTAGCATTCCAAGTAGGCAAGGTAGATAAGGGGTCAACTTCATCCACCCAGATCTTGATCATTTCATATTTGTTGTCATCCCTCTGGCAGATCAAGACCAAGCCCCATCTAGGGATAGGAAGGCAAGCCCCCCTAGCATGTCTCCCAGCTGCACCACTCTGTGGGGCCACCAGGGAGCAGTCATGAAGAAGGAGATATAGGCCTCCCTTCCTAGAAGAGGAGAGCATCATCATTGACACTTTATTTAGTTTTTGTTGATCGGGTAAGTGCACTAGACAAATCCTGCCTATTTTCAGGCACGACTCGGGGAAGGGGGATACAGATGAATGCCAACTGACCTTGAACCAGATGAAACTGTTGGTGGTATTTTTAGTGAATGAGGGAAATTTGGCTAGGACACCGGGGAAATTCCCCTACTCTCCGCTGGGGGCTTGCGGGCCGTCTGTGGAAGATGGCCACTTCTCCGGGAGCGGCAGAGAGGGAGGACGTTCCTAGGACAGGAGCTCTGGCCTCCGCTCCTGTCCTGTTTACACAGGAGGCCATAGATGTAGCAACGGCGATTGCTGACTTTTCTCAAGTGCATGGTATGGCTATGACAATGGATATTACGTCCGCTTCAGCGGACCTACCTGTTTTGAGTGCTGGTTTGGATTTGGGAGAGCCCCCTGCATTGCCGGCCTTTTCTCGTCGGCAGGCGCTTTTGCGTTGTAAACTGGATTTGCAAAAACAAAGTGAAGACATCGAGGCGGAACTACGGGCGCTGCAGGAGGCTTCGCAGGGGGCCCAGGACGCTTCGGACCGGATAGAGCTTGTGTTCCGGTCGGACGATGCACAGTTGGTTGACGTGCTTCCTCCCCCAGTGGAGTCGTCGGATTCTCGATTACCTGGCGACCCAGATTGTGTTCCTGCGGTGTGCTCACTGCCAAATGCTTCTCTGGCTGTTCCTGCCCCACTAGACTCTCCCGTCAAGAAAGCTCGACTGGGGATGACAAGGATGGTCTTGGACCTACCGGTTTCTGTGAAAGCTATTCCAGTTGATACAGAGCAGACGTTTTCTTCTTTGGATCGTAGGAAACCGCAGAAATGGGGTGATTTAGCCCCTGAGCCCCCTGCCATACATAGTGCATCCTGGTCACCTGAAAGAGCTCTAACGGAGGCTGGTTGGATTCCTGGGGCTTCGGGTCAATGGACTCCAGACCCAACGGACCCCTCCTTTCTAAAACTGTGTACTTCATCTGCTGCTGTGGCCACCGACGACAGTTCTTCAAAGAGCTCCACCATACCTCGGGGTAATATTTCTGTAGCATTGCCAAATGTTTCTGTTTCTTCTGTTGATATTTCTACCCCACCAGTTGTTCAGGATAAAGGCTTACCATCTGCAGTTGGGAGGGGGTCTAGCTCAGTTCTCAGGGCTGACAATCAGGTTTTGTCCCCTAAAGCTCCCTTGTTTCACCTGGCTGATTTATTCCAGCCAACTGGGGAACCTGCTTCTCAGAGGAACTCAGTTAGCTTACTATATAAGGGAGGCTTAGAACAAGCGCCAGATAGATTATTTATAGCTCGGACTTTGTTAAAACAGTCTATGAAATATTTCTCTTCGGAAATTTTTGCATTAATTTCGTTAGGGAATGGAAACTACGATGTTAGTTTTAAACTTGTCTCGAATCTTGACAGGTTTTGGGCACAATATGAAACCCTTAAGAATGACCCTTTATGGGTTCCGTTTCAGGCCATTCCACTCACAAAACCCTTGATTAAGACCATCACTATCTTATTTAAGAATGAAGGTGTCAATATTGAAGACATCCTATTTTGGTTACGTAAGAGATGTGAAATTTTGGGGAGACCTACTCCCACTTTGGATAGTGAAAAAATATGGGATGGCAGTTGGAAGGTTAAAGTAAAACTTTGCTCTACTAATTCAGGACCAGTCCATCTACCTAGTGTGTTCTTTCTCGGGAAAGATCGGGGGTCCATCTTCTATGTTGGGCAACCCAGATCCTGTTTTAAGTGTGGGTCCCGCCTGCATCTAAGTTCGGCCTGTGACACCTCTAAGTGCAATCATTGTCTGGAGTATGGGCACTTGGCTTCCGCTTGCCTGAACCTTTTTAAATGCAACCTATGTGAACAGACGGGTCATGCCTATGGGCGATGTCCTTGGGCCTCGCATGATAGAGCTGACTGTCCCTCCCATGACGGACTTATTACTCAGGCACAGTGGACTTTTTCCCAGAAATTTGACAAAGCTGTGCCGCAGGCATCAGACTCTGTTCAGATTCCAGCCCTGGCAGTTCCTCGTCGAGCTAGCCTCATTGACACGATGGACGCTACTCCCTCCAGTGCACCAGTAGAAGCAGACTTGCATTCACTTTCTGTTCCTTCTGCTGATCTGTCTGTGGAGGATCCTGTGGCTCACATGCCCCCCCCCCCATCTGAAGCCCCATTCAAAACTGTGCAACCTAGGAAAAGGAACAGACGTGGCAAAGCTATGTCAGAACTTAAGCCCCCTCTCACAACTATTGCCCAGAGAGAGCCAGTTAAATTAGGGAACATTTTTTCCC
Organism: Neoceratodus forsteri; assembly: GCA_016271365.2. Lineage (NCBI taxonomy): Eukaryota > Metazoa > Chordata > Ceratodontiformes > Ceratodontidae > Neoceratodus > Neoceratodus forsteri. Next base: position 20,645,183 of record CM057459.1, read on the forward strand.
CCCTAGAGGACGATATTGGTGGGGATTCAGGAGATGACACAGACTCCTCGTCGGTTGTTTCTAACACTGATTCAGAAAACAGAATAGATGATTCTATTGCTAAACGAACAAGACGTAGGCAACTGGGTAAACCTGCCTGAGGTTCTCCCCTTGGTTTTTTTTTTTTTTTGTCTTTTTCTGATTTTTCCCTTCTTTTTTTTTCCTGATATGTCTTCTTTAAAGATTTCTACATTAAATGTCAGTGGTTTGAAGGGTGTGAAGAAGCGTATTGTTTTTTTTTTTCACTCCTTAAAACTTTTGATTTGGATGTTATTTGTCTACAAGACATCCGACTGAAGACTTCTCAGGAACTCCAACATGCTTCTAATAGTTGGACTTTGGACCCATCATTCTGGTCTATAGGGGAGGACCCCTGTGATGGTATGGGTATCTTGTTTTTTAATTCTGCAGTTTCTGTGTCCAGATTAGTGGATATTCACCCTGGGAGGGCATTATGTTTGGATATCTCTATTCATACAGCTAGATTTCAGATTCTTACTGTATATGCCCCACAAACAAAGCTCAACAGACAGCTCTTTTTAAAGAGGTCCAGCCATATTTACATACTTCTCGATTAGTAATTTGGTTAGGTGATTTTAATTGTGCTTTATCGACTGCTGATAGAGGTCTCCAAACTGACAAAATGTTTTGTGATTCAGTTGTTTTACATAAAGTAGTGTCTACGGCTCATTTAGTTGATGCTTACAGGGTTTTATATCCTACGGTGGGTTTTACCTATTTTCGGGGTGTCCTTTGGATGAGAATAGATTTTGTTTTTGTATCAGCAATTTTACATATAGTTCAGGCCTCCTCTATTTCTTGGGATGGGGCCCCAAGATGTCAGAAGAACATTTGGAGATTGAATGAAAGTTTATTGGAGGAATATACCCTTAAAAAGTTATGGTTGAGAGACTGGGCAGCCCGGGCGTCTGTTGTGGAATGCTATGATTCCATCTTAGAGTGGTGGGAGGATACCAAACTGGGTTGGAAACATTTTTTTCAACATCGGGCTCGAGTTAAAACCCAGAAAGACTACATGAGATATTTAAAGCTCAGACACCAGTTACAACGTCTGATATCACTTACTGAGACGACACATAATTATAGTGCTCATATTGCTACTTTGAAAAGACAAATGGTGGATTTACAGTATAACAGGGGGAGGTCTTTGGATCAAGAGTTGAGATTTGGCACACGACTGTCTAAACATTCTTTGGATCCGTTCAAAGAAAGTCAGAACAGAGTAAATTCAAGACTTATTACTTCCCTCACTGATGAGACGGGACACCTTGTGAGTGACCCACACAAACTTCTGCATGTAGTAGAACAATATTTATCCTCTAGTTTGGCTCCAGATACTATTTTGGATGATAATGCCATTAACAACATTTTACATGGGTTACAGTTACCAGGTTTATCAAGGGATCAACAGCAGGCACTAACAGTGGATATTACTTTGGAAGAAGTACAATCTGCAGTGTGTATGTTGACCTCTCACATGGCCCCGGGCACAGATGGTCTCAGTGCTGGGTTTTATAAAACCTTTTTACAGACCATTGGCCCAGTTTTGGTTCTTCTTTTTAATCATGTTTTACATTCTGGATCTTATGCCCCCTCTATGAGAGAGGCGATACTGCTTCTTATTTATAAAAAGGAATAAAACAGGTATTGGTAATTGGCGTCCACTTAGCCTCTTAAATACTGACATGAAAATTCTTAGCAAAATCCTTTTGGCCAGGCTTGCCAAGATCACTCCACTACTACTTCATCCTGCACAGACCTGTGCGGTTAAGGGCAGAAAACAACAGGATAATTTAATATACCTTAGAGAAGTTTTTTGTAGAGGGGACCTTGGACAATTGCAGGGGTTTGCTTTTGGACTAGATCAAGAGAAAGCCTTTGATCGAGTCTCTCACAACTTTCTCTTTTTGGTATTGAAAGCCTTTGGGTTGCCAGACACATTTGTTTTTTGGATCTCTGCAATGTATCAGGGAGCAGTACTTATACCTAATGTTAATTGATGGTTGGGAAAGAAGCTGGCTATTACGAAGGGAGTTAGACAAGGTTGTCCACTGTGTCCTACCTTATATGCCTTTTCTATTGATATTTTTATTAGATTGTTACAAGCAAACACAGCGATACGGGGTCTTGATGTGTTCCCAGATAAGCCGTCACAGCAAGTATTGGCTTATGCAGATGACTTAGTTTTATTATTACCCCCTCATTTTTCCGTATCGGCGTTGCAAGACTCCATTCGCCTTTTTTGAAGTATTTCTGGTTCCAGAATCAATTATAGCAAGTGTACTGGCGTTGTTATAGGCACCACACCAGTGCCTGAGAATGGAAGTATGGCCGGGATGTCAGTATCCAGAGCACCTATTAAAATCCTGGGGGTGTTTTTTGGCCATGGGGATATGGCTGGATACAATTGGGACATGGCATTAGCCAAGGGATTCAGACTAGTGGGGGAATGGAAAGGCATGCCACTCTCCAAGAAAAAAACGGGTTTTATTGATTAAAACACTCCTAGTTCCTGTTTTTCTATATGTTAGTTATATTTTTCCGCCCCCCTCTCATCTGTGGACACAGCTTTTTAGTGTTTTTTTTCCAAGCGTTCTGAGGGTCCCGACTAAACCCTCTTAAAAGAGAATTAACTTATCTTCCTATCGCTGAAGGTGGGGTATCTATGATCCACCCTATTGCTTTTTTTTCAGCCTTTTTTTTACATGTAATTTAGGATCAGTCTTAAAACCTGGGTGGCTTATTTGGAGACCTTTCATGGAGCATCGGATTAGCCTGTGTAGATCAGGGTGGCAGGAGAAGAAGCCTAGATTATTATCCAGGCTGGCAGAGTTACCAATTATATGAAAGAATGTATGAAGCAGCTTATCAAATGGGAGGTTAACATGCAGTTGTTGCAGACTTATGACAGGAAGAAATTGGATAAACATATACTCTACACGGAACGTACTTCTGAGGTGCTGTTCCCAGATTGCCCGCCGGACAGACAGGCGGTTATTTTACAGTTCCTTATGAATAAACGTATTCCACCTTATGCATGGGATTGTGTATGGTTAGGAAACTATGGTAAATTAGGAGTTAAGGGCAATAGTAAACATATACGGTTATCGGAAAGGTATTGCCCTAGGCATGCTTGTATTCAAATTCTAGAAACTCAATGTCATTTATTTCTAGAATGTTCTTATATTAAACCATTCTGGGACTTACTGGCGGATTACTGGAAGGTTCCTTAATTTCGGTCCCTTGATTATTCTACGGTTATGTTTGGCCCTTTCCCTAATACGTTTGTTAAATATCATAGTGCAACTATTTATGTTATATTATGCATTTTGAGATTTCATATATGGCAATCTAGGTGCCTTTGGATTCTGCAACAGAAAAGCATTCCTTCTTCGGAACTGGTTGCCACTGTTTGTAAAGCAATGGATAGACTTATGAAATACGACTCCACTAATGGACCAAATGAACAATTTCTGAGTTATTGGATTAATTGTACTACATGGACTAATTGATTGTTTTTTTTTTCGCTTTCTTCATTTTTTGCATGCTGATCTTTGATTGATTGTTTATTGTATTTTATGTAATGAAGTCCATTCTTTCAATAAAATCCCCCTACTCTTTTCGATAAGTGCCATGGGAATCTTTAACATCCTCCTGAACTACCACCAATCCAGGCAGATGAGACCTCGGTTTAACATCTCATCCGAATGTACCACCCCTCTCATGCTGCACTACAGTGTCAGTACTGGGATATTAACCCATCTTTTTCACCTCCAGCATGTCCAGGACAGTGAACCCCTGCTTGGAATGAAACCTGGGCAGCTGGCTTAGCAAGCAGCACCCACCACTGTTACACTTTCAAACTGTCCCTATTCCCTATTTTCATAGTTACTGTTAATGATTTCTGCTGGTATTTGCAGAAATAAAAGCCCTTGGTTTTTTCCACCAATTATATAGCTCAACATGCCTAGTCAGTTTACTAAATGTACAGATCTCAAGATTATCCCACATGATCAAAGTTTGAATGAGCATACCCATTTAACGGGAATTACTGTATATGTTATCTTTTTATTGCAAAAAAAAAAAAAAGTAGAAAATGTTGCATCTGGTGGTGATGTTTTCTTATAAATGACAGTATTGTAGCATATTTTTTAAATGTTATTGTTTATGCTTCTGTTCTGGGACCCACTCATCAGTCATACAGCCATCATACAACCCCGCCTCACTACAGTTCTCCCCTCCTGAGCTTGTCCCCACTACCTGGGCCTCATGGTGGGGCCCTTAGGGCTAGCCGAACTCCTCAGGACAACTAACATGTTACTCTATTCGGGATGCCTCTGGCGGCTCTAGACCGGAGAGGGCTAAAATAATGTCATATTTTGGGCCTGAGTTTTCTTCTGTTTTTGTCCCTCCAACTGGATCTGACAAATAAGGACTCCATGCGTGTGCCCACTGGAGTACATTGTTGTGTGGAGCCAGTTGGTGTCCGTCCCACCCACAGCTGCTTTGCTTGCAGTGCTACTTGTGGTCAGTCAGGTGGCACTATGCCAGCAAAGGAGTCAGATTCCTACCATTCCTGAAGGAGAGTGTTCTATGAAATGCTTGATCTCCCCCGATGTTCTGGGCTTGTTCCTAAACCTAGGTTGTGGTTTCATGAAGAGCAGCACTGCTGCTGCTATACAGGCAGGCTGGCAGGGTGGGTAATAACATATCCTGAACAATTTGTACTTTTTTTTTTTTTTAACTTTTGTTTATTCTCCTCCCCTCACCCTGGAGCTGCACTTCTTCAGGAGTCACCTAGACCTACCCCACGGCTTGCCTTACCTTGAATCCTCGGAGGTTCTCCCATGGAGCCGTGGCTGTACCCCCCCAGGTTGGTACGGGGTGGGGACCTGACGCCTGATATCTTCAACTGTTGTCAGGTCCCACGGTGGTCAGGCAGGCAGTCGTAATTAGGGTCAGGTTGGTGCTCCGTCTACCCACGCTCTGGGATGCATTTTCCTCCTGTTTTTCTCCCTACATGCGATGTGTGCCCTGACATCAAGGCACCACACGCCGATGTCTACCACATGTCTCGACCAGTCCCTCCTGCGACTGCAGCACTTGCCATACCTTGAGCCTCTGTCCGGGGTCAGGCAAGCTGCGGACCTTGGTCCCCTCCCTCCCCCTGGCGAAGACAAGCAGTCATAGGACGCTCGAGTCTTCTCCCCCAGCAGGCCCTCCAGCAGTCCGGGCTTGCTCACGAACCTGGGTTGCTGGTGTCGCTAGCAGAAATCCAGCCGCTGTGCCAGCGGGCTGGCCTAACAATTTGTACTTCTAAATATTAGTTCTTATGTCAAGTTCATATAAAAGATTTTGTCAACAGATTTTTTATGAGACATCTTATTCTATTAAATATTGCACACTTGCTTTTAAAGCTGTTCCAAAAACTTAGATAACTGCACTTATCCTTTTCACATTAAATAGTAAGGCTGTGCAAATGTCTAATAATTTGCATTCCCCCACGCACCAGTAGTTATAAGTAACCTGAAGATGTGAAACTTTTGGAACATAATTAAGTTGAAACTGGAAAAATTCACCTCTCGACCCCCAGGAATCGTTCAGTATGCTTAACTAATGCAGTCAGCCTTCAGTGTCGAACTGCCACGAAGAGAATGGAATGTTTGTAAATGATGGAACTCTCATTGGCTCGTGCCAATTTCAAACTGCTGCCCATAGTAACTGCTGCACTCTGAAGCGCTCAGATTCATTTCTCTGGCATCTGCCTGCCAGTTCAGACACCTTGGAGAGCTCTCTTCAACTTCTTTAAAAAAAACTGTAACTTTTTGAACTAGTTTGAACTAGAAAAAGAAAGCATTCAGGAAGTACAAGGAATCACAGAAGGAGCAGGACAGAGAACTGTATCAGTTAAAGCAAAAGGATGCTGGGAAGGCAGTCAGAACAGCAAAGGCCCAAACCAAGGAAAAGATAGCCAACTCAGTTAAGAAGGGGGATAAAACCTTTTATAGGTACATCAGGGAGCGAAGGAAGACCAAGGGAGGGTTAGTGAGGCTTAATAAAGGGGAGGGAGGGTGGGCAGAGGCTGACTGTGAAAAGGCAGAGATACTAAACAAATATTTTTGCTCAGTATTTACAAAAGAAGAGGGGGAGATACCTAAAACAAACAGCAGAAACACTCTGGATACAGAAGTTGATACCAGCCCATTTACAGAAGAAAGGGTTCTGAAAGAACTCTTAAAACTGAAGGTGGACAAAGCAATGGGGCCTGATGGGATTCATCCCAGAATTCTAAAAGAACTAAGGGTAGAACTAGTGACACCACTAACTACCCTCTTTAACAAATCATGGGAGGATGGGGTGGTACCCGAGGACTGGAGGAGGGCAGATGTGATTCCCCTTCACAAAAGTGGGAGCAAGGCAGAAGCAGGAAACTACAGACCTGTTAGTTTAACCTCAGTGGTAGGGAAAATGATGGAATCACTTCTGAAGGAAAGAATTGTTGAGTATCTAGAGGCCAGAGGGGCACAGGACCCAAGGCAGCATGGATTCACAGCGGGAAGGTCATGCCAGACAAATCTGATAGATTTCTTTGACTGGGTGACCAAAGCAGTAGATCAGGAGGGCTGTGGACATGGCCTACCTAGACTTTAGCAAGGCATTTGGCACAGTCCCACACAAAAGATTAATATACAAGTTAGCCAGCCTGGGAGGGTCCAAGATGACAGCCTGGATAAAGAATTGGCTGGAGAATAGGACACAGAGAGTAATAGTAAATGGAGTCCACTCTGAAGAAATGGGGTTACTAGTGGGGAATCGCAGGGTTCAGTATTAGACTCGGTCCTCTTCAATGTCTTTATAAGTTACATTGCAGAGGGACTGAAGGAAAAGTATGTCTCTTGCAGATGACACAAAGATCTGCAACAGAGTTGATGCACAAGGTGGGGTGGAAAGGATGAGAAGGGACTTGGCAAGGTTAGAGGAATGGTCAAATGTATGGCAGCTTAGATTCAATACTAAGAAGTCCAAGGTAATGCACCTGGGAAACAAAAACCCAGGGGAAGAGTACACAATGGGGGGTGAGATACTAACAACAACAAAAATGGAAAGGGACCTGGGGGTAGTCATATCAGATGACCTAAAGGTGGGCAAGCAATGTGAGAGGGCAGCAAGGAGGGCTGGGGGGATACTGGGATGCATAGGGAGAGGCATCACTAGTAGAAAACAGGAAGTTATTATCCCTCTGTACAGACAGTTGGTGAGACCCCATCTGGAGTACTGCGTTCAGTTCTGGAGACCAAATCTCCTCAAAGACATAGACAGGATGGAAGCTGTCCAGAGGAGGGCAACTAAAATGGTGCAGGGTCTGCACCAGAAGACATATGAAGAGAGACTTAAGGAGCTAAATATGTATAGCCTCGAGGAAAGGAGGGAGAGGGGGGACATGATAGAAACTTTCAAGTACCTCAAGGGAATCAACAAAGTCCAAGAGGGTAGCATCTTTCAAAAAAAGAGGTGTGCAAGAACAAGGGGGCACAATTTAAAGATAGAAGGGGCGGCTCAGAGGTAACTTAAGGAAGTATTTTTTCACAGAGAGGGTTGTGGATGCATGGAACGGCCTTCCGGAGGAGGTTGTGGAGTCAAAAACAGTGGTGGAATTCAAGCAGGCATGGGACAGTCATAAGGCAATTCTAGGGGATGGGGGTAGGAAGAAGTAGGCTGCTGGTTAACTAGGATCTGCAGCTTATCCATTAGGTAGGGAAATGGGCAGACTGGGTGGGCCAAGCGGTCCTTATCTGCCGTCAAAATCTATGTTTCTGTGTTTGTTTTCTTCTATTAATTTGCAATTGCTTCCCCATGTCAGGTATTTTTAGTAAGTCTTAGTGAGGTTTGTTAGTGTTTTTAATGGTACTTCACAGTGTCATGGAACCACAGGGAACCGCAGTTCCTGTGGTATTTTTCCACTATTTAGTTTAATTTTACTATTTAGCACTCGGTTCCTCCTTGGGACCGTAGCACTATTTTTTTTTTTAATGGTTTTTAAAGAGGACCTTCACCTGTCCTTTTGACTTCCATGCATAAATTACCCCTTCTTGCACTGATTTTGGAATTGTATTTCATTACTGTCTGATGCAGTTTGTTTTTGCATTCTGAACTGCTAAAAATTGCAGGGTGTACCAGGCGTTCTATAGCAATTAGCAAGCCTGGTATTTCTGTGGACCTAGGGTTGTACTGCTGACATCACTGTAGGGCAGAGTCAGTGTCACACAAACAGAAAACCATACTGACAAGGCATTTGGAGTTTGGCATAATGCATTGCTAACAGGGTGTCTTGGGGGAGGAGGAACACAGTATGTATACTGAGTATTGGTAGGTTCCCTTGCAACTGCATGGTACTGCACAGTGTAAGTCACTCCCCTATCCTACAATGATGTCACCAGGAGCTAGCAGCCCAGCGGCTAAACATCAATGGCAGGTGCGGCAGGGCTAAAAATTAAATCCAAATTATGGAAGGCAGAGTAAACCTTGGCCAAAAATCACAATTGCACACACCCTTTCAGGTCTAGTACTGCATATAATGACTACAAGCTGTAATTTTTTGGGACCATCACTGAAGTTCCTCTTTAAAGTTTTGCTTGGTTCATTTTCCTGTCAGGAACCAAGTGCGTTGGTCGCTTCTGCTGTATTGTTATTACCTTTGGGGAACTGAACTTTTTTTTTTGGTTATATTTTACAGTTTATTGCAGTTTGAGAACCGATCATTTTTCACTGGGTATCTTTGTTGTTCCTGACACTAATGTCAGAGACACCTAAAAAGAAACGGAGAGGACCTGCTGGTTTTAAAAACTGCATTAGTTCTGGGCATTTAGTAGCCAAAGCGGATAGGCACGATTTGTATATTTCCTGTCTGGGGACCAGTCACATCTTTGCTAACTGTGACATTTGCAGAACTTTCTTTCATAAAACTTTGAAGACGAGGGCCAAGACACTTGAAGAGATGGCTACCACTGCCTCTCCTACAAAGCCCATGGAAGAGGCTTCCTCCTCAAAAAATAAATAAATAAATAAAGAACAGGTGGATAAATCCATCAATAAACCTGAGTCTTCTAAGGCAAAAAAGACCAGTGGAACTGGCCTCAGAATCGGTTCCTGCAAAAAGAAAACATAAAGAAAAACATACCGCTGCACCTCCTGCTGAAAAAGCAGAGGAGCTCTCAATGGGTACACTGACAATGCCCTCTGCAGAGGAAATTGCCAAGGCCCTGCAGGTATTGCAGGCACTCCAGGCTGTCAGTCCCTTGGTTCTTCCCTCGGTTCCTCCAGTTCCCCGGTTCCCACTTCACAGGAACCAGTATTTTTGTATGAGGAAGAGGAGGGAGAATCCACTGAGTCAGAAGTCTCCCCGGAGCAGGACTTTGTCCCCCCCCAGAGGTCCAGAGGACTATTCATCTCACAGTTCTTTTGTGAAACAAATGGTAGATACCCCCAACCTCTCTATCCAGGAGTCAATGGAGGATGAGGAGGAAGCTGATTTCCTGGACATGATGGGGAGGCAGGGGTAGGGGATCCTACTCCAGGCCTTTCTTGCAGGCCCAAGCCCTGCCAGACTACCGGCAAGTTACTTCAAAGGTAGAGGCAGAAGGGCAGTGAGACGTGCAGAGCCTGCCCCCCTCCCCAGGTCAAGGCTCCATCGAAACAGAACCCCTGACATGTTTGTACAGGTTGCCTCTCCCCTACCAGTAGGTGGCAGGCTGGATCACTTCCTCCAAGCATGGCAATCCATCACCACAGACAAGTGGGTCTTGGAGAGTTTGAACCAGGGTTTGTTCCTAATCTTCATAACTCTCCCCAAACTAAGAAGCAGAAATTTTTCTCCAGTCACCCCATCACAGAAGGTGCTTCTGGAAGCAGACGTTGCCAGCCTTTTGCTCATCAGAGCAGTGGAACCTGTCCCTCTATCTCAAAGAGGCAAGGGGTTCTGCTCCAGGTATTTCCTAACACAAAAGAAGCATGGGGACTGGCAACTCATACTACATCTCAGACTCCTGAACAAACATGTGACAAAGCCAAAGTTCAGAATGGTCACCCTGGCTATGATAATCCCCACTCTCCAGCAGGGAGACTGGCTGGCATCCTTGGACCTGAAGGACTCTTATTTCCACATCTCAATCCAACCCAGCCATAGAAAGCACCTGCGGCTCAGACTTCCCTCAGATCACTATAAGTTTGCAGCCATGCCCTTTGGCCTAACCTCAGCCCCAAGGGCATTCACAAAGTGCCTAGCTGTAGTAGTGGCTCCCTTAAGAAGGCAAAGGGTCACAGTGTTTCCTTACCTATATGACTAGCTAGTTGTAGGACAGTCCCCATAGCACACCAGAGACTCCCCTGCTCTAGTTCAGAGCACTCTGAAATCTCTGGAATTTTTGGTAAATGCCCAGAAGTCCCAGGTGGAACCTGCTCAGCTACTGGACATCATAGGGGCACAGCTGGACACCCTGCAAGGAAGGGCATTCCTCCCCTGGACAGAGTAAACTATATTCTGCAACTGACAGGGTCTTTCAAACTGAACAGATCCAGGCCTGCAAGACACTTTCTGCAACTGCTAGGCCACATGGCAGCAGCCATGGCCGTAGTACCAGGCTCAAGATTCCAGATGAAGGACATTCAGTTCCAGCTAAGGGCTCACTGGTCTCAAAGGAGAGATCCTCTTGCCAAGCTAGCACCAGTTCCAAAAACTCGTATACAGGCCCTGCAATGGTGGATGGACAAGAAAAATCTCAGAGAGGGAACTCCATTCCAAAAGGAGACTCCCTCACTTGTACTCACTACAGACGCCTCCCTGTTGGAGTAGGTGGCACACATGCTCGACCTCACGGCCAGTGGTACATGGACCCCCAGGAATCGCTTCTACACATCAGTCTGTTGGAGTTCAGGGCAGTGTACCTGGCTGTTCAGTCATTTACACCTCAGCTAGAGGGCAAGGTGGTGCAGGTCAGAGCAGACAACACAACCACCATGTATTACATCAACAAGCAGGGGGGCATCAGGTCAACTTTGCTGTTCACAGAGGCCATAAAAGTCTGGAACCTGGCCTACTCCCTGCAGATGTCCCCATCTACCATCCATCTACCAGGCAAGGGCAACATTCTGGCAGATTCCCTCAGCTGGATCAGCCAGAACCATCACAAATGGACCATAAATGCATGGTGCTACAATCAGTGTTCAGAAGGTGGGGCACACCAGCGATCGATCTCTTTGTCTCCCCAGACAACTACCAGCTGCCATAGTTCTGCTGCAGGCCTCCAGCCAAGGGGACTGTGCCAGTGGATACTCTAGCATTGGATTGGTTGGGCAGATTTCTTTATGCCATTCCTCCTTTTCCTCTCTTGCTCAGAGTTCTGATAAAACTCAGTACACAGCCAGCAGCAATGATCCTGGTAGCACCAGATTGGGCGAGATAGCCTTGGTACTCGCTCCTGTTAGACCTGTCAGTGGCACAGCCAGTTTGCCTCCCTCAGAGGCACAATCTGCTGACATCCTCACAGGGCAGGATACTGTACCCCAGCCTCAAGTCCCTTCACCTTAGGGCCTGGTTCTTGAAGACTTAGAGTTTGCCAGTCTGCACCTCTCTGAAGAGGTCCTGAATGTCCTTAGGGGTTGTTGGAAACCCTCAACCAGGAAAACATATGCTTCCAAGTGGAAGAGGTTTTCTATATGGTATGGCCACACAGGTATCCACCCTTCTACTGCTGGGTTGCTTGTCATTTTGGATTATCTGACCCATTTGAATTCACTAGGCCTTAGGACTTCTACCTTGAAGGTACACTTGACTGCAGTCTCTGCTTACATTTCAGCTGGTAAAGACAGGTCCCTGGCATCTCACTCTGTCTTCAGAAAATTCTTCAAAGGTCTCCTTCACCTTCACCCTCCCTCGAGGGAGCCGGTGCCGGCCTGGGACCTGAACATTTGCATTGCCAGGCTAATGCCCTTCCCCCCCCAAGCCAATGGCAACTGCAGATTTAAAGTATGTCACCTGGAAAGCTGTTTTCATAGTAGCCATTACTTTGGCTAGGTGAGTAAGTGAGCTTCAGGCCCTGTGCACAGATCTGAACTATATTTCTTTCCACAGGGTAAAGTGGTACTTAGGACTAATAGGAAATTCCTACCTAAAGTTGTCTTGGATTTCCATCCAAACCAGTCCATTACGTTATTACATTGCCAGTCTTTTTCACTGGCAACTCCAGCTCAGGGGAGCAGAGATTGCATAGCCTGGATGTCAAGAGGGCACTTAGCCACTATCTTGATAGGACCAAGTCTTACAGGCCAGAGGTCACCTAGTTGTTCCTCACCTATGGGTAAGTGGGTAAAGGTAAACCAGCATCCAGAAGAACCATTGCATGCTGGATAGTGGCCTGTATTCAGTTCTGTTACAGCAACGTTGGTAAGCAGCCACCCCTGGGCCTCAGCACACACTCTACCAAGGGCACAGCTGCATCAGGATCTGCAGCAAGGGACATACCTCTACTGGAAATTTGCAAAACAGCTACATGGAAGACTGTTCACACATTCACCAAGCACTACTGCTTAGACATACCATCCTGAAGTGACTCCAGGTTTGGCACAGCAGTTCTGCAGAGCCTTTTCCCCAAGTAGGTTCTCTGCCCTACCTTCAAAGGTACTGCTTAGTAGTTTGCATTAGTTAAGCATACTGGTGATTCCTGGGGTTTAAAGAAAAAACTGTTCACCATAGTAATTATATTTCTTCCAGGGGATTACTCAGTTTGCTTAAGCTCCCATCCTGCCTCCCTTACCAGAACCAGGAAAAAAGATATCCCTTATCTTAAATCCATGCTGGTTACTATATGTCCTACTGTTATATTAAGATTAATGTTTGGAAGTTTTTTAAACCAGTTGTGTTTAATGGTTGTCCCTTCTTACAGGTACCATTCCTTAAGGGGCTCATATAGGGGAATTAGGTTACGTAGTTTAGCTAGTTAGGGTGCCTTGACTTTGTAATGAATCTGAGCACTTCAGGCCCTGTCCACAATACCCCTCTGTAACGTTACAGAGTGCCCAAACCGTTACCACAACGGTTTGCGTTTACACCTGTAACGTTACAGAAGGCGTTGTCGTCACCGTTGTTGAAATCACATATGAGGTGGTTTCAACAACGGTTATGAACCTGTTACGCCTCAGTAACATTACTGGGCGGTGGTGTGACACGTGGGTACTGGTCCTCTGATGAGCGCCGAGCTGCATTGTGGGATCAGGTACACGTAACGGCGTTCGCCTTCGAGTGTGGACTGGCAGTGCCGGTCCCGTAACGGACACTGCGGCAGTGTGGACACACTGCACCGCTCCCCGGTTGTAACGGTTTTTATCCGTTACGGGGTCTGAGCAGTGCAGTGTGGACAGGGCCTCAGACTGCAGCAGTTACTAGGGGCAGCAGTTTGAAATTAGCATGAGCCAATGAGAGTTCCATCATTACATAAATTACATTCTCTCTGTGGCAGTTCAACATTGAAGGCTGACTGCATCAGTTAAACATAATGAGTGATCTCCTGGAAGAAACATAATTACTATGGTGAGTAATTTTTTCTTCTAGCGATGTGGAAATATCCACAGCCTCAGAGTCTTCCAGTGAATCACCCAGACTGATCTAGAACTCAGCCTCTACCTCTGCCACTCTACCGCACTCACTCTCCTTCTGAACTCTTCCAGACAACCTTCAGAACGTTGCCTTCTACTGATGATTTTTTTGATTCCTCCCATGTCCTCTGTATTAGAAAATCTGTATTCTTCTTGTTCCCTGTTTAGATCAAAGATTGATTTGGTTTTCCCAGCTCTCAGGTTCTTTATATTAATCTTAATCAGTGCCTTTTTTCTATCCTTTATAAAGCATTTCCATTAACAAAGATCTTTGTTTCCATCTGGGCCTTTGATATATTACCCCCCCCAACTCCCACCCTGAAGAAAATCAGCAAAGCAGGCTGTAACTATTGTTAGGCTTAAACCTACTGTATGGCCGTTGCTCATGGTCACTTAGGCCTTAGTCTGTCTAGGTCCTTCTGACTACTCAAGTGAGACCAGTGCTACTGTAATTTGTAAATATCTGTGAGAAGCATCTTTTAGTAGAACAGCTTCATCCCTTTACTAAGGTGTTTGCTCTCCAGTCTAAGACAAATGTACACACTTAGATCTGTGCTCAGGCTTGGATTCTTTCAGGTGCTGGGCAAGGTTTATTATGGTGTCATTCTACATTATCCTTGGGCTATTAATTTACTGTTGGGTCTATTCTACATCCCTGGTTGGGACTGACAGCCTCCCAAAGCTGTGACGTCATCATGGAATCCTGATTCTGCTCCCTTCACAGTCGCAGCTAGTTCGGAACCCCCAGTTGTTTGGTGTGTTGAAGCAAAAGCCAAAAAGCTGGAGGGCTCTCGTTATTTGTGCTGTTTTTTCCCCCAGTGAGGTAACTCTCAGCAGAGAAGCCTGTTTGTTTCTAACAAGCTGAATTTGAAATTAAAAGCATACCTGTTGTTTGTTTGTTTATTTTATTAAATTTGCCCCTGCTTTTAACTTCAACTCTGTTGTACATATCTGAGTTTTGCCATTCTGCCTTTTAAAAACTAAGGGTGTCAGATAAACATTTTATCTTTGCAGTTCTTGGTCCTCCTGCTATCCAGGGGTTTGGTGAATTTTTTTAACACTTTTCTTTTGACTGAGGACAGTTCCTTCCCTCTCAATATCAACTGCTCAGTTTTAGTCCTTCACTGTAGATGGGTTTCAGGAGAATTCTCCTCCGCCTTATTGTTTTTTTTTTTGGGGGAGCTGGCAACCTTTTTTTGTGGTTAGAATTATTTTTAGACATTTTTTGATTTCATCCACTGTTGCATTTTGACACAAATGCTTCATTTTCTGCTGCATTTGTGTTACTTTCAGTGTTTTATTTGTGTTATGTTGTGTAAAGTGCACAAACACTGATGCGGTTGCAGGAACAACCTGATGCGGTTGCATAATTTTGAATATACCATGTTAATTGTGACACAGTTGTGGGATAAACTGCTGCAGTCTGCAAACTGTGTTGCAAGTGTGTGAAAAGGAGCACAAATTGCAACAGAGTGTGCAGTGTAAACAAGTATGTAAAAATTGACACAACTGTGAAAAAATTCTGACATCAGCTGCGATAGCTGACACAGACATTACTGTACTTACGAAGTAAGAAACAACTACACTGTGGCATTCTGTAGGCCCTTTTTATGTTGATTGTGCGCATGCACAAGAAACATGTTGTGGCAGTTTCCTCCACAAGCAGGTTGTGGAGGTGCGGCACTGTTGTGACCAATGCCCCCACAGCCTGCAAAGGCTTGTCCCGCTTCCCCCAATGCCATAGCACGCTACTGCTAACACTAGTTCAGCCAGCATGCCACAACCTTCTAAAAAAGTAGCCACTGCAGTCAGGGGCCACCTCATCATTGCAGTGTCAGCCATCCGCTGCAATGAGGGAGTGACCCGTCATTGCAGGGTGGGATGTAAAAACCCTGATATTGTTTGTGAACATGGCGGCGGCTTGCCGCCATGTTCACAAACAATATAACCCCCCCTCCACCATGTTTAGCTGCCGACGGGTGCCCCAATCCCCATCGGCTTTTCAGTGGCCCAATCGTTGATTGTGCCAACGGAGAGCCCACTCCCCGGCCGGGCATTATGTCAACCCCCACTGTTATTGTGTGCCGATCGGGTGCCCAATCCTTCGGCAAAATATGAACCCCCCTTTAGTTGTATAGTCGACGGGGTGCCCAATCCTACTGGCCCCCAAAAGAAGAATGGGTGGCACACTGGGAGCCCACCCCAGCGTGCCTAATGCCCTGTGAAGAAAAAACTGTCCGCAATTTTTAATTTTTTTTAAACCTGTGAAATCAGAAAACTGTCCCTCGCAGTCTCCCTGGCCCCTCCTGCAACCCAGCTTGCCTCCCACACCCCATACTTACCTCTGGAGTCTGGCTCGATGATCTTCGTGCACCGGAACACGCCTGCACTCTTTAAAGCCGGCCGCGAACTGAGGAAATGCCGGTAAGCTGTATAATGGTAGAAATAGGGTTTTTCAACCTTAACGCATATCTCAGTCATTTTTTGGAATTTTGGCACCAAATTTTCAACATGGGGTTTTTGGGACCCCTCTGCATGAATTCTCGAACTGTCAGGGCATTAATCGGCCCCGAAAGGTGATTTTGCGGTCACTGTGCAGAATCACCTTTGGTGCTGATTAACAAAACAACAGTGCCAGTGTTCATGAGGTGGGTCTCAAAAGTCTATGTTGCAAATTTGGTGGAAAATCGTGGGTCGATTTTACGAGCCGCATGCTGTGCAGTTGCCACGCACTTCAGTAGTTCCATGTAAATTTGCAGTATTTTCATGCCAGATTTTCAACATCTACATTTTTTCACACCTCCTTGTGAACAGTAAGTACAGCTGTCATTGTTCACATCCTGGCGGAAATGTGTTTTCACACTTCTGGCGCAGAATAGCGCAGTCGCAGTGGGAAATCAGTGTTCGGAACAGATTAAGAAAATGACAGTGACACTGTTAATGAGTAGAGGTCCTAAAATGCCTATGTTGAAAATTTGGTAACGATACTCCATAAATTGACTGTGTTATGAGCGTGAGTTGTGCAGTTTGCATGCACGCTCGTAACTTCACGGATTTATAATATTTTCACTCCAAATTTTCAACATTACCATTTTCCCACACCTACTTATGAACAGTACAGCTGTCATTTTTCCCATCCTGACCAAAATGTGTTTTCGCACTTCCGGCGCAGAATAGAGCGGTCGCTGTGGGAAGTCACTGTCTGGGACAGATTAAGAAAATGAGAGTGATACTGTTCATGAGCAGAGGTCCTAAAATGCCTATGTTGAAAATTTGGTGATAGCCCATCAAATGACTGTGTTACAAGTGTGCGTTACACACTTTCCACGCAGCCTTGTAACTTCGCAAATTTGTAACATTGTCACGCCAGATTTTCAACAGTGGCATTTTTTCACACCTCCTTATGAGCAGTACAGCTGTCATTTTTCACATCCTTACCGAAATGTGTTTTCACAGTTCCGGTACAGAATAATGCGGTCGCTGTGAGAAATCACTGTTCGGGACAGATTGAGAAAATGACAGTGGCACTGTTCATGAGCAGAGGTCCTAAAATGCCTGTGTTGAAAATTTGGTGACTAAACTCCATAACATGACTGTGTTACAAGCGTACATTGAACTGTTTCCACGCACCCTTGCAACTTCGCAATTTTGTAATATTTTCACGCCACATTTTCAACAGTGGCATTTTTTCACACTTCCTTATGAACAGTACAGCTGCAATTTTTCACATCCTGGCTAAAATATGTTTTTGCACTCCTGCCGGAGAATAGCATGGACGCTGTGGGAAATCACTGTTTGGGACAGATTAAGATCGAACAACTGAGAGGGAGGAGTGACCGAGCTCAACTGAGCTCTGTTGGGACTGCTGCAGATTTGTTTGTAGGCAAAAAAAGGCCCCAACGCAAGAGCCCAGTACAAAAGAGCAGCCTGCAGCGCTGGGAGAAACAGAACGAGAGAGCAGATGACGGAGGGGGAGTGAGCAAACTCACTGGAGCACTGTCAGGACTGCTGCGGATTTCTTTTTGTGGGCAGAAAAAGGCGTCAATGCAGGCAGGGGCCCAGTACAAAAGGCCAGCCTGCAGCGGTGGGAGAAACAGTACGAGTGAATGAGACAGGGGGACTGAGCGAGCTCAACGTAGCTCTATCAGGACTGCTGTGGATTTCTTTGTGGGCAGAAAAAGGCGCCAATGCAGGCAGGAGCCCCGTACAAAAGGGCCGCTTGCAGCGCCAGGACAAACAGAAAGAGCGCGTGAGAGAGGGAGACTGAGCGACCTCAACGGAGCTCTATCAGGACAGTTGCAGACTTCTTTGTGGACAGACAAAGGTGCCAACGCAGCCAGGAGCCCCGTACACTAGCGCAGCCAGCAGCGCCGAGAGAAATAGAACGATCGAGTGACAGAACGGTAGTGAGCGAGCTCAACGGAGCTCTATTGTGATTGCTGCGGATTTCTTTGTGGGCAGAAAATGCGGCAATGCAGGCAGGAGCCCAGTACAAAAGGCCAGCTTGCAGTGCCGGCCGAAATGGAATGAGTGAGTGAGAGAGCTCAACGGAGCTGTGTCGGGACTGCTTCAGATTTCTTTCTGGCCAGAACAACTGGCTAATGCAGGCAGGAGACCAGTACAAAAGGGCAGCCTGCAGCGGCAGGAGACACAGAATGAGCGAGTGAGGGGGAGTGAGTGAGCTCAACGGAGCTCTGTTGGGACTGCTGCAGATTTGTTTGTGGGCAGAAAAAGCCAGCAATGCACGCAGGGGCCCAGTACAAATGGGCAGCCTGCAGTGGCGGGGAAACCAGAATGAGCGAGTGAGAGAGGGGGAGTGAGCGAGCTCAATGGAGCCCTATAGTAACTGCTGCAGATTTCTTTGTGGGCCGAAGAAGGTGGCAATGCAGGCAGGAGCCCAATAGAAAAGGTCAGCCTGCAGCGCTGGCAGAAATGGAATGAGCGTAGTGAGAGGAAGGGAGTGAGCGAGCTTAATGGAGCTTTGTCGGGACTGCTGCAGATTTCTTTGTGGGCAGACAAAGGCGCCAACAGAGGCAGGAGCCCAGTACAAAAAGGCAGCCTGCAGCGCCAGGAGAAACAGAATGAGTGAGTGACATAGGGGGAGTGAGCGACCTCAATGGAGCTCTGTCGGGACAGCTGTGGATTTCTTTGTGGTCAGAAAAAGGTTCCAACGCAGGCAGGAGCCCAGTACAAAAGGGCAGCCTGCAGCGCCTGGATAAACACAGCGAGCGAGTGAGAGAGGGTGAGTGAGCATGCTCAATGGAGCTCTGTCGTGACTGCTGCGGATTTCTTTGTTGGCAGAAAAAGGCGACAATGCAGGCAGGAGCCCAGTACAAAAGGCCAGCCTGCAGCGCCGGCAGAAATGGAACGAATGTGAGGGGGGGGAGAGTCAGCAGGCTCAACAGACCTATGTCGGGACTGCAGTAGATTTCTTTGTGGACAGAAAAAGCCACCAACAGAGGCAGGAGCCCAGTATAAGAGGGCAGCCTGCAATGCCAGGAGGAACAGAATGAGCGAGTGAGAGAGGGGGAGTGAGCCACCTCAACGGAGCTCTGTAGGGGCAGCTGCAGATTTCTTAGTGGGCAGAACAAGGTGCCAATGCAGGCAGGAGCTCAGTACAAAAGAGCAGCCTGCAGCACTGGAAGAAACAGACTGAGTGACTGACAGAGGGCCAGTGAGCATGCTCAACAGACCAACGCAATCAACATTCGGCATTGACAAATGCTTGTTTCAATAAGAACTACAAAATGTGTCACAAAAGATGAGGCAGTGTCCATATGCTACATCCTGTACATTCTGCACTAGTGAGATCTATGCCAGTTTTATGGCTCCTGAAACCCAGACTATTGGTGCCTTGGGGAAGGTATTTAGAAACAGAATTTGTCAGCAGATAAGGGCCACTTGACCCACTTAGTCTGCCCCTCTTTTCTCTGCCTATTCTGCCACCCCAGATCCTAGTCTGCCACTGCAGACTCTACCTGGTCTCCAGCCGTCCCCCCACTTTGATACCAGTTTTCTTTTATACACACCCCATGCATACTTGAAGCCCTCCACTGTTTTTGCCCCCATCACACATGCTTCATTGGCAAGCATTTAAACTAGCCAAGGGGGGAGGCACTGAAAAGGAGCAGGGAAATCCCAGCCTCCCCCACAATACATGGTAATTAGTGAGGTAAACACCAAGGTAGAGAAGTTATTAGGGAGCAGGACAGAGGTAAATGTAAAAAAGGCAAAGGCAGTAAGGACAGGAATGGGGCTAAAAGGGGTAAGGCTATCAAAAAGTGGAGGGTGATGAGTACCAATGCCCGTAGTCTGTGTAACAAGCTCCCTGAACTAATGGCCTTGATGGAAGAGGGTTGTCTGGATATTGTGGCAGTCACAGAAACATGGTACACAGAGAACCATGACTGGGATGTCAACATACCAGGATGCACAATCTACAGGAGGGACAGGGAGGGTAAAAGAGGAGGAGGAGTTGCTCTCATGTAAAAGAAGGGATCAAAGCAACAGAACTAAAGAGTAAACAGGGAGCAGATGAGGCACTCTGGGTCACCCTGGAGACAGGAAATGGCACCACAGTCCGCACGGGGGTTGTATACAGACCCCTGTCTCAGGGGGAGGGAGTGGACAAGGAAATGATAGAAGGCTTCCTTAGAATGGCAGAAAAAGGGGAGATATTGTTGATGGGGGACCTGAATATGCCAGATGTTAACTGGAGCACCTTTGCTGCAGGCACATCCAAGAGCAGGCTCATTCTTGATGCCCTATAGGGGGCATGCCTCAGACAGCTAGTATTGGAACCCACTCGGGAGGGAGCAATCTTAGACCTGGTACTCTCAAATGGGGACGGAGAAAGAATCTCAGATTTAGAGGTGGGTAGCCATCTGGGAACAAGCGACCACCAAACAGTGTGGTTACGATAAACACAGCCATACAATCAAGCCATACAAAAGCAAGAGTATTGGACTTTAGGAGGGCTGACTTTGGGAAAATGAGAGAGTGCCTTAGAAAAGCATTAGCAAACAGGCAAGAAGGAGGGGCGGAGGAACAATGGGGAGTAATCAAAACAGCCATCACAGAGGCAATAAGCCTTTGTGTAAAGCAAATCAATAAAACACAACGAAGGAAAAAAACACTATGGTTCTCAAAAGAGGTGGCAGGGAAGGTTAAGGAGAAAAGGATAGCATTCAGGAAATATAAGGAAACACAGAAAGAGCAGGACAGAGAACTTTATCAGTTAAAGCAGAAAGAGGCTGGGAAGGCAGTCAGAATAGCAAAGGCCCAAACCGAGGAAAGGATAGCCAGTTCTGTTAAGAAGGGGGATAAGACCTTTTATAGGTACATTAGGGAGCGAAGAAAGACCAAAGGAGGGATACTGAGGCTTAATAAAGGGGAGGGAATGTGGGTAGAGAGGAACAGTGAAAAAGCAGGGATACTGAACGAATATTTCTGCTCAGTATTCACAAAGGAAGAGGAGGGGGAGGTACCTAAACCAAACAAGAGAAACACTCTGAAGACGGGGGTTGGTACCAGTCCATTTACAGAAGAAAGGGTTCTGAAAGAACTAATACAACTGAAGGTGGACAAAGCAATGGGGCCTGATGGGATTCACCCAAGAATTCTAAAAAGAACTAAGGGTAGAACTAGTGACACCGCTGACTACTCTCTTTAACAAATCATGGGAGGATGGGGTGGTACCTGAGGACTGGAGCAGGGCAGATGTGATTCCTCTTCACAAAAGTGGGAGCAGGACAGAGGCAGGAAACTACAGACCAGTTAGTTTGACTTCAGTGGTAGGGAAAATGATGGAATCACTTCTGAAGGAAAGAATTGTTGAGTACCTAGAGGTCAGTGGGGCACATGACCCAAGGCAGCATGGTTTCACAGCAGGAAGGTCATGTCAGACGAACCTAATAGATTTCTTTGACTGGGTGACCAAAGTAGTAGACCAGGGAGGGGTTGTGGATAAGGTTTACCTAGATTTTAGCAAGGCATTTGACACAGTCTCACACAAAAGATTAATATACAGGTTGGCCAGCCTTGGAGCTGGTCCCAAGGTGGTAGCCTAGATAAAAAAACTGGCTGGAAAACAGGACGCAAAGTGTAATAGTAAACAGAGTTCACAGTGAAGAAAGGAGGGTAACTAGCGGGGTACCACAGGGTTCGGTACTGGGACCGGTCCTTTTTAATGTCTTTATAAGCGACATTGGAGAGCACCTGGAAGGAAAGGTATGTCTCTTTGCAGATGACACAAAGATCTGCAACAGGGTTGATACACAAGGTGGAGTGGAAAGAATGAGAAGGTACTTGGCAAGGTTGGAGGAATGGTCAAATATTCGGCAGCTCAGATTCAATGCAAAGCAGTACAAGGTAATGCACCTGGGAAACAGAAACCCAGGGGAAGAGTACACAATGGGGGGTGAGATACTGACAACAGTAAAAATGGAAAGGGACCTGGGGGCAATTATATCAGATGACCTAAAAGTGGACAAGCAATGTGAGAAGGCAGTAAGGAAGGCTGGGGGGATACTGGGATGCATAGGAAGAGGCATCAATAGTAGAAAACAGGAAGTTGTTATCCCTTTGTACAGACAGTTGGTGAGACCCCATCTGGAGTACTGTGTGCAGTTCTGGAGACCCCATCTCCAAGAAAGACATAGACAGAGTGGAGGCTGTCCAGAGGAGGGCAACCAAAATGTGCGAGGGTCTGCACCAGAAGACATGTGAAGAAAGACTAAAGGAGCTTAATATGTATACCCTTGAGGAAAGAAGGGAGAGAGGGGACATGATAGAAACTTTCAAGTACCTCAAGGGAATCAACAAAGTCCAGGAGGGTAGCATCTTTCAGAAAAAGAGATGTGCAAGAACAAGGGGGCAGAATTTGAAGATAGAGGGGGGACGGCTCAGAGGTTAATGTGAGGAAGTATTTTTTCACGGAGAGGGTTGTGGATGCATGGAACAGCCTCCCTGAGGAGGTCGTGGAGTCAAGAACAGTGGGGGAATTCAAGAATGCATGGGACAGGCATACGGCAGTCCTAGTGGGGGGTAAGGGGTAAGCTGTTGGTTAACTAGGATCTGCAGCTTATCTGTTAGGTAGGAAAATGGGCAGACTAGGTGGGCCAAGCGGTCCTTATCTGCCGTCAAATTCTATGTTTCTGTGTTTCTATGGATGATTGTTCCAGGCACCCACCACCCTCTCAATTTATTTATTTTTATTTATTTCAACTTTTGTTTACAAGGTAAGCATTATGAGCCAAGGCCCTTTTTCAAATGCAAACCAGGACCGTAAGTATAGTCAAGATGTTACAGTAAAGACAAACAGTACATAATAAATACACTAAAAATAGGCAACATTATATGCAGTCACATTTCAAAGAAGAAATATAATGCTTTTTTAGAAACATTTTAAAAGTATCATGGCTAGGAGTTTGCTGTAATAGCAATGATTGATTATTCCAATACGTTGGGGCAGAAATAGAAAAGGCTTGCATAACCATGTTAGTAGTTACCTTAGGGACAGAGATGAAAAAATACTTCCTCACATTCCTCTTAAACGTCTCCCCTCCAGCTTCACTGCATGCCTCCTACTCCTTGTACACCCTCTTTTCTGGAAAATGCTTCCTTCCTGTACCTTATTCACCCCCATGAGGTATTTAAAGGTCTCTATCATGTCTCCCTCTCCCTCCTCTCTTCCAGAGTGTACATTTTTAGATCTCTCAAGTTTCTCCTCATATGACATTCAGTGCAGCCCCTGCATTATTTTTGTTGCTCTTCTTTGGATGGCCTCTACCTTGCCTGTGTTCTTTCTGAGGTGTGGTCTCCAGAATTGGAAATAATACTCCTGGTGTGGTCTCCCAAGTGATCGATATAGTGGCAATACTGCCTCCCTCCTTCTGCCGGTGATACCCCTCCCTATGCACCCTAGCATCCCAATGGCTTCCCCTACTGCTTTGTTGCATTGCCTTTCCACCTTAAGGTCACCTGTTACGATTAACCTAAGTCACTTTCCTGTTTAGTGACCATCAGTATCCCCCCATTCTATACTCTGCCTCTGGGTTTCTGCATCCAAGGTGCATGATTTTGCACTTTCTTGCACTGAAACCAAGCTTGCCATGTCCTTGACCATTCCTCTAGCTTTTTCAGTTCTCTATGCATTCTCTCCACCCCCTCAGAGTGTCCACACAATTGCAGATCTTGGTGTCGTTTGCAAAGAGGCACATCTTCCCATCCAGTTCTTCTGCAGTGTCACTTAAAGACTTTAAAGAGGACTATACCCAGTACTGAGCCCTGAGGGACCCTCCTAGTCACTCTTCCTTCCCCCAAGTGTGTGTCGTTAACCACCACACTCTGTCACCTACCTGTCAGTCAGTTACGTACCCAGTACCCAGTGTGCTACCATGGTTCCAACCCCCAGCTTCCCAGTTCTTTCTATGAGCCTCCTGTGTGGCACAGTGTCAAAGGTCTTGCTAAAGTCTAAGTAGGCCACGTCCACTGCTCCGCCCCCAGTCTATTTCTCTGGTCACCCAGTCAAGGAAATCTAAAGTTTGTTGCAAATATGTATTGCCTTGGGTCCTTTAACCCCGGGTGCAAGGTAATCTACCAGTCTTTCCTTTAGATGGGAGTCCATTAGTTTCCCCACTACTGATGTTTGACTGACTGGCCTGTAGTTGCCAACTTCTTCCCTGCTGCTGCTCTTCTGGAGCGGGACTACATCTACCCTTCTCCAGTTCTTTGGGAACACCCTGTGTCTTATTTATTTATTTTGTTATTATTATTATTCAGATTACACCTTTGAGCAGATCTCTTTTGCATAGGTTCCACATCAAATAACAATGAACGAGGACAATAACAGTGGAGATCTAAAGGGTTAACAGCAGGAGGGGTTATGGAGGATAACTACAGCAACAGCAACAGTAGATACGTTGCAAAGTGGAAATAATTCCTAGACAAAAGTATGAGAGAGGACAATTACATGCTATTTGTATTAGTTATCTTCTAGTCCTGTTCTTGTGAGTTATTGAACAGGGCTGCCAGAGGTGCAACCAGTACCTCCCTGAGCTCCTTCAGTACCCTTGGATGTACCACATCCGGCCCAATAGGCTTGTCAACTCTCAGATTTGCAAGTCCCTTCAGGACTGTTTCCTCTTCGAATGGACCTGTGTCTACTTCCCTCCCTCCAGTGGTTCTGTAACATATATGTGGTCTATACCCTTCCCCTTCCACTGTGAAAACAGAAGTATTTGTTCAGGATATCTGCTTTTTCCTGATCATCCACTGCACAGTCTCCCTGTGCACCCCTCAGTCTCACAGTTCCTTCCCTTGTCTCTCTTGTTTCACTTACATACCTAAAAAAAGGTTTTGTCCTCTTTGTTACCCACAGCTATTCTTTTCTCAGTTTGTGCCTTAGCACCCCTCACCAACTTCCCTCTGTTTTTGCTGGTACATCTCTCTGTCCTCTTCCCTCTGCATCTCCTTGTATCTCCTGAGTGCTGCCCTTTTTGCCATTATCCTTGCCACCACCTCCCTTGACAGCCATATTGGTCTCTTTTTCCTCCTGCTTTTGCTCATGTTTTTTGCCCAGAGATTTGTTACCTTCACTATTCCATCCCTTAATCTGGGCCACTGTCCCTCCTCCCCGTCAGAGTATCTCTGAGGCATTCACCCATTTTTTATAATCTGCCATGCTGAAGTCCAGGAACCTCATCCTTGTGTGGTTCACCTCCGCTGCCGTCCTAATGAACCACACTCTCTGGTGATCACTGGTTCCCAGGTGGCATCCAACCCTGACATCTGCAACAATGCTCTTGTTAGTAAGCACCAGGTCCAATATTGCCCCATCCCATGTGGGTTCCTTGACTAGTTGCCTCAGAAATGCCCCCTGCAGGGAGCCTAGGATGACTCAGCTTCCCACCAAGGCCACTGCTGGGAGACTCCGGTCGATATCTGTAGCCAATGTCTGGTAGATTGAAGTGCCCCATAAGCAGTACCTCCCCCTTATCTGCCATCTTGCTAATAACTTCCTCCATTTCCCACTTAAATGTATGTAGCTTATTACCAAATAAATCAGAGATTGAGGCCTGATTTCTCTGTATAAACTAGATCTATTAAGTTTGACTGAAACCTGGTTGAAACCTTCAATAAAGGATAATATATGCCTGATTTATGGCTATAAATTGGTAAGGAACGATAGAGAGGGTAAAAAAAGGGAGGTAGAATTCTAGTATGCTATAGAGATAATTTAGAATTCACTGAACTATTTGTGGACTACAATTCCAGTACAGACTGTGAATGGCTTCTACTTGAATTAACTTTGGGTGGGTGTTGTAAAATTCAGTTTTGCATGGTTTATAATCCTCCTAAATCCAGAATTAAAGGGTTAAAAGACTTTATTGAATGTATTAGTACAGCAAGCTTAAACAAGGATGTGTTAATTATGGGTGATTTTAATGTAAATTGGAACTTAGAACAAGAACCAGTTTTGGAATCACTTATATCAAATTCTGGTCTTTTTCAACTAATTACTACCTATAACCGCATGCATGTAGTAAGTAATAAACACACAGTGCTAGACTGGGTGCTTACAAATAACCCTGCTAAAATTAACGGTAAAGGCACCTTTCCAGATACAGCAAGTGATCATGTACCTATCTTTTGTTACCTGGAATAATAAAAAACCAAAGGTACCACCTAGATTCATATCCTTTAGAAGTTTTAAAAAAGTGGATATGATCCATATGAGTAAGGATCTTGATTTGCTGGATTGGTCATTTCTGGATGCTATTCCAGTATAGATTCAATTGTAGATTACTTTACAAATTCCTTGCTGGAGATTCAGGATAAATACTTCCCCAATATAACTAGAAGAGTAAGAGGGACTGTCAACAAATGGATAACCTCTGAACTGTTTTTATTAATGAAACAAAGGGGTGATGCATGGAAATCTTTTAAAGCTTTGAATAACTTGAACTGAATTGAATACATTTCATAAGTTAAGAAATGGATGTAAAGTTAAAATCTGGCAATGTAAATCTGCCTATTTTCAAAATAAACAGAAAAAGAATTTAGGGGATCCTAAAAAATTCTGTTTTTTAGTAAAGTCCCAGCTGATATCATGTATAATAGTGGTCTTAAGTTAAATAAAAATTCTGAAATTTGTGAATTGTTTTTGGATAAATTCCTTGATTTGACAAAGTATAGGACAGGCTTTAGTAACATCAAACCCAGAGACCTGAATTTTTCAGAGCTCATGGTAGATACAACACCCTCTTTCTATTTTTTACAGAATTAAACCTAAACAGGTCCAAAAAATGCTGAAACAAATATAAGTAAACAAAAGTGCAGGACAGGATGGACTTGATTTTTAAAATTAATAGCTATGTCTATTTATCGTCCTCTGACCAAGATATTTAATTTGTCTCTGACTACAGAGGGGTTTCCTCACTTGTGGAAATACACTACATTAAAACTAATTCCTAAAACAGGTTCTCTAACTGATATGGGTAATCATCATACAATCTCTACACTGTCACCTTTAAGTAAGATACTGGGAAAACTTATTAATATGCAGTTAGTTGATTATCTCCAGTTCCGTGGTCTTCAGTCTCCAGAGCAGCACGGATTTCATAAGTGCCATAGTACTGGCACAACCTTGGCCAGGTTCACTGGCTATGTCAGCAGAGCTGTGGATAATGGGAGGCTCACTGGTGCAGTTTTTGTAAACCTGTCTAAGGCCTTTGATTTAGTTGATCACTACCTGATGCTTGGGAGGCTGAGGAGCGTTGGTCTGGCAGATTTTCCATGTGTTTGGTTTCAGAGTTACTTGACAAATCGTCCTCTCAGAGTAAACTATAATGGCTTGTATTCTAGTACTCTAGTATTGGAACAGGAAGTGCCTCAGGGTTCAATCCTGGGGCTTCTACTGTTCTCCTTTTTTATTGATACTGTTCCAGCTGTTTTAACACATGCAAAGTCTATTTTGTATGCAGATGATATCATTATTTACTTCAGTTCTTCTTCTGTGGAAGAAATAAACCAGGTACTGATTTCACTACATTAAATCTATGGCTTTTACATCATCTTTTACTAAATAGTAAGAAAACTAAATGCATGATTTTTGGATCAAAACCTAGATTGTCTAGAAGTTCTCCATTGTTGATTACTGATTCAAAAGGCATGGTACTTGAGCAGGTTACTGAATTCGAAAACTTGAGATTGCTTCTGGACCCTAACTTAACGTTCTAATGACACGCAAAGGCAATAAGTAGACAAGTTAATCAGAAATGAGGCTCCTTATTTAAATTACAGAATTGTTTAATCATGAAGGCCAGACACACTATTGCAAGCTATACACTGTTACTTACTGTACATTAAATTACAATTGATTTATTTTCTTAAATTTAACCTCTGCTGATTTAGCATTATTAACCAATACATTTTCACGGGATCTGTAGATATGCACTAAAATGCCATTTTGAACTCATCATCATGTACTGTATGCACAGACTGGCTGGTTACCTCCTAAGTTCAAAGGTTTGTGTAACCTGTGCTATACCGTGGATAATACGTTGAGGTTAAAAAACAATTCTCCTCTATATGCTGATCTACAGGAAACACTTCTTATAAATCCCAGCTATCTCAACTGTTATAGGTGAACGTGCTTTTTCAGTTCATGCTGCTAAATGCTGGAACAGCTTAGCAGATTTACTCCAGAATGCTAAAAGTCATACAGTTTTCAAATAGCAGTTAAAGTTATATCTGTTAAAACAGCTGGATTGTAAGTGTTTTGTCTAGATTTTGTATTGAATATGTTGTGTCTAAGTTAAGAACGTATTAGGCCCCGAGAAAGAAGGCTTCTACTAGGGAATTAATGCATGGTTGGGGTTGTCATGAGGCCAAAGCTGAGTGCCTACAACCACCCAACCATGCATTAATTCCCTAGTAGAAGCCTCCTTTCGAGGGGCTTAATGCACTTGTAACATGGACAATATATGTCTTTTGCAGTATTTATTATTAAACTGAAAAAAATTGATGGAAATATCTTACATTACTTTAAAAAAAAAAACATAAGCAATGTGCTTTTCACTCAAACCACATTTATTTATATTGTGGCTTACTATGTTAAGATATTCTTTTTATTATAAAACAACACATGTTACACTGTAATAGAATGCTTAAATATGTGGAAAATAATAATAGGAATTTTTAAATCCACTCGAAAATGCTGGCAAGCTGCTTTTTTATATGACTGATGGGATATGCCAGGTTGTAATTGTCATACTTGTGAACAAACGTTCTTTTCGCAGAAACAAACTTTTTTAATATGGTGGGTTCTACTGTTAATAAATATTATTTACTGTCACAAACCAGTTTTTACAGTGCTATACAATATTTACAGATGTGGACCACAGTACTAAATTTCGCTGAAAACACTCGCTAATGCTGCACATTACATTTTTTTGCTATCACTGCCTATGCGATGCTCTAATTTGCATATTCATTTAAATATTGCAAAATGCAGAAGATGGAATGAGGATTGCGACTGTTTCTGTGCTTATTAGTACTTGCCGTGGAAATAGTAAGTGACAACCTGGCGGGTGGGTGGGAAACAAACTTTAACTTTAAAATTTAAGTGCGAGCACATAACGGCTATCCATCTAGAGAATGACAAAGTAATGTGTGAGCAAACAATGCCTATGCGTGGGGAGACTAACTGACAGCGTGAGTTAGTGGGTGGGAGGAAACAAATTTTCCTCGCACAGTGGTTGTCACTTTTTTTAATTACTGTCCCGTTCACTGATGCTACATAGCGAGACAATGCCACTCCTATGAGAGATTCACTTTTACTCAGTGCAGCACAGATGGTTTCTGGTCACTTGTGGTATTACAGTAGCGGGCATTACTTGAGAATTAATACCCGCTGCTGAACGACCACATGACCTATCTGCACCAATTATATTACTGCATTTTGTCTTATATTTATATCCATGTTACAATTCTTGCATATTGCATGTATTCATTTTAAGTATTCATGATTAACATCTTGGCTGTTTATAAGAATGGCCCTGGGTTGTTCTTGAAATAGGGCCTTGGCTCATTGTACCTACACAGTAAACAAAAGTAAAATAATTTATTTTTTATTTTTTATTCTATTTTAGATATTCAGAAATAACCTTTAAGCAATGTGCTCTTTTTCAAAAGTTCCACATCAGCATAAGAGAGTGTCAATACTTTCAGAGAACACAATATACAATAGACAATAACATGACACTGTTTGCAAAGCAATACATAGAAGGATTCAGTGTACATGGCATTTTCAAATAATTACAATGGTTACAGGAAGGTAGTAACAAGGTGAGAATAAATAGAAAAGATGCGAGGTGTAGAGAGAAGACCTATCTTTATATAAAGGGGCTGCAGCCAAGAGAGTAGGCTTTGTAAGGTAACAAAAGGCAGTAAGGCAGGTCGAGGTGACCAAAGAAGAGGGGGTGGAGCTTGTCTAGATCCTCCCCTTACGCTGGAGGTCTGTAAATCACCCCAGTGCGAATCGAGGATCCAGCTGCAATCTCCAGAGTGACCCACAGTACCTCCAGCCTGTCTTTACCCCCTACCATTACTGATGCCTTGATATCTTCCCAAACGTATAACACAGCCTCCCCCCACACCTTTCCTCCCCTCCCAATCCTTCCTCAACTGCATGTATCTTGGTATAGCCTTGTCCCAGTCATTGTTTCCTATGCACCATGGCTCAGTGAAGACCACTGTGTGCAAGTCTGCCTCCGCCATGATAGCTTCAAGATCTGAAATTTTATTTCCCAAGATTTGTAGCATTTGCACACATTGCTTTTCACATCTTTCTCCCACCCTGCTTGCAACCCCCCCCCCTCCTTCGGCTGTGTCTCATTTTTCCGTCTTGTATTGGTATGTTTGTTCCTTGCCTCTTTGTCTCCATTTCCCCTTTTTTTGCCTTGAACCTATTCCTTGGGGAGTTTTCTCCCCCTCAGGTTCTTCTTCCCTCCTGCTTCATTTTGTGAGTGTGGGGGGAAATATATGCCTCCCTCTGTCCTTCTTCCACCACTTCCCTCGCTAGTTTAAATGCATGGTTTCAGTTTTGGCACTGGCAGCAGAATTACACAGATCCTTTATCTCCTATCTGAAAGAGCTGTTCCACAGGGGAGACCCATCATCTGGGACTAAGGTGAAGGGGGTTGGGACCGACGCATCCAACTGTATCAGGACATACTTCACAGAACTTGGGTGAGAAGGATGCCCTTCCTGGCTTGCACTCATCCCCTGATCAGTTTAAGCAAGACAACTGCCATACAATATGGAAAGCTCTCCAGGCACTAGAATCATACGAATCCTCAGAATCCAGGTGACCCTACAGATTCTGAAGGTAAAGATGAAGAAGGAGGGAATGGGTAAAAGAATTTACCACTTCCTAGATACCATCATTGTTTTTGATGATCAGTATTCTTTGTTCCTGGATGAAGAGTATTGTAGGATTTTGCAGCTGTCGGAGACCCACTCTTCTGTACTGCTCAAAGTAAACCCAGTTCTGTCAGCTTCTGGGATCTCTGCTAAATGTTTTCCTGAATTTGAGCACTTTACAGAAATAGTTGAAAAAGAATGAGAAGATTTAGAGAAGAGGAAGTAATTATCTAAGACTTGAGCAAAATGCTATTCTTTCCAGGAATCATTGCTTAAAAAATGTGAGGCTCCTCTGGCCATGGATGCACCCAGTTCATCGGTGGTAAGATAGTCTGTCACCTCAATGAAGGGAGCAGCTACCTTGACAGATGCACATGACAAGAATTTAGAGTCCACTTGTAAATGGGCTTACACAGCTGGAGGCAGCTCCCTACAAGTGGCCTCAGCTCCAGTGTTGGTGGCACTGGCCATATGTGAATGGACAACAGCAATTGCAGATGATGTATCTGAGGACTCCCATGTATGTCATCTTGTTTCTTTAGTGCACATGGTGGCTTTGTTTGTGGGGGATTCCCTGGTGGATTTATTTTAGGCTACTGCTAAAAGTTCAGCAGTCGCAGTAATGGCCATGCTATGGCTGAGACTTTAGTCTGTGGATCAGACTTCCAAGTCTCATCTTCTGAGTATGCCTTTCACGGAAGATGTGCCTTTGGGCTCACAGTTAGACGAAATCCTCAAAGATATTATGGATATGAAGTATTTGCTGCCAAGCTCCAAAGGTCAACAAAACTCCAGTAATAGTACCAGGAATGACAGTTTGGGCAATAACAGTAATTGCCATGGCAATTTTTGTTCCTTTCAAGGTTTTTAAAAAAAACAGTGGAACACAGGTGCATTCTCATGCTTTGAAGCCCAACAAGGCAGAGGCTCATTTGTAAACATTTCAACAAAACTAATCACAGAGGCAATTAATCTGCATGAGAATGTGCAGGCTTCTTCTTGTCCACAGCACCTGGGTGATCAGCTTTGGTGGTTTTTCAACAGATGGGTTAAGACCACGTCTGCGGCCTGTGTTCTGGAGATCGTTTCACAGGGTTCTGGAATAGAGTTCTCGGTTTCCTCAATGGGGCATTTCTTCCTGTCCCCAATTTCAAAAATCCCAGGAAACATCAAGCAGTGGACCACATCTTTGCTCTCCTACATCACATAGAAGCAATAGTTGCAGTTCCCTATGGAAATGGGAACGGGTTTATTCCATTTACTTTATAGCCCCCATGAAGTCTGGGGGATTCTGATCCATTCTGGACCAGAAATCCCTATACTATTTTATGAGACTAGTCCGATTCAAAGTGGACTGTGTGGTCAGTGATAGCAGCAGTACAGCTGTGGCATCTACATGCCACTCACAACAAACATTTCCAAAATTTGCCATTCAAAATAAGCATTTTCAATGTCAGGCTCTCCCCTTCAGGCTAGCATCAGCTCTGTGAGTGTTCATAAAGATTCTTACAGTAGCTCTCCTTCAGTTGGAGGGACACCATGTGTGTCTGTATCTGAATGACTTCTTGATAAGAGTGTCATTGAAGGAGTTAGCTTGGTTGGTTCAGACAATCTTGCTGGTCCTTTGGGAACATAATTGGGTAGTTAACATGAAACGGTGTTCCCTTTCTGCCTCACAATCACTAGATCAATTGGGAATCAGTTTCTGTATGGATATAGCTCACATGTTTTAATACTAAGTAATGATGCAGGATTTTCAGAAGTAGATCCACCAGATCAGGGCCCAGAAGGTAGTCAGCCCACAGATGGCCACAGATTCTGGGTTTGATGACGGCTACCATATAGATGGTTCCATAGGCCAGGCTTCCCATGAGAGTTCTTCAAGTCATTCTCCTGACTCACTGATCCTCTGCAAAGGAATAGTGCCAAATGCCAATCTTGCTAACAAAAATGGTTTGCCATTTCCAAGAATGTAGAAAAACTCTCAATCTGTTAAAAAGCACAGCTGCACAAGAAGTGAAAGGATGCTGATGGAAGCATACAAGCTACTTAATTAAGCCAAGGCCCACCTAGAATCTCTGGCTGCAGTTTATTTGGGAAAAAAGCTGAACTCCCAAGCAGACTAACTCAGCAACCAATATGTACATCCGGAAGAATGATCTCTGAACAAAGAAATATCGCAGCTCCTGTATCTCCACTTCAGGACTTCGGATGTAGATCTCTTTGCATCAGAACTCAGTGCACAGGTTCTGGGCTTTTACAGTCGGTACAGGTGCACAGCAGCCAAAGCTTTTGATGTTCCGTCTCATCCATGGAATTTACAAAGAGCATAGCTGTTCCCTCTGCTTCTGGCAGTACTCAGAAACATTTGTTAGTCTAGCAGATGGTTCATCTTCATGGCTCCAGACTGGCCAAGAAGGCCAGGGTTCTCTGATCTAGTCGATCTAGCAGTTCAAGAGCCATACAGACTTCTTTACAACGTGCCGTACTAAATCAGGGCCCAGTTTTCCACAGAAACACAGCTCAGCTCGTGGCTTGGCTCGGAAGAGACAGAGGCGTCTTAACTTGGAATATTCAAAGGAGGTAGGGGACCCTCTCATATCCTACAGGAAACTATCATCATCTACAGCATATGACAGGATCTGGTCAACCTTTGTGGACTGGACTAAACATTCAGAACATGTCTGAGAAAGGCCCCTGTGGCCCAAGTCTGTGACTTTCATTAGGCCAGTGTGGAAAAAGGGTTATCTCTAAGTACCCTTCAAGTGCGTATCTTTGCTCCTGGAGCAGTGTTCCAGCCCTATTAAGGTGCCTCCTTGGGTTTGCACTCAGCCATGAGTTAGTTCATCAGAGCAATCAACAGAATAAAGCTGGTATATAGGTTAAGTAAGCAATAAGGCATGGAGGGGTGTGTGGAAACCATATTTTACAGCACGGCCGGGCGTAGTAAGGCACGAGGCCGAAGGCCGAGTGACTTCAACTGCTGGCTGTGCTGTAAAATATGGTTTCCACACACCCCTCCATGCCTTATTGCCCTTATAAAATTGTCTCCTTTTTTTTTACTTTTGACTATTGGGAAAAGCATGTTTATATGTAGAAAAAATAGATTTACTTGTGCACATTTGTGATAAAATAATCCTTCCACCCACTGCAAATGATGTCATTGATGGCGTCATTGTATTATTGCCTACTTTCTTCTTCCTGTTTTTTTTTCTGTGTTGTTCTCCACATTCAAGATATGGAATGTTTATCATGGAATGTTTACCATGGAATACATGGATTCAAAATTCTGCTCAGTTCCACTGGCAGAATGTTTCTCTCCCAACACACTGTACACACAGACAACAAAGGCCTTTGTTGCAGCCAGAGACTCAGTTATCCCATTGTAAGGGCAAAAAGAAGATAGTTCCCTGACAAGCAGGTAAAGATAGAAGTAGGATTTTTTACTGTCAACAAAGAAACAGTTGTAGTGAAAACTATAAACAATACTTATTGTTTTTAATTTGTTTATGTATGTAAGGAGAGTGTGATAATCCGGGAAACAACATTTAATTCATTTGTTTTATTTTTTTATTTAAAGGAAAACTGCACCCTCATATCTTCTAAATGTTATTTGTTTCCATGTCAACAGACAACTCTTTTCATGTAGCTGTTAAAGATGTATGCAACTGTTTCAGTTAGTTTTCACGCTTCATGCTAGACCCTGTCATTCTCCTGGGAGGGTCTATTTCGTGGTTCTTGAAATCTCATTGTCCCTGAGAGTTGCATTAGCATATGAGAACATGATGTCCGATCAACCATTTAGATCATGTAGGTCTATGCTAAAATAACAAATACTCTGCAAAAACTCTCTGGAAACTTATAAACCAAATGGAGTTTAAAGGGAAAAAAACTGCATTACAACTCAGATAGCTTGTAAGTCACTGAAGGTAAATGTGGTATTTCACACCTTCTTGTAACTTGGTTCTTTTAAAACTACTTAAGCAGACAGGCATACTGAGGAGTTTAAAGGTTGATTATGCATCATATTCTCATATGCTAATGCAGCTCTCAGGGACAATGAGATTTCAACAACCGCAATGGACCACTCCAGGAGAGTGACATGGCCTATGAAGTGTGAAACTAGCAAGCAGTTGCATACATCTTTAACAGCTACATGAAAAGAGTTGTCTGTTGACATAGAAGCAAATGACATTTAGAAGATAGGAGGGTGCAGTTTTCCTTTAAGGTAGTTTTATTTTTAGGGCCCAGTTGAAGTTTTTTTACAGTGTAAAGGTAGCAGCCATGTTTGTGGTGGAAGATCAGTTCCTGAAGTAGGGGGCCTGTGTTCCTAGTAAGCAATAAGACATGACAGGGTGTGAATTATGGTGTGATAACCGCACTCCTAGGGGTGTAGTTAGGCACGAGGCCAAAGGCCGAGTGCCAGTCATCCCTAGAAGTGCGGTTATCACACCGTAATGCACAACCCCGGATTATATTATTGCGCTTATAAAATGGCCCTTTATTTTTAGAAGCAGTTCTTTTACTTTGAAACACATTTTTAAATAAGTAAAAATGTAAGTGAATTGGTGCTTTTAACATAAAATAGTCCTTCCACCTATTGGGGCTAGATTAAATTAATGTTATACAGTGTGTGCCTCCCTGCCCATTTAAGCTTAATTTTCCCTTGCCAGCCACAACAATTCACAAATGCAGTTTTCCTCATTCTAAGTATGACACATTGCCCCCTTACTTTATTTCATTCTCCTCACTCTGTAGACAAAACTAAATGGAAGCCGTGACAGAGGCTTTTCAGTTCTCCGATGCTGCACACGAGTGTGGTTCAAAACTGCCACACTCACTGACAGCATCACAAACTGCTCGCTTTGTCCTAAAAGATGAACAGGGTGAGTCATTTACCACCTTTTCTCTTTGTTTATGTAGTATTATTGCTTACTTTCTTCATTCTGTTTTTTTTCTCTGTGTTTCCCCACATTCAAGAAATGGAATGTTTATCATGGAATGTTTACCATGCAATACAGGGATTCAGAATTCTGCTCAGTTCTACTAGCAGAATGTTCCTCTACTAACATACTGTACACACACAACAAAGGCCTGTTTTGGAGTCAGACTCAATTTTCTAACTGTCAGGGAAAGCAGAAGAGAGTTCTCTGATGAGCAGGTAAAGATAGAAGGGGGATTTTTCACCATTTAGCAAAGAAACAGTTGTAATGAAAACTATAAACAATACTTAATGTTTCTGATTTGTTTATGTGTGTAAGGAGAGTGTGGCGATCTGGTAAACAGCATTTAATTAATTTGTTTTATTTTATATTTAAGGTAGTTTTATTTTTAGGGCCCAGCTGAAGGTTTCTACAGTGTAAAGGTAGCAGCCATGTTTGTGGTGGAAGATCAGTTCTGGTTGTAGAGAGATTGATGGAAGATAGGTCTGGTTGTAGGAGGACTGATTTGCTCATTTTGTGATGTGGTTTAGGACCAGGATGACTGTGCGTATATAGAGATTTAATGTATGGTCAGTTGATCTCTCTTGGCCAATGAGATTTCTAGATTTTTTTTTGCCATTTTATAAATGCCCATTGATCTGTGTTGCAGACTCTTCACTGCTGAGCAGTCCTTTTTTTTTTAACCACGTGTGAATCATGTTTTACATATAAATACAAACCAATCAGATTACATGATTTTACCCTGCCATTTTATAATGGCTCTCTATGAGTTTTCAATACTTTCCTCAATGTATTTTGTGCATGACTATTTCAGCTTTTGTCACAAGTCATCAAGGACATCCTTTCTCTCAAGACCTGTATTTTAGTTGCTATTTGCTCAGCTAGATGAATCCGAGAGCTGCAAACACTCTAGTACAAGGAACCTTACGTGGTGACCTTTGAGGATAAGGTAGATCTTACTTTGAGGAAGGCTCTTGCAGCAGGCCAACAAAGGTAGGACTAAGCTGCCTGGTGCCAGGACCACACGGTAAACTTTCTAGCTAGCAGTCTACTATGGGGGATTGCCCACCGCTGACATCAGCCTGTCCTATAAAGGCGGGTGGTCCCCCATACCTTCCTCAGTTCTTTTCCTGCCATCGACCCACACACGTCAGACCTTAGTGGACACCACAGCTACAGTCGACCGCCATTTCTCGCACTTGCCACGCCCTTTTTTTTTTTTGCAGTCTAACATCGAATTTTCGCTGTTTCAGCTGTCAAGTTTATGTCTTCCCTACCAGCTTTGCCTTCTGACGACTCCACACACTGTGCCAGCGGCAAACAAATTCCTGAAAAAGATGTCCACTCTGCATGCATCATTTGCCTGGGCCCCAGCCCCAACACCAAAGCCTGTCAGATTTGCCAGAAATTCAATCAGGTTACTCGTAGATATCGTCTTAAGATTCTGGAGAGCCATCTCATCAACCAGAAGCTGGTCACCATGGAAAAAGAGCTGCTGGCCAGGAGCTCTTCAGCCTCACTGGCACAGTCCTCTGAGGCTTCATCCTCTTCTCAAAAATCCAGTGGGAAGCATATGCACCAGGACAAACACCAGGAGTGGGACTGGTCTGCTTCCCACTCGTGATCTCCTCACAAACCTTCAACGCATCAGGGTCGTCCTCCCACAGGGGTCAGCGCCCACAGCCCTGCCACCCCTTTCCTCTTCCAGGCTACCGGTGGCACAGCCACCCTCACTCATTGTCATTATGGGTGGCGGCTCCACGAGGCAGGGGACTTAGTCTTCTGTCTTCCAGCCCCTGATGCTAAGGCCTATTTCATCCATGGGCTCTCAGCCAGGAGGCTCAGCCAATGTTCGTCTTTCGGGTGTCGTTTCCTCCACTGGTGCACCCCCCAGCCAAGGCACTGCGTACGTGGGTGCTCGCTTCTGGTCCCGATGTCAGTATCTCAAGGCAGTGCCCGCAGCAGACTAGCACTGCCCCCTCTACTCTGGTGTCGCCTTTGCGTGGGAGGTCTTCTTTCCCCCAGGCACCTATTTCTCCAGCATGGCCAGTGCCGGCAGATCCTTCCCCTGGGTGCTCCAGGCGGAAGCCAGCTGGGCCACTGCCAGTACTGACGCTACCCCAGCCTGTGGGCCCAGCGCTGCCTCTTCCACAGTCTACGCCGCATCCCGATCATCATCCAGCACCTCGTGGTCCTTTACCAGGGTAGCCCATGCCGGCTCCACCGCCGTCGTACCCTTATCCGGCACCATCCTACCCATACCAGCTTGTCTATAGTTTCCCACTTCTGGTGGACTACAATACATTCTTTTCATCATGGTGGTCGTTTGTTCGAAGGTAGAGCCCTGTTCCTCAGGGCCTTCCCCCGATGTCCCCCTCGAGACCCGCCACCTCAGTATCCAGGCCGGTCTGACACCAGCAAACCCTGGACGTTGGGATCCTCCAGGTCTCGACCCAACATAGGCTATGGCTTTTGCCAAGACGAGCACCTACCGCAGGACAGTGCCATGACAGTGAGACCAATGAGGATGACTCTGATTGCTCTTCCTCCTTACCAAGGGAAATCTTCTGACGGTGAAGGGCCTCCCAGGGTGATTCCTAAATCTCTCCCGATGATCCATCTTTTATGGATGTCATGTGTCACATCCAGTCCATCATGGGCTGGGAAAGGAAGGAGTAGGACCCCAAAAGGCACCACCTGGCCATGTACTTAAGGCAGAGGGATGCCCTCCCAGTGGTAGTACCACCCCTGATTGACTCCTATGAGGATGTCACCAGAGTGGCATGGAATCACCCTTCTTCTCCCCCCGATTGCCCAAGAAGGTGGACCATCTTTACCA
Organism: Neoceratodus forsteri; assembly: GCA_016271365.2. Taxonomy (NCBI): domain Eukaryota; kingdom Metazoa; phylum Chordata; order Ceratodontiformes; family Ceratodontidae; genus Neoceratodus; species Neoceratodus forsteri. The sequence continues at coordinate 20,684,099 of CM057459.1, forward strand.
TGCCCTTGCTGGTAAATCCTTTTTAGGGGTTCACCCTAAGGATGATTCAGTCGTCATAAATGCAGCACATGTCCGTACCAAAAATCCCAAGCACCTAAGTGCTCTTTCCCCTGACAGAGAGTCTAGGCAGCTGGACCACCTGGGTAAGCGTGTTTTCATGTCCACTACTTTAGCTATCTAGGCCATTAATTACTTGGCTAATATGGTCCAATATCGAAGTGTACTCTGGGACCAAGCCAGGTACCTGGTACAGGCTTTACCAGAAGACCCCACTAAGACGCAACTCGTCCAGCTCTTGAAGTCGGGCTTGAACATTGGCAACCACGTTCTCTGGGCTGCCTACTGTGCCATGGAAGCCTCTGGGTGTGGGGTGGCTGCAGGGGTTTGCCTTCTTTGCCATTTGTGGCTTTGGTTATCTGGCTGTGTCTCAGATGCGCAATCCAGCATTTTGGGTGCACCATTCTGTGGCTCTGTCCTCTTTGATGGGGATATTCAGGACATCATCTCGATGCTGTAGGAGTCAGGGCGAGCCCTTAGGACAGCTCATTTGCTCAACCACACTCGGCCTAGAGCGGGCCAATGTCCGTCCTTTCGTCAGTCCTCCTGTAAACAGGCCCAAAACCAGCCTGCTAAAGGGCAGAACAAGCACAAGGCCATAACAGCCCTTGCAGTTGCTACCAGCAGAGCCCCTAGAGCACCTGCAGCTATCCTCCCGGTGCCCACCTCCTGACTCCTTAGCCAACCCCCCCCGACGGGATTTAGGGGAGACATTTGGGGATTGGTTCTTCCTCCATCTAGCTGGGTGGTGGGAAATAACCACGGACAACTGGGTGCTTCAGATCATACAGAGCATGGTCACATTCTAGAATTCCTAGAGTGGCCTCCAGAATCTCCTCCAGTAACCTCCTCCTACCCCACCCCGGCCCACCTGCCCCTGGTGTGGGAGGAAATTCAGGCTCTCCTCCAAAAAGGGCCATAGAGCCCATCCCTCTGGTTCAGTGGTGAAGGGGGTTTTACTCCCACTTTTTCCTTGTCCCCCAAAAGACTGGGGATCTTTGACCCATCCTGGATCTCAGTCACCTCAACCTGTACACTGAGGACAAGCAATTTTGGATGGTCAGTCTTCAAGGTCAGTTAACCCCTTCTGCACCAGTGGGATTGGCTATGCTCCCCGGACATGCAGGATGTGTGCTTGCATATCCCGATTTTTTTTCTGCCCATTGTCACTTCCTCCTCTTCCACTTCCAGGGGTCCCATTTTCAATTCTGGGCCCTCATTTTGGCCTTTCTTCAGCTTCCATGGTCTTTACCAAGTGCCTGGTGGTAGTGGCAATTGCTCTGAGGAGGCAGGGCTTCCATGTGTTTCCCTGCCTGGACGATTGGCTGCTAGCAGCCCCCTCCAAGGACCACCTAGTTCAGATTCTGGAATACACCTTTTGCCTATTCCAGACCCTGGAGATCACCAAAAATCTGCCAAAGTCCTGCGTCTCTCCTTGCCAGTGCCTTCAATATATAGGGGCCATCCTGGACACCAACCAGGGCATGGCCTTTTTACCCATGGACAGAGCGGAACGAGTGATGGAGCAGGTCCATCTGGTTTCCTGCAGTCGCCAGGTCCCCACCAGCTTATTCCTGTGCCTCCTGGGCCACATGGCAGAAGCCGTTGCCAGGTTCCCCCTTGCCCACCTCCACATGGGGTTCCTCAGTGGACCTTGTGGGTCCAGTGGGACCAGTGCAAAGATGACCTGGACCAGTTGGTCCTGGTCTCTGACCCAGCCTGGTGAGGCTAGTCATGGTGGTTAGAGCCTGCCAACCTCCTTTTGGGGGGGGGGGTCTCCTTTCAGCTCTTGACCCCCTGTCAGATTCTCACGACAGACACATCCAGCCTGGGTTAGGGTGCTTATCTGTCTGATCACCAGACCCAGGGCATATCATTGTCCTGGAGATGCTCTGCAGGTTTTTCAGATTCATCTCCTCCCAAGTCTGCTGCTGGTGTAGACAGACAACATGTGCTTGATGCACTATGTCAGCAAGCAGGGGGGACTCACTCTTACCCCCTGTGTCGGAAGGCGATGAGGGCCTGGTATTGGGCCATCGAGCATGGTCTGGAGCTCTCGGCTGTACATGTTCCAGGCGTCCAAAATGTCCTGGCATACAGTCTCAGCCACTCCCGGTTGCAGGCTCATAAGTGGGAGCTTCTGACCTTGGTGGTCGAAGATCTCTTTGACAGGTGGGGTTGTCCAGAATTGGACCTTTTAGTGTCCCCACTCAACACAAAAGTGCTGCTTTTCTGCTTACTTGATCCCGAGCCTGGAGTTTTCTGGTGAGATGCATTGTCCCTCTCTTGGAAGAGGAATTTTCTGTATGTCTTTCCTTCCTTCCCACTCCTACAAAGGGTCCTGCTCAAGCTCCAGTTGGAAGGGGCAGAGATGATTCTCAAAGCTCCCTTCTGGCTGCGTCAGATTTGGTTCCCCTTGTTACAGCAGTTGGTGGCGGAACCTCCAGTGCCCTTACCCCTGTGCACCAGCTTGCTGTCACAGGACCGGGGCACTCTGGTCCATCCAGGCCTCAAGTTCCTGCATCTCCATGCATGGTTTTTTCGGACCTAGATATTGCCCACTTCAGGGTGATCTCTAGAGTTGCAGACTTCCTAGAGACTGCTAGGAAACCCTCTACGAGGGCCACTTACACCGTGAAATGGAAGCGTTTCACCTTTTGGGCTGTTTCCTACCAATTGGACCCCTTCACCTGCCTGGTGAATCAGGTGGTAGAATACCTTTTTTCCCTTTCGGACTTGGGCTTGGGGTTCCCCTTCCTCAAGTTGCTCCTTTCTGCCATCTCTGCGTACCATGCGCCTATGTAGGGCAAGGCTGTGGCTCAACTTGAGATGTCCTGCACCTTTCTGTGGTGCATTCTCCATCTGAAGCCTCTCATTCGGGACCCAATCCCCCCCCATGGGACCTTAACTTTATGTTGGAGAAATTCACTTTACCTCCCTGTGAACTGGCCATGAGTTGCAAACTGTGCTTTCTGTTGTGGAAAGCACTGTTTTTAGTTGCTGTTACTTCTGCTTGAAGGATTCCAAGTTTCAGGCTGTTATGTGTGAGGAGCCTTGTTTGGTTTTTCACAAATACAGGGTGTCTTTGCGTAGTAATCCTAAGTTTCTTCCCAAGGTGGTACTGGAGTTTATGTTGAACCAATCCATCCACCTTCCGGTTTATTATCCTGAATATTCTAAGCAGGAGGAGGCTTTGCTCCATACTTTGGATGTACATAGAATTTTGCGGTACTATACGCATGGGATCAAAGCTTCAAGGAAGTCTGACCAGTTGTTTGTTTCATTCACCCCCAAGAGAGAGGGGACTCCTGTTTCTAAACAATGTTTGTCTAAGTGGTTAGTCAATTGCATTGTTTATTGTTACTATAAGTACAACAAGGACCTTCCGGGAGTGGTTAAGGGCCATTCCACCAGGGGTATGGCTGCCTGCATGGCCTGTTTCAGAAATGTGTGTGCTGCGGACATCTGTGCAGCTGCCAGCTGGAGTTCTGTCCACACCTTCATCAAACATCACAGTCTGGACATCACCTCTCGGCACAGGGCCAGTGTTGGCCTAGTGGTACTTCTGGGCCTTCTCTCCTGAGCTCTTGGTTTCTGATTTTGTTCTTCTCCCAGTGCTGTTCTGGTTATGCCCAGAACTGCTTGGGACTCAGTCCTACCAGTGTTGGCCTGCTGCAAGAGCCTTCCTCGAAGTAAGATGGTACAGTTATGTAAGAACTTACTGTAAGAGTAGATCTTGAAGAGAAGCTCTTGCAGCAGGCCCTACTTCCCTCCCTCCTTCCCCCTGCTGTTCCTTGTTCCTCTCCCACTACTTCTGTGTTATTTCCCTTGGCTCTCGGGATCCTCCTCGACTCTTCATTCATGGCCCATTTGGGGTCTCTGGTGGGAGAATTGAGGAGAGTATGAGGATTGCCTGCATTTATAGGATAGGCTGACGTCAGCGGTGAGCGGTCCCCTTGTGGTAGTCTGCTAGCTAGAAAGTTTTCCATGTAGTCCTAGCACCTGGCGACTTAGTCCTACCAGCGTTGGCCTGCTTCAAGAGCTTCTCTCGAAGATCTACTGTTACGGTATGTTCTTGCGTAACTGTACTTTCTTTTCATGGTTCCTTCCTTCCTTCCTTCCCTCCTTCCTGTATTCCATCTAAACCAGGAGGTTACTCTTCCTTCCTGTTGCCCAAATCTGTGATAAGGAAAAGCAGCTTCACAAGTTTGATGTGCATAGAGCAGCAAAACACCTCATACAAACAAAGTCTCTTCAGAAATTAGATCTTTTGTGCCGATTAGCTCCACAATGAGAGGACAACATGTTTCCAAGGCACCTTTGGTTAGATTGGTAAGATGGTGCATAGCAAAGGCCTAGGTGGCAGCAAACTTACAGCCATCAGAATTGATTGACACATTCAACAAGGGCTGTGGCAGCATCCTGGACAGGATGAGCAGAAGTCTCAGCATCTGATTTATGAAACACAGATGCTTTGTCTTCCTTGCACACTTTACCAAACATTACAGATTGGATATGCTGAGTTCTGCAGATGCAGGCTTTGGCCAAAATGTCCTGCAGGCAAAGATGAAGGGATCAACACCGGGAAACTACCGACCAATCTCCAGTCTCCCTTCACTGTCCAAAGCGCTAGAAAAAGTTGTGATGGATCAGCTAACTGACTACCTTAAAACCTATGACCTACTCTGCAAAGAACAGCATGGGTTCTGTGCTGGGCATAGTACCACCACGGCCCTGCTAGAATTCTCAAACTACATACATACATACATACTGCTCTTGATAGAGGGCACATCGTAGGGGCCATGTTCTTAGACCTATCCAAGGCCTTTGACACGGTCAGTCACCCCCTCCTACTAAACTCCCTCCACCTAATGGGGTTCTCACAAGGGCTCTTGGACTGGTTTACTAGTTACCTGTCTTCTAGGTCCCAGTGTGTGCGAATAAATAACACAATCTCCTGCTCACGTCCCATCCTCTCGGGAGTCCCGCAGGCATCCATTCTAGGGCCCCTGCTTTTTAGCATATTCTTGAACGCAATTCCCACCGCCTGCCCCGAAAAGATCCTTCTCTACGCGGATGACGCTGTCATCTGTGCCTTCCACGCCAACCCATCCGACCTTCAGGCCTCACTCCAGAACGCATTCTGCCAAGCTGAACTCTGGTTTACCAAGCATAGACTAGTCATGAACCTGAAAAAAGTCCCTACTTTTTGCACATCACCAAAACAAATTAAAAAATGTCCAATTGCATATTCAGGCACAGTCACTCTACACTCTGGAGCAGGTCTCGTCCTATAACTCTCTAGGGGTTATCTTTGACTCTGCCCTCTCCTTCCACGCACACATCAGCACCCTCACATCTGCTACCAATGCATGCATTGGTCTCCTTTATCACCATAAGGACTGCCTTACGCCAGAAGCCCTGAGACTAGCCATAACCTCCTCAGTAATGTCTCTGATCGACTATGGGTTAATGGTCTGTGCTGCCGCAGATGCAGCAGCTATCGGTAAAATAAGAGTGATCATTAACAACTTTCAACTTTCAACAACAACTTTTAATTAACAAATTAACAACAATCAAGCAACTGAAGCACAAGCAGCTCACCTGAGTAGCTGAGGAAGCCAAATCTCCAGCCTGATAACTTTCGAGGTAAAGAGAGCCTCTTCTCTTCGTCTGGATGCCTGCAGAGGGGTGCTAGCCCGACGGCGCTTCGCGCCGTCTGCCCCTCCCGCCCCAACCACCCTCCACCCAGGTGCGGCTGTCAATTTAAGGATCCACCCCGTGACATCACATCCGGTGATATCCGTCCTTGCCCAGAACCTATCTCCCACTTTCCCATTTGCAGGTTATACCTGCTGGCCACTAGAGGGACCTATGCTCCCTCACTACTTCCTGCTCCTACCTGTACAGCACTACTTCCCTGGGATCTTGCTCACCACAATGTATTGGCCCTGCCTCACGCTCTGCCTGTGCCTATCCCCACTAGCAGTGCACTTACCCACTTACCCATCTGCTAGTCCATACTGTGCCCTGGCACCCCTCCCTTCCCTTGCTCCTGAACCTCCTCTCCTGCCCCTTGGGACCTCTGTGTGTCCCCGTCCCCCCTGCCCTCCCCCTAGCTTTCTCTTCACCTCAGGCACATCTGGGTGTCTTCTTATTCTTGCTTTCCCTCCTGCCTCCTCCTGCCCACCCCTGCTCCCTTAGCCTCCCTTCCCTCCCTCTCATGTCAATTGTAGGAAAACCTCTCACCATCTCCCAGCCAGGGTGTTAGTCATGCTACTACTCCTGTCAGGGAACATTCATCCAAACCCTGGCCCGGTTCCCAGGAGCTCCCCAACTCGCACCACAGGCCTATGCATGGTCTCCATGAATATCTGTAGCCTCCTAAAAAAGTTTGACTCACTACAATGCCTGGTCACATCAATTAACCCTGATGTCATCACCCTGGTTGAGACTTGGCTGTCAAAATCCTCCCTGACTCCCTAGTCTCCTTCCTGGTTCCCACCTTTTCCGGTCCGACCGTGTTGGAGCAGAAGCGTGGCTGCGCTGTTTATGTAGAATCTCTCTCCCGTACTAGCCCTGCCCACTCCATCCTTGACTCCAGGGCCCAGGCGCTTATGCTGAAACTAACCCCTGACCCTTTAAAGGGACCCCTTTATCTGACTACTGCATCGTGCCCCCAGGGACCAAAGCCAGGCCATTGCCTCTTACAGAATACCTTACCTCCTACCTCCTTCTGCTGATCAAATTCTGGTGGGTGACTTAAATGTCAACTGGCTCAGCCCTCCTCCTCCTCTACCTGAGACTCCTTTTCTGCAATAGACCCAACGCAACTAGTTACCCACCCTACCAGGACTAACCCCAAGAGACGCTCCAGTACCCTACTTGATGTGGTACTCACCAACCGCCCTAATCGGATCCCCAATGTACAAGTCCTCCCAGACTGTCTCAGCGATTACTCCCCCATTCTATTCCACTGGTCAACCTCAGTCCCCAAACCCATAGCACAGTCCACATGCCGGTGGCGTCTAATACCTGGTGGACTGATAAAACTTAAGGAACTTCTGTCCCAAATTGACTGGTCTCCTATACAGGCAACTCCTGACATCGACACAGCTCTCTCCTTCTTTACCCAAACTTTTAATAATGCCTGTGATATCTTTGCCCCAGTGTTGACCACGTTCTAAAAGGAAGAATGCCCCTGGTTACCCCAGCTTTGATCCACCAGCTCAAACATAGGGACAACCTATGGCACCGTGCCATTGAGACTGGCCGCCCAATGACAGGCGTGTTATATGCTGTCAGCTCAAACAAGTGCACCTGGCCATCAGAAAGGCCAAGTCTGAGCACTATCGGTCCTCACTCACTGCCTCATGGGGAATCCCAGAACCTTCTGGGATAACATTAAACAGTTAAATGGAGTGCACACTCCCACCCACCCAGATCAACATTAATGGTGTGATCTCCTCAGACCCAGCCCTCATGCCAACCACCTCAACACCTCATTCACTGACCTTAGCCCTATCCTCCTACAAATTTTTTGACCCTCCTCCCCAGCACCTGCAGAAATCTTTTCGCCCTTATTTTTCTCCTCTGCCGTGTTTCTGCCCAATAAATCTGTAGCCGCACCTTGTCACTGCCCTCAAGAGTAATAGTACAGGCAGTGTCACCCTGGATCCGCTGTATCCACGGCTGGTCTTAGACACAGTCCTTACTCCGATCACATGCCTCATCAACCACTCTCTTTGCCTGGGGAAGGTTCCAACTGCCTGGAAAGTCGCCACTGTCACCCCTATCTTTAAAGGTGGTGATAGGACTGTGGCTGAAACTCATCGACCAATCTCCATTCTCTCTCTCTCTCCAAGGCCTTGGAAAAGTGGTGGCCTCTCAAATCTCTGACTACCTCTCCACCTACAATGTCCTTTGTCCTGAGCAGCATGGCTTCCGAGGCGGGCCACAGTACCAACACAGCCCTCCTAGAGTTCTCCAACTTTCTCACTCCTCCTTAGACACTGGTTCTCTGGCTGGTGCTGTCTTCATTGACCTCTCGAAAGCTTTCGACACTGTCTCCCACCCCCTCCTTCTTGATGCCCTTAGTCTCTCTGGTTTTGCTGCTGGGCCTATCTCCTGGTGCACCAGTTATCTGTCTGACTCGCTCACAGCGTGTAAAAATTAATGGGACCTACTCAGACATCTGTCCCATCTTTTCTGGGGTTCCCCAGGACTCCATTCTGGGCCCCTTACTATTCTCCCTTTACCTTAACACCCTTCCACGCTCTTGCTCAGGGAACATTCTATTGTACGCTGATGATGCAGTCATCTTTGCCTCAAGTCGTAACCCTACTGCCCTCCAGGACTCGCTGCAGAAGTCCTTCACTGAAGCCGAGGGCTGGTTCAAGGAACATAGATTGGTGATAAATCTTAAAAAAACAAAAACCATGTTCTTCACTCATCCCCAAAACAAGTCCTGCAACTTCAAACTCCTCATTCACTCTGGGTCCTCATTCTCACTCGCACAAGTTTGCTCCTATAAATACCTAGGGATCCATTTTGACCCCTCCCTCTCCTTCCATGGACACATCGCTGCCCTAGCCACTGCCACTAATATCCGATTGGGCATCTTACATCGGTATAAACACTGCCTCCCCCCGGAGGCTCTTCGACTTCATGATCACCTCCTCTATCCTGTCCCTAGTGGACTATGGACTGCCGGTGTATGGTGCTGCCAGTCAGACCGCACTCCATAAAATTACTTTTCTCTGAATAAGGCCTGCAGGTTAATTACTGGAGCACCTAGGATGACACACACCTGTCTACTGTATGCTAAAGCGCTGGTACTTGATCTTGATGGCGCCTCAAATATCTTACCTGTACCCTTACAAAAGACCCTCCTTGGGCTTTCCCCACCAGGATTGACCACCACCATCGCCGCTCTGTCCCACTAGTTCATACTCGGACCTCTGGGAAAACCTCTTTGTTATCCCTAGAGCTAGGACCTCTCATGGCCAAAGAGCCTTCAGCTTTAGGGCCCCTCCTGGTTCAACACACTGCCCCTCCATCTCCAAGCTCCAACTATATTGTGCTTCAAAACTTCATACGTAACCACTTTATTAACACCCAATGCTGTAACTGCCACTAGTCAAAGCCAGTACTCAATACTTATGACAAAGCTTATTACTAAGCTGCTAAGGACGACATAACTCTGGTATTGTTTGCATCCATCCTACCTGTACCAGCTTGTTTGTATCTATGTCTTAATTTTACTGTTATACTTATGTGTTGTACTGCTATACTGTGTATTTTGGTTTGTCTTACTGTGACAAGGTACCTTTGTAAATGAGCCTATGACTCAAAGGTTTTCCAAACTGCTGTTTAAATAAATAAATAAATAAATAACAAAGCCTGCAGGCTCTTAACTGCTGCAGACCGAATGGCACACAGATGCATGCTCTATTCCATCGCCCAGATCCTGAACTTTGACAAGAGGGTCCACTACCAGTCCTGCCTCTTGACCAAAACATCCCTCCTTGGCTTGACCCCCCCCCGGCCTATCTGCCTCCCTAATCTCCTCTTCCCCTACAGTGTACACACGCAGCTCAACCAAATCTGCACTGGCCATTCCAGAGTCTGAACCACACTCACCCAGAGGTCTTTTCTGGTCAGGGCTCCCTCCTACTTCAGCGCCCTCCCACCGTTGGTCTCTAACCATCAAAACCTTGGTCCCTTTAAAAGGCACTCAAGACCCACCTCCTTGCCACCAGCACCTGCACATGCACACTCTAAGTCCATCACCAGTGCCTTCACCAGCCTCTCAGAAAGGCCCCACGACCTCTTTCACAGTCAGTGGCCTGCAGTTCTTACTTAGGCACTTGGACAAAGTCTCCCAACAGACTGCTCTAGAATTTTCACTACCTGCCTCCCCTAACTTACCCAGTTTACTCAGCTCTAGCCAAGCATAGTAGGCATGTGCACTGTCCCTCGATTCACTCTCTGGCCACTAACTGACCTCTTACTGTTAGATTTATCCTATGCACTGTCAACAGCCACAACAATGTATTAGATATCCTTGTCAACTGGTCAAGACATTCTTGTAAAATGGTCATGCTGTAACCGGAAGTCAAAGTGCCCTGGCACTGTACCCTGTATCGTACTGTTTACTGTGTTGCCCATAGCCTACAGCCTCAACTCTGTATTAGACATCTCAGTATACTGTTTCATGCTGTAAACTTGCCATCAAACTTCCCTGGCATTGTATATTGTATCGTACTGACTATTGTATTTACCTATGTCTGTATTGTGTATTGACGTGGAGCCTTTGGAAATGAGTCTCTGACTCAGAGGTTGTAATTCCAAGATTTTAAATAAATAAAAATAAAATCAACAGGTTTAAGTAGTAGAAAAATAGTCTCCTTTTCCCACTGAGTTTCGAGGCACTGTTTATTAAGTTCCAGCAGTAAACGAATAGCCCAGTGATAATGCGGTGAGACATAGAAAGAAGATATTCTATCTGACATACGGTAATGTCTTTTTTTCTTTCGTTCCAATGTTGTCACTGGGACCCACCCAAGAGTGAGACTATCCTTCAGCCAGTTTCACTGAAGTTTATTTCACAGTTTCATTTTGATTCAGGAACTAATTTGGTTTGACCTTCTTGTTCAGCATGCTGAGATTTTCTTGTATGGAGTTACATTTATTTTAGCCTTGCAGTTTGTTGTAAAGCAAGTTCAGGTTCATGTTTATTCATATCATAGTATGCATAACACAATGATTATATACAATTATCTACAATATACATAGACAAAATTATTAAAATCCCTGAAATCATTTTGTAGAGTGCCTTATTATAGACATTAATAGTACAATATAACATTTCCCTGCTTTAACCTGGCCTTCTTGTACATCTTAGTATATATCACTTTTAATCAGGATAGAATCAGAATCCTGCTATATCCATGTCTCAAGTATATCATAGTACCAACCCCCAAAAAGTTTTCTCTTTCATTAGTTCACTGTTTTACAATAATTGCTTTTATTTTGCATTATATTTGCAATAACTTGTGCATTAATCTTTTTTTATAACATGGGGTAGAGTAATACAGTCAGCTGACTGGCAGGCAAGGATCAGCTGACTGTACATTAATCCCTCATATACACACAGATTCTAATGTTAAGACAGCCCTAGTAGATAAGTGGGCCAACCTGCGCTCGTTATTGCTGTGAAAGTGCACTCCTAAAGGCAGCCATTATTGCTTCTCGCTTCCTTGCTGACATGGCACATGGCAAGAGTGAGACACTGAAGCCCCCAGTGTGTGTCCTCCCCTCCCATTACTTGTGTCTCAGTGGTCAGCAAAGGGCAGTACACAGACGGGGAGAGAGAGAGAGAGAGAGAGAGAGACACACACACACACAGCAGAACCAGAGGTGGGTGTCCCGTGGCCACAGCACAGCTCGTCCCTCAAGTGTGTAATTTGCTCAGCTCTCAGGCCACCTCCCCGACATCCCACCCACCTGCCCCACAGGTCTCCGGTTTTCCCACTCAGGCATTTAAAGCCCCCAGTAACATAAGTGCACTGTAAACACTTTCAACAAGATACATTGAGAGAGAGAGAGACAGAGCAGGAGACAGAGAACGTGCCGCAAGGAGGTCACCTGGTCCTGTGAATGAGAGCGGCACAACAGTGACGGACAGAGCAAAAGAGAGGTCTCCCGGTTATGTGAAGAATCCTGCTGCGGTGTGCCCCCCCCAACCGAGACAGAGTGATCTGAAAGTCGGGTGCACAGCACGAGAGAGAGATAAAGCGACTTTGGGCAGTCCTGCAGTGTGTCTCTGTCGGTGTCCGGTTTTCACTCCGTGGGACAGTTGAATGATGCTGTGTCCCCATATGTGTGCTCTGTCCTGTCTGTATGTCAGGCTTTCTGGTTTTCATGTGTGGAGTGGCCTGCAGTGACAGCGCAACAAGGATGACCGAGCGGCAGGGCGAGCATGCCATATCCCACCCCACCCCTGCCACAGCTGTGATGGTAGCAGGTCGAACAGTGGTGAGAGAAGCAAGAGAAGGAGAAACCCCCTGACCCCCCGAACACCTCATATCTCACTTGCTGTTTAAGTTACTCCATTTCTGTGAGCCTGCGTTACTGGTAGGCAGTTGCTTGCTTCTTCTGAAGTGCATAACACAACAGGTATATGATTTGGGGCAAGCGTTTCAGTGAGACTGTGCCAGATTGCCAGTGGACAGCACCAGAACAGTAGCAGTGATACGTGGTATTGTCTCTGACAGGCTCTGTGATCTCCTGGCACTGCTTAGTGTGTAGTAATTTGCACAGCATCAGTGCCCCCCCACCCGCGCTGAGAGAGAGAGAGAGAGAGGGAGGCACAGTGATGACCAGCACAGAAGCAATGAATGGTAAGCTTGCACTGAAGTGTGTGTTCTCTCTCTCTCTCTCTCTCTGTGTCTGTGTCCCTGGCCAGTATTGTCTTATGTGGTGGGGTTTTGCTTTGGTTTGTGTGTGTCACTATGGAGGTAATGATTATAGTACAGTGCTGTTGGGGACCAGCTGCTATATCTGTGTGTGTGTATCTCGCTATGGAGGTACTCATTATAGTACTGATGGGGAATGCTATAGCTCTGTGTGTGTGTGTGTGTGTGTGCTTGTGTGTCGGGTTTTGCATCTCATTGGACGTGTTCGAGGGCATGTTATGCACAAGAGATGTCAGAGATCATCTCAGTACTGTATCTGTGACATTTTTATGTGCATAATAGCACTTAGATATGCATTATTTGTTAGGGGCTGTTTTGCCAGTTGGCAGGATACAGTACCTTGGTTGCTGTTTAAACAACAAAAAAACACTTTTCTGGATTTTTTTTTGTTGTTTAAACATAACCCATGTTATAAGTGTAATAACCCAATGTGGTTATTGGGGATTAATCAACACCCTGGGGTGCTGTGAGGGCAGTTGACCTGCTACCTCATGCCTCACAACACACCCAGGATGCTAATTAATCTCCACTAACCACACACCTTGTCATTGGTTAGTGCATACATATTCTTAAATTACAATTAAGCACTCATATAGCTCTCTCCATAAAGTTGCCCAGTACAAATAATACCATTTCTACCTCTATAGTTGAGTTTTATTTGTTTGTCCCTTATGTCTTTGCCTTTTATTTCCTTAACAATAGTGTCAATCCATTTTTCTCTTTCTCTTTTCAGTTTACTACTTTCTAAGAGAACATAAGGTACCATACGTTTGATATTATCATCACAGATGCATGCCACAGGGTGTACTCTACTAGGTAATCCTTTCCACCAGTTCGTTAGCATTCCAAATCTAAATCTACAAATTGCTTTTCTATGTCCCACATTCTCGCAAAACAAGTACTTTTCAGTTATGAAATAAGTTCTTATTTCTTTTAATATTAAAATTCTCTGGGGTCATGAATTGCTGCCAAATCTCTTTGTACTGCCGTATTCACAATTATTTGTGTTAATATTTTCCCCAAATTATTGTAATCGCCTTGTGGTTTAAAAATATAATTGTTTTTGAGCTCATATTTATTCAGTGCCTCATTCAAGCTAGCAAACCATGTATGCTCGTTTTTTAATTGTTTCACCTCAGTCCAGCAGCTAAACATTAAACTATCCACTGGGTTAGCTATTATTTTCATCCTAAATACTGTATTTCTTTTCATCACTCTTGAAAATATATCCGGTGTACTCGTCTCTGCCTGAACAGCTGCATTGGGTGTTGATCTTGGTACTCCCAACAGTGTTTTCAGGGAAAAAAAATGTAATACCTCTGATTCGTATGGATTACAATTAAGACATCAGACTTCCAAGCCATATAATACTTGAGCGGATACTTTTGCCTCAGAACACCTCTTCTGTGGCAGAGATGAGTGTTTGGCAAAAGTGCGTGCAAAACAATTTATTGCTAGGGCGGATTTTATTGCCCCTCCCTTAACCTTTTAAATATGCTTTTTCTAGCTCTGTCTTCTGTTAATTCAGACCCCTAAATAACAGAAATCTGCCACCTCAAGGATAGTTATATTATTTATTGCCCAAGAACTTAGTCAATGTTTATTATTTGCAAATACCATAATCTTTGTTTTTTTTTATTCTCTGTTTATGCCCCTTTACTCACCGCTCTGGACCCTTTTCTCGGGGATCCCTAGACTGGCACGCTCCTGTAGAGCCTCCCCAGGTCTCTCCTTCTGAGGTCCTGTCTGCATATTCCCCATCTGGCTGTGGTTTACCCCCCAGGCGGGGAGGAGAGGCCCCCGTAGTCCCCTCCAGTCCATAAGTCCTCGTCGGGAGTACCACACAGGCCCCATCTGGAGCCTGGTTGTAGATTTCTCAGGCAGAGCGGTCCCTGTCTCCAGGCGTCCATCGCAGGGGTGTTTTTCCGCTTTTTGTTGCCATTCCTCAGGAGTCGGCACACTAGGGAAGCCTGGGCGCGGGGACGTGTGCGCAATGTGCTAGTGCTCCGGTCGCGGCCGACATCTTCCCTCCCCATATGCTGTCTTCACTGCACCGCCACCTGTGGTCACCCAGGTGGCGGTATTGCATGGGATGTCATCACCCCCACCCCGGAGAGAGAGCTGCCACTGGGTGCTCAATCCTCCTTCATCTGGCGGCCCTCCAACCTCCCAAGTCCGTTCCTGAACCTGGGTTGCTGGCGCCGCGAGCGGTAGCCCTACTGCTGCGCCAGTGGGCCGGCCCATAATCTTTGTTTTTGATGTATTAAGGTCCATATCTAACTTCTTTAATGTATCCATGCTGGTCTTTATTGCCCGCTTTAAGCCAACTGTGTTTGATATAAGATTATTGCATCATCCGCATATAGCAGAATTTTGATCAGTATATTGTTATTGCTGGCTCAAATGTGTCAACTCCTTGTAAGTCATTAACTGGAGTATCTATGTATAAATTAAACAGTGTTGGTTCCAGTTGACAGCCTTGTTTTACCCTTGATTTTTAGCGCTCCATCCTATCCATACGTTACCACAACAGACTATAATAATTTTATTAATGACAAAAGCTTGTCATTTACATTCTTGCGTTTTAGTATCTTCCACAGAGTTTCCCTATTTTTGAAGGGCTTGGCCTGTAGTTCAAGGGGAGGGAATAACTCCTTCCCCTACCACTATTTAGCACGCCTCCAAAACTCACTCAGCACTTAGTTTGTTTTGGACTGAGCTTCTGCATGGTTTGTGGTCATGCTTTGGTGCCTTTTCTCGGTGCTCTTCCCTTCATTTCCTTCTTCCCTGTGTTCCCTTCTTTTGCTCCCCTTCTGTTCTCTATTTCCCTGCTTGCGGCCCCTACTGCCCTCTCTCCTTCCTCCTTGTTTCTTGGCTTCTTCTTGCTCTCTGTGTCCCCCCCATCCCTTGGGGTTCCAGCCTTTCCCCGGCACTCCGCAGTGGCCCATTCCCCTCTCCTCATCCCTCCCTCCTCCCTGTTCTTTTCCTGTACCTTGTTTCCTTTTTTTCTCCTTTTTGGGCTTCTCCTTCCTGGGCCATCTCTGTCCGTCACCTCGCTTTCACTGCTGCTACTGAGTTTCTCTCTGACTTCTGGGTGGTGCGCCATCATGCAGCTACCCGGCTATCCTCAGTTCCCCCTGCTTCCGCCTTCTCTTGCTCTGAGACTACTTGCCCGTGGTGCTCTTGTCCCTGTTCCACCAGAGGACCTCTCCTTTCGCTCCCCTGCACTTGGAGCAGCAGCGGTCTCCCAGCAGTACTGAGATCCTTCGCCTGGAAAACACCGTCTCAAGACTATCATTTTGCTCCACTCTGGACCTGGTTCTTGTTCCTACCTTAAAGGTGCAGTCACCCATTTTTCCTGATGTGTCCTCAGCACACCTTGGACTAAAGAGAGCTCTATTTGGACCGGGCCTGTTTTCTGCACTTGGCCCAGCCATTCCTGTTCGGTATCAGCCTTCATCAAGGCCAGCCCCTTGTTTCCTGGCACATTCTGCCCTGGCCCTACTCCACATCAGTGACTCTTTCATGCAATAGCTCCTGAGCCTCCTTACTGAACGACTGTTCCACCAAGGCATACTATCTCACAACCATGCCTCAGCAGGCATTTCTGGCGGCTCTCAACAGGCCCTGTAATTGCTAACGGATTTAGCCAATTGAAAGCAAGTCACTGGACTATGGGCCTCACCTCATCCTTACCTTACCATTTAGATATCATTTTCTGCTGGACCTCGACACTGATTGAGATCTCCAGGCTCATTATCCTTCGCTCTCGTCGACAGAGCCACTCTTCTGCTGTTGACTTAGCCGACCCCGAGGAGGGCATTCATCACATCCTCCTCCTTCATTGCAGGAACCACCGGCTTTCAGACAAAGGCCCCCTAGGCCTCGCTACGTCTTGAAGGACTGGACCATACCTCATCTCATCTCATCGCTGAGCTCAAGAGGCTGGGCATTCCCCATTCTCCTACTGCAAAGAAGCAGGACTTATTTGATTTGCTTCTCCTGGCTGATGCCATACCTGACACTACTCCTTCTGATGTCTTGCAGCCCCAGCCTGCACCTGACACCTATGCTGAAATTCATTCTCTCCTCACTCCTCTTCCCTCTCAGACCTCCAGAATCGCCTTATGTCCTTGGAAGTCCATCTGTCTATTCAACAGCTGTCTGGTCCTGCAGTTATGGACCTGTAGGCATGCCTTTCTGCTCTCAAAACTCGAGTGGGTTCCCAGCCCAGCCTCTCCGCATCTGGTCTACTTCCTACCTTGCCTACTAATCTTGCCAGTACTTTGGAAGGGTTACCATCAGCTTTCTCACTGTCCATGACTCCGGTGGCTTCAGCTTCTCAGACGACCCTGGATCCTGCATCTTCCAGCTCAGTTACTCCTCCTTCTCCTGCGATATCTACAATGCACGTGGTCCCGATTCACCTGCGCAGAGATGTCATCGATGGCAAGGATGTTAACCTCATTTCCCTCCTGATTTCCTCCAGCGATACTGTTGAAAACAGAGTTGTCTCCTGTGGCAACATCTCAGTGGTGCTGAAATCTAAAGACCCTCGACTTGCCAAAAAGCTGACCGTCCCTGAATTTGTGTTTGCATTTAGCTTATACAGGGACATTGTCTGTTTGGCTTTTCCTTCCCGCCGCCAGGAACTTGATTCTTACTTGTATCTCTTGGTAGACCTGGGAGCCAGATACAGGGGTACGCTTTTCTACAGCTACCACTGCTCCTTCTCCGCCAAGGCAGCTGCCACCTTAGCTCACTTTAATACCAAAATTGACTGGTCTGCCTTGGACAATGAATTAGTTTGCCGCCACTTTGCTGGCCAACAAGCTTTATACTGCCAGCTATGTGGAGCTCATTCCCATTTCACTTCACTATGCCTGCTTTCAATAAATCAATCAACAGATCATTCTTCAAGACTCTGGCCCGAGGATTCTATTCCTGCCACCACTGTCCTTACATGCCTGCACCAAACTGGTAAGGTTGGAAAAACGATGGTTCTTCCAGCCAGCACTGGAAGCAAACAAAAACTTCCACCAATTTTTGGCAGATACTGAGAGAGGCTGAGGAACCTTCCCCTGCCACCCCGCTACCAGCCACAATTGTGGCAAATAAACCTCCTACACAGATAGGTCCGAGATCCTCGATCAGCTCAATAATCACTTTGCAACTGCAGGCCTCACATTCGGCACATCACCTGTTAGTAAACTGAGCATCACAAGCACCGCCAGCTTAGCTACTAGACCAACCATAGTCCCCCCTACCAACCGTCCCCTCTTCAAGTTCCAGTCAGTCTCCTACAAACAAGTGGAGGACCTGCTCCTCTCGTTGGACACCAAAAAGAGCGTTGTTGCCAATTCGCTTGAACCCCTTTTCTTAAAAGCAGGTTCATAGTATCTGGCAGCTCCAATTGCCCATCACTTTAACAGCTCATTATCCCAAGGGGAATTGCCGCCTAGTTGGAAAACTGCGCACATTATCCCCCTGTTCAAGTCAGGAGACCCTACTGACTTGAACAACTATATGCCTGTTTCGTTGCTTCCTGTTTTATCCAAGCTACTTGAAAAAATTGTAAACTGTCAATTAAGGGAGTACTTGGATCATGAGAAAATCCTCAGTCCAGTCCAATCAGGTTTCAGACCTAAGCACAGTACCGTGTCTGCTCTTGCCAAAGTGTCAAATCACTGGCTAAAAGCCCTGGACAGTAAACAGCACATCTGTGCACTCTTCCTTGACCTCATCAAAGCATTTGATATGGTTGATCATTCCATACTTCTTGATTCCCTGAGTAGCATCGGTCTAACCTCTGCTGCAGTAAAGTGGTTCCACTGCTACCTCACAAATTGTAAACAGCAAATTAAAGCCCAAGGGGAATTCTCCCCACTAAAATTACTGCCCTGAGGCATTCTGCAAGGTTCCATTTTGGGACCTATCCTCTTCACCCTTTACATCAACCGCATTGACTCTGGTCTGGTTGCTGGAAATGTTCATCTCTTCGCAGATGACACAGTCCTCTACATGACCAACTCCTCCTTGGACATTGCGTACAAGGGGCTACAGCAGGATTTTATCATCCTCCAGCACAACCTCCTGAATCTAAACCTCTTGTTAAATGCAAAAAAAAAAAAAAAAGCTATGATTATCTCTTCGTCCCACATTACGGGGATACCTGGGACACCACAGATTATTACCCTCGTTAATGAACCACTAGAGCTAATGGATAAATTTAAATATCTGGGAGTCTGGTTGGATAACAGACTCACCTTCGGTGTACATCTAAGTGAGTTAACAAAAAAACTAAGGCAGTGCCTCGGTATTTTCTACCGCATAAGATGCCTATTCACCCTGGAAACTAGAAAGTGGCTGGTTCAAACAACCTTTCTTCCCCTGATTGACTATGCCGACTTCATATACAGCCATTGCCCCCAGTATGCGCTTCAAAAGCTGGATACCCTCTATCATCGCGCATTGAGATTTGTTCTTGACTTGCCCTTGCACACTCATCACTACTCGTTGTACCAAGCATTAGATTGGCCGTCCCTCTCCACAAGGAGGCAAATAAACATACTCATGTGGCTATTCTGGGCTTTGTCCAACAAACTACCACCCTATATCGGTGACCTGTTTGAACGTTCAAAAGGTGCCTACGGACTAAGGAATTCCTCCTTTGTCCTCCTTAAGCTACCAAGAACAAGGACATGTCTTGGCTCAACTGCCATTAGCTCCTTTTTTTTTTTTAAACTTTCAATCTTTATTATTTTACATAGAATACAAAAATTAAAAATAAGAGTTCCATAAGAACATTTAAAAAAGAATAAGTAAAATTAAAAAGAGTACTTGCAATAGTACATATTTCTTGATTTCATTCAGTAACACTGTGAGTGAGATCCTGAATTAATAAAGCTGGAAATTCAGGGAACAAAGTCTAAACGCTGGGGTGTAATATACATCACCCATCTTCTCCATCTATTCTCAAACTTAGCTTGTGATTTATTAAGAATAGCTGTTATTCTCTCCATTTTGTACAGCTGAATCATTATTAGGGACCACTGGTCCATCGTTGGAGACAGTGAGGGGAGCCAGTTTTTGGTATGGCTTTCTTAGCTGCAAGGGTAGCCAAATTCAAAAATTCCCTCGTTGGGGTATCTCTGCATGTCTGTGGGTATTCTCCAAAAAGAAAAAAGAGGGGGTCCATTATTATATCTGGGGAGATTATTCATTGCAACATCTCCTGGAATTTAACAAAAAAAGTATGCAGGGCCTTACATGTCCAAAATATATGGCCCAGCGTAGCTGGAGTGTGTCCACACTGCCTCCAACAAGCCCCCATAATGGGGTTATACTTCTGGCTTATAGCTGGAGCTCGAAAGTATCTTACAGACAGTTTCCACACAAACTCCTTCCAGTGGCCTGAATTAATGCCTTTCCCCATTATCTGTAACTGTTTTTCCCACTGCATGGGGGAGATCTCGGTCCCTAAGTCTTTCTGCCAGGTTAATCTGATCTTTGCTGTTGAATCAGCTTCTAAAGACCCCAGGGCCCCATAAAGAATAGAGATTGGGTGGGAAGGGACTGGGTATTTATCTATGACTTTAATGAAAATCTGCAGGAGATCAGGAAGAGGGGAATCCCCCCATTTTACCACTCCGAGTTTCGGAAGATAGTCCCTTGCCTGAAAATATCTAAACCTATCTGTGTAAGAAATACCATACTTCAGGTTTAATTCTGTTAAAGATAGAATCATTCCCTAAGGCATAAAATGATATACCAAGTGGAGGCCCTTCTTGTGCCAGTGTCGGAACCCCACATCTAGTTTAGCAGGGATGAAGGAGCTCGTATATGGCAAGGAAAATAATGCGGATCTCCAGTCAGAAATCCCTCTAAGCACCAGCACCCGCTGCCAGTATTTTAAAGTTGAGTGGGTGTATGGATTATCTACCCTGCTAGATTTTATATCTGGGGGAAAGGATAACAAAATTTGGTGTATATTTTTGAGTTCCTCCTCCCGACTCTCTATTGACTTCCACCTAGCCACATAGCTTTCATCCAGCCAGTAAAGAGGTATTCTGATCTGAGCAGCTATGTAGTACAATCTGAAATTCGGTAATGACAGCCCTCCCTGTCTCCTAGGTAACTGCAGTATGGGTGGCCTTATCCTTGGTCTCTGGTATGCCCAGATAAATGGACTTAGTTTTCTCTGCAGGGTTCTGTAAAAAGTCTCTGGCAATAGGACGGGAGAGTTTGGGCTAGATATAGAAAGCGAGGCAGCACTACCATTCTGATATCTTCAATTCTATGGTGCAGAGATAAGGGCAGCGTTCTCCACCTCTCTAAGTCAGCGGACAATCCGTCCGGGAAGGGGGCATAGTTTAAGGAGAAGAGGTCTGTATGTGACCTTCCTATCTGCACACCTAAATATTTGATGCACCTCAAGTCCCAGCGGAAGGGACATTTAGTTTTCAACTGCATAGAAGGAGCATAGCTTAAAGCCATTACCTCTGTCTTAGAGGGATTAATTTTATACCCAGCTACATTTCCAAATCTGGTCAATAACTCCCAGAGACAAGGGAGAGAATTCTCAGGATCTGCCATGTATATCAATAAATAATCAGCATATAATGCTAGTTTATGCGTTTCTGTACCCTTCTCTACTCCCTTCAGGCCCTTTTCTTTTCTCAATGCCTGAGCTAAGGGCTCCAAGTATATAGCGAATAGGAGAGGCGATAAGGGGCATCCCTGCCGAGTGCCACAAGACAGTGAGATGGGGGGGGGAGAAGGAGCCATTTACTCTGATGTAAGCTCTGGGGTCAGAGTACACTAGCTTTATTGATGTTATAACCTGTTGAGGTATACCTGTTTTCCCCATTACTGCCCACAAAAAGGCCCATGCGACCCTGTCGAATGCCTTCTCCGCGTCCAATGAGAGGAGCAGAAAAGGCGTTCGCTTCCTCCCCACTCTATGTATCAGATGGAGGGTTCTTTTAATGTTGTCCTGCGATTGTCGGCTGGGAACAAAACCTGTTTAATCAAGATGTATTAGTTGGGGTAGGAATTTTTTAAATCTATCTGCAAGAATGGATGCAAATATCTTATAATCTGTATTAAGCACCGAAATTGTTCTGTATGAGGAGCAGGAAACAGTGTCTTTACCAGGTTTTGGGATACTGGCTATGTAGGCATAACGCCATGAGTCTGGAATTGCATTTCCTTGCTGAATCCCCTTACATGTCTCCAGAAGAGTCGGGGCTAATTCTTGTCTAAATGCTTTATAAAAAATCACTTGAGTAACCATCAGGGCTTGGGCTTTTACCTGTTTTTAAGGCATGGTTCACTTCCTCAGTGGAGATTGGTTTTAATAGGGCCTGCTTTTGCTCTTCTGTTAATACTGGAAGGTCAAGACCTTGCAAAAAGGCCTCAGTTCCTTGGGGGTGCACTGCCTTCTGAGATTGGATTGAGAGAACTGTAAAAGGTTTGAAATGCTTGCTCTATCTGTTTGGGAAGTGAGACCATATCATTTGTAATTGGGTCTCTAATTTGGGTTATATTGGAACGAGTCTTATGTTGCCTGAGTCTATGTGCAAGTAGACGAGTGGCTCTAGGGCCCTCTTCATAATATCTTTGTCTTATAAATTGCAGGGCTTGTTCCGTACGGATGTCTAGGATCCCCTGAATTTGCTCCTTGGTGGCATGCAGCATGGGAAGAATCCCCACATCTCCCGCAGCGTGTTGGGCTTGAAGTGCACAGAACTGATGATGGAGCTTATCTAAGCGCATCTGCTACTGCCTTTTATGGTGGGACGCAAACTTTATTGTGTCCCCCCTTAGAACAGCTTTCAGGGTATCCCACAGGGTACTCAGCGAGATCCCCTGACTGCTGTTTTCAGAAAGAATCTGCTTGATTCTCCTCTGAATCATATCCCTGAAATCCTTCCTGTTTAAAAGGAAATTATTAAATTTCCACAAAGTATTAGTTCTCTTTTGTTCCCAACACATTTTCAGGGTAATGCAGGAATGATCAGAAAGCACCGATGGGGATTATCGCATGATCTTGTATTTTATACAGATGCTCCCTAGGGACATGTATGTAGTCTATACAGTGTATATCCCATGGGGAGGAAAATCGTATATTCCTTTTATTAGAGCGTAGGTGTCTCCACACATCCACCCATTGGGCCTCTGAGAGGAAAACCTGAGTTACCCTTTGAGCTGGGTTCTTTTTGAAAATTCTCATGTTTGTGGTATCTAACGGGGACATAGTCTGGTTGTGGTCCCCTCCTAACACCAGCGTTCCTCTATGTACCTCCATGACCCTTCGGAGCAGTGATTTTCTCACTTCCCCCCCCAAGCCGGGGGGGGGGGCATAAAGGGAGGCAAGAGTGATGTCTTGGCCCTCCAACTGTCCCACCGCAACAGCCAGCCTGCCCTCCGGGTCTGCGTATGAGTTTGTTAAACGGAATGAAACATTTTTGGGTACAAGGACTGCAGCCCCTCTCCTCTTACCTTTCCCAAAGGCAGACGCTACAATAGTGGAGAACCCGAATTTAGAAAGCTTTTGATGTTCTCTCTTATTCAAAAAAGTTTCCTGCAATAATAGAAAAGCTGGTTTCAATTTTTTAAGGGAACTGATTACTCTATATCTTTTTATAGGATTGTTAAGCCCATTAACATTATGGAAACATATTAAAATCGTGGGAGGGTTAACCATGGGCCAAGGGATTATTAACTAGAGCTGCCTGCAGAAAAATTGATCGGACACTACCTAATGCGGTTATAACTTCCCCTGTTGCCAATGGAATAAGGATATCATCCCTTTCCTCTCTCTTCCCAGACCCTCTACTCACAGCAACTCATAATTTCCTTAATAAACTATTACGGAGAAAATTAACCTTTAGAGTAAGTTCAACAAACATGTCTAGAAAAGGAACATTCAAACTTATAACAGCTATCAAGCTAAACAACTTATTTACAGTTGTACTTCCAAAAAAGAGGGTGATAATCTCAACCCTCCAGAACAGGGAACTAAAGTCCCCCAGGGATGAAAAATGGGCAAAAAATCTTAGCCAGGCCTCCTCGGCCCCTCCAGCCATCGGGGCCGAGTGCGCGGTGCGCCACCAGGTAAGAATAGACCACCCGCCAGCCCAGCAAAGCCCGAAACATTTTTAATATCTAATCAGGCGCTAGGGAGGGGAAAAAAAAAAGGGGGGAAGGGGAAAGAGGGGGGGAAGGGGCGATAGGAATAAGGGGGGAAAACAGTGTTGAAACAGGATTTGAGTGGATCAAGTTAACATTGAGAAAGTATAGGGAGCAGCCCAGATAGTGTCTCTGTCCAAAAGCAGTATGAGACCCCTATGTATCTAGGGGTTTCTGTATTTGAAACATGTGAGGGAGAGTAAAGTAAGCAGCTTCTCCGTAATAGAGCGTCACAAGAATCATTCAGGAGAAAGGACCCATCAGCCCTAGGAGTCTCCTTGGCCTCAGAATAACGAAGGCACAAACAATGTAAATCTCAGCTTAGTCCACAGTCCCGTTCAAGTGTTCTGGTCTTCGGCTATCATTTTTCTGGAGGGGTTATGTACCCTCCGCAGACTCTCTTTGATCTCCAGTAAGGAGCTGTGAATGTCCCATTGCCTATTGGAACCTCCTCATTTTCGTGCACTCCTCTGCCAGCTCGAACGTGGGGGACGCTTTTCCTGTAACCCTGGACCCGACGTCTGGAAACTCCAACCCTTACTCTTTAGTTCCGGATATATTTCTTCAGGGGATGCATAATTTTTGCTGCCAGTGTCCCAAAATACTCGCAAGTTCGCAGGGTAAGGTGTCTGAAAGCGTACCCCGTGCTCTTTCAGGGTTCTCAGTATGGGTGCATAAGCTGCTCTCCTCTTCATTATCTCCGTAAGATAATCGTTGTCAAACAGAAGTTTAGCCGTGTTGTAAGTAACAGTTTTCTTGGTCCAAGCAGCCTTCAAAATCGTTTCTTTATCTCTGTAGCTCGAGAACTTTAAGACAACGGATCTAGGTCTGGCAGTTTTGCTTGTAGGCTTTTGTGTCAGAGCTCTATGGGCTCTCTCTCAATTCAAAATTGGAACGTAGGCAGAAGGTCCAGTACATCCCTGAGCATATCCGATAAAAAATCTTCCATTTTTCCAGTTTCCGAGTCTTCGGGGAGACCGTATATACGGAGGTTGTCTCTTCGTGATCTAGCTTCCAGATCTAGTAGTTTCTCGTGAAACATCTCCTGTTGATCTATCAAAAAGTCCACGGCATGGTGCAGGCTCTGGGTCTCCTCAGCCATCTCTCCGGCTGCTGCCTCCGACCGGTCTAACCTTTCCTCCACTTCTGATAACCGAGTCTGCAGCAAGGTAAATTCTTTTTTATTTTCCGCCCGAAATGCTCTAATTTCTGACAAGAGCATCTCAAAGTGTGAGCGGGATAGCTTCTCTCCTTCTCTGTCTGTATCCGGGTCTCCCATTACGCTACTTGCTGGTGAGACACTGTGGCTAGGATTAGGCCTTCTCTGTGATCCGTTTACATCTGATCACCCTTTATGTCTCCCTGAGCGCGATTTAGTTGAATCTTTACCCCCAAACATTTTCTGGCTTGTGTAGCACTGTTTTATTGGCCTTCAGAGCTGTTTTGGAGGTTTTATTTTTCGGACCCTACTGGAGCTCTTCTCTCAAGCGGCCATTCCGGGGGTGACATCACCGGAAGTCCGCCATTAGCTCCTTTTTACCAGCTCTTTGGAATAGCTTGCAAAAATTACTTAAAAATCTCCCTGTTGCCCAACTATTTTATATTTAGGGGGCTGCTCTACAGAGGCCTGAAAAATAGCTTGTGATTGTTTCAGGTAAAGCCTTATCCCGCTCAACTGAGTCCCATAACCTCTATAATCCAGGGCTACCTATTTCCCGTGTCGGCCAGCATCCCTTTAGGGCAACCACCTCCCCTGTCTCATCAATTAGCTTTGCAGGGGGCCTCATTCTATTAGGCTGCCCTATTTTCCCTCTCTACTATGTGTCTGATACGCTTTCTTCCCACTGTCCTTCTCTATGTCCCTTCTTCCTCCCCTCACTTGTACTCTATAAGCTACAACCTGTATATGCTGCACTTTAAATGCCTATATTTGCACTTGCTTTACATGTCTGATTCATCCAAGTACTGACTTCGTATTTTGTAACTGCCTGTACCGATGTCTACTTTTGTATGAAGTGTTGTTTACTGTAAGCAAAAGTGTCCTCTGTGTCCAGGACCATCTTGAAAATGAGCTTGCTCAATGATGTAACTGCCTGGTTAAATAAAGTTTGATTGATTGACACGCACCATACCAAATTCATGGGCACTTCCTCGCTCCAGTCATGATAGCAGGGGTCAACAACTCACCTTCACTGGAAATCAACCAGTCTGCAACAATTATAATTCTTCCAGCTGTTTTGCCAACAGGTGTTGCAATCTTCATGCATGCATCTTCTGTAGCGGAGCCCATCCTAGGACCACCTGCCCAAGCCTACCTCATTAACAGTGCCTTGCTTATATCTTATTTACCATCCTTTCCTGGCGACTTCTGGTCCAGCACTCTCCGGCTAACTTCTTTCAAACTTCCAATTGCTTTGGCGGATTTACGTAGCGGTCCCTCGATACTTAGCCTGGCCTACACAGAGGCCCTCATCTATAATTAATCACACCTTACCTATTGGAGCACCTACATGGAGTTCGCATCCATCTGGCCTCGTTGGGGGGGCCTCTCTCCCAATTTGGTCATTTTGATCTCTGCCGTGGTGATTATCCTACTCAACGGCAGACCCACGTGGGGGTCTCGCTCATTCCTCGACCATTTCATATGTGCTAGATGGCGGACCCACATGGGGGTCCTGCCATCCTTACTTGCCCAGGAAGGGGGCCTAACTCGCTGCTCATACATCCTTTAATCTAAGCACAAGCAGAGCCATGTGGGGGTCTTGTTCATTCTGTGACCATTCCGTACATGCTACGTGGCGGACCCACATGGGAGTCCCACCATCCCTTCCATGCCCCACAAAGGGCCTTACTCACAACTCAGCATCCTACAGTCTGACTACTGGAAGACCCATATGGGGGTCTTGCCATCTCTAGCCTTGGCTGTGCAGAGGCTTGCCCATAGCTTACTCATCCTCGACTCTATCCTTGGCAGTACCACATGGGGTTCTGCTGTCACTAACTGGCTCATGTGGAAACTTAGCCTGCAGTTGTATAATTCCTGCTCAAGGAGGTCCTACACAGAAGTTCTGTCCTTCCAACCAATCACGGAGACCATACTCTTCTGGAATGCACTTCTCAAAGTCTTCCCTTGGCAGTCCTATTTGGAATACAGTCCACACCAACTTGGCCTACAAATATCACAAACAGTACATCAACTCTCAAGTCCTTTCTAAAGCTGTCTCTACAGACATTTTTTCCAGCTCGGCTTCAACGGCCCCATAACTCAGTAACACTTTTAAGAACTTCTGCTCCATAGTTCATCAACATCCATGGACAAGGACCTGTTTCCTCTTAACATGCTGCTCAGCAGCTTTCACCTACACCTCTTGGATTAAGAGCATCCCTGCATTGAAGAAGAAAGCGCATAAGAAGAAGACATCCTGGACAGTCTACATCTTTCACTCCTAAATTACAAATTAGTGTAAGATTACCTACCTTAATATGCCCACAGGAAGGGCAGTTCGGCAGCCATGGTTCCTCAGAGGTTTCCCCCACAGGGGGGTTTCCTCTCCTGCGTGCTGTCGTTCACACTCTCCAAATTAAAGGAGGTGTTCACGATACTCTTTTTGTGCTTTAGAAATTCCAGTCTGGCCTTTCAACACAAAAGGGGTAAGAACGAGTAAAGCCACAGTAATGCATAATCATAAGTTCACACATGCACGTTATTCCCTCACATTGACTTGGAGGGCTTGGCCCGTAGTTCAAGGGGAAGGAATATCTCCTCCCCCTACCACAGTTTAGCATGCCTCCAAAACTCACACAGCGCTTAGTTTGTTTTGGACACCCTCCATCCTCCCAACCTCCTCCTCCTCCTCAGCACTCTTCTTACCCCTTCTCCGGGCTTTAAAAATTCCAATCCGGCCTCTCGATAAAAAGGGGTGAGAATGAGTAAAGCTACAATAATGCACGATCATAAGTTCACACAAGCACATTATTCCCTCACGTTGAAATGCTGTCAAAAGCAGCCTTTACATCAGCACAAGGTGCATGTAACTTTCTTTTCTTAGCCACAACATGTTTAGCTATAATGTATCTTAGGACAAAAATCAGATTTACTGTAGACTTCCCTTGTCTAAAACCTGTTTGATATCTTGACACGTTCTTGGATTCTTCAATCCATAATTGTCTTCTTGACAGTAGCAGCCTAGAGAAAATCTTTAAACAAATGCATAGTAATGTAACTGGGAGATAATTCTGTGACTTTGCTTTCATCTCCTTTTTGTGGATTGGCATCACCACGCCTAGTCTCCAACTGTCTGGTATAACTTCCTTTTTGGTGATAAAGTTAAATAATGGGGTAAGTAATTCTGCCCGCCAGCTGCTGTCTACTTAATATATTTCTACTGCCATCCTGTCAACCCCCGGTGCTTTCTTATTCTTCTCCACATTTATAGCCCATACCATTTCTTCCATTGTGAACTCATACCATTCACTTATATTTTTTGGGTGGTATCTTATTTCAAGCCTCTTGCTAGATTCTGTCTGGTTTCCTGCCTGGTTGACCCAGTATATATTTTTTAAAGTGTCAGCTAGTCCTGTGGTTGGATAACTGCTTCCAGATTGTATATTTGATTTTCCTTGCCAAATGCTATTAAGCTCCAGAAAGTTTTGTTATCCTTTTGTTTTATAGCTTGTTGTAGTGTTTCCCCATAGGAAGGAATTGTATCTGGCTTTTTTTGTCAATCAAAATCCTATATTCTTTTCTAAGATTCATGAATGCTGCTCTGTCTTCAAAAAGCTCACATTTCTTTATTCTTCTCCCTTGTGCAAATATAGTACTGATTTTCTCATCTGGTAGCACTCTGGGTCAAACCATTTAAAGTCTTATTTTGCGATTCACCTCCTTCTCTCTTACCTTTTTTTGTTAGAGCACTGATTCCGGCATTCTCAGTTTCATGAATAGTTCAAAACCTGCAGTATGAGGTTGTTTCCTTTGTACATGTTGTTCCAGCAAATATATGAATTTTGCTTAATCGATTTCTTCTAAATGCAAAATATCAAGTATAGGATTTTGCATATATGGTGCACACTTTATCTTTGTATGATTGCGTATTTACATACTGTATATTCATCTGCTTCATTCCTGTTAACTTATCCTCTCTAGTTATCCCTGCTTTTTGTTCTATTTCTGTCATAATACGTAGGTGGTCACTATCCCAAAATGACAACATTTTCATATCTTTCACCCAGGAGAAGGAAAGCCCTCTTCCAGCAATGGGTATGTCTGGCTTCCTTCACGAGTTCCAGGAAATCTCCCATATACCATTCTAAAGTTTAGTGTTTTTAACAAATCTGAAAATTGACTCCCATGTTTACTTTTTTATCTGTCGATGTTCTAATAGGCACATTAAGTGCATCGTCCAGGTTCCAATGATTTCCCTTATCTTCCAGCATACTTTCCAACCTATCGTTAAAATCTCCACCTAACAAAATTATAACCCCATGTTAATCCAACTGGATTTTTATGATAAATTCCTTTAAGGCAGTAAGAGTTTATTCTATAGGGGATTTTCTGGAGTGCGGCACAATATATACATATATCAGGCTACAAATAAGCATCCTCGGCTTTGAAAGTTCTATACCAAGGAAAAAGTAGATATTATCTGAAGATAGCTTTTGTTTTCATACCAAGACTAGTATTTATCAGTGTACATACCCCTCCTGAAGCTCTTCCGTATTTTGCTGTTTTATAAGCTTTTATTTCTCAAGATCTGTACCCTTCCAAAACACTCTTGTCTGACTCATTAGCCATGTTTCTTGCAGCATTATTATAGGGAATTTCTTTATTTAGTTTTTGTTTACTGGGTAAGTGCCCTAGACAAAACACTGCCTATTTTCAGGCATAAAGTCTGTACATCCTAGATTTTTCAACTTTTCCGCTGCTACTGCTATGTTCCAGCTTACTATTTTCATTTGCCCCTATTTTTGAACCCCTTTTAGATGCTTTAGTCACTCCAGTTCTTCAGACTCTAGTATGGCATATATGTTGTTCTTCCTGGGGTTAAAACTTGTAGAGATTTCCACATCGTCTGTTTTTTTCCAGTGAGGCTGAATTTATTTCTTCTGCTTCTTCTAATACTAGGTAATTCTTTCTCCTTTTTGTAGCCTGCCTCTTATAACTTTCCATTTTCCTGAGAACAGTGTGTTACCATCTGGTAACAGTGTGCTCCATTTCTACTGGTATCACAAACTTTGTTATTCTTTGTTGATTTTTCTGCTGATTTTTGCATTTTGAATCTGGGCAGCTTTAAGTTTTATCTTGTCCCTCCTGTAATCCTTTTGGACCTCCTTTTGATCACTGTTTTCCTTTTATTTTAAAGTATTTGCGCTTCTTGTCTCTGTTTTGACTCCTATTTGTTCAAACTGTTTCTTAAGCTGTCGTGTCATCTTGTTTTGTGTTACTAGGCAAAGCCATCCTTTATCTTTCTGTGTCTGGTATCTAGACACTGATGTCATGTCTGTCCATACAAACTTAGGGCCTAGTACACCTTTACATCAGTTATATACTGCGATTTTGAGGGTGGTTTGCTTTTCATTTCTAGCTTTGGGTATTCCTTTAAAATAAATTGTTGGCACAATTACATCCTTTTCTATTAATGCCTCCCTTATTTCCGCCTTGACCTCTTCCTGTTTCCTTTCTAAACTGTTTATATTTTCCTTATTTTGTATTGTTTTTAATGCCCTTGATTTATTAACCTGTGTAATTTCCAGTGTTTCGACCTCATTACCTCATATTTAGTAAGTCCTCCCTCTTCTAATATTATTACTTTCTTCCTTTTCCATTTCTCCGCCCTTTCTTTCCTTGATATTACTTTTAGTTCCTTGCTGTTTTTTTACTACCTATACCTTTCTGATTTTGTCAGAGATAATTCTTATTTTCCTGTCTTTCTTTCCCCACTCTTATCTCTTATATCAGTTTTACTGCTTCTTTTACTTCTTTACTTCCTATTTCTTCTATTATGCTTTTGATTGTTTTAGTTCTTTTTACATTGTCCTTATAAGTCCTTGGTGGGGTGATTTTTTTTGTTCTGTATTTTCATTGAGGAGTCCTCTCCTAAGCAAAGTTATTACTTCCCATAATAGTTGGTTATTTATCATAATCTCTTTTTTTATGTTTGCTTGTGCACACAGTGCACAAGAAACATTTTGAGGTGAGTAGAGCATTGCAGAGGTATGGCAGTGTTTGGCCAATCCAGCAAATGCTTTCAGGGGCGCGTCTCTCGGTCACCAATCAACAGGGAAGCTGCTGATGATGGCAGTTTCAGAGCGGGTGCCGGACTTGAAAGAAATCTGCTGCTCCAATCAGGGACAGTTTCATCATTGTGGCAGCAGATGCCCCCCCCTTCCCGGCAATCAGGCACATTCCAGCCATGCGCATTACAGTGCACAGTAATGAGCATGACTGGACTTCTGAGCAACTCGTTTGCTCAGTGTGCCTTTCCCGGTAAAATAAGTAAATGAGCCCTGACGCAGTTTTGCATAATTTGCTGCTCCTGCCACCCACTACACACTCCCCCCCCCAAAGCAGACATCAGGGTGCCCAATCCACGTGTTGGCATGCCTCCCCTCAGTCCGAACATATCTTTTGCGGACAACGGCGTGCCCAATCCCCATGTCGGCATGCCCACCCTTCTATTGTGGCACACTGGGAGCCCACCCCAGTGTGCCAAAAGTAATTGTTATCTTTTTCCGACACCGGGATGCCCACTTCCAGTGTCAGATGCACCTCCAATGCCCCCTTTTTTTCGGCTGACCTCGGGGTGCCCAGTCCTTGGGTTGGCATTGATCCCAACCCCCTCCACTAGTCTGGCACACTGGGAGCCCACCCCAGTGTGCCTCAATTTATTTTTCATAGTATTTCACCTGTGAAAAAAGGAAACTGTCCCCCAAGGTCTTTTTTTTTTTTTTTTAAACCAACAGAAAAAGAAAACAGTCCCTCATCGTCCTTGCTGCCCCTCCCCCATCTCACCCTTCCCTCTGCACACCCCACCTCCCCACACCCCCTCACCCATATTTGCCTCCGGAGGGTTGGTGCTGTGCTCTTCTGTGGACTGGGAACACATCTGCACTCTTCAAAAGCTGACCGCAAACTGACGAAAATCACGGTACGCCCTATAATGGCAATCAATGGGGGGTTTCAACTTAGGTTGATATCTCAGCCATTTTCGGGAGTTTTGGTCCCCAATTTTCAACATGGGGCTCTTGGGACCCCACCTCATAAAGAATGGCACTGTCATTTCATTTCTCGGTCCGGAAAGGTGATTTTGAGGTCGCTGCGCAGAATCACCCTTCGGGACTGATCAACAAGCAACAGTGCAACTGCTCATAGGTAGGGTCCCAAAAATATGCAAATTTGGTGAAAAACTCCAAAATGACTGCATTACGAGTTGCTTTGCACAGTTTGTGTGCTCGCTCGTAATGTCACCAATTTTTAATATTTCCACTCCACATTTCCAACATTGCCATTTTTTTACACCTTATTATGAACAGTACAGAGTCATGAAATCGCAGTGCCACTGTTCAAGAGGGGAGGTCCCAAAAAGGTCATATTAAAAATTTGGTGAAAAAAATTCCAAAAAAATGATAGTGTTATGAGCATGCATAACGCAATTTCTAGGTATGCTTGTTACTTCACCACTTTTTCATATTTTCCCTCCAGAGATTCAACATTGCCATTTTGTCATGCCTCCTCATGAACAGTACAAATGTTATTTTTCGCATCTTGCCCAAAATGTCTTTTCGCAGCTGTTGCTCCGAATGGCACATTCGCTGTGCGAAATCACCTTTTGGGATTGAGTAACGAAATGATAGTGCCACTGTTGATGAGGTGGGGTCCCAAAAAGCCCATGTTGAAAATTTGAAGTGAAAATACCAACAAACACCCGGGGCATTAGGGTTTCCAACCATAGCACCCCACTCTGTACAGACTGACAGGCGTCGTGGGTGTGGCTTGGGGTCATCGGCCATAATGCTCACGCCATTACACCCCCACCCTGCAGTCACTGACAAGCATCGAGATGTGCCTTTGGGTCTTCGGCCCTAACGTTCACTCCATTCTCCTATACTGCACCCATCTCAGCTTGTTTCCTTATGGAATGGGGTGAGCATAAGGGCTGAAGACCCCAAGGCACACCGTGACACCTGTCAATGTCTGCAGGGTGGGGTGATGTGGAATGGCATGAGTGCTATGGCCGACGACTCAAGAGCACACCCCAACGCCTGTCAGTCTCTGCAGGGTGGGGTTGGGAGTTGGCATCAGTTCAATACTTCACTGCTATTTTTTTTGTGCATCTCTCTAACTCATGCAGTACCAAAGTCAATACCAGCAAGCAAACATTTGGCATTGACAAATGCTTGTTAATATCCAAAAGGCTTTGCCCAGCGGAGTTCCTCAGGGGTCGGTGCTGAGTCCAGTCCTCTTCAATATATTCATCAGTGACATTGCCGATGGTCTTGAGGGTAAAATCTGCCGGTTCACAGGGATGATACAAAACTTTGTAATAGGGTGGACAATCAGGAGGGAGCCTCCAGTATGAAGGAGGATCTCAAGAAACTTGAACAGTGGTCCAATGACTGGTAACTTAGATTTAATGCTAAAAAATGCAAAGTGATGCACCTGGGAAAACAGAACCCAAGGAACTCAATACTTCCTAGATGGGCATCGACTCGAAGAGATCAGGACTCAACAGGACTTAGGCATAATCATATCGGATTACCTTAAAGCAGGGATTCAATGCAAAAAGGCAGCATGAAATGCAAGCAGTATCCTCAGATGCATAGACAGGGGAATAACTAGCAGGAAACAAGAAGTGATCATTCCACTCTATAGATCCCTGGTGAGACCACACCTGGAGTACTTCGTCCAGTTTTGGAGGCCTCACCTGAAGAAGGACATAGAGCGCTTGGAATCAATTCAGAGAAGGGCCTCAACGATGGTGCAGAGCCTCCATCACAAGCCAAATGAGTCTAGACTTCAAGACCTAAGCTTGTACTCCCTGGAATAGAGAAGGGACAGAGGGGATATGATAGAAATGTTCAAATTCATCAAGGGTATAAACACTGTTCAGGTAGACAAACTCTTCCATGGAAATGGAGAGTCACGTACAAGAGGGCACAACCTATGCCTGAGAGGGGGGAAGGCTCAGAGACAATATCAGGAAGTACTTTTTTATGGAGAGGATAATAGACACATGGAACAGCCTGCACCCAGAGGTGGTTGCAGCAAAGACGGTGAATGCATTTAAATATGCTTGGGACTGGCACTACGGTATAAACAAAAACAGCAAAATATAGGGGACGGGGTTAGGTTTATGGGCAGACTAGATGGGTCACTTGGTCCCCATCTGCCATCAAATTCTTAAGGCCATCTAGCGCATTGGTGTTTTGTGTATCACGATCCCTATTACTTACTACTTTTGTTTCACTTACTCTACCTTTCCCTTTTTCAGTGTTTTCCTCCTTGTGACCTCCCTTTATTGTTTATAGTCAAATTATTATCGCTCTACAAATGTGGAATGTCTGGAGGATACTGAGATGGAGGGGCTCTAGTGCTAGCCTGTTTGTATAGGGGGTCAGGAAAGCTTTAAAATCTTCTAGAAATGATTCCTTGTCTGATTGGAAGGACATATTCTCCTCATTTTTCCTCTGGCTTATTACCGCCATCTTGGTATACATTTTTGTTGTTATGATTTATCTGAGCTTCAGTCCTAATTGTATTTCTCCCTTGTTTTCCTTGCTTTAGATCCTGTATTGACCCAACAGTTGTTACCTCTTGGGATATCATCCCATTGCTACCTTTCTCTTTCCCAGGTCCTAAATTTCCTGTTTCTTTATTTTATCCATTTTCCTTCACCTTCCATAAGCTTTTTTCTTTAATAGTGGATGATCCAGCTGGCCATTATCTCTGTTCACCTTTATGGGTGAAGACGCCAAAGGAGGCAATATGGAACTCTGTATCTTTAAAAAAAAATTTCTCCCAAGCAGATCTATTTGATTCCCAGACCCTAGTAGATAGCTTGTGATTTTCTTTCCCTCTGCTTTTCCTGTATCTTTTTTATTGCCTTTTTCCTTTTTTATTTTTAGGAGGGTTTATGGTAATAGGGATTCT
The DNA here is from genome assembly GCA_016271365.2 of Neoceratodus forsteri. NCBI lineage: Eukaryota > Metazoa > Chordata > Ceratodontiformes > Ceratodontidae > Neoceratodus > Neoceratodus forsteri. The sequence goes on from CM057459.1 coordinate 20,718,977, forward strand.
CCTCTTTGTACTCTTGGTCTCCATATTCCTTTTCTTTTAAGGGTCAAAATGTCTTAAATAACGCTCTTACTTTAAAATCCCTTACTGATGATCGATAATCAGTGTGAAAAAATTTAAATAATAGTGAGTAAATATTAAAAATTGTGAGCCCACTTCTAACTTTAAATTAGACTCATTTTAAGAAATGCAATATTCTATCGTACTTATCAATATCAAACAGTATCAGTTTCCCCCTTTGCTTTTCAGAAATTCTGGTCTTGTGTGCAAAAGTATTGTTATAACATCATAAAACACCATAAATAATGCTTTAGAGCAGACATGCTCAAATCCCAGCTCATGTTAGTAAGTATGCACTGGCATAAATATACTCTGCTCACAGTTCATATGCGTAAACGTGCATAAAAAGTGTTTAAAGAATCCTGGCCTATGGTGCTTGAGAGACAGTCCAGTCCTTATCAGTTCAATTTTCAGGGGTTTGATTGCCTCTGTGTTGCTACTCTCTACAACTGTTGCAAATTCAATATGTTAGGTGTCTCTTGTTTTAGGTTGCTAACAGTATGGTTCTCTCCTTAGTTAGCTGTCCCCTCTGCAATAGTATCTCTTCCTGGGACGTAGTATCTGTTTTCTCTATCGGCTTTTTCTGATTCTGTTAATTTCTTGGTTGTGCTCCTCCTGAAATTTTCCAGGTCAGGTGATCTATCATGTGCGAGGAGTCAGTGGAATTTGCAGACAATAAATTTGTATAATGTTAAAATCTTTCTCAAGTTATATTCACGTTAACAGTTCTTAAAATGGTACTGTAGAAGTGTATAATCTAACCACATTCTAGTCAAACCAAGTTTCACTTTGTATCATAAAATGATCTTTAAAATTGTACCCCTCTTCATTCTGTGGTGCTCTGTTTGGAATAGAAGCACTCTAGCACTATATTCTAACCGAGAAGTGTTCGGGGGAGGTTACAAGTGTTTATTCTCTACTGCCATTGTTCAGTACTCCGTGACCGTACTTAAATCTGATTTCACTTATGTGTTTGTCTTAAAAGCATAAGACAAAGATACCCAGCCCCAAAAGCTAAACATCCATAAAAGTATTCCTTTACCTACCTATTTGGTGTTTGTATCATGTGTACCCAAGATACATGAATATGTTTCCTTTGTCACAATCTATCTAAAGGAGTCGCCCAGGACGACATCTTCTATCTGTGTCTGCCGGCAATAGTGATATCTAATGGTGTCTGATAGTTCAAAACGCAGGCGCATGCTCTTTTAGTTAAGTACCCTGTAACCTGTTTAGCGTGACTCTCCAGTTCACATATATGTCTATATTTCAGTGTAATTATGGTCAGAATTAAACTGTTTTTTTTTTCTGGGCAGGTAGCGATATCTCTACCCTGGTATCTAAGTTGTTCCTTCCCTAGTCATACTCTGTAACAAAAAATAAATAAAATTAACAATATAATGATGGTAGAACATGCATAAACATAATCTAATCTAAAACCACTATATGGTATAGTCCCTTATAGAGAGCACTGACAGGCTATTGTAAAATATCATATACTAGTTTTAAACTAACAGTGGCAAAAGATAGCTTTTGCTCCAGTCTGGAACACTCCGGTCCACTTCCCTTAGCTGTTTTGTTCTTTTTTCCCTGTGGATTATACAGGTATAGCCTCTTATTCTGCTTTTCTCTTTCTCCTTTCACGCTTCTCAATCCCAGTGAATCTTCTCACTGTGTTTGGGTTGCTTTGGCTGTTTGCAGCCTGCCTAAAGGGCCTTCTTTCTCTTCTCCGTTAATCTAGTGCCACCTTCTAACCTTCCTCCTAGTGGGAGAGAGAATGCAGCCGAAGAACACCGCACACTCTGAAGGTAACTACACAAGATTTGCTGGAAAGGTTACCTAAGAAAAATATACAGGCAACGATGACATACCTGTTTGAAATAAAAATGAGCAATTAAGCAAACCTGCTTCTGCCATTTCTCCAGAGCAGCTAGAGCGTGCAGTGGCACCCAAGTAGTTGTAAAGCAATGATGTGTGAGGATGAGCACTCTCCAGATGGCAGTGCCTCAATCCTGTCTGCAGTCTTCTTAGAGAATGCGAGAGAGACAGAATTGCTGCCATTATGCATCTTTTTAAGGTATGACCATTAATGCTAATATATATATATATATATGTATATATATGCGTGTGTTTTTTTTTTTAAGACTGTGATATGTTAAGTTTTGATGATTGAATCCTTTACAGCTCTGAAAGAATTACAACTAAGAGTTCCAAGCTACGTGTCACTGAACAAGGATGAGTCAGGGTTCCATGACGAGGTCACAGCTTTGGGAGTGTGCTGTACTCTGTTAGGGATGCATTGTAGACCCAGCAGTAAATAAATAACCCATTGATAACATTGGAACTACCAGAAGAAGAAAATATGGTAAAGTCTAATAGACCACCTTCTTTAACGTTGAGCACTCTCATTTGAGTTTCTGATTCTGTGATAGAAGGCAGGATGCAAGAAAAGAATTGGATAGCAGGAATCACAATTCTGGCTCTTATAACATCTAAGATGAATGTAGGGATTAAGAATCTTGAACCATGAGTGGATCTAAAAGATCAAGGGGGAAAACTATTACAACTAAGAAAAAGAGATATACTTCCAAGGAACGAGTGTTGCTGTTACATTATAATCAAATGATGTATTCAAGAAATGTAAGGCACACACTTCCCCCATATACGGACCAGAAATAAATTTAAAACAAATGATATTATTAGTGCAGAAATATCATCAGCTGATAGAAGGTGATCCTTTAAACAATCACATACAAGATTTGAATTATCTAATGTTTCACACTGGTGAAGGCTACAGGTTAGCTTTCTGCCTACTCCTTTATGAGTACCACAGTCTGCTAAGGTCCCTACCATTCCTGTACAGTCCTAACCAGTTACATGTGTTCAAGTTGTAATACTCCAGTCCTTAACCTCTAATATCCTTGGCCTCAAATTCTCTAGCCTCGCACCAGGTGCTCGGGATAATACCCAATACGAGGGGATACTGAACTCTTAAGGTGCCATCTTTCTAATGAGATGTTAAACCAAAGTCCCTTATGCTTGCCCCTGGTCACTCTGCAGATGGAAGTAATAGATCCAGAGGCACTTATTAAAGAAGAATAGAGAAGCTTCCATGTTAACTTAACCAACTTTACACCTGTAATCAAGCAACCTCTGGAGCTAGGGATCATTAAAGGACAAAAAAAAAAAAAGAGGGAAGGAGTCTGTTCTAATCGGACCCAGTAATTACAAACAGTGTAGCAGAAACCAGGTCCAGTTCCTACAACATTGTTTACAACACTCCCCATCAATGAAACATTGCAGCACTCCACCATCAATGTAACATTGATTCTTTTTATAAGGCCTCAACATTTTGTCTAGATGGATTCATCTAGGTGAAACGCTGGAACCTTATAAAAAGAATAAATTAATAAAAAATTGAATTTTGAACTAAAATTGTGTGAAAACTATCTTTCAGACAGAGCAGTTAGCACTACTTCTGTCTTGATGATTTAACCGGTTTGGGCTGCTCCACCAGAAGTTGTTATGAATTTCACAAGTGATTTCCCTTGGGACTCATTAGCTACATTATTTTAAGTTCTAAACATCTACTTATTGTAGCACTCTTCTGGACCTTGGCACTTCCCTCCTGTCCCCACCTCCCCCCATGACTGCACCCATTTCCCTCCCTTTCCTTTTTTTGTCTAATGCAATCTGAATTATTATATGGGAAGACCATGTTTCTTCTTAAAGTTAAAATCATTTTCTTTTTGGTCTACAGGTTAAGTGCTGATATGAACAGTGTTTTTCATGCATTGCACACGTTATCCGATATATAGTTTTTTTTTAGCTTGACTGACAAATGTCTTTATAAATTAGTAAAAAAAAAAAAACTCATGAATTTAGTGAGTTAGGATAATATATGTGATTCTCTCTTACATAAACTTTAGTAAAACAATATTGTTTTTTCACTTATGTATTTAGAAAATATGTTAGTTGAGTATGTTATTCGGAATTATGAATGGTGCACTTTAAGGAGGTGTTTTAAAAGTGGGTTTGTAGTATGGTTTTGACATGCCCCTGAGGAAGACCTAATGGTCGAAGTGCTGGGACTACTGTTTGGAATTTTGGATGTTGACTGTGCAGTAAATCTGCTATCTACTGCATAACTTGACTCGTTTGATTCACTGGTGTACAATAGCTTTTTGTTTTGGTATTCTGTTTGGCTAGCTGCCAGATGTTGCACTGATAGCCCATTTCCTGGGACGCACTGGATCCTTCTAATGCAGGGAGGGGCGGAGGTACTGTGGATCACCCTAGAGATGGGGAATGGAGCTGACATTCTCACTGGCATGGTCTACAGACCTCCAGCACAGGGGGAGGAGATGGGTAAGGTTCTGGTGTAAGCCATCCAAAAGATGGCAAATAAGGGGGGAGGTGCTGCTGGTAGGGACTTCAGTCTGCCGAATGTAGGTTGGAGCATCCCAGCTGCAGCTTCAGCTAGGAGTAGGGCATTCCTCAGGCAGCAAGTAAGAGAGCCCACTCGAGGGAGGGGAGGCAGTATTGGATCTTGTACTCACCAATGGGGACAGTGTTGCAGACGTCACAGTGGGTGGCCACCTGGGGACCAATGATCACCATACAGTGTGGTTCTATATAAGGACTGTGGCAGAATCGAACCACACAAAGGCAAGAGTTCTGAACTTCAGGAGGGCCGACTTTACGAAGATGGGGGGAATGCCTCAGGGATGCCCTGGTGGAGGCAGGAGGACTTGGGTGAATTGGAGGAACAGTGGGCAAAACTGAAAGGGGCCATAGTGAAAGAAACAAGCTTCTGCATCTGGTAAGTAAGCAAAGGCAAGAGGAAAAAGAGATCACTATGGTTCTCAAAAGAAGTGGCTGGAAAAGTAAGAGCGAAAAAGTTAGTATTCAGGATGTACAAGGAGACACAGAGCAAAGAGGATAGGGAGGTGTATCAGGAGAAGCAGAGTAAGGCAGAGAAAGCAGTCAGGAGTGCAAAGGTGCAAATGGAGGAGAAAACAGCCCAGGTAGTAAAGGAAAGAGATGACATTTTTCAGGTATGTAAGTAAAAGGAGAAAGATTAGGGGAGGGGTTGTAAGGCTTAGGAGGGAAGAGGGGTGTGGAGGGGGTCCAAGAGAAAGCAGACATCCTGAACAAATACTTATGTTCAGTGTTCACAGAGGAAGGGGAAGGTGAGGGACCACAGATAAGTGACAGGAGCATCACAGGAAGGGAGGTGGACACTAATCCATGATTTACAGAGGAGAGAGTCATTAGGGGACTTTCAAATCTGAAAGGTGACAGGGCAATGGGGCCAGACGGGATACATCCATGAATATTGAAAGAGTTTCGAGAGGTGTTGGCTGCACCTCTGACAGACCTGTTCAGCCACTCACTGGAGATGGGAGTGGTTCCAGAGGACTGGAGGAGGGCAGATGTAGTCCCACTTCACAAAGGTGGTAGCAGGGAGGAGGCTGGGAATTACAGGCCAGTCAGCCTAACTTTGGTGGTGGGGAAATTGATGGAATCTTTACTGCAGGAAAGGATTGTGGAATATCTTGAATCCAGTGGCTTACAAGATCCAAGGCAGCAGGGATTCACAGCAGGGAGGTCATATCAAATACTTCTGATAGATTTCTTTGATTGGGTGACCAGGGAATTAGATCAGGGAGGAGTGGTGGATGTGGTCTACCTAGATTTCAGTAAGGCCTTCAACACCGTTCCACATAGGAGACTTGTAAACAAGCTGGGCAGCCTGGGAGTGGGTCCAAAGGTGGTGAACTGTGAAAGGAATTGGTTGGGGGATAGGAGATAGAGGGTGGTAGTAAATGGAGTTCTGTCTGAGGTAGGGAGGGTGACCAATGGGGTGCCACAGGGATCGGTACTGGGACTGGTTCTCTTTAATGTCTTTACAATCCTGATGATAACCGTTATCCACTTACAAGAACCCTTTGAGATTAGGTTTTTTTTTGTTGTAAAGTGCATTTGTTCATTTAAAGGCATTGCAAACATACTATTAAACAAGTCATTACATAAGCATAGAAAAAAGAGAAATTGATTGACAGTCGTCATAAATAAAGTAATAGTTTTGTCATTGGCATGAATTCATAAAAACATTATAAATAAGATCAAGTGTAATGCAATAAAAAACACAAAAATAATGGGGATAATCACAGACTCATCATAGGGGATACGTCTTTGGGTTTTGTTTTACATTGAATTGGCTCTCTTTTTCAAGACTGATTTGGCCCCAAAAAATTTTTGAAGGGTTGTGAATTGCTGGTCCTTTGCATCAAGCCTGATGCGTGGTCTTACACAAAGGCAAAATATTCTTTAACATGCATCCTCCATTTTTTCACATGAGCTGCCAGATTTTTATTTAAATCAGTTCGCTTCCTTCCCTGTGTTGTTTCCATGCTTTTTTCAAGTAGAATTGCAGGAAAGACATTTAATTTTATATAGTGCCTTTTTATGCACAATATAGCCAAAGGTGCAACCTTCACAAGTTTTGAATATAACTTGCCTAGCCATATACTGAAAAAATTATGGTAGTGGGCTGCAGAGCCAGGTTCATAGGTCTGCACTCTAAAGATTAGGCTACAATGTGTCCAAGAAACATAATTACATTTTATATTGCACCTGTTATACAAACTGTATCTCACAGTACATTATAAGCCATAATCGGTTATAGCAGCCATTAGTCAGTGAATGGCGTTTGTAAAATAGAACTCACTCTTTTTCCATTTCTTTTTGAAGAGATCAGTCATACCTTTCTTTGTGCCCTGCGTGAATCAGGAGATCACTCGTAACTTTCTTCTCACAATGCCCCAGACCTGTAGCTTGAATCGGCAGACCTGTGGTGGATGGTCTCAGACCTGTAGCTTGGCCTTGTGTCACAAGGCTAGTGGTTGGGGAAGGGGAATGTGTGTTAGGCTTGAAAAAAACCCTAATGCCACATTTCCCTCGTTTTGTGGCTACAGAACCCTAAAGATGCAGAAACACTATTTGTTTGCAATTTTTATATCAATCAAATGTTGAACAATTCAGAACATGATAGCTTTCATTCCCCATATATTGGTAATATATTGTGCATTATACTGGTTTACCCAGATGATTTAGTTCTTTCATTTTATCTATAATTGGCTTACAAAGAAAATTAAAAACTCTGGGAAAGAATTGTAACCAACTCGAGCTAACAAGGAGCAATTCTAAAAGTAGAGGTTTTTTTTTTTTTTTGGTTCCTCAGAGACAACCTATAGCTAGTTACAGTGGCATAACAATAGATATGCAGTGTCTTGCTAAAAAGAGGAGAGGGAGCAGGACAGACAAGAACAAGAACTGTCGTATAATACAAGAACAGGAACCGATGTATAATATCTTCCATTTCCAAAGTGGAATGTCATCACCTCATTGGTATGTATGAGATCCCTGCTCCTTTGTGTCTGTCTGTGCCTGAAACCCCCTCTCCCTCTCCTTCCTCCATCCAGATCTCTCTTATTCATGAATCTATGGTTGTGGAACTCTTTTCTGTTTTCTCTGCCACCTCTGCAGCTGGAGAAATGCTGCCGAGTACACACATTGCTTAACATAGCAGGGACAAACGCCAATGACTGATGAACAGTTCTATCAACCAGTATTGATCTGAAGTAGCAGAAAGAATTTTTTACCTCTATAGTATATACTGTACCGAGAGAACAGACAAGTGATGGAGAGAGTGACTGGCAGTCAGTCATTATATTAATAATGAAGTAGGAAGATAGGAAAAAATGTCCTGCTCACCACATTGTATATAGTCTTCAATATTATGTTTTATTATGGTAACACAGAACAACACTGGATATGTTTCCAACGTTTTGGAGAAACAAGTCTCTTTCCTCAGGGAAACTGGTATGTCTACCCTAGGAAGGTCGTCAGTGGGGTGCCACAGGGGTCGGTACTGGGGCCACTCCTGTTCAACGCCTATGTCTCTGATATAGGGACAGGAGTTAGGAGTAGGATGAGTCTTTTTGCGGACGACTCTAAGCTGAGAGCATTGGCCGACGAAGAGGAAGCAAGGGTGGTAGTTCAGAGGATCTGGACACCCTGGAGGGCTGGGCAAGGAGGTGGGGCTTAGGTTTAACCCGGAGAAGTGTAGGGTGTTGCATCTGGGGGTCAGGAACCCAGGGCATGTTTATACCTTGGGAGGGGTTCCACTGCAAGCCACTACGGGAGAAAGGGACCTCGGGATGGTGGTAGACACCAAAATGAACAGCAGTGAGAACTGCAGAAGAATGGTGGCAAAGGCAAGCAAGTTGCTGTGCTGCATAGCCCGGGAATAACGATCTACTCTCTGTACAATGTCTTCTGGTTAGTCAACACCCTGAGTATTGCGTGCAATTCTGGAGGCCGCACCTTAAGAAGGACATAGTACTGTTGGAGAGGATCCAGAGGAGGGCAACTAGGATGTTCCGGGGCATGGGGGATAGGACCTATGAGGACAGGCTGCAAGCCATTGGGCTATACTCACCGGAGGAGAGGAGAGATGGGGGGGACATGATTGAGGTTTTCAAATATGTAAAAGGGATTAACAAAGGTGGAGCAAATTAAATTTTCAGGTTCAAGCAAAAGGGCAAAACCAGGGGGCATAAATGGAAACTGGAGGGAGGAACCTATGGGGAGAACGTAGAAGGCATTACTTCACAGAGAGGATGGTGGAGCCATGGAATGCATTGCCTGGGATCCTGGTTGAGCAAGACACTGTGGATGACTTCAAGAAGGGGTGGTATAGATGCATGGTGGTACTGAAGCTAAGATTGACCCTCATGGGGTTGGGGGGAGCGCCCGCTAAGAGCTGGATACCGAGCAGACACGAAAGACTGACAGGCCTATTCTGCTGGCTTTTAGTATGTTAATATGTCTATAAAAATATACAAAATATAAATTGATATGTAAGTTCGTGTATAAATAGAGTGAGGAATAATAACCAGGCAGCACTGAATATAAGGAAAATACATATATAATACTTATGCCACAATGTTGAAAAAAAGTTTTCATCATTAAACAGAGAATTTTTATGCTTCACTCTGTAGAGAAATGCATATCACACTCCATCTACTTATCACTATGTGTGAGTTGATGCCACGAGCGATGGAGCACAGCCTGTGTGGTTGCCAGCCATTCTTCTGTTGCTCGAGGATTTTTTTTCTCTCTCTGTCCCTAGGATTGGCATACGGGCAGTGGAAGTATGGATGCAAGACACCATACATACACTGATGCCTGCAACTGAGCTTTTAAAAGGTGGCTGCTGATGCTTTGACACCCTGTCTGTGCTAGGTATCAGGAAAGCAGTGGCTCACTTGGTCCCCCACTCTTGAAGGAGGAGAGCTGTCTACAGATGTTTGCTTGCTTGATCCTCCTTCCTCCAGCTGGCTGCGAAGCGACACTGGTCCATTCCCAAACTCAGGTCAGCACTGTGGAATGTGGTGTGGCACTAGTACCTAAGCCCACTGCACTAGTTGGTCCAGCTCGAAAAGTACAGTTTGACTTACTTAAAGATCTACCATGCTAAGGGAATACAGATTGCATTACAGTATAAGCCTTTTATTAAGAATATAATTTATGATAAAAGTAGGTATAATGATATTTGTAACCTCAGTTAGGTGACATCCCCATGGGTAGCTACAAATCTTATTAGCCACTTAGCTATATACTATTTGTCACTGACCCAGAGGAGAGAGCAGCCTTTACTTCTTATATATTTGGAAGTGTCCCTAGTAACATACTAAAGGTGAGATACAGTAAAAATGTTAATTCCTATTCAAGACTCTGTGATTGTAACATAAAAACATGGACAGTGACAGCAGAAAAAGACCACTTGTCCATCCAGTTTGCTTATAAACCCTAACAAACCCAGGACCTGTTGTTCATATAGGATTCTAACCCACACTATCCACCCCATGCTCCCTGTTCTACCACTATCACCCTGAGCAACCACTAAGCCCTTCACTTTGTCCCACTCATGTTTGAAACCATTGATAGTTTTTACTCCCATCATATCAGCTGGCGGATTGTTCCATGGCTCCACCACCCTTTCTGTAAAGTTAAACTTTCTCACTTCCCTCTTGAATCTACCCTCTGCCAGTTTCCACTCATGCCAATGTTCTTGATCCACTACTTATGCTATTGCAGTTTACCTTGGTCATTGCTTTCAGGAACTTGAAGGTCTCTATCTTATCTCCCCTTCTCTTGTCTGGCCTCCAGCAAGTACATGTTCAGTGCCTTAAGCCAATCCTCATAAGATTTGCCCTGCTGCCCCTGAATCATTTTGGTCACCCTACATTGCACCATCTCCAGCCTGCCCTTATCTTTCATTGGGTGAGGACTCCAGAAGGGGGCACAGTACTCTAGGTGGGGCCTCACCAGTGATCTGTAGAGAGCTAGTAATACCTTCTTCCTTCTGCTGCCAATACCCATTCCTGTACACTCCAGCATTTGTTTATTTATTTGATAATCGGGTAGGTACACTGGTCCAAGGGACCATTTTCTGGAATGACCTGAGCCACCAGGTTGGCACATACCAAACTTGAGATTTAGCGTACAGTACATAATTAATAATTTACAGTCAGAGCAAAAAACATATAGTCCGACAAGTCATACAATAACCAGTACAGCAAAATCGACATACAGGTGGCGGTGATACATCCAGTTGGAAGTAATACACATAGTCCAACAATTCCTATAAGTAATCTGTATCCTGTCTGCCTTGCTGTAGGCATTGTTGCACTGATTTGATTGTTTTAGGGAATCACTGATGACGACCCATAGGTCTCTTTCTTTGAGGTCATGCACAGCTGTACCCCCCCTCCCCCAATCCAATACTCTGTCCTTTGATTCTTGTTCCCTATGTGCATCACCTTGCACTTTTTGGCATTGAATTTCAATTGCCAAACCTTTGACCACGTCTCTAGCTGTTGCAAGTCTCTCTGCATCTCCCTAACCTCCTCCTCGCTGTCTATAATGCCTCAGAGTTTAGTGTTGTCTGCAAAGAGACGCATCTTGCTCTGAATTCTTTCTCCCATGTCGCTAATGAACATACTGAAAAGAATGTGACCTAGGACTGATCATTATGGCACCTCACTGGTGACCTCCCTCTCTTTTGATTTGACTCTGTTAACCACAACCCTCTGCTGTCTCCCACCCAGTTTCTCACCCTTTTATGTCCTTCTGTGAGGCATCGAGTTGAATGCCTTGGTGAAGTCGAAGTAGAGTAAATGCACAGCATGACCCTTATCCATTACCCTTGTTATCCAGTCAAAGAATACTATCAGGATGGTTTGACAAGACCTTCCTGTCATGAGCCCATGCTGTTTACTATCTTGGAATCCATTGCTGTCCAGATAGTTTATGAGGTCCTCTTTGACTAGTGTCTCCATCAGTTTACCCACAATAGAGTTAAGACTGACAGGTCTGTGTTTACCTTGTTACTGTTTGTCCCCCCATCCATGGAGCGGGACTACGTCTGCTACCCTGCAGTGTTTTGGAACTACCCCTGTCTGAATTGAGCTATATAACACCCCACTTGGGATTCAATTAGTTCTGTTTCCAATTCCTTGAGCACCCTCAGATGTAGCCCATCTGGCCCAGGGGCCTTATCTATCTTTAGGGCTGCTAGACCTTTCCAAACCATTTCACTGCTAAATACTTACTGCCTCATATCAGGGATCCCTGTTACAGCTGCCTTAATGCCAGTTTCTGGCAGAGGCCCTCTGTCTTCCCTTGCGAATACAGAGCAGAAGTTAAGAATGGCTGCTTTCTGCCTGCCCCCTTGAATTAGTCTACCTGCCTCGATGTTAGCCTAAAAATTCCTCCTCCCTAATCTTTCTTTTTTCCTTCATGTATCCAAAGAACTATTTATACCCACTCTAGATCTCCTCTGCAATATGCAGCTCTGTGTCCGCCGTTGCTTCTCTTACCACCCTTTTGGTTTCTTTTGCTCTCATTAGGTACACTTCCCATTCTTCCTTCCCTTGTTTTCCCTTGTACCTCATGAAGACCTTCTTTGTGGCTCTCACTGCTTCCCTGACCTTTCCAGAGAACCTTGTTAGTCTCTTGTACATTTTTCTTTCATTTACTGTTCTCATGCAAGACTTTGTTGCCTCGAGAATGGCACCCTTAATTGACCCACATCTTTTCTCCACATCCCTGGCACTGTCCACTCCTGACTTGTACTGGGCCAGCTCCCTCATCCATGGGTATAGGCAGGCATTCTCCAAGCACTCCATGGTGTGCAATTTTATTTAAGGGGGTAGCAAATAGGCTCTGAACTGCTTCCTTTTTCCATGAAAACTAACAAAGAAAATACTGAACCTTTCTGTAATTTTATTCATAGGCGTCAAAACTAGAAGGACTGGTCACTAATACTTTCTTTGCATCCCAAGGACAATACAACTTTACAGGCTCTGGGGTCGTATGTGGGTGTCTTAGGGAACAATGCACAGCATTTGTATTTACCCATGCATGGCAATAACCATTGTCATGAGATGCAAAAGTTATATTTATTGTGCCAAATGAGGCAACAAACACGGTCCTGGTGTACATTCGTATATTGTTTGGCTACATCCGGGGTAGCAGTTGGTCCACTTGGAGTGCAAATCTGAACTCCCTGGCTACACCCCTGACCTCATCTAGTAAAAGTCTGCCCTTCTGAAATCTAGAATTTCAGTCTTCGATGAGTGCATACTTGTCACAAGTCAAACCATATAGAGTTATGTTCGCTGGACCCTAGTGGCCCACCCCCTCACTTCTCATACCACTTCTGAGTTGGTGAGCACCACATCGAGAATGGCAGCCTGCCTAGTGGGTTCCATAATTAGCTGCACCAGCAAGCAGTCCTGCAGTGTATCCAGTAGGGCCTGTCTTCTGGAGCTCCTGGCCACTGGAATGACCAAGTCAGTATCTTGCAGGTTTAGCTCTCCCATCACCACCACTACCACCACCTCCCCCCACTTTGCCACTTTCCTTTCTAGTTCTGCCCCTTACTCTTTCTCTTTCCACCCTCCTGGAGGTCTGCAGATCACTGCTAGTCATATATTTCTTGCTGAGGATGCTGTGAGCTGAACCCACAGTAATTCTGTTTCCCAGTCACCTCTCCTGATGTTTCTATCCTCCACTGTCTCTATGCCCTCTCTGACATATAGGGCTATGCCTTCTCCTTTAACTTTTCCTCTATGCCATCTAAACATGGTGTAGCCGGTAGCCCATGATGATGGCGACCGTGATCGAGTGCTTTCAAAAAGGGTGACTCAATCACGGCACTGCACCTGGAGCTACCGGGCAGGAGGGCAACGGATGGGGTTCGGCGACTGTAGCGACAGGATGTCGCTATATATACATCTTGTGAGGAAGGACCACGCTATGCGGCCAGGCGAAAGGTGAGGGGTTTGTGGGGTGTAGCAGGTGGTAGGCTGCCGAGCTGGCCGTGTGGCATGGTGGGTTGGTGGTAGGCTGGGGTTGGGAGGGTGCCAGGTTCAGTTCTGGGCACACTCCTGGTTTTTGCACCAGGTCGGGGTTTTTTATTTTTTCACTTTTGCATCCCCCCAATATGCAGTCCTCCTGTAGTTGAGAATCCTTTAGAATGGGGGTGGCACAGCCCCCCCACATAAAAAATCAAAACCTAAGTCTCCAGCACCCTCTTGATGTTCACCGGGAGTGTACATCACCAAAACTGATTTTTGCCGATGTACAGTCACCTAAAATGGTGATCACCTTTCCGCGATCGCCGTTATCACATGGAACTGGTGTAGCCTGGGATGATCAGGTACCAATCGTTATTCTCTGTGGCTCAAGTTTCTGTGATGGCTACTAGATATATCTCAATGTCTGCCACAGTTGCGTGGAGTTCACTAATTTTTTTTCCCCAATCTCCTGGCATCGAGGCAGAACCCTTTCCATCTTTCTCCTGATCTCCACTTGCTTTTTCTATTCCTTCTCCCTTATTCTTCCTTAGTCTCCTTAATTTTTTATTTTTCATGCTGAGTATAGGCTTTGTCAGCCCTTTCTCATTGACCTCTTCCCCTAACCTAATTTTAAACTTCAACCTTACTGTTACCCACCTTGTTGCTGCTCATCCCCTGATCAGGGATAGCCCTAGCTAGGTTCCCTACCTACTCTCCCTTCTCAGTGGTTTCCCTAGCCTCTGTTTCCTCCACAGTCCATGTAACTGTCCAGTGTAAACTTCAAACTTCTGTCCCAGAGTAGTGGCCCCCTCTCTTGTCAGGTGAAGGCCATCACCCTTGAAGAGCCTCCTTTCCCAGAAGCCCCCAAAGTCTCTGACAAAGTGGTACATCTCCTCCTGATACCATCCCTTCAACCAATCATTAAACTCCTCAGTCTGTTCCTTCCTTATTCTATCGTACCATTTCCCTTATTCTACACAGGGAGGACCTTGGAAAAGGCCAGGGACACCAAGTGTACCTTCAGTCTGTCCCCCAGCCTCTTAAGGTTCCTCTTAATTGCCAGATTGTTGGTATTCAATTGTACCAGCACCTCCAGATCCCCCCTCCTTCTTCTCTACCATGCTTCCTATTCCATCTCTGTCCCTGATGGCTCATGCACCAGGAATGCATCTGGCCATTTCAGTTCTCTTTCCTCCCCCACCCACCACCCTTTTTACTCCCATAATTATTGAGTCCCAAATCACTAAGACTCTCCTTGCTAACTTCCTCCTGCTCACCTCTCGGGTACCACAAATTCATACTTCTCATTTCTCTTAACAGACTTAGAGTCCTCCCCAATGGAGACAGGTACCCGATCCTCCTTCAGGTGTGGAAAGCGATTTACTTTCTGAATGGTGTGAAATTGATCAGACTCCTTGTGGCTGCCCATGCCATCCTTCCCTCTTCCCTTCCCAACCACCCTTCAGTCCCCTGGGGCAGTGGGCCTCTGGGAGAGTGGAGGGGTGGACTCCAACTGTGCCGGTGCCACAGCTGAGACATCTCATCTGTTGTTGCTACCAGCCGAGCATGGAGCTCCGCAAAGGTCCTGCAGAAGGGGCAGTGCCCCCCTTCCAGAGCATTAACTTGGAGAAGATCGCCCCACAGTTCCTACAACTAACTAGCTCCCTGCTGTACCTCATCTCTGTACCTATCCTATGATAAGAGACTTTTAGTCTCAGTGAGCCTACCTGGTTAACAGACTCCAAATAAATAAATAAATAAATAATACAAAAAAGCCTACCTTGTATATGGAGTTCTGTTGTATTTGGAGAACTTTCTACACCTCCCTTACTTAATCCCTTAACCCTTGGTTAAGCAATAAGGCATGACAGGATGTGCGTTATTGTGTAATAACAACACACCTTGGGTGGTTGAAGCGTTCAACACCTGCGAAGTGACATCATTACACATTAACTCTCACACTGGAGTGTCTTACTGCTGTTATACAATGGCTCATTTGTTAATAAAAAGGAAAAAAAAAATATTTTCTCTATTTTTTATTCGATTTTTTTATGTATGAAAGTATGTATTTTTTTTTTCTAAAGTCCAGATATTGTTCCACCGGTAGGTGGAGCTGCTATTTGAACGATGGTGCCTGCCCAGACTCCTAAGATGTTTCACTATTTCACTCTTTTGTGTTGCTGTAGTAATCTTTGAGGTGACCCCCCCCCCACACCATGGCCATTTGCCTATGCGTTAAAGGGGGCTGTATTTTAAGTTTCTTCATTTTTTAAATGTTTCTTTACGTGGTCGCCAAGCTGCTCAGTGACTGTACATCACACACTAAGATAAATATTAGGAGCTGAGGAGGAGACGAAAACTTGCTTTCTGTTACGGCTTCGGCCTCTGCTTTGGCGGTGAGTAGAGGAGGAGCAGGGTGCAGATGGAAGATGCATGCCACTTCTTAATTTGAGCATACCAAATAAATTTGATTTTCTTGCCCATTTTTTTCCTCTGAACCAAGCTTCTTCGGTGATCCGCACGAGGCAGTTATGGTGTGTGCAGTTCACTGAAGCTGTTCAGTTTGGAGAAATAAACTGTCATGAAAATGTTTATTTATTTTATATGCTGCAGTATTGTACTTGTGAGTGGCTGAGTTATTGATGGAATTTCTGTTTGGGGGGGGGTCGTGACATCCTTGCGGAGGGGAGGAGCTGAAGCCCTTTACAGCGTTGGTCTGGAGCGATGGTAACTTGTAGAAGGGAGACATGTTTTCTGATTCTGTCATTTGGTCATGTGTGCCTAGACTTCATACAGTGATGTTATTATGAAATAACATCACTGTTCCAGGCACCCACTGACCAATCAGAGAGCAGGAAATTTCTTTGCCATTGTATAATCACAATTATAAATCTGTATTTGTATAATATACATATACATAAATATAAAAATAAAAAAAAAAATGTTTAATTCTTTGGTAACCGGGTAATGCCCAGTAGGCATAAGTGCCTGTTTTCAGGGGCAACCTGGGAGAACTGGGGAAGTTAAGTGACTTGCTCAGAGTCCCACAGTATGCAAGTGAAGGTTGTGGGAACCAAACCCAGGTCTGCTGGATGCAGGGCTGCAGCTATGAATTTTGGGGCCCAGGACAAGTAACTTGAAATGGGCCCCTTTTTCCCAAACCACCTAATGCCAGGGGTAATGCCAGCTCCTCAGGTTGGCCCCTCTTGAGCTCAGGGCCCTGGACAATATCCCCACTTTCCCCCCATTACTGTGGCCCTGGCTGGATGTATCCAGCTCATTCACAGCTTGTTACTTTAACCTCTTGAGACTATACTGCCAGCCACTGTATACATTTCTGTTTCATTTTTATCATCCAGATGTAACACCAAATCTCTTGCACTGCTACTTCATATGTTCTGCCAGAACTAGAACACTGTGCCAGGAAAGCTGGTTCTTGGCAACCGCCTGACTCTAGCTAAAAAATGTTTTCAGCAAATGCTTTTTTCAGTACAAGAAATCAGCAGCCCAGAAAGCCCACCAGACAGTGACAGATGAAATTACAGTACCACATAATTAGCAGGCCACAACACATCAACAAGCTAGCAAATCTTAGTGACAAGGACAACCCCACAAAAAGCACAACCTGCCAAATGACTGTATATAAATAAAATGAAATTTACACTAGATGTGATTAACTGCAGAACAAATGTGGTGACTGTCCTGCTCCTGACCAACGTCAAACACACAAATCCCACACCATCCTGTAGGCAACAATACCCTTCTGCTCAAGCCACAAACTGTACACAAAAAAACATATTCAAAAATTAGAAAAAATATGGGAAATGTTCACTTAGCTATGGGAACTCCACACAGGCACATATGTTGCTGCCAGCATTCAGCATACATGGGCTGGAAAAAAACATAGAGCATGTTATGCTGACATGTTGATGGTACAGTTGTATTGGCCAGTGTTGGTTGGGACCAATACTGTCATCCATAGAGCTACATAGTGATTTACTAGTTAGTTTACTATTAAATACTGAAGTTACATGTGTTAGTAACAGATTAGCCACATTTTTCTTATAGTTTGGAGAATACAAGCTATAATGCATAAAAAGCTATCACTGTAGGATAAGATTATACTATCTCATGATTAGTCTTTGTAAACTTCTCAGAAAACCCTTTGGTCCTTCTTTGAGAAGGAAAATTATGAACGTTTTCTCAAAGAGCGTAAAGTTACTTGTAAGATAGTGATTTTTGTCTAATGTCAGTATATGTAATATGTCAGTTTTTAAATATCTGTAATGTCAGAAGACCAGTCAGTAAACTTCAAACTTAATATTATGTGAGCTAAGTGACATCACATTTTCTTGACAAGATTCTTGAAATGACCTGTGTTTATAGGTATTAGCAGTTAATAAACATCAGTTTCTAAATTTTAATTGAATAACATCTGGGAAGCTTATATTTCATGTGCTTTTACTACATTATACTGGCCCAGTAGCACCAGTATAGTTAGTGTGGAGGCTGGTGTTTAATGTTAAACTCCTAACTTTGCACTTTAATAACTTTGCCCTCCCCCAAATTCATTGAAATTGCATGAAATTTTACATGTGTGGTCAGGGGGCAAGGTCTCTTGATCTGGCAAGTTTCGTGATGGTCAGATGTCCAGATTCTGAGATCTGGATAGTACAAACAGTGGAAACATTAGAGGGTTTGGCCGTTGTTTTGCTCCCAGCTACAGCTTAGTTTGGAATTTTGTTCTGAAATTTTCGAGGTAGAAGGGGCTTGCCCTGGAAAGGGGCTTTTGTTTTGGTTCGGTGATAAAATGTTAATCAGTTCCCCGAGTTACAAAGAGTTCAAATTTCAGTTCTGAACATACTCAGTAGGGTCTTTCATTTATATGCCCAATGCAAAAGAACTATTTCTGACTCATGAAAGAAGATCTTCCTTGTGAGCTGAAATTCTTCTCTCGTGAGCTGAATTTTTTCTTTCGTATGGCCGCCATCTTGTTTTTGATTTAAAAAAAAATTTAGAACCCCCTAAAAATGATGTTCTGGAGAAAAACAAACACATGAATCTAGCTAATCAGGGCCTGTTTAGCTTGATTTTGGAGTCTGTTTTTGGAAAAAGACCCAAAAATATGATTTGGGGTTGTCCCCAAAATCCTAGGTGAAAAGCCTAGCAAGGGCTTATACAAAAGAACTATACTTCTTTTGTGAGATCATATAAAAAAAGAAAATCAGTTAATGAAAGACAATTTTTTTTATATTTGTGTGGAAAAACAAATTTAGTTCACAACTCAAATGTTTTAAAAGATTTTAAACCCAAATTTTTAACATGACATTGTTATGACCTCACATCATGGGCTAGGTAGGTGAAATTTTAAAAATGTTAAAAAAGAAGGTTATTTCATATGAAGCAACTAGAGTTCTTTCGTGAGGTCATACGAAAGAAGAAAATTGGCTCACAAAAGAAATCTTTTTGTATTTGTATAGAATAGCAACTTTAGTTCATAATTCGGATATTTTTAAAGATTTTAAACCCACATTTTTCAGCATGGCCTTTTTATGGCCCCACCTCGAATGGATCAGATAGGTGGAATTTTAAAAATGTCAAAAGAGGTTATTTCTCATGAAAGAGCTATAGTTCTTTCGTGAGATTATATGAAAGAAGGAAATTGGCTCTCGGAAGAAGATTTATTGTATTTGTGTAGAAAAAAACTACTTTAGTTTATAATTTGGCCATTATAGAAGATTTTAAACTCAAAATTTCAATATGGCCTTTTTACAACCCCACCTCATGAGCCATTTCCATTTTTGTGTGTCACATACGTTTACTTATAACTTGGCTGCTTTGAAATAGTTTACTCCCAAATTTTGAATATACTGTTTACATGACCCTACCTCATGAACAAGTATGGTGGATATTTTCAAATATATTTGGTTGCAACACTAAAATTTCTGACTCGTAAAACTTAGTGTCATACAAATTAGTGTTGCACTTAAATGTGTGACACTACATTTCCATTTTTGTGTCTTACGTATTTACTCACAACTTGGCCGTTGTACAGTATTTTACTCCCACATTTTAAATATACTGTGTACATGACCCTACCTCATGAACAAAGATAGTGGGAATTTTCAAGAGCATTTAAGTACGACTGTAAACTGCAATACTAAAATTTGTGACACAAATTTTAGTATTGTGAATTTTAATGTTGCACTTGAATGTGGAGTACTAAAATGTGTGACACTAAAACTCCTTTTTTTTGTATCTCACAACACTTTTACTTACAACTTGGACGGTTTACAATATTTAACTCCCACATTTTGAATATACCGTTTACGTCTTTAACTCAAGAACAAGGATGGTGGGAATTTTCAGGTAGAGATCAAACTGTGATTTTGCAGTCCCTCTGCAAAACCACCTTTTGGGTGGAATTTAACACATTTTAGTGACCATGTTCCTGATGTAGGATCAAAATAATTTTTGTGTTGCACTTTTAAATGCAACACAAAAACTTTCAACATTAACATTTTCCATGTGCATTAAAAATAGAATTCTTGCATTGCACTTAAAGGGGGAGAGACTCTTTCCTTGGCACGGGGACCTGTGAGAAAGAGGATATGATCTCACTATCACAAAAAGAAAGGCAAGTCATTGCAGAAAACTCCATTAATCCACCAGTTATGATTCAACATAATTAGGTATGTAAGTTTGTCATGGCTGTCATACACGTCATTGATTCCATGATGTTTGATCTTTATTCAGGACTTCCATGACTTTCACTAGTGTCATCAGAAAGTAGCAATGATGACAGTGCCACAACATTTACTACTGTTTTCTAATGGTTTCATGAACAATGAGTCATTAAAACCTCATCCATGACAAACTTACATCCCTAAACATAATGCCACAAAAGTAGAGAAATGTGGCTTTAGGGTTTCCATTAATGCTCCAGTTAGAGTTCAGTTTAATGCTACAAAAGTAGGGAAATGTGGTGTTAGGGTTTCCAATCCTGACTCCCCACCCCACCAAGCAGCAAAAGGACAAGCCCACACAAGCAACCACAGCCATCAAGTATGACAAAAAGCATGCAACTGTTTCCATATGGCCCAAACATTGTAGCACTGATGTACTACTTTTTTGGGATTTGCATCCGTGGCATGCACACTCATTTCTGGCACAGATAGAAATTCACAATGCTCAAATTAAAACACTACTTCTGTCTGCAGAAGCACAGGCCCCTGCAGCCACAAATACAAATGCTTCATACCCAAATCACAAGGGTTCTTTTTCCTGCAGAAATGCAGGCCCCTATGGGGTCTGCACTTGTGGTACAGGATATATAAATTCATGATGCCCAAATTACAACACTTTCATTGTCTGCAGAAGTGCAGGCCTCTGTGGGCCCAGCAACATCAAGTATGAGACATAGACACTGACTTCTGTTGCAGAATCACTGGCGCCTGTGGGGCCTGCACCTCTGCTGTTGCAGAATAGAAATCCAGATACCCAAATTGCAGTTTTATTTCTGTCTTCAGAAGAGCATGCCCCTGTGAGGCCAGTGCTTCTGCAGCCACAGATATTCATGCAATCTGTAAGACACACACACACACACACACACACACACACACACACACTCTTCTGGCTGCAGAAGCACAGGCCGCTGTGGCACTTGCACTTTTGCAGTCACAGATACAAATTCCACAAAGGTAGCACATCAGTATTGTATTTGTGTCACCTGGAAACAGTTGTAAGTTGTTTCTTACTTGATGATGGCTGTCTGTGGTTGCTTGTGTGGTCTTGTCCTTTTGCTGTTTGTAGGGTGGGGAGTTAGGGTTAGAAATCTTAACATCACATTTCCTTACCTTTGTGGCATTAAGTTGAACCCCAACTGGTGCACTAACAAATTTTTTTTTTCAATGAAAATGTGGTATCACTCAGAGGGACAAGCTATATGGTGTTAAGTGGTTTCACCATCAGTTACATCATTTAGTGCCTCAAGATGGCATGACATTTATGCTGACTGGATTTCATTGACTAGAATTTTGGTATTATTGTTTCTTAACTATTGACTCACAGAGAAGCCTCCTACCTTGTGTGAAAAATTGTGCCATGTGCTTTCATAATTGATTGGTTCAAGACCAATAGCCTTAATTATTCTGGCCTTGAAAACATTACCAGGACACATTAGTACTCGATGAGTAGAATAAACTATTGTCATGTCACAAAATTACCAAATTATATGACTACTTTATCAAGTTATGCTATTTGCCCTGTACTGAGTAATGTGTTGATATGCAGAACAAGAAGGCATGCTTGCATTACAACTATTATGCAAGCCTTACAAAAAATCACTAGTAATGATGCATGGTGGGATAACACCCACAAGCAGCAATACTACATTTTATACTATAAATGTGGATCAGCAAGATTTCAGTTTTGTGATACTTAACTTTTGCAAATAACATTTCACAAACATTATACTAGGATGTGGCATTTTAAGGTTTTCTCTTTCTTGTTTTAAGTTTTTTTCCATATAGTTTTTTCTGCCTTTTAGGCAACTGGCGTGACTTATCTGCCCTGTCCTCTGTCCTGCTGAACCAGCATCTGCCTCCCTCGGGGTTCTGCATGGTCTTCATAGTACCCCCACAGATTCCCCCTGTGGCGGGGCTGGAGGGGGAGGGCCATCCTCCACCCCCTCAAAACACAATCTAGTACAGACCAGGAAGTCCTAGATGGTAGCGCAGATCAGGGGCTGGACATGCAGTGCTTCATTAAGCCCCAGCATCCAATTTTCCATTTTTCTTCCAGCTTCCCCTGTGGAGGCATGCAGGCATCACAGAAACCATGGCCATTCCCTAGGTACTGTCCCCACCTGCATTACTGCAAGGCCTCCACCTGGTGACAGTCAGAGGCTAAACAGGTAGGCCTCCCTTCCCTGGGAAAAGATAGCGGTCCCCTTGGATGCTTGATCCTCTCTCACCCCACCCAGTCCTCGACAACCTGACTCTGCATCTGAACCCCATTCACTGGCATGGTGGCAGGTAAGGCGTTCAGCGCCTAAACCCTCTGCACCATTGGGGGTCTAATTTTTACAGTTTTTTGATGGCCTCACAAGACACTCTGATATTATTGTCTTACTTGCTAACATGTTTTGTAAAGTATTTCATAGTGACCGATTCATGTGATTTTATGCTAATGAAAATGTTACTATCTCAGTTGAAAATTGCACCGTTGTCTGGGTTAGTGCATTATTTATTTCTTTAGCACTGGTAGCTGCAAAATTATTTCTGACAGCCAATGTCCCATAGCTCATGCTTTCTCAGGTCACATTTGCACAAACACCTCTTTCTGGAACTGGCTATAATTGTAAAGTCCACAACATGTAGATATAATAAGTGGACTAGAACTGTGATAATGAATTAAGCAGTGTATGCATTAACTGTGAAGGTGACCAAAGGCAATCTCAAGTGCCATGCCTGTAGAACTTAGATGAAGCATTCTGTCAGTTTTCCATCAGCTATACCATACTTTTATATAAAAAAAAATTTTCTCACCCTGGAATCCTTCAGTATGCTAGACTAATGCAGAATGTCAGCCGGGTTCAGCAGCCCTGGAGGTGGATACTATGCTAATGATCTGAAGGAATTAGCCAGTCAGAGAGGAGAAAGGAGTGTGCTGCCTGTAGATTGTGCTGGAAGTCCGTCAAATTCATTTCTCCACTGACTGGACAAGTCTGCCCTGGAGCTCTGTCTTCAAACTTCACTTGAAGCAGTTTATTTGTCCCCTCTCTAGTATTTTTCTGTATTTATGCTGCCTTTAGAGTGTTTTTTCTTCCTTTTCCACAGTTTCCTGTGTTTTCCGCAGGTTTTTCAGTGCCCAAGAACTGAGGAAAACATCAATTTTTTTTCTGCGTTTTGGCGTGGACTTCTGACTAAAAAACAATCTGCGGCTGAGGTAAAGAATCTGCATTTTTTGTGTTTTTATGCCAGTTTTTCTGTGGATACCTTCTTTTCACTAGTTTTCCACGTTTTTTCTAATTTTTACTGCAGGAGAGCCATTTTGTCTGTGTTTCCATTCTCTACTTTTCTTTTCTTGGGTGGAACACTTTTGGGTCTCCTGGCAGATTCTTGCAGCTCAGGTGTACCTTTATTTACTTTGACCCCTTCTTTCTGGTTCAAGTCTGTATTGGGGACAATAGATTTTCACTTGTTTATCCCCTTATTTGGGGTCAGTCACTCCTCTTTTTTGGGGGGTGACTTCCACTTTCATGTTCTTGTGTTTCAGCCTCAGGGCTAAAAAAAAAAAGAACAGAGGGGAGAACAAAAAGAAAAGATATAAAAGAAACAAAAAGTAAAAAAAATAAAATAAAAAAGTTATGACTTCTCAGACTGCCTCCCCCCCCTCAGAAATCCAGAAGAGGGTTCCTCCTCTCACAACAAAATTAAAGATAGATACTCTAAGGACCCCACAGAAAATAAGTCTGAGAATAATAATAACAAAAATGACCAAACCAAGCAGGTTTCTGATTCAGTGCCTGCGAAAAAGAAACAAAAAGAAAAACATTTCACTGCCCCCTAGGTAAAAAGCAAAGGGAGATGCCAGTTCACAAAAAATATGCCCTCTACACTCTACAGAGGATATGACAAAGGCTTGGCATTTGTATCAGACTTTTCAGGCTGTGGGATCTCTTTTGGGGTGCCCTAGCCAGTCCCTCCACACCTATTTGCTCTGACCCTGGACATGGCCAGGGCATATTTCTGGAACAGGGTGATGATGAAGAGGATGAAGAACCTCCCTAGCCTAAGGAAGTCCCTGACCAAGATTTTGGCCATTATCAGGAGGATTTTTCTTCTCATTTTACATTTGTTCAGCATGTTGTGGAAACTCTTGGCCTCTCTGTACAGGAGTCCACCAAGGAGGAGGAAGAAGAAGAGGAAGAGGAAGACTTTTTGGATATTATGGGTCTCCATCCCACCACAAAGCTGCTCCTTCCACTCCACAAGTCCTTTCGCAGGGCTACTTTCAAACTTCTCCAAAATCCTACCTCTGTACCAAGGGGAGATAAGAAAATAGAAAGAAAGTATCAGGTAGGTAAACCTAATGCTGGGTACCTTTATATGCATCCAGACCATGAAGGAGTTTCGCAAGCTGCAGATTGTGACAAAGCATAGGAACATAGAACATAGTGATGGCAGATAAGGACCGCTTGGCCCACCTAGTCTGCCCATTTCCCTACCTACAGGATAAGCTACAGATCCTAGTTAACCAACAGCCTATGTCTTCCTACCCCCCCCATAAAAATTGCCTTATGTCTGTCCCATGCATTCTTGAATTCTCCCACAGTTTTAGACCCACAACCTCCTCAGAAAGGCTGTTCCATGCTTTCGCCGCCCTCTCTGTGAAATAATACTTCCTCACATTGCCCCTCTATCTTCAAATGGTGTCCCCTTGTCCTTGCACAACTCTTTTTCTGAAAGATGCTACGTTCTTGGACTTTGTTGATTCCACTGAGGTACTTAAAAGTTTCTATCATGTCCCCCCTCTCCCTCCTTTCCTCAAGGGTAAACATATTAAGCTCCTTTAGTCTCTCCTTGTATGGCTTCTCTTGCAGACCCTGTACTATTTTAGTTGCCCTCCTCTGGACTGCCTCCATCCTGTCTATGTCCTTGTGGAGATGGGGTCTCCAGAACTGGACGCAGTACTCCAGATGGGGTCTCACCAACTGTCTGTACAGAGAGATAACAACTTCCTGTTTTCTATTGGTGATGTCTCTCCCATACATTCCAGTATCCCCCAGCCCTCCCTCCTGCCTTCTCACATTGCTTGCTTACCTTAAGGTCATCTGATATGATTACTCCCAGGTTCCTTTCCATTTTGTTGTTGCTGCTACCTCCCCTCCATTGTATAAACTTCCCTGGGTTTTGTTTCCCAGGTGCATTATTTTCACTTCTTTGCACTGAATCAAAGCTGCCATATTTCTGACCACTCCTCCAACCTTGTCAAGTCACTTCTCATCCTTTCCATGCCTCCCTGTGTATCAACCCTATTGCAGATCTTTGTGTCATCTGCAAAGAGGCATACTTTTCCTTCCAGTCCCTCTGCAGTGTCACTTATAAAGACATTAAAACGGACGACCCAGTACTGAACCCTGTGGTACCCCACTAGTAACCTCTCTTTCTTCAGAGTGGACTCTATTTACAATTACCTTCTGTGTCCTGTTGTCCAGCCAATGTTTTACCCAGGCTACCACCCTGGGACCCACTCCCAGACTGGTTAATTTAACTATTAATCTTTTGTGTGGTACTGTGTCAAATGTCTTGCTAAGGTCTAGGTAGGCCATGTTCACAGCCCCTCCCTGGTCTACTACTTTGGTCGCCCCTGTAAATGGACTGGTATCAACCCTCATCTTCAGAGTGTTTCTCTTGTTTGGTTTAGGTACCTCCCCCTCCTCTTCCTTTGTGAATACTGAGCAGAAATATTTGTTCAGTATCCCTGCTTTTTCACTGTCGCCCTCTGCCCACATTCCTTCCCCTTTAATAAGCCTCAGTATCCCTCCTTTGGTCTTTCTTTGCTCCCTAATATACCTATAAAAGGTCTTATTCCCCTTCTTAACAGAGTTGGCTAGCCTTTCCTCGGTTTGGGCCTTTGCTATTCTGACTGCCTTCCCTGCCTCTTTCTGCTTTAACTAATAAAGTTGTCTGTCCTGGTCCTTCTGTGTTTCCTTATATTTCCTGAATGCTGTCCTTTTCTCCTTAACCTTCCCTGCCACCTCTTTTGAGAACCATAGCGTTTTTTTCCTTCTTTGTGTTTTGTTGATTTGCTTTACACAAAGGCTTGTTGCCTCTGTGATGGCTGTTTTGATTACTCCCCATTGTTCCTCCACCCCTCATTCTTGCCTGTTTGCTAGTGCTTTTCTGAGGCACTCTCCCATTTTCCCAAAGTCAGCCCTCCTAAAGTCCAATACTGTTGCTTTTGTATGGCTTGATTGTATGACTGTGTTTATCATGAACCACACTGTTTGGTGGTCGCTTGTTCCCAGATGGTTACCCACTTCTAAACCTGAGATTCTTTCTCCGTCCCCATTTGAGAGTAACAGGTCTAAGATTGCTCCCTCTCAAGTGGGTTCCAGTACTAGCTGTCTGAGGCATGCCCCTTGTAGGGCATCAGGAATGACCCTGCTCTTGGATGTGCCTGCAGCAAAGGTGCTCCAGTTAACATCTGGCATGTTCAGGTCCTACATCAATGCTATCTCCCTTTTTTCTGCCATTCTAAGGATGCCTTTGAGATCCATAGTGGCTTTTTCTTTCATTTTGATATGTTTATTTGCTTCACACAAAGGCTTGTTGCCTCTGTGATGGCATTTTTGATGTTTCCCCATTGTTGCTCCACCCCTCCTTCTAGCCTATTTGCTAGTGCTTTTCTAAGGCACTATCCCATCTTGCCAAAGTCAGCCCTCCTGAAGCCCAGAACCCTCACTTTTGTATGGCTTGACTCTGTAGCTGAGTTTATCATGAACCACACTGTTTGGTGGTCACTTGTTCCCAGATGGCTACCTGCTTCTAGATCTGAGATCCTCTCACCATCTCCATTTGAGAGTAGGAGGTCTAAGATTGCTCCCTCACAAGTGGGTTCCAAAACTAGCTGTCTGAGGCATGCCACCTGAAGGGCATCGAGAATGGCATTGCTTTTGGCAAGAGTGACACTTTCTTCATAGCCCCCAGAAAAAGACTAAAAAAAACTGGATACTATGGGTAAGAAATCTTACACCACAGCCTCTCTAATGTTACGCTTGTGCACCTATATGGTGTACACAGCTCAGTATCAGAAGGCCCTCTGGAACTCTGTTCTGGCAGTCAGCCAGCAAGCTCCAGACAGAGTGGCTCAGGAATTTGGCAGAAACTTTTAGAACAGACTTGGAAGCCGCAAAGTATCAGTTCCACATGGCTGTGGATGCTAGTGACACTGTATTTAGAGCAATGGCTCATGCCATTTCCATTGGACATTTTGCCTGGTTAAGGACATTTAAACATAGATTTTGACGGCAGATAAGGACCGCTTGGCCCATCTAGTCTGCCCACTTCCCTACCTACAGGATAGGCCGCAGATCCTAGTTAACCAACAGCCTATTTCTTCCTACCCCCCACAAGAATTGCCTTATGTCTGTCCCATGCATTGTTGAATTCTCCCACAGTTTTAGACCCCACAACCTCCTCAGGAAGGCTGTTCCATGCATCCACTACAATCTCTGTGAAAAAATACTTCCTCACATTGCCCCTGAACTGCCCCCCCCTCTATCTTTAAATTGTGTTCCCTTGTTCTTGCATGTCTCTTTTTCTGAAAAATGCTACCCTCTTGGACTTTGTTGATTCCACTGAGGTACTTAAAAGTTTCTATCATGTCCCCCCTCTCCCTTCTTTCCTCAAGGGTATACATATTAAGCTCCTTAAGTCTCTCCTCGTACGGCTTCTCTTGCAGACCCTGCACCATTTTAGTTGCTCTCCTCTGGACTGCCTTTATCGTGTCTGTGTCCTTGAGGAGATGGGGTCTCCAGAACTGGATGCAGTACTCCACATGGGGTCTCACCAACTGTCTGTACAGTGGGATAACAACTTCCTGTTTTCTGCTGGTGATGCCTCTCCCTACGCATCCCAGTATACCCCCAGCCCTCCCTACTGCCTTCTCACATTGCTTGCTAACCTTAAGCTCATCTGATATGATTACCCCCAGGTCCCTTTCCTTTTTTGTTGTTGTTACTACCTCCCCCCATTGTGTATTCTTCCTTTGGGTTCTTGTTTCCCAGGTGCATTATTTTGCCCTTCTTTGCATTGAATCCTAGCTGCCATACTTCTGACCATTCCTCCAACCTTGCCAAGTCCCTTCTCATCCTTTCCACGCCTCCTTGTGTATCAACCCTGTTGCAGATCTTTGTGTCATCTGCAAAGAGGCATACTTTTCCTTCCAGTCCCTCTGCAATGTCACTTATAAAGACATTAAAAAGGACTGGACCCAGCACTGAACCCTGCGGTACCCCACTAGTAACCCCTCTTTCTTCAGAGTGGACTCCATTTACAATTACCTTCTGTGTCCTGTTGTCCAGCCAATGTTTTACCCAGGCTACCACCCTGGGACCCACTCCCAGGCTGGTTAATTTGACTATTAATCTTTTGTGTGGGACTGTGTCAAATGCCTTGCTAAAGTCTAGGTAGGCCATGTCCACAGCCCCTCCCTGGTCTACTACTTTGGTCACCCAGTCAAAGAAATCTGTTAGATTCGTCTGACATGACCTTCCTGCTGTGAACCCATGCTGCCTTGGGTCCTGTGCCCCACTGGCCTCTAGGTACTCAACAGTTCTTTCCTTTAGAAGTGACTCCATCACTTTCCCTACTACAGAGGTCAAGCTGACAGGTCTGTGCCTGGGAAATGATTGGCACTGAGTTGTAGTTCTACTGGCAAAGGGGAGACAACCCAAGGCTTATAGTCAAGACTACCAATCTTTCCCAGGACACCCAAACCGAGGCTGTGGATTTCCCTTGTGATAATAATTCTCTGTTCGGGACAAAACAGAGACGTACATGAAAAAGGTGGAGGAGTATAAAACCACCTATCAGAGTAAATGTGGCTAAAGAGAAACCTTCTACCTCCTACAAGTCCCAAACTAGATGGGGCAGAGATAGGGGCTGTTACCCCAGGGCATATTATCTTATGCCAATGCCTGTGACTTTGGACTATTCTCAAATGAGAGGGCTCTTCAGGGGAAGGGGCAGAAGAGCCTAGCGATGTGCTGACAACTCCCATTCCACTAAAATGCAGACTAAACAAAACCCCTCACTATAAGCCTTGGGTTGTCTCCCCTTTGCCAGTAGGACTACAGCTCAGTGCCAATCATCTCCCAGGCAAAGACAATGTGCTGGCAGATGCCCTGAGCCGCATCAGTCAGGGCCACCACAAGTGGACCCTAAACAGACAGGTTCTGGCCAGAGTTTTCAGGAGGTGGGGCACCCCAGAGATAGATCTCTTTGCCTCCAGCCTCAGTCACCAGATTCCTCTGTACTGTTGCAGGCCTCCAGCCCTAGGCACAGTGCCAGTGGATGCTCTGACTCTGGACTGGATGGGAGAGTTTCTGTAAGCCTTCTCTCCATTCCCCTTAATCCTCAGGGTTCTACTAAAACTCAGAAGCCTGCCAGCCACTATGATTCTGATGGCACCAGGTTGGGCAAGACAGCCTTGGTACTCCCTGCTTCTCACTCTGTCAAACGGCCAATTTGCCTTCCCCTGAACCACAGTCTCCTAACCCTCTGCCTCAGACGAGGATAGCATACCCTAGCATATGGTCTATTGG
This sequence comes from Neoceratodus forsteri, assembly GCA_016271365.2. Lineage (NCBI taxonomy): Eukaryota > Metazoa > Chordata > Ceratodontiformes > Ceratodontidae > Neoceratodus > Neoceratodus forsteri. Next base: position 20,748,800 of record CM057459.1, read on the forward strand.
CCTCAAAGCTTAGTACTTGGGGAACTATAGTTTCCAGATTCACAGTATTCAATATTCAGTTCAAGGAGTGAAAGGGATCGAGGGGAGTATGAGCTGATGGCTAGAAGGGCCACTAGGGTGTGGAGGGCGGCTAAGGCAAGGAAGGAGCATAACCTGGCCAGGGAAATGAGGAGAGGGAACAAGGGGTTCTTTAGATACATTGGGGAAAAACGAAGGGTGAAGGGCAGATTAGCAGGATTAAATCAGGGAGAGATGGGCACAAGACCAGGGGAGCAGGCTGAGTACTAAATGAGTACTTCACCTCAGTTTTCACAAAGGAAAATGGGGTGCTGCATCATACATGGGAGGAGACAGAGATACTGAGGAGGGAGGGACCCTTACCGATCGGCGGGTCTGGGGAGAGGGGGAGGCATCACTGGCAGGAGGGGGGAGGGCTAAGCAGGGAGAAGAGGTACTGGAAGTGGAAATCACAGCAGAGAGAGTGAGGGAAGCCCTCAGCTCCCTTAAGACGGAGAAAGCACCGGGGCCGGATAAATTACATCCCAGAGTGCTGAAGGAACTTGCGGATGTCCTGGCGAAACCCCTGGCGGAGCTTTTCACCATCTCTCTGAGGACAGGGTGGGTGCCCCAGGACTGGAAGGTGGCGCATATAGTGCCTATCCACAAGGGGGGATCAAGGGAGGTGGCAGGAAACTACAGGCCTGTCAGCCTGACATCGGTGGTGGGCAAGGTGATGGAGGGCATTGTCAAGGAGAGGCTGGGGGGACCTGAAAAGTCAGGGTGCCTGGACGATAGACAGCATGGATTCGTCCCGGGAAATGTGTCAGACAAACCTTGTGGAGTTCTATGACTCGGTGTGAGTGCCTTGGACCTGGGTAGACCAGTGGGCGTCCTCTTTCTAGACTTCAGCAAGGCATTTGACTCTGTTCCTCACATGGGCCTGTTGGATAAGCTGGGAGAAATGGGGGTGGGGAACCAGATGATCAGATGGATGAGCAATTGGCTCCAGGACCGGACCCAGAGGGTCGTAGTTGGTGGGATAGTCTCATCCCCAAAGAGGGTCATTAGTGGGGTCCCACAGGGATCAGTCCTTGGGCCCCTCCTGTTCAACGCCTATGTCTCCGACATAAGGACAGGAATCAGGAGTGAGATGAGTCTCTTTGCGGATGACTCAAAACTGGGGGCGGTGGTGGATGGGGAGGAGGGGAGGGTGGCCCTACAGGGGGACCTGGAGGCTCTGGAAAGATGGTCTAGAAAGTGGAAGCTGAGGTTCAATGCAGGGAAATGCAAGGTACTCCACCTGGGGGCCAGAAACCCGGGCCAAGTGTACACCCTGGGGGAATGCTACAAGTCTCGATGGCTGAGAGGGACCTGGGGGTGGTGGTGGATGTCAAGATGAACAACTCGGAGACTTGTAGGAGGGTAGCAGCCAAGGCCAACAGGATGCTGGGATGCATCGCTAGGGGGATCACCTCCAGAAGGAAGGAAGTGATGCTCCCTCTGTATAACTGCTTGGTGAGGCCGCACCTTGAGTACTGCGTGCAGTTTTGGAGCCACACTTAAGAGGACATTAAACTCCTGGAGAGGGTCCAGAGGAGGGCAACAAAATGATTTGGGGCTTGGGGACAGGACCTATGAGGAGGCTCGAAAAGAGCTAAATATGTACACATTGGAAGAGAAGGGACTGGGGGGACATGATAGAGGTCTTCAAGTACATGAAGAGGGTAAATAGGGGAGAACAGTCAGGGTGCTTGAAGGAAGGAGGAGGAGCCACTAGAGGGCATGGGTGGAAGCTGGAGGGGGGAAGATTCAGGGGAGAAAGGAGGAGGTGCTACTTCACTGAGAGGGTGGTGGAGCCATGGAATGCACTGCCTAGGGGGCTGGTGGAGGCAGAGATGGTGGAGGGGTTCAAGAGGGTCTGGGACAGGTACAGGGGAAGGGTTCTGGAAGCAAAATCCAATGCAGCAAGAATATCCAGAACTGGGAAGGGAGAAGCCAGAGAAGGCGAGGGGGGTAGCAAGGTCAGCACCCAGGGTGGGGGCTGACCAATCGAGCAGACTCGAAAGACCTTTAGGCCTATTCTGCTGGCATTTTAGTACGTTAGTATGTTAGTATTCAGAGCAGGTTCTGAGAATCCTTCTCCTGGGCAGGAAGCCAAGCACCATAAAGACATATGCTTCTAAATGGAAGTGATTCTCTTTCTGGTGTAAAGACAAGCAGATTGACCCTCACAAGCCAGCCTGTCCTCCTTGCTGGATTACCTTGAACATTTGCAAGCATCAGGCCTCAAGGCTTCATCCCTTCAGGTTCACCTTGCAGCTATTTTGGCCTACATTTCTGCAGGTGAGGAAACATCTATAATTTCTCATTCCATTTTTAAGAACTTCTTTAAAGGCCTGCTGCACCTTCATACCCCACTTAAAGAACCTGTCCCTCCCTGGAACTTGAACTTGTGCATAGCTAAGCTCATGGAGCCTTTATTTGAGCCCATGGCTACTGCAGACCTAAGGTATGTCACTTGGAAAACTATGTTTCTAGTGGCCATCACTTCAGCCAGAAGGATTTCAGAGTTATGAGCTCTTTGCACTGAACCTAACTACATAATCTCCCACAAAGATAAAGTAGTTCTTAGGACAAATAGGAAGCTCCTTCCCAAGGTAGTGTCTGAATTTCATCTGAATCAATTCATAACACTCCCTGTCTTTTTCGTAGATAAATCCACTCCTGGGGAGCGTAAACTCCACAGTCTGGACGTCAAAAGGGATCAGACCTACTATCTGGAGTATACCAAGCAGTTCAAGCCCTACTAAGCTGTTCTTCACCTATAGTGAGGTAGGCAAAGGTAAGTCAGCCTCAAAGAGAGCCATCTCTTGATGAATAGTCTCCTGTATCCAGTTTTACTACACTAAGGCTGGCAAGCAGCCACCTCAAGGCCTTAGGGCCCACTCCACTAGGGGCACTGCAGCTTCAGTGGCAGCAGCAAGAGACATTCCCTTGCTTGACATCTGCAAAGCAGCTACTTGGAAGACTGTACATACCGTCACAAAGCACTGCTGCTTGGATGTATGTACTGTCTAGATCAGATGCCAGATTTGGCACAGCAGTCCTGCAGAACCTGTTTCCAAAGTAGGTTCTGTTCCCTCTTTCCAACTGCACTGCTTTGTAGTCTGCATTAGTCAAGCATACTGAAGGATTACCGGGGTGAAAAGAAAAAATTACCCACCTTAGTAATACCGTTTCTTCCAGGGGATCCTTCAGTATGTTTGACACCCCACTCTTCCTTCCCTCGCATAACCTAACTCAGTTTAGTTCTGCAGTCCACGTTTCAGTCTGGGGTGTTGTATGTTTCTAATGTTTTTTCACAGTTATTAGGTACATTTCATGGTTACTCTTTTTCTTTACCCTTTTTCACATTTTTATAGTTTGCATAGATTTGAATTTAGGACCTTTTTCCCAGCTAGCTTTGAAATTAATGCGACTTCCAGCACAGTCTACAGACAGCACACTCCTTTCTCCTCTCTGATTGGCTAATTCCCTCAGATCATTAGCGTAGTCTCCACCTCTGGGCAGCTGAACCCAGCTGGCATTCTGCATTAGTCAAGCATACTGAAGGATCCCCTGGAAGAAACAGTATTACTAAGGTGAGTAATTTTTTCTTATTGAGCAGAGTTCAGCGTGTTCATAACACAATTTAATTTGGGCTTTAATAAGCACAAAACGGTAGAATCCATCAGTCGGGTAATAAAATATTGGCGCCTTTGCAGTTTTTTCATTAATGCACCATTCCTTCCAGAAAATTGTGGAAATTAAAAAATATTTTGGTATCCACATATGTATTTCTTTGGTTTGCAGTGGAATAAAACACAAAAAGCAGAAAAATTTACTAAGTCTTAGCTTATTCCACACAGAAGTCCTTAACTGGCCCGGACAAAATTATTGGCACCTTTAAGAAGTAGTTAGAAATAATTAGATTTCAAGCAGGTGATTCTCCTTCACTTTGGAATTGAACTCACCTGTGGTGAGTTGCAGGTGCCTGCAATATAAAAATCACTCATTCAGCCAGTTTGAATAGAGAAAAGGACTCATTCTCCTGTTTTGTGTCACTGTGTGTACCGCAACGAGCATGGAGAAAAGAAAGACAGCCAGAGAATTGTCTGAGGAGGTCAGACAGAAGATTGTAGCCAAGCATGGACAATCTCAAGGCTACATATCAATCTCCAGAGACCTTGATGTTCCTGTTTCCACCGTACGTAATGTTATCAGGATGTTTAAGGCCCATGGCACGGTAGCCAACCTCCCTGGACGTGGCCGCAAGAGAAAACTTGATCGAAGATTGCAGCGCAGGATTGTTCGAATGGTGGAGAAAGCACCTCGATCAACTGCCAAACAGATTCAAGCTGACCTTCAGACACAAGGTACAACAGTTTCAAATCGCACCATCCGTTGCCAACTCAATGAAAGGGGGTTATATGGTAGGCGTCCCAGGAGGACCCCACTTCTGAGAGAGAGAGAGACATAAGAAAGCCCGACTGGGGTTTGCCAAAACACACCTGAACAAGCCAAAATCCTTCTGGGAGAATGTCCTGTGGACAGATGAGACCAAATTAGAGCTTTTTGGTAAAGAACATCATCTCTGTGTTTACAGAAAATAAAATGAAGCCTTCAAAGAAAAGAACACCTTCCCTACAGTCAAACATGGAGGAGGTTCAGTGATGTTTTGAGGTAGCTGTGCTGCCTCTGGCACTGGGTGCCTTGAACGTGTGCATGGTGTCATGAAATCTGGAGATTATCGGGCCATTTTGGAGCACAATGTTGAACCCAGTGTCAGAAAGCTGGGTCTCCGTCGAAGGTCATGGGTCTTCCAGCAGGACAGTGACCCCAAACACACTTCAAAAAGCACCCAGGAATGGTTCAAGACAAGACGCAGGACTGTTCTGAAGTGGCCAGCAATGAGTCCAGATCTAAATCCCATTGAAAACCTATGGAGAGATCTGAAAACAGCAGTTGGGAGAAGGCACCCTTTAAATCTGGGAGAACTGGAGCAGTTTGCGCAAGAAGAGTGGGCCAAACTGTCAGTAGAGAGGTGCAGAAAGCTCATCCATGGCTATAGGAAGCGGTTGATTGCAGTTATTTTGACCAAAGGCTGTGCTACCAAATATTAAGTCTAGGGTGTCAATAATTTTGTCAATGTCATTTCTTTTCATTTTCTGATTTAAAAGGATATATTAAATTCTGAATCAGAAACAAAGGTTCTGTAATATTAACAGAGAAATAAAGAATTGTGGAGACCAAATACTGTACTGTTGTTAATTTCAACTTATGTTTAGGGAAATTGTGTTATTTGAAAAAGTGCAAGGGTGCCAATATTTTTGACCACGACTGTATGCAGCATATATCTGGATGGGCAAATACAGTCTCAGGATAAGTTATAAAGTACTTTAAAATGGAAAATAAAAGGTATTTTTGAGCGTTCTTGCAGCAGACTCGCAATGTTCTCAGGTAGCAATGCAGGTGACAGGTAGCAGGTAGCCAAGTGAAAAACTTGGTATCTGATATTAGTTTATATCTGAATGTGGGTTCTGTGGTGCACAAAACCCCATGAAATCAAACAGTGACCTAATTTCTAGTTTAAGATACTGTCTCATTAAAGTATGTAAAAAGCACTAATATGTTTTCCCAAAACACCCAGACAACAAGGAAATTGAGCAAATATATTTTATTTTAGTCTTTGGTAACCGGTTAAGGCCCACTAGGCACAAGTGCCTGTTTTCAGGGTCGACCTGGGAGCACTGGGCGGTTAAGTGACTTGCTCAGAGTCACACAGTGTGCAAGTGGAGGTTGTCAGAATCAAACTCAGGTCTGGTCTGCTGGATGTATCAAGCTTGTTCACACCTCGTTCCTCTAACCTCTAGGCTATACTGCATATCAGCATCAGCAGACAAAAAGCAAGAAATTGTGTAGTGCAAATAGGCAAAACAGTCTCCTGACAATTTAGGTGTGTGAGATATGTGAGATTTAGTTTAGATATTTGAGTTCAGTTGCACAATAAGAGCAATTATCAGAATGATATGACAAGAATAGATTTGTACCAGCCTCTTCCCTGCTTGTAAAATAACAGCACCCAACTGACATTTCTATGTATAATAAGACCCAGACAATTTTTCTCCACATTTTTTCAGACTTCACTTTGGATGCTCACTGACGTGTTTAAATTTATTTTTAAAACTCTCATGCTAGTGGCAGGACTGTTACAGATGATCCTGCTAACACAACATGGTAGCACATGGCTCACATGATCTGCACTGCAGTGTTCCTAAGTACATGGTCTTCTTTAATTTGTGCACAGTCACCAAAGCTGCGAGAACACCTCGTCATCAGATTCTTTGGTTCTTTGTACATGGTACTCTGGTTCCTTCCACATGGTCTTCGATGCTGCAGAAACACCTCCAGTCATATAACCCTCTTGATTGGGGTAACATCCTAGTAAATAGGTTACCATAGCAAGAGAAACATACAGCCCAACAGTCAAGACTGCCTCCCAAGCTGGCCTGGTGGCGCAGAGGGCTGAGACACTGGACGTCTTACCTCGTGTCATGCTGGTGACCTGGATTCAGGAACGATCTTGGGTTGTTGGAGAGCCAGCACGGGGAAGGGGATGAGGACTGAGCAGCCGAAAAGCAGCTCTCCTCTCCCAGAGAGGCACTCTGTCACTCACCGTAGTTCCACTACTTCCGGATGGAGGTCCGAGGGTGGTGTAGGTAGGTGGGCGGCAAGTAGCAGGAGGGCATCCCAGTACTGCGGCGTATGCGTACCTCCACATGCGCGCGCATGGCCAGGACGAAGTCTGGGAAAAAGCAGGGGATAAAATGTATATAGAAAATAAGACTGCCTCTCAGACTCCTGAAACAGAAATGCTTCAGTTCAATTTATTCTATTTATTTATTTAAAAATTGGTAACCGGGAGAGGCACACTAAGCCAAAGCTTGTTTCCAGGTGTGACCTGGGGGAGAAGAAAAGGAGGAGTACAAAATACAAAAATACATCAAGCAATAACACATGTGGTTGCAATGATAAATTACAGAGTGCAATAACAGAAAAATGATGAAGCAATCAAACAGTGCCATGATAAAAGGACCATAAAATTAGCTCACTGGGTGTCGTACACAGAAGACAATTGGTTGGTTAAGTTCACAGTGCCTGTAAAAAGTGACAGTCCAGTGACAGTGCAGATGAGTAAAACAAGCAATTTCTTTTTGCAGGTAGGATCCAAAATCACATTGAGGGTAGGGGAACTAGCACAACAGGAGGTCGAGAGTGGAGAGAAGGATCATGTGGGGGTTTGGCAGGAGGGAGCAGGGAGAAGCCTTTGCTAGTGTCTAAGGGTAGGGAGTGAGGGAAGAGATGAATGGCTGAGGGGAGCTGGTCCCAGGGGGAGAGGAGACGGTAGGAGAAGGCCAACTGCCCAGAAGAGAAGTGATGGTGGAGAAGGTGCATTGTTCCTGAGAGTGGAGGAAGTAGCAGGCGGAGGGGATTGGAGAGAGGGGTGAGGTTAGGTAAGAGGAGAGGGACCCAAACCAGTATGAAGAGATCAGAAAAGCATAGTGGGACTGGCGATGTGAGGGAAGAGGGAGGATGAAAAAGGAGGAGTAGAGGGAGCAGCGATGAGTACAGGAGGGTGAATGTGTAGCAGATCTGCAGGAAAGCATTGCAACGGTATCCAGTCTGCTGAGGGAAGAAGAAGGGGAAGGTGCCATAGAACACATCTGCATAGTTGATTACTGGGAGAACCATCTTGGTGACCAACTCCCGGAGGACCTGAGGAGAAACGGTCCTTATTACAGTCCAGGGCACCGAGTTTGGGGCGGAACTTAGCGTGGATGGCACCAGCATGTACAGAGAAGTCCAGCCTGCTTTCTAGCCACATGCTGAGGTACTTAAGTGTGGGGACAACGTCAACAGGGGCGCTATTCAGTATGGAGAAGGCAGGTAGCGGTAAGAGCCTGGCCAGTTTCTGGCAGGTGCCAAAGCTCATAAACACTATTTTCTTGGTGTTGACCCAGGGTTGGTCAGAGTGGAACCAGCGCAGCATATTGTGGAAGTCTTACCGGAGGAGGCCTTCCACAGTCACAGTTGAGGGGCTAGAAGAGTAGATGTCTGTGTCTTCTGTATACATGTGTATACCGTATGTGAATTGACACAAGCAGAGGGCAGGTCATTGAGGAATATAGAGAAAATTATGGGTTCCCACCATGGATAGGACGGGGAGGGAACAAGGAGCCTCCAGCTTGTATTGACTGTTGACAGCCTGTAAGGTAAAAATGAAACCAATCAGCAGCAGGAGCAGAGAGGCCAGCAGAGCTCAGCTTGTCCAGGTGGAGAGGGTGGGACACTGAGTCAAAGGCTTTGGCCAGATCGATGAAGATAGCTGCAGTGATATGTCCCTGATCCATCCCAGAAAGGATGGAGTCAGTGACACACAGCTGAGAGGAAGCAGTGGAGTGGTGCTTCCTAAAATGAGACTGGAAGGGGAGAGGAAGTTGAAGGAGGAGAGAGGAAGTCAGCCAGCCTGGAGTAGACTAGCTTCTTCAGTAGCTTTGCAAAGGAGGGGAGGAGGGAGGTAATCTGGAAGTTATCAGGTGAGGTGGGATCATCCCTTTTGAACGGAGGTAGGACCTTGGCAACCTTCCAGGACTGAAGGACAGCACAGAGTGAGAAGGAGAGGTTCAGTAGGTAACTGAGAGGTGAGGCAGTGGCTGGTGCAGAGATGCAGAGGAGTTTAGGGTCCATCCCATTTGGGCTGGGCTTGGAGAGATTGAGCAAGGAGGTGGCAGGCAAGATTTCCTGAGGAGTGATGGGAGGAAAGTGAAAGCCCATAGCTGAGTGGTGGGGAAGTGAAGGGAGAAGGTATGGGGAGAGGAAGAGGGAAGGGCACAGGTGGTGAAGAACTCATTCAAGTAAGCAGCAACAGAGGGAGGGTCTGAGACCAGTGAACCATCCAGCAGGAGAACTTGGGGGAAGGACTGGGTTGAGGGATCAAAGAGGGAGCAAATAACCTTCCAGAATTTAGCTGGGGAGTTAAGATTATTTTGGAGGTTTAATCTGAAATAGTGGGCCCTGGCAACATGGACTCCTTCGTACCTGGGTCTGTAAGTATCCTGTAGGACAGTAGGTCAGACTGGGAGTGGGAGACTTTGAAATGGGCCCATGCCTGGCCTCGGTACATATGCTGGTCAATAATGTCAGGTGCAGTCCAGGGGTGGTGAGAAATGTTTACCCTGGATTTTTTTGGGGGGGGGTTGTCCCAGACCAGACTAAATTTGACATATAAAAGGGAGAGGGCCACATCTGTGTTAGAGGCTGTGCAGATAGGGTCCACTGAATTGCAGCCAGGTCATTTAAGAAGGTACTAATCTTTAGCAACTGAAGGGACCTAGACCAAATGTACATAAGGGGTGGAAGGAGATGTCTGATGTTCCTGATACAGAAGGTCATGTGGTGGTCACTGAAGGCATCCAGAAGAGCACCTACTGCAGTGATACGATGGAGGTGTGAAGATAGCACCCAGTCCAGAAGGGTGTGGTTGGTGGAGTTAGGATTGAGCTGGGTGGGTTCAGTAATTAGTTGGGTGAGGTTTATTGACTTAATCATGTGTGAGGTTGGCCTTGTAACTAGGGAGAGCCAGATAATATTGAAGTCCCCAAGCTCACCGGAAGCATGAGAGGTAACTGTAGTGAGTGAGTCAACCAGAGAGGACGGAAAGGTTTTAGATGAGGCGTAGAAAACACCAACAAAAATGGGAAGGGTAGAGGGGAGGGGGAGCTTGGTTAGGAGGAGCTCATGAGAGGTGGGCACAGATTCACTATGAACGACAGAGCAGGATAGGTTCTGATAAACATAGAAGGAGACACCACCTCCCTGCTTACCATGGTCCTTCTGGAATAAGTGGTAGTCGGAGAGAGTCAAGGTAGAATCAGAAATCCTAGAAGAGAGTCTATATTCTGAAATACACAGGAGGTTAGGCGAGTATTGAGAGAGCCAGACATTGAGGAGATCCACTTTTGGTAGGCTGTTAGCAGTGAGGTGGAAACTGCTAAGGCCTTTAGGAGAGGGGAGAGGAGAAGATGCAGGAAAAGGGGGAGGGGGACATGGTTGGACTCCACATCACCAACGAGGAGAAGGAGCAGCAGGGTGGAGTGGGACTTGCGCCTCCTATAATGGGGAGGAAGGGTTATGGGGGAGAGAGGAGGAGGAGAGCTTGGTGGAGAATTCAAGGCTTAGAGAGGGGAAGGGAAGAAAGAAGTCCCAGGTGGATGGAGTGGGATGAGGAGGAGAGGTGACAGCAAGTGTGGGGAAGAAGAGGTAGAGGGAGGATCGGAGGAGGGTGGGAGGTGTGGAGAAGGGCAGTGGAAGAAGTGGGGGAGAAGGGAAGGGGGTAGCAGGTAGGTAGGGGAGGGAGAGGGGATGATGGTAAGGGAGGGAAAAGGTGGGTATTGGGGTAGGAGAGGGAGAAGGAGGAGACAGGTGAGAAAGGTTGGGTACATGATTTTAGTCAGCTAAGGTAATGCTAAGACCAAAACTACAATTAATGTAGCCTAAATAAAGCAGCAGAACAGACTGAAAAATAATAAAACAGAGGAGGCTAGCGGAGCGACTAGAAGAAGTGAAACCAAGCTAGCAAAGCAGATTAGCAAGAAGTTAGCAGGTACTGTATTTAAAATTCCTTTTCTTTAAAGCAATCAGTACAGACAGGAAGCATCCTTTCTCCTCCCCTACCATTCCAGGCCTGGGTGTCCCACAGGGCTCCGTCCTGGGTTCAGCCCACTTCTCCTTTTCCCTCAACAACCTTCCCCTCTTCCTATATGCAGATGACACAGTTCTCTACACTTCAGGCCTCTCAACCACGACAGTGGAAGTCTTGCTTCAGCAAGATTTCCGCAATATCCTGCACTGGTTCCAGTTCAACCAACTCTGGGTCAACACTGAAAAGAACAGTGTCCATGACCTTTGGCACCAGCCAGAAGCTGGCCAGCTCCCCGTCCCCCTGCCTTCTCCATGCTGGATGGCACCCCTCTTGAAGTGGTTCCCACCTTCAAGTATCTCAGTGTGTGGCTTGATACTAGGTTTGACGTCGCTGCCCACATCGATGACATCAACTCCAAGCTCCACCCCAAAAATGGAGTCTTGTACCATAGGAGACTGCCTGTCTCTGCAGGTCTGCCGGGAGTTGGTTACCAGAGTGGTGCTCCTGATCTTTGACTACGTGGATGCGTCTACCATACTACCCGCTCCTCCTTCCTTGCCAGACTGAACACCCTTTGTAATGCCTTGTTTCATTTTGCTACCAGCTCTCCCCCTCATACTCATCGCTTCTCCCTCTGCTCCTTTCTATCCATCCTCCCCTTACCATTACATTGCCAGACCCACTGTGCCTTCTTCATCTCCAACTACTGGTTTGAGTCACTACCATCTAAGCAATACCCCCTCACCCTTTCCCTCTGTTCCATGGATTCTCACACCTTCTCTCTCCCCACCCCCACACTCAGTCCTGCTGGGTAGTCAGCCGTCTCCTATTGCCTTCCCTCCCTCTAGAATCAGCTCCCCCTCTCGAATCAGCTCCCCTCTTCGGTCTGTCTTTCACCCTCCCCCATTTCCCTTGGCCACTAGCTAAAGCTCCTGCTGTTCCCCTTCATGCTCCTGTCAGACCCCTATCTGATTTGCCCCTGGTGCTCTTTTCATCCATGCCATGATCCCCCCCGCCCCAATCAGTTCATGTCACTACAACTGCTGTATTTATTTCAGCAACCTGTTTTTGTCATTTTAATTGGGTATTAGTGCTGCTTATAGAACCAGTTTCTCTCACCGTTTATTCTTACTTGCACTTGCATCTTGTTCAACTGTTCACTCTTTGCACTTTATCTCTGGAATGCTTCTCTGCTGCTGTTTTTGATTTATTGTATCCCCTTTCCCTTTTCCTGGGGTCACATCTGGAAAAAACTTGCTTAAAAATCAAAGGACTGCAGCACTTTCTCCCCCGTCTTTATACCTGATCCCTCTCCATCTCGAACTGAGATGGAAGATCGCTGTTTCAGGAGTAGTGAGAATCCCTTAATGACCCACTCAGGTATGGGGTACGCTGGGTTTCCAGGTGTGAACGTTCAAACTTGAACACCTTTGATCATCCTAGATTGCTAAGAAAACAAGCATTTGTCAATGCCGCATGTTGTCTTGCTGGCATTGGCATTGGTAGTGCAGGAGTTAGAAATGCATAATAGGAATGGCGGTGAAGTATTGAACTGACACCAATCCTTCCCGACCCTGTAGAGACTGACAGGCATTGGGGTGTGCCTTTGGGTCATCAGCCATAATGTTCACACCATTTTATCTCACCCTACCCTGCATACACCAAGTGTTGCGGTGTGCCTTGGGGTTTTCGGGCCTTATGCTCATCCCATTCCTTAAGAAAATACGCTGAGTTGGGTGCAGTATGGGAGAATGGGGTGAACTTTGGGGCCAAAGAGTCCAAGGCACACCTCGATGCCAGTCACTGGCTGCAAGGTGGGGGTGGAATGGCGTGAGCATTACAGCCGACAACCCCAAGTCACACCCCTGATACCTGTCAGTCTCTACAGGGTGGGGCGTTATGGTTGGAAACCCTAACCCCTTGGGTGTTTGTTGGTATTTTCACTCCAAATTTTTAACATGGGCTTTTTGTGACCCCACCTCATGAACAGTAGTACTATCAATTCGTTAGCCGAAAGGTGATTTTGCACAGTGACTGCACCATTTGGCACCACAGGTGCAAAAACACATTTCAGGCAGGATGTGAAAAATGACAGCTATACTGTTCATGAGGAGGTGTAAAAAAAATGGCAATGTTGAAAATCTGGAGTGAAAATATGAAAAATTGGTGAAGTCACGAGCGTGTGTAGAAACTGCTCAACGCATGCCCGTAACACAATTATTTGGGGATTGTTTTAGCCAAAGTTTCAACATGGGCATTTTGGGACCTCCGCTCATGAACAGTGGCACTGTGATTTTGTTAATCTGTCCTGAAAGTTGATTTCCCACAGCGACCGCGCCACTGTGCACCACATGTGTGAAAACGCATTTCGGGCAAGATGTGAACAATGACAGCTATACTGTTCATAAGGAGGTGTGAAAAAATGGCAATGCTGAAAATCTGGAGTGAAAATATTGATTGTTGAAGTTACGAGCATGTGTGGAAACTGCGCAGTGCTCACTCATAACGCAGTCATTTTTTGGAATTTTTTCACCAAATTTGCAACATAGGCTTTTTGGGATTCCCACCTCATAAACAGTGGCACTGTCATTTCGTTAATCAGTCCTGAGAGGTGATTCCGCGCAGTGGCCTCAAAATCAACTTACAGGATAGAATAAAAAGATGACAGTGCATGTGTTCATGAGGTGGGGTCCTAAGAACCCTATGTTGAAAATTTGGAGCCAAAATTGAAAAACATGCATGAGATATCCACCTAAGTTGGAATCAGCCCTCCCTCCCCCCAGTTGATGCCATTATACAGCTTACCAGCATTTCTTCATTTTGCAGTTCGGCTTTGAAGAGTCCAGGCGTGTTCCTGCTCCACTGAAGATTGCGGCGCCAGACCTACGAGGTAAGTATTGGGTGGGGGTGGGAGGTGGAGTGCACAGAGGGTGGGTACGGGTTGGGGAGGGGTGCCACAGGCGACAGACCATTTTCTTTCTTTCAGGAACCGGACATCACGGGAAGGTTTTCTTTATTTACAGGTGAAATAAAACAAATGTTGGGCACACTGGGGTGAGCTCCCAGTGTGCCCCATCACTGCGCCCATTTGACCACTGCTCCCAGTGGTCCCAGGCTTGCGCTGTCGACTCACTGCTTGGCTTGCGCTGGACAGCTCCCACGAATGCATCACACAACCAGTAGCTTTTGGGGTTCTACTGACGGACACAGAACGGGTACTTCAGCGACTTTCACTTCATGGCAGCGATCTCAGCGACTCGGTGGGCTCTCAGCTCTTCCTTTCAATCAAACAGAACTACTGCTTCCAGCCAGGGGCATTTTTTTTTGTAAATTTTTATTAAATTTATGTTGTACAGATATGCAAACCACTTATATACTGTATGATACAGCGATGTATTAGCCGCCCAAAGACATTGCCTGTACTGTACAAAAAGCATAATAATACATCATTTACCTGAACGAACATAGTTAAACATATTGTACCATACATTTTATCTGTGAAAGGATACATACCTGGGCTTGAAAGGAGGAACCAGACCACCATGAAGAGAATAAAGTCAGACATGCTTTCACCAAGGCATCTAATGACCGGGGTTTCTTAACTCCATGTGGTTCCTAAGTCTCCCCAACTGAAACTATGAGAAACAAAAAGAAACAGCCTCAGACCATATCATGTCAACTATATATCTTTTTCTACTAAAATTGTATACAATAACAGCTGGGGCATTTAAAGAGCCTGCCCGGCCCGCTCCTTACTAGCCATGCCTCCTTTCCCTACAAGTGGACCTGATTGAGATTGCAACATTCATGTTTCAATCAGCTCTGATGGGCCGCAGGCATGCACGTAATTGGGAAAACCCCACCACCCCTCCTTCTAAAAACTTTACATGGATTCTGGGTACTGGGAAAGTGCGCAAAAAAAAAAAATAAAACAAAGGAAATCGTGGACATGCCAGCCGGCTCCTGCTCCCCCTGCACTGCTTTGCTCTTGCTCCCAGTGTGTCACACAATGGGGGTGGGGGTGAGGAACATGCTGACATGGTCGGCTTTCTGCGAGTGGTGACACACTGGGTTGGGCTCCCAGTGTGCCACACAATGTGGGGAGGTGGGGAACATGCTGACACGGGGATTGCACCCCCAGTGTTGGCTGTGCTTGGGGATTGTGTGGCAGCAGCTGCCGCCACTATGTTTATTGAAATGTTTCACCAGGAAAGGCACATATGGGAGGCGTGTCATCTGTGCTGTTGCATGACGAGCTTGTCTCTGATTGCAGTGGCACATTTCTTTCAAGTTGGTGGCACTTTACATAATTCTTGCATCAGTGCTAGCATGCTGGCTAAATTGGGGAATGAGGGGCGCACCTACTAAAGCGTGCCCTGCATTCACCAACACTGACACACCTCTGCATTTCTGCTACTACCACAAGATGTTGCCTGCGCAAGACAACATAAAAATAACATTGATTTAAAGGTTACCTGCATGACTAGGTCTCACAGTTATTTCTGTTAAGACTTCATTTTGCGAATAAATTTTACTACTACTATATTACAGTACTTTAGCATTCTCAAGCACTTTCAAATTACATTTGTGTGTAGTACAAGTAACCATAGTAAAGTAACTCCACTGGTTACAGAGTAGTCTACCATTGGTAGATGATTTACAGATGTAAATAGATTAGAATTCCTTTGAACATTGGTATCATGGGTTCTGCCAGGCTCATGGACTACTTTGAGAGCTACAGGCTTCAGAATAGTAAACAACATGGTTTCATGGCAGGAAGGTCTTGTCAGACTGACCTGATTTTTTTCCTTGACTTGGTGACCAAGGAAGTAGACAAAGGCCATGCTGCAGATCTGCTGTACTTTGATCTCAGCAAGGCTTTTGATTTGGTACTGCATGAAAGGTTGCTCAAAAAGATGGAAGACCTGGGTGCAGCTAAAACTATAGTGAACTGAGTGGGTAGTTGGCTACAAGGGAGGCAGCAGAGGGTGGTGGTCAATGGGGTTAAATCAAAGGAAAGGGAGGTTACGAGTGGGGTTCCGCAGGGAACTGCCCTGGATCCGGTCCTCTTCAACATGTTCATTAGTGACAATGGTGAGGGATTCCAAGGCAGGCTATGTCTATTCGCAGATGACGCAGAACATGTTGGAGGGTGGATAATGATGAAGGAATAAGGGATATGCAGAGGGACCTACAAAAACTAGAGGGGTAGGCAAAGGTCTGGCAGTTAAAATGTAATGCCAAAATGTGTAAGGTAATGCACCTGGGGAAATAGAAGCCCAAAATGGAGTACTGGATGAGTGGGGTGAGACTTAGCACTACAGAAGAGGAACGGGATTTAAAGATTTATCAGTAACTCCCTTAAACAAGTCAGTGCAACAAGGCCTATAGCAAGGCTAACAGGATGCTGGGATGTATCGAGAGGGGTATTGATAGCAGAAGAAAAGAGGTAATACTTCCCCTGTACAGATCCCTGGTGAGGCCTTACCTGGAGTACTACATCCATTTCTGGAGTCCTCACCTTTGATTGGACAGGGATAGGCTGGAAATAATGTGGCACAGAGTAACAAAAATGATTAAGGGCCAGCAGGGTAGATCCTATGAGGAGCGCCTCAATGCACTAAATATCTACTCACTGGAAACCAGGAGGTTGAGGGGAAATATGATAAGAGATATTCAAGTTCCTTAAGAAATTAGCAAAGAAACTGGGGGAATTATTTACCCTGAATACCAACTGACGTGGTCACAAGTGGAAATTAACAGGAGGGAGGTTCAGTAGGGATGTGAGGAAGTTCTTTACAGAAAGGGTGGTGGAACCTTGGAACAGTCCGTCAGCTGACGTGGTGGGTGCAAACACAGGTGATTCAAGCAGGCATGGGACAGAATAAAGGGAATAGTGGTCTTCCAGGGGTGACAAGAGCAGGAAGGAGAATGGGGTTAGGAAGGGGAAGGTTAGTACCATGGAGGAACAATAGGTTCCAGGGATTATAGGGAATATGGGAAGACTGGATGGACCTGTGGTCTTTTTCTGCCGTCATGGTCTATGTTTCTATGTTGCTGTGCTGGAGCTTATGTTCCAGAAACTGTGAAAAAGAAAACAAAGCAAGGTACTTGTAAGTTATTTTCATGTAGAAAAAAACTACAGTATATCAGTTACTGCATATGTTTATTAATGGTACAGCAAATATGCTTAACGGGAACAGTAATCAACAGCAGACTGGAGCACATAGTACTGTCATCCTTTCCGATTTACATTGTCCATGAAGCCCACTGATGAGCTACTATGGGGATGTGAGTACTGTTCACACAACTTACTTGGGGGATGCTATAACTTTGCTCAGAACTACGAGCTATGTCATTGGCTTCAGTGGCTGGTATGAGTGGGACATGGTCATACCAGGCTATACGATGTTCAGAAAGGACAGGGTAGGATGAAAAGGATGGGATGTAGTGCTTTATGTGAAGGAAAGCATAAATGCAACAGAAATATAGGGAATTTGGGGACGGGGAGGCATAGGTGTTGTGGGTCCTCCTCGAGTTGGGATAAGTGTGATCTACAGGCCTTCAGCATGGGGGGAGGACTTAGTTAAGGAAATGTTAGAAGCAATTGGCAAAATGGCTAAAAAGGGGGAGGTATTGCTGGTGGGAGACTTCAGTCTGCCGGATGTAGATTGGAGCCTACCAGCTGTAGCTTCAGCTAGAAGCAGGGACATCCTGCACTCCCTACATGAGGTGTTCCTCAGGCAAATAGTCAGTCAACCCACTTGTGATAGGGCAGTACTGGACCTGGTGCTTACTAACAGAGACAGTAATGCAGACATCAAGGTGAGAAGCCATCTGGGAACCAGTAATTATCATACAGTGTAGTTCAACATAAGAACAGCTGCAGAATCAAACCACACAACAATAAGAGTCCTGGACTTCAGAAGGGCAATTTTATAAGATGAGCGATTGCCTCAGGAATGACCTGGCAGGGGGAAATGACCTGGGGGATGGAGGAACAGTGGGCCAAACTAAAAGAAGGCATAGTGAAGGCAGCACAGCTCTGCATCAAGCAGGCATGCAAAAGGAATAGGAGACCGCTGTGGTTCTCAAAAGAGGTGGCAGAAAAGGTAAAGGCAAAAGAGTGGCATTCAGAAGGTATAAGGAGACCCAGAGAGAGGAGGATAGGGAAATGTATCAGGGAAAACAGAATGAGGCAGGGAAAGCAGTAAAGAGCACAACGGCACAAACTGAGTAAAAAATAGCTTGGGCAATATCAGAAGGGGGCAAGATGTTTTTTATGTATGTTCTCAAAAAAAAGAAGACAAATGGAAGGATTGCATGGTTGAAGAGGGAGTGGAAGACTGTGTGGAGGGGGATCAGGAAAAGGCAGACATCTTGAACAAATACTTCTGCTCAGTGTGCACAGTAGAAGGGAAGGGGGAGGGACCACAAAAAGGCACCAGGAGCTTTGGTGGGAGGGAAATGGGCACTAGTCCTTTTTCTGTGGAGAGGGTCTGGAAAGCTCTCACTAATCTGAAAGTGGATAAAGCTATGGGGCCAGACGGGGTGCATCCAAGGCTTCTGAGAGGTCTTAGGGAGATAGTAGCTGCATCTCTGACAGACCCATTTAACAGATTACTGGAGACCGAAGCGGTTCCTGAGGACTAGAGAAGGACAGATGTAGTCCCACTTCACAAAAGTGGTAGCAAGGAAGAGATGGACAATTATAGGCTTGTCAACCTGACCTCAGTGGTGAGTAAGTTAAAGCAAACACTACTAAAGGAAAGGATTTTGGAATATCTTGAATCCAATGGGTTACAGGATCTGAGGCAGCATGGATTCATAGGGGGTGGTTATACTATACAAATCTGATGGATTTCTTTGACTGGGTGACCAAGGAGTTAGTCAGTTAGATCAGGGAGGAGCGATGCACATGACCTACTTAGATTCCAGCAAGGCTTTCAACAACGTTCCACATAGGAGACTGGTAAGCAAGTTGGGTGGCTTGGGGGTGGTCGGGAAGGTGGTTAACTGGATAAGAAACTGGTTAGGGAATAGGAGACAGAGGGGTATTGTAGTTGTAAACAAGTTTTCTCTGAGGAAAAGAGATTGACCAGCGGGGTACCTCAGGGGTCAGTGCTTGGACTGGTCCTCTTTAATGTCTTTATAAGTGACATAGTGGAGGAGCTGGAAGAGAAGGTTTGCCTCTTTGTAGATGACACCAAGATCTGCAACAGAGTGGACACATGGGGGGAGGTGGAAAGGATGGGCAAGAATCTGGAAAATTGTCTCTCCTGTCACCATCTGTAAACTCCATTAGCACCACCTTGTCACACCAAACTTTGCTTCGTATCTTCATCCACTGTGAACGCTGCACAATTGAAGACATTAGTGACAACGTCAGACATATCACTGATCTACACGGACACACGCAACTCTCTTTCCACCATCATAAGTCTAGGTACTGTGTTGCTTGAGCCCTGTTTAATTAACTGAGCAATGAAACAGTTAGGCTGGCAAAGTAGTTAAAAAAACAAAGCCAGTTTTCTCAATAATCTGATAAGGAGTCTAAGAAGTTAAATCAGAAAAGTGGGAATATTCTTCTCATACATACCAAATTAGTCATGCGATTTAAGCAGCCTCCAATGTGAACTATTCCCACTCACTATGATCTTTTTAAAAGACATTATTGAATTTCTCTCTTAAGAAATTTTGAGAATGGGCTAGTGACAACACAGCCCATGTCAGGAATGTAACCAAACACCAGCTTCAGGTCAACTTAGATTAGGTATTTGCTGCTTAGCTTCTTAGCAGAAGTAACTCAAGATCTTACTTCGAGAGGGCTCTTGTAGTAGGTAATGACCATTAGAACTAGAGCCGTCAGGCGCTAGGATCACATGGGAAACTTTAGCAGTGTTTGGTGGGGAACCCCCCCCCCACCTGGCATCACGTGACGGACGTAAGCATGACACTATATAGTGTGCAGTCCCCATGCCCACCCTCCAGTTCTTTCCTGCTGTTGGCCTATGCATGTCGGACCTTGCGGAGAATGCTGCTTCAGTCTACTGCCATTTTCGGATGAGTATTACTTCAATCTTATTTCTTTGTTAAAAGTTGTATAAAAGTATTACCTTTTTCGTGCATGTCTTCTCCGACGCCTTCCGAGTTGCATAGGAACAAGTGCGATTCCTATGGCACTCCGCTCCCTCACAAGGATGGCCATTCCCTCTGCCTCTTCTGCCTGGGCGCAGAGCACAAGACCGAGGACTGTGAGGCCTGTCGGAAATTTAACCAGGCCACATGGAAACGCCGCCAACAGGCCCTGGAAGCCCATGTTCTCAAACTAAAGATGGCTTCCATGGAGAAGGAGCTGCAGAAGCTGTGGGGATTGTCCTACTCACCGGGGGTTCTTCTGACTCCCACAAGAAGAAAAAGGACAAGGAGAAGCACTGGGACCACGCTTGGTCTCCTTCCCGCACGCGACCTCCTTCGGGGGCCGTGGGCGATGAGCAGCCTCCCGCAGACGCGGGTACCGCTCCAACGGCCAAGCCTGCCACTCCTTGTGAGGAGCAGCCTTTGGCCCCCTGCCTGAGCTGGTCACAGTTCAGGTGGGCCCTTCCGATCCGTCAGAGAGCTGCACCATCTTTCGGTCCCTCAAAACCTCAGGATCTAAGTATGGTGGCACAGCTGGTAAGTTAGTCATCCGCTCCTCTGATGAACACCCAGCCCTGGCTGATAAGTTGGACACCAGCTGCTCTGACGTCTGCACAGCCACTGCGCTTTCGTCGGGCACAATAACAGGCCTGACACCGATCCTCAGGATCAGCACATGCTGCTGCTTTGGCCACAGTCCACCCCAGAAGGTTTGCCCTTTGGGGAACCTCCTTCACTCTCTCCACCGGTGGTACCTCCTGGCTGCCCTGCACACTCGGAGGCAGACAAGAAGGAGCGTCCGCCCGATACACCCCTGTTGCCGGGCCATAACACCTGATGCCTGACCTCCCCCCAGGAGATGTCGTCCCCTGCACTGTAGGTTCCCCTGTCTGGACCACCTCAGACTCCCGTGGGACCCTCAACCCCTTCAGGGCTGATGCCAGAACCTCCTCTGATAATTCCAGCGCCAGACCTGATGTTGCTGGGCCCTTCAAACCCTCCATCTGGGCCCCCATCAGGTCCCTCAGCCCCTCTTTTGGGGCCTACGCCTGGCCTCCCACTGTCAGGTCCTCCAATAAGGCCTTCGTCTCCTCCGTTAGATCCCACACCAGGTTATCCACCATTAGGGCCTCTAGTTGGTCCATCGGCTCTACCGTCGGCCCCTTCACCGGGCTTTCCGATGCCAGGCTTTCCTGCGCTGCACTACTCTTCGCCAGGGTATTTGCCATCAGGATATGACGTTGGGGTACCCATGCTGGGGTACCCAATGCTGGGCTGTTCGCCCTATGGGACGTCGGGCTATCACTACCCAAGGATGGGCTACCTGACTTTGGGTTTCCCTTTACAGGGTTACCCGCCAGTCTATCAGCCCCCGCCTCCTCCTCCACCTCCACCTCCTCTGCCTCAGGTGGACTTTAGAGAGGCTTTGCAGTCCTGGTGGTCCACCACCAAGACCCAGCTGGTCTCGGAACTGGACCGGCGGCAGCCAGCTGCAGTCTCTATGCCGGCCTGCCAGGATCCTACACCGAGGTCCCTCTCTCCAGTAGAGTCTCGCCCTTCTTCCTTGGTACTGACCTCGCATCCTAGCATGGCAGCGGGTGCTGGTAGGGATCAAACAGTCTCCCTTTGGGAGATTCCGCTCCCTCGGGCTCTGTCTCCGGACGGGAGTCTATTGTCAGGCTCAAATTTAGACTCCGACTCCTCTGCCTCAGGATTGAGACTCCCACTCCAGAGGATCCCAAACCTAAAGAATCTCCCAAGTCTTCACTGGAGGACCCTTCCTTCACAGATATCCTCCAACAGATTTAGGAGGCAAATGGTTGGAAGACAGAGGACCAGGATCCCCAACGCAAGAGGTTGGTGGAACACTTGGACATGCCCGAGCTATCCCCTTTGCTCATCCCTCCGTGGATTGGACCACATGAGGATCTGATTTCCACTGTCTGGCAGCAACCCTCATCGGTGGCCGCAGTCACCAAAAAAGCTGATAGACTGTATCAGGCCCCAGAGAGTAAAGACCACCTCTATTCTCACCCCAAAGCGGACTCAGTGGTCATTAATGCAGCCCACGACAGGACGGCCAAGCCTAAACAATGAACACTTCTCCTCCAGATAAGGAGTCATGACAAATAGACCAGTTTGGATGCAAGGGGTATTCCTGCTCCACTCTGGCTCTTAGAGCACTGAATTACCTGGCACACATAGTTGTGTTCCAGAAATCCATTTTGGGACAGTTGGAATCGGAATTTGAGGCATTGCCCGATTCTGAGCCCAAAACCAAAATCACTTAGACAGGGCTGCAGAAATCTCATGCCGTCACTCTCTATGAGTGACCCATGACACAGTAGACACTTAACCAGGAGTGCTGCCATGGCCATTAACATACGCAAGTACTCCTAGCTGTGGGTATCTGGTCTGGCCCCTGACATCCAGTTGGCCATCCAAGATGCCCCCTTTAAGGGTCCTGTCCTTTTAGGTGGTGATATCAAGGACATAATCACAGGGCTCCAGGACAGTGGCAAGGCGCTGCTCTCTGTGTAGTCCATGTACCGCTCCAACACTAAGCCAAAACAGCCATTTCATTGCCAGTAGTGGTGTCAGAATAGGCAACAGCCAGCCCGACGTCAGAACAAACATCAGGCCCAGTCGTCGGGACCCACCCCTTCAGCTGAGTCCCAAAGGGCTGCTGGGTCGGCGCCACCCCCTCTGCATCCTGACTTGTGGGCGAGCCCCCAGCTTCCGCCACTGGTCCAAGAGGAACCAGTAGGGGGCAGATTCGCCAACCACCTGGCTGTGTGGGAGGCGATAACAACAGACTCGTGGGTCCTTCAGCTGGTCGCTCAAAGTCACACCATCGAATTTGTAGAGAGCCCTCCAAGAAACCCTCCAGGTCTCTCTCACTATGCAAAAGGCCAAATTCTGCTCATCAGGGAAGAGGTTCAGGCTCTTCTGATAAAATCAGCCATAGAGCCTGTTCCTTGGGCCCAGGGAGGAAAGGGGCTTTACTCCCACTTCTTCCTGGTCCCCCAAAAAACAGGAAACCTTTGTCCGATCCAGGACCTCGGCATGCTAAACCTATACGTAGAGTACAAGATGTTTTGCATGTTAGCCCAACCCAGTCTCCTGCCCCTTCTGCAGCAGGGCAATTGACTTTACACCCTGGATATTTTATTTATTTATTTGCATTTGTTGATCGAGTAAGTACACTAGGCAATATCCCTGCCTATTTTCAGGCACGACCCGGGAGAGTACAAAATACAAACTTCAGACAGTCACAGGTTACATACAATAAAAAAAAACATGACAGCTTCCAACAGGTATCCACACAGGGATAGCTGAGAAAATTTTACATACAAGCAAGTAACCATCCACGCAGGGATGAGAAAGTCAAATGTGTGCAAGCCCAGTAATACACATGGAGTATGGAGAGGCAGTGGCTTAGGCTCGGAAGAGCAAGAGCAGGAGGAACAAACATGTTAGTTACAATCACATTTATCAAGTACATAGAGATGAGAAAAAAGTGCAGATTTAAAGGAGGAGTGAGATATGGAGCACTTTAGGTGGGGAGGCAAGGAATTCCAGTATTTTGGAGTGAAATGTGAGAAAGCTTGCACGCCCATTTTACTTGAGCAGTATGGAACAGAGAGTAGCTGGGCCACAGAGGACCTCAGGGGGCGGGAGTGATGCACAGGAGAAAGCATAGCCCCTAGCGTGTCCGGATGGGGATATCTAGACAAGGAATCGATAAAACAACCCAGACAGTAGGATCAACAGGAACTGGGTGATAGCCAGTGCAAGGCGGAGTAGAGCAGACAGTGGTGCATAAGGTGAGGGGCAGATAGGGCAAATCTGCAAATGTTGTTATAATGCTTACCTGCATATCCACATTTTCCCATCCCATTGCCACTTCCTGTGTTTTGCTTTCCAGAGGGAGTGCTTCTGGTTCAAGGCACTCCCCTTTGGCCTTTCTTCGGCACCCAGGGTTTTTACCAAGTGGTTAGTGGTGGTGGCAGTAGCTTTACACCTCCAGGGGATTTACATTTTCCCATACCTCGATAACTGGCTCCTGTCAGCTCCTTCAAGGGATGGCTTGATGGATTTGCTACATACTACCCTGAATCTATTCAGACAAGTCGGGATGATGGTAAACTACCCCAAATCCCACCTTGCTCCTTCCCAATGCCTCTAATTCATTGGGGCAGTGTTGGATACGGCTCAGGCTCATGCTTTCCTCCCTTTGGACCGAGCAGAAATCCTGCAGGCCATTCAAGTGACAACCAGCCAATGGACCTCAGCCCACTCAGTTCTGTGTCTTCTAGGACTGATGGCAGCAGCTATCCCCAATGTTCCCCCTGACCAGACTCCACATGTGGATTACGCAGTGGACCTTCAAGGTCCAGTGGGACCAGAAAACCGACAACCTGGATCACAGGATTCCAGTGTCCAGTCCCATACATCGGGACCTCCTCTGGAGGCAGGATTTATCCAACCTCACCAGAAGGGTTCCTTTTCAGACACCACAGCCGACTCAGACCCTGACCACAGATGCCTCCAGTCAGGGCTGGGGCACTCATTTGGGCGATCACAGGACACAGGGATCCTGGTCTCAGCAGGAGCTATCTCTACATATCAGTGTGCAAGAGATGCAGGCTGTACTTTATGCTCTGCAAGCCTTCCAGCCTCTTCTCCTCCTCCCGGGCCCTCTTTTGGTACAGACCAACAATGTGTGCATGGTCTGGTACCTGAACAAACAGGGAGGCACACGATCATATCCACTGTGCAGGTAAGCGATGGGCATGTGGCAGTGGGTGGTACAGCACAGCCTGCAGCTCAAGGCAGTGCATGTCCCAGGAGTTCAAAATATCCTGGCAGACACTCTCAACCAGGGCTCCAGATAAGGTGTGTACTGACCTGTTTTACTCACCTAATTTTAGGAAATACTCTTCAGAAATTTTTTTAATGAGTACCAGTACTCATCCAACATTTGAAAATACTCCACCTGCCAAAGAATAGTGCTTCATAACATAACCGGTGATTCAAAAGGAACAGTTTTTTGCTAGGTTTACAGCACTTGTATGCATCCCACTTTTGTTTTACTCACTATTTTTTACAACTGGTGAGTAAATTTCTACCTGCCAACATTATTTGGAGCATTGTTGGCACCGGAAATTCTTATCTAGAAAAAAAAACTACATTTTTTTTATATAAATGTACTCCTCTGTCAACTCTAGCAAGACATTTGTACACATCTGAATTTCGTTTTACTCACCTTACTTTCAAAATGAGTACAGGTACTCATCCCAAAAAATCTTATCTAGAGCCCTGCTGTCAACCACACTCAGGCAAGGGCACCTGAGGTAGGGAACTAGGCAGTCATTGGCTGAAGATCTCCTCGATCGGTGGGGGCGTCCAGATCTCGATCTGTTGCCTGTCGCCATAGCGTAAAACTACCCAGTTTCTGCTCATTGCTCGCGGTGTGGTGTGTTTTTGGCTAGAAGCACTGTCTCTCTGCTGAACAGGGAGGTTCTTGTACGCCTTCCCTCCCTTTCCGCTATTGCAGAGGGTACTTCTGAAACAGCTACAAGAAAGGGCCTGCATGATCCTTATAGCCTCTTGTTGGCCATGTCAAGTGTGGTTCTCTCTGCTCCAGCAGTTGGGAGTGGACTCTCTGGTTCCCCTTCCTCTCTGCCAGAACCTGCTGACTCAAGACCAGGGCAAGCTGGTCCATCCAGGCCTCAGGTCCCTTCACCTTCACACGTGGCACCTGCTGACATAGCAGTTGCACGTTTTTGGGTCTCTTCCAGAGTGGCGCAAGTTCTCGTGGAGGCCAGAAAGCCATCCACGAGGGCTACTTATGCTGTGAAATGGAAGAGATTCTCCATTTGGGAATCTGCCAAGGGTTGGAACCCTTTTTCCTGCCTTGTACCCCAGGTCATGGATTGCCTGCTGCATCTCTCTGACCTTGGCCTTAGTTTCTCTACTCTGAAAGTAAACTTATCTGCCATTTCTGCCTACCACACTCCGGTGGATGGCAAAACTTTGGCTCAGTTGAAGGTCTCCAAAACCTTTCGGAAAGGGATTCTCCATCTGAAACCCCCAATCAAGAATGCTGTTCCTCTGTGGGATTTGACTTTTATCCTTGAGAAGCTCACCTTGCCTCCCTCTGAACCGGCAGCGAGCTGCGACTTGCTCTACTTGTCATGGAAAGCGCTCTTTTTAGCTGCTGTTACTTCTGCTCAAAGGATTTCCGAGCTTCAGGCTCTGATGTGTAAGGAGCCTTATTTGATTTTCCACGGAGACCGGCTGGCTCTGCATACAAATCCTAAGTTTCTACCAAAGGTGGTTTCTGAGTTTACTTTAAATCAGACCATACACTTGCCAGTGTATTATTCTGAGCATTCTAATCAAGGGTAAGCCATTCTACACACATTTGAAGTGCACAGAATGTTACGTTATTGCACGAACCGGACAAATTCAGTCCGCAAAATGGATTGGCTTTTCATTTCCTTTGCACCCAAAAGAGAGGGTGTGGCAGTTTCCAAACAATGTTTATCCAAATGGCTGGCAAACTGCATTGTGTTTTGTTATCAGAAATATAACAAGCCCCTTCCAGGGGAAGTTAAGAGGTATTCAACCAGAGGCATGGCTGTATCTACTGTTTGTTTCAAGAATGTTTCTGCCGCTGTCATTTGTGCAGCAGCCACTTGGAGCTCTGTCCACACCTTTACCAAACACTACAGTCTAGACATTGCCTGTAGGCAGAGGATGGACTTTGGACTAGCTGTCCTACAGGGCCTCCTGTCCTAATTCTGTACTTGTTGCAGACCTTTCCTGCCTCCCATGCTTCAGCCTTTGTCTGAATTACACTGCTTGGGACTCAGCCCTAATGGTTATTACCTACTGCAAGAGCCCTCTCAAAGTAAGGTAGTACAGTTACGTAAGAACTTACTGTAATAGTAAATCTTCGAGAGAGGCTCTTGCAGTACGTACTGCTTTCCCTCCCACCTTCCTCCTGCTTCTGTAGCTATTTTTTCCTCTTTCTAGCCTTCCTTTGGCTCCAGAAGCCTACTTCTTTCTCTTGTCGCAACTTCTCAGATCTCTGGCGGGAGAACTGGAGTGTGGGCGTGGGGCCCACCCACTGCATAGTGTCATGCTGACGTCTGTCACGTGACACCGGGTGGGCAGTCCCCCGCCAGACACTGCTAGCTAAAGTTTCCCATGTGGTCCTAGCACCTGACGGCTCTAGTCCTAACGGTTATTACCTACTGCAAGAGCCTCTCTCAAAGATCTACTTTTACGCTAAGTTCTTACGTAACTGTACTTTACTATTTCAGACTGCACACCTCCCTAGCTCCCTAGGGATAAGGCAAACAGTTGTGGATCTTCCCTTTCATGGTACAGATTTGTTTGGCTCCAGAGTGAAAATGAAAAAGTTACTTAAAGGAATAGGAAACTAACATGAATCTGTAGTCCACTGCATTATTGATGAAGGGTAGGGGTAGACACATTCTAGGGGAGGCAGGGTTCTTTCTTTTCAAAGCAGCAGATGTCAGCAGCAACAGAAAGTGGATTGCACTCGGCCTAATTGAGACCCTAGGAAAAAGCAGAAAAACAGAGTTAACATGCACGCAGCAGCACACCTGCATTCTCTTTCCACGGTGAGGCCAAGATGGCCGTATGGGAGAAAGCAGAGGTCCCAGAGGCCGGAAGTAACCAGTGGAGAGGTGCCATCCACCAGAATCCCTGCAGAGGCTTGTGGTGGGGTGTTTGGCAGGTTTTTGACCTAGTGGTTGAGCACAGTCTGGAAAAGCTGGCTACTAGAAGTTGCAAAGGAAGATAATTTCTTAGATTTCATCTCTTGAACTCCCTGATGGGTTGTAGCAAGCCCAGGGTAATTCCACTGTGGCAAACGTTGGCTCTACAGCTTAAGATGAATAAACTTCCAGTGCTCAGATCAATAAAGCTTTTTTAATTATGTTAATATTTAGAATGTTATATTCTGGTCAACCCCATGTCACCCCTTACTGGGTACTAGCGACTACCCAGCTCCATCCTTTGTTAGCCTGACCACGTCTGCTGATGCTTTCCCCCTTGGCTTGCCCCAATGGTGGAGCTCTGGGGCAGGGCCATCTTCACCCGTTTTCAAGCACCGGATCCGATGGCAGGCTGCATGTCATGTGGTTGAGTGCACCAACACCATCAGACCATCTCCCCTGTTTTCACCTTCCCTCCCGCCACCTACTAAATGGTGCTGCATAGCCTAGCATTGACCTTAGATGCTGCAATGATGTCCCTGGCCCTCCTCAAGGGTCTCTGCAGTGCTCTACACAATGTTATCCCCTATCTAGGCTGAAAGCACTGTTATTAGCAGCACTGTCTTCAGTTTATCCCTATCTGAAAAGATTGGCTTCTTGGGGAAAGTCATTGGCCAAGGTGGAGTTAGCATATGACTTAGCAATCTGGGCCTTTCTAAATCCGGGGTTTCTTCTCAGTTGGGAGCAATCAGAAATATACTCCTTCTTAATTTGTTTTCCTGGATGGGACTGGACTAAGAGCAACCAAGAGAGTAGCTGCCTCTACAAAGGGCCCAAAATCTAATTAGTTATTCCTGATTTTTTCTGTAGGACAGCATCACCCAACTAGGGACGTTCTGCAGTTTTTGGGGCTGATGGTGTATATCATGTATATCATGTATATGTTTTGGTGGATCCACTGATGTACTAGACCACTACAGTGGGAACTTGATCAACAGTGGTTGTTGGTGATCCTTTCCCTTCTTCAGAACGTGTAGGTGACACCAACCCTGGAAGAAGTATTGTGTAGGTTACTTATAGAAGATCATCTGAGGGAAGGGGGTTCTTTTCTACAGTCTCTTCCCTTATTGCAGTTGACAGCTAATTTTATTTTTAATCTGTAACCCATGGATTTGTGATATAACCACTGAGGCATAACTGTCGTGTCCAGTGAAGTGTCTGATCTCAATTTCTTTCTTCTTCAAGTGGAGGACTGTACTTTGGAACCACAGAGTGCATGCCCTGTGGCCTGTTTTCTCTACGGAAGTCCAGACTACATATAGACTCTTTGTGTTAGAACTCAAATTAGTTTGTCATTGGGATGCGCAGTCCTCTTGATGGTCAGTAGTGATGGGACACGAACCCAGGTATTAGCATGGTAAGGGACTCCACTAGCCCCTAAAATGTCAAGGAAAGGTTTGAGGGACTCGATCATATATTTTCTCCTCTCTTGGAGCCTTCCCCTGTTCTGGTAATCAGTCTGGTCAAGTCATAGCTCTTGTTAAACCCTTCGAAGTTCCTAGGCACAGGTTCCAGGAATTCCTGAACTTCTTAAGTATGTTGTTATGAGGTTTCATCATTACGTGCAGTTCCCTGCTTACCCTATTTACCTATCTAGATCCAGCATGCTTAATACAACCATGGTCATCGCATGAGTCCTTCATTTTAAAGAAGTGTATTTTGCCTGTTAGTACTTAAGTATGTTGTTGCCTGTTAGTACTCAAGCATGATGTAGTCTTTTTCTGCCATCATTGACTATGTTTCTATGCAAGTACTGGAGTATGTAATTAAGGAAAGGATAGTAGAATTCCTGGAGGCTGCTGACTTACAGGATTCCAGACAGCATGGATTTACCAGTGGGAGACTGTGCCAAATAAACCTATCTGAATTCTTTGATTAGGTGGCAGAGACGGTGGATAGGGGTTAGCCATTTCATATCTTGTACCTAGGCATCAGCAAAGCCTTCGACTCTGTCCCACGAGGGAGATTGATAAGGAAGTTTGGCAACCTGGGGGTGGGTTGACAGGATTAAGAGGTGGTTGAAATATGACTCTGTGGGAGGACCCAGATTCTGCATGGGCAAAAGAAAAGTCTTGAATGGGGTGCGCCAGGGATCAATTCTAGAACTGGTTCTCTTTAACACATTGATTTTTGATATAGAATGAGGGTTCTGGAAAGGATATGCCTTTTTGCAGATGACACTAAGATCTGTGGAAGTGTGGACATGAAGGAGGGGAGATAAGGGTCTTAAGTAAGGTCTGGAAAATCAAGAGAAGTGGTTGAGGGTGTGGCAGCTATAATTTTACGTGCAAAAAGTGCAAGGTAATGTACATACTGGCCCAGAACCCAGGTTCAGAGTATAGGATGTAGTGGATTGTAGTGGAAATCACATAAGAGGAAAGGGACCTGGGATTGTTCACAACAGAGAACATGAAGACGTGTATGATGTAGTACGGCTGTGGGCAAGATAAATCAAATGATGGGGTGCATAGAAAAAAGGATCACTAGCAGAAGGAGGAGGTAATACAACACCTGTATAGATCCCTGGTTTGTCCTTACTTGGAGTACTGTGTGCAGTTTTGGAACCCAGTGTGAAGAAGGACAGATACAAGTTGTAGACCGTGCAGAGATGAGCCACCGGAGTGGTACAAAGACAACTGGGTAGTTTCTCTGTGGAACACTGGAAAGATCTCAACATCTACATGCTGGAGGATAGGAGAAAGAGGGGTGGCATGATTGAGACATTCAGGAACATCTGTGGAATAAATATGGTGGACAGCAGCAAGCTGTTCACAGTGAGTGGTAACGTGTTCCAAGGGTAACTCTCTGAAACAGATTGGGGTGGGGGGTGGGGGTAGTTCCAGAAGGATATCAGGAAGAACCTTTTTACAGAAGGAGTGGTAACGGACTGGAATAAGCTTCCGAAACAGGTCATTGGGGCTGAATCAGTGGGTGGTTCAAAAGGGGATGGGACAGGTATTGCACTCTTGGTTTACTCAGTTTAGTAAGGTAGAAGGAGGCTCAAGGCTCATCGAGTCTACCTCCCCACACCTTGTGGGAAATAGTGTTAGATACTCAGAATACATTTATTTAACATAACATTGAATTACTCAGCATTGGTAGCATCCACAATAGTCTGTAGCAGTTTATTCTAGAGCATAGTAGTCCTAATTGTGAATAAATGTTTTCTTTTATTTGTAACTGCCCTATGCACTATTAATTGTATATTATTACACCTAAGATGTGCTTGACCTAGGCATCACAAAAGGACAAAATAGGCCCCTTTAAAGATAAACTCCGAGTGGCCCTCGCCACAGACAGGAACTGTGACTGTGAGACCTGAACTCTCCCCCACACTCTCCCCTCTCCTCTTTCCTGCTACCCTCATTCTAACCTGCACCCTTGCCTCTCCTCTCTCCTTGCTAACTAACTCTCCCATAGTAGGCTCCAGGTCCCCGCCTCAGCACCGCCCCCCCCCCAGTGAGTCTAGCCCACCTTTATGACCACACTCTTTAGCACTTATGACAAAAGAACTGCTGCCCATCTAGTTCTCACCTCCTTGCGTACAGTATTAGTTAATTCTTTTACAGACTATATCATCCTCTGTTCCCTACCTGATTCATTCTGTATCCTGTAGATTCTCAAGTTGTTCACTTAACAAACTGTCAGCCTAGCCTGCTCTAAATTATGTGTCTGTATATTTTTACTTATGTACTCCCTGTTACTGTAATTATGTAACCTCTGTAACCCGATGTACTCATGTCTTTCTAGGCATGGAACCACCTTGTGTCTGCTTATGTACTTGTAACCATTGTAAATGATGTAATGCCCATGTATTACTACGACGTGGAACCTCTGTAAAAAGCGCCTTTGGCTCAAAGGTACTTCCTAGAAATAAATAAATAAATAAGACAGGTAAGCTTATTAGCATATGTGATGTCACATTCTGCTATCAGCTGATCATCAAGTAGGATTTAAAATAATAAAAGTTCTAGGGATGTGGATATGATGTTCTATCCACACTGTCTGGCAGTTGCCTTTCCCTTTAAGATTTGTCAGAAACATCTTTAAGCTGGCTTCTTCCACCCACCCGGGTGGTAGCTCCCATGGCTCAGCCCCTTGATGTCAGATCTTCCTTTCCACTGGAAGAAGCAGTTTCCCTCCTTACCGCTACCATGTTGAGTAGGCCCTGGCGCTTAAATCTTCGGATTTATTTCCTACACTTACACTAGAATTCATTCAAGTTTCGTCTTCACCACGATCTTTGATCGCGACGGTGATGGAGGATAAAACCTTGCCCGGGTTTTGCTGGTGCCCTTGCGGGCAGAAGATGTCCTATACGAACCCCCACGCCTTATGCATCTGCTGTCTGGGCCACGATCGCGATCCACAGGACTACGACATTTGCTGGTCGTTCCACCCAGATGTCCTCCATGACCGCGCTGCCCATCTGAAGTTGGGCCATCCGGAGAAACGTTACCTGCTGGTCAAATTAAAGGATGCCCATTGGGTGGTCTCCATGGCTGCGGGGTCCACCAAGCAGTTAGAACAACTTAAGGCCTTCGAGGAGGAGGAGGCAGCCCAGGCCGCTTCTCAATCCTCTTCTGCCTCGGCCTTTGTACCGCTCCAGTTGGGCTCCACCTATTCGCCCTCCTTCAAGGAGCTGTGCCAGTCCCTCTTGACCAAGGGAGAGGGGCCCTTCTGAGTTGCACAGCTCCTGCTCACGCAAGAAGTCTAAGGAGGATAAAGAGAAGACTCATCATTGGTGCTTCTGGGACTGGGAATGTTACTGCTCTCAGGAAACTTTGGTTTTGACTATGGTTAAAACCGTGGCCTTGGCCGCTGGCATCATGGTAACCCCATTGGACCAGTTGGCTGAGATGCTGGCCAATGATGTAGCCAAGATTTTTCTCAACCCTGTTGACCGGTTGAAATCTGAAGAGGCCGACAGCTCTTTTCAGGACTCCTGTCCTGCCGGTGACCACTGATGTGTCTGCCCAGCCTGCTGAGCTGGACCCACTGGTCATCAACCCAGACCAGAATGAGCCGCAGATCTCCCTGGGTCCCTCTGAGGCCCACCGTCAGCACCACTGATGGCCAAGGTTGAGGTCTCCATCATCTTCAACTTTGTGGTCGAGCAGATCCTGCTGACGTTAGCTGTCTTGCTCTCGACACCGTGGTAAGTGGTGCCTCCGCTACTCGTCTTCATCCTCCTCAGGTGAGGAGAGGCTTCGGCTCAAATTGCATCGATGCTATGAAGACCTCATGGCAACAGTTAGTTCTGTCCGGGCCAAAGCCAACGCCAGCTACCGCCCTGACCATTACCTGGCTGTTGCCCAAAAGGCTGATGCTGACTCCCCCGGTGGGGTCGGTTGACTCCATTCCTCCCCCAGTGGAGCTGGTTCAGACCATGTCGGCTTGGTCGAAGCAGGCTCCTCTGCCGATCATGGTGGAGCCGCCATCTAAACAGCTGACGACTGGGCTCCGACCAAGGCATTTCGGCCAACCATGAGGCTTCCCCATCAGCTGTCAGTCACCTTTACACCTTACTTTCCACGGTGGGTTGAAGGTGACATGGGTGGCTGCCAGCTTTATGAGACTTTTCAGAGTCTGAGGATTCCTCCTTGCACTCCCGTCCACTGGACATGGAGTCCATCGGGGATCTCTCCACGGATGGAGGCCCTACTTCATTCATCGGCATTCTTCGTCTCATCTCCGAGTCTATGGGGATGAAGCTAGAGCCCATCCAAAAGCAGGCTCCATATCCCCTCACAGAAATTCTGGACAAAGGGGACTCTCTGATAAAGGCCCTCCCAGTGGCCGAAGCCATTGTTGGCCCTGTCTTGGAGCTTTGGCAGCACCTGTTTCTTGCCATGCACCCTCAGCCCGGATGGCTCGCAAGTATGCGATGCCCATGGTACCCTTTCAGGGTTCACAGAGCATTGCGCCCCCCCCCCCCATTTGTTCCAGGGTAGGGCCAAATATGTTCTCTTATTTACTGAAACTGTACCACCATGAGCCTTACTTTGCTTTACTTGTCTCTCAACCACTGCCACCATGTATTGCCAAATGTAACTGTAACCTTTCACTATGTATTACCTGCTCTTGTTATGTTCTTGTTTTTCTGATGTTTCTACTCTGTACTGCCTTACGTGGCCTGGGTCATGCCTGACAGCGGTCCCTGGGATCAGTGCTCCTACCCGGTTAACAAAGTCATAAATAATAAAAATCCCTCAGCTGAGCGGTTGGTGGCTGACTTCGTGTTTCGGCACTTGGCCAATACCAGGGACATCGATAGACCACTGGACAAAGAGTCCAAGAAATAGAACCATTCGGCCAAAAAGGTCTATGCTGACTCCTTGCTCGGCCTCTGCCAGGTGAGCTCGGCCGTCTTGATGGCACACTTTTCTCATGCCCTATTGGGCTCCCTGGATGAGAGGATCTTTCACCTTCCTGCAGACCTTCAGATCATGGTCAAACAGGTCCAAGACCAGGGTAAGGAAGTGGTGAAACAGCATCTCCAGACAGCTCTGGATATTGGTGATTCTTGTGCCCACTCGGTGGGAGCTGCGTTTGCCAGGTGCTGTAGGGCTTGGCTGTGGATTTCAACCTTCATGGCAGATACCCAGCACAAGCTGGTGGATGTACCCTTTTTGGGCACTGACCTATTTGGGCCTGGTGTGGAGGGCCACCTCCAACACATTGAAAAAATCCAATGCCACCCTGGACTCTGTGACATCTGCCCAGAAGGACAACAAGGGCGCCAAGCAGCAGAAGTGCAAGCCCTTTCGGTCATCTGCCCCTGCAGCTAAACCAGCCCAGCATCAGTCTGGCCAGCAGGAGCAGTCCTGGCGACTTTGGACCAAGTCCGTGGCCTCGGTGGTCCAAAAGTCCAGAGGGAAGGAACCCAATGGCTCCTCAGCCAGATCCTCCTCTTCCAGGCCTGCTCAGTGACAGGATGGGGGTTGCCACCCTCATGCCCGTCATGCCTCCCCTGGGTCCTTCTGTGGGGGGCCGGCTCTACCACTTCCTTTCTGCCTAGTCCGCTGTTACCACTGAAAGGTGGGTTCTGGAAGTGGTTGGTCAGGGTCTGCTTCTGTAAGTCAAGCAGTACCCTCCAAGCCGAGCCTGCCCCCCACGGGAGGACTTGATATCCGCAGACACTCGGTTGGCTCTTCGAGATGACATAACCCAGCTCCTCCACAAGGAGGTTGTAGTCAGAGTTGCAGATCCTCCAGAACACCCAGGGTTTGTCTCCAGGTACTTTCTGGTGCCAAAACAGACAGGTGGCTGGCGCCCCATTCTAGATCTGCACACGACCTGAACAAATTCCTCTGGTCCTGCACCTTCAGGATGGTAACTCTGTCCCAGATCATACCACCTCTGGAGCAAAACATGTGGTTTTGCTCTCTGGATCTTTAGGACGTGTTCTTTCACGTCCCGATCCGTCCATCCCATTGAAGGTTCCTCCAGCAGAGGGAGCCCTTTATGAGTTCCAAGCCATGCCTTTCGGCCTCTCTTCGGGCCCAAAGAGTTTTCATAAAATGCATAGCAGTGGTGGCAGCTTACCTGAGTCACCGAGGTGTCTGGGTGTACCCCTACCTGAATGACTGGCTGATAGCAGGTCCCTCCAGGCAGGAGGTGGAGTGGTCCAGGGACCTGGCCCTCCAGACCTGCATCGACCTTGGACTCCTGGTCAATGAGGCCAAGTCGGAACTTGTGCCCTCGCAGGTGATCAACTTCATCAGGGCAGAGCTCGACTCGTGCTGGGCTAGAGCTCGGCTCCTGGTGGACAGGGCAGAGGTTCTCTCTTCCTTTGTCCAGTCATTTCTGGTTGGGTACTTGCGCCCCACCCAGGACTTCCTGCATCTTCTTGGTTACGTGGCAGCTGGCACCAGCATGGTCCAATGGGCCCGTTGGCATATGCGCTTCCTGCAGTGGGAGCTGGCCGGTCAGTGGTCTCAGCACAAAGGTCACTTCGACCAGTTGGTCACTGTGACCCAGAGGATGTGGGACACCCTCCAGTGGTGGCTCATCCCAGAGCATCTGCAGGAAGGGATCCCATTTGTCCACCCCAAGCCGACCGTCATTCTGATGACTGGTGCCTGTCTCACCAGCTGGGGAGCCCATCTGGGGGAACACAGAGTCCACGGGTTGTGGACCCCCAGGAGTCCTGATGCCACATCAACCTGCTGGAGCTCCGAGTGGTTTGGCTAGCCCTGACCGCATTAGCTCCGTTTGTCCGGGGTCAAGTGGTCCAGGTCCAGATGGACAACACCACGACCATGTACTACCTCAACAGGAAGGGCAGGATGCACTCCTTGCCTCTGTGCAAGGAAGCTGTCCAAATCTGGACCCTCGTGCACAGCCCAGAGGCAGATCTCCTAGCCATCCATGTGGCAGGAGCCTCCAATCAGCTGGCGGATGCCCTCAGCTGGGTGGGCGAGGCATCTCATGAGTGGTCCCTCTGCTTTCCCAGTGAGGCACCCCTCAGGTGGACCTGTTCACCTCCAGAGAGAACACAAAGCTGAGGCTGTTTTGTGCCCACCCCCTCAATAGGGCTGGTTGCTGGGGGATGCCTTCTCGAGGCCGTGGACCCCAGACCTCTTCTCTGCCTTCCCTCCTCTTCCCTTGATCCACAGAGTGCTCCTCAAGATCAAGAGGGACAAGGCACAGGTGATCCTGGTGGCTCTGGACTGGCTCTGCCAGTTTTGGTCCCCCGATCTCCTCAGCCTCAGCAACAGGCTCCTGGCATGCCTGGACCTGCTTTTCATCAGTCAGGGGAAGGTACTCCACCCGGACCTTCAATCCCTTCACCTGACAGCCTGGTTCCTGAGTAGCTAGAGTTCTAGGCTTTGTGTCTCTCCAAAGATGTCCTCACTGTAGTGGAGGCATCTAGAAAGCAATTGACCAGAAAATCCTATGCCTTCAAATGGAAGAGAATCTCCATTTGGTGTCAGGACAAGGGGTTGAACCCTTTGACCTGCCCTGTGGCTAGCATTTTGGACTATCTGTGGTCTCTTTCCCTTGGGGGACTTCAGTCGATGAACCTTACCTGGCAGCCATTTCTGCTTACTGGACGCGGGCTGGTCAGCAGTCAGTGGCACAGGAGAAGGTGGTCTGGAACTTTTTCAAGGGCCTTGACCACATTTCCCCTCCAGTGCGTGTACCACCACCACCGTGGGACTTGTTGCTGGTTTTGGCAAAGCTCATGGGCAAGCCATTCGAACTGATGCACAGGTGTAACATGTCTCACCTGTCATGGAAGACCGCCTTCCTGGTGGCTATCATGTCAGCCAGAAGGATCAGTGAGCTCCAGGCGCTCTCGGTGAAGTCTGCTTACTTGGTCTTCTACAGGGACAAGGTTGCCCTGTGCCCCAACCCTAAGTTCCTCCCGAAGGTTGTGTCAGAGTTTCATCTGAACCAGGTGATGACTCTTTGGGTGTTCTTAACCAGTCACACATCGGAGGCCGAACACAGGCTCAATACTCTGGACCTGAGGCGAGTGCTTGCTTATTACAAAGAGCGCACGGCTGGAGTTTGGGGAGAGGTTCACCAGCTGTTTGTCACCTACGCTGAAGCTGCACCTGGTAGACCTGCAGCAAAGTGGACTGTTGGCAGGTGGACCATATCCTGCATTGATCTCTGCTATAGGTTGGTGGGTAGGGAGCCTCCTGTAGGGCTAAGGGCTCGTTCCACCCACCATACTGCTGCGCCGGTGGCTGCTTCTAGGGACGTTCCTATTCAGGAAATCTGCAGGGCTGCTACCTGGAAGTCAGCACACACCTTCATTTCCCATTACCACATTGACTTTGAGTCACGCTGTGATGCTGGTTTTTGGGCTTCAGTTCTCCAATCTCTGTTCCCGAAGTAGGGGGTGTGCACCTTGCCTCCCTCCTCCCAGAGAACTGCTAGGAGTCTGCCAGGCAGTGTGGACAGAACAACATATCCACATCCCTAGAAACACAAGTTACACACCTGTAATAGTAGTTCTAGGAGTGGAATATGATGTTCATCCACACGAGCTCACCCAATCTCACCAGCTTCAGTGCACAAACTCTGTTACCAGCAGGCAAGATCTGGCATCATGGGGTGGAGCCGTGGGAGTTACCATCCGGGTGGGTGGGAGGAGCCAGCTTGAAGACGTTTCCGGCGAATGTTAAAAGGATAGACAACTGCCAGACAGTGTGAATGAACATCATATACCACTCCTAGAACTACTGTCACAGGTGAGTAACCTGTGTGTCTCCCCACTGACGTCTTATTTCTAGTTCAAGTAAGTTAAGTTCCCTACATCTATCGTGATATGAGAGTTTATGCAGCCTGGGGATGATCTTGGTTGCCTTTCTCTGGACACTGTCCAGGAGTTTCTTATTCTTGGTCAGAAATGGGGCCCAGAAGGATGCTCCATAATCAAGATTTGGCCTTATATAGGATTTATATAAGGGTAGGATACAGGCTTCATGACGAGATGTATACACCCTCTTTATGGATGCCAGTATCCTATTTACCCTTAGTGCTATGTGTCTAAAGTGTTCCCCTGGTAAAAGAAGGTTATTAATTATTATACCAAAGTCTTTTTCAGATTTGACTTGTTTTATAGGCTTACTATTTAAATAATATTGTGTCTACTGGTTTCTAGCCCTGAGGTGCATTATGCCACATTTCTTTTCGTTGAATGTCATTTTGTTTCAGTTGGCCCAATTCTCCAGTAGTGTGATATTTACTTGGTTTTTAGGACAAAAGAAGGCCAATAGCCCATCGAGATTGTCCTCCATATTGATGGATCATTTACCCATGTCCCACTCATTCATCCATTTATCTAATTTATGCTTGAATATTGTAATATTTGTTGAATCAACAATATCTTGGGGTAATTTATTCCATAGTCTGGGTGATCTGATGGAAAATAAATTTAGTCTCTTATTGTTATTTACTTTTTTCACTTCCAATTGTCTATTATGAAGTCTTGGTACAATTTTCCTTACTGAATAAACAATACCGCATTGTTCCATTTGTTCAGGTGATTTAAGTATTTTAAACAGTTGTAAAAGATCACCTCTAGTTCGCCTGCGCTCCAGAGAGTGTAGTCCAGTTTTTTTTTATCTAGTATTGTATTCCAAGTGACTTAGATGGGGTACTAGCTTGGTAACTCTGTGTTGAATTTTTTCAATTTTGTTTATATCTGTCTTTAAATAAGGATTCCAAAATGCAGATCCATAATCAAGATAGGGCCTAATGTGTGACCTATGCAAAGTTAAGAGACATTCTTCTGATTTGGAAATGAATGTTTTATTTATTCTTCGCAGTAATGCATTAGTTTGATTTGCAAATTTTGAACAATGTGAAGCAGATAATAGTTTGTCATTAACCATAATACCCAGATCCTTTTCTACAGAAGATGTCCTAATAATGCTATTGTTCAAGTAATATTTTTGTCTAGGGTTATCTTTTCCAAAATGGAGTACCGCACACTTAGTTATGTTAAAGTGCATTTTATTTATACTAGCCCATTGTTCGATTAGTGCAAGATCCAGTGCCAAGTTATGACAGTTTGCAGGGGTGCTAACCTTCCCTCCAAGTTTGGTATCATCTGCGAATTTAACCATTATGCTATTTGGTGAAACATGCATGTCACTAATAAACAGATTAAATAGTACTGGGCCCAGGACAGTTCCCTGTGGCACGCCACTAGCCCCCACACCCACCTCCGATAGTACACCATTCACCCTAACCCTCTGTGTTCTGCCACTCAGCCAGCTATTTATCCAGGATATGATAGGTGCTGAGAAACCTAAGCGGTTAAGTTTATTAACCAAAATATTGTGTGATACCTTATCAAAAGCCTTGCTGTAATCCAAAAGAATGACGTCAGTAGGTATTTTACAGTCAAGGTTGAAACTAATATAGTTGTAAAAAGTGATCAAGTTTGTGGTACACGAGAATCCTGTTCTAAAGCCATGTTGATACTTATCATTAATTTTTAATGTGGACATTTCTTTTTCAAGTTGATGTTTAATTATTTTCTCCATGAGTTTACATGGTATAGATGTAAGACTAATAGGTCTATAATTTTCAATTTTAGAATGGGAGCCTTGTTTAAAGATGGGTGTGACAATGGCTGTGCGCCAGTCAGCTGGAACTGAGGATTCATATAGTGATTTTTTGAAATCAACAATCAAAGGGGGGTTATTGTATCCTTTGTCTCCATAAGAAATCTAGAGCTAATATTGTCAGGGCCAGAACTAGTGTGCTGTTTTAGAGTGTCAAAGACCCACTGAATATCCGGAAAAAGAATTTCATACAGTTCAAGGTTAAAGTCTGCTACAATAGATGCAATGTTAATAGGTTCTGGAGTAAAAACAGATGAAAAATATTTGTTTAACTCTGAAGCTGTTTCTATATCGGATGTTATAGTCATGCTATTACAGACTAAGGGACCTATCATATTGTTATTACTTTTCTTACCATTTAGGTAAGAGTATAATGCCTTATGACAATCCTTAGTATGCACAATTTTAAATTCAAAATTACGTTTAGCCAATATGATAGTTTTCTTTAGTTGTCTAACCACCTCTCTATATTTAAGCAAAATGACATTTTTCTGGTCAGATGAACATTTTTTTAGGGCTGAAAACAATTTGTTTTTCTGTTTGATTAATGTTTTAATATTACCGTTAAACCATGGGGGGATTTTCCCTTTGTTGTTATACTTACATTTATCTGGGACATATTTTTTTTCAAGTTCCAGTATCTTTGTTTTTAAAAAGCCCCAGGCCATCTCAGTATTCATTGGATACATTATTTGTTCCCAATTAAGGGATTTTATCTGATGATTAATGACTTCAAAGTCAGCCCTATTATATTGTTTTATTTTTAATTTGTTAGATTTTGGTAATAAGGGTAATTGGATGGAGAAGAAAAGGGACAAGTGGTGACTGTTTCCAAGGGGGCTGAGTAGTTGGATATCAGATATATGTGTCTCCGGTTGGTTATAACTAGGTCCAGTATGTTATTTCCCCTTGTTGGTTCATTTACACATTGAACAAGTCCCATATTGATTATAACTGACAAGAATTGTTCATCGTGTTTATTAATACCAGAAAGTGCATCCCAATTTATAGTGGGGAGATTAAAGTCCCCTAAAATGAGAACTGGATCTTTACTAGCTATTTGAGTAATTTCACTACAAAGTTGTTTAGTTTGATCAATATCAGAGGAGGGGGTGCGATAACAAGTGCCTATAAGAAATTGATGATTGCTGGTGGGTCGAATGTGGACCCAAACACTTTCAGAATTTACAGTAGTTGTTGATTCGTATGATGGAATGTCATCTCGAACGTACAGACTGACCCCACCTCCTTTTTTTATGTCCACTCTGTTTTTGAAGTAGTGCTTAAAGCCAGAGATTACTACTCTCCACTTTTTATCAGTGTTCCCCCAGGTTTCAGTGATTGCTATTAGAGCTAAATTTAAAGTTTTAGTTAAAATTTCGAGTTCAGCAAGTTTGGTAATTGTTAGTGATTGAGCATTTAATGAGAGAATTTTGAGATTTGTCCAGTAAGATAAACATGGACTGTCTTTACTAGAGATAGGGGGTGTCCCTATCGCCCCCCTTCCAATCACTTTAAATGGTTGTTTATGAAAGTTACCATTTTTCGTCCTAAGATTGTGCTTCCCCTTCTGCTGAGATGTAAGCCATCCCAACAGAAAAGTGAAGGCCTGTCATCAAAATCCTCCCAATGGGTTAAGCAGCTTATGCCCTGTCTGTAAGTCCACTTACGGATCCATTCATTTAATGCTTTTATTTTACTGTTAATATATCTGGTTGCTCTTGGAATAGGTAAGACTTCAGACAGACATATATTGCAACCACGATCTGTTAATACATTGCATAGAGCCACATAGTCCTGCCTGATCTGCTGAAGTGGGGACCATGTGATATCGTTTGCACCAACATGGACAACCACTAGGGGATTTTCTCCAGCAGCCGACAAAATTGCTTTTGTCATTGATGTAAGATCCGCTATTTTTTCTCCTCTATAACTAGAGGCAGTCCGGTTTTCTTTGTCTGGATTACAGATTATTCTATCAACATATATCTTTTTGGAATGTCTCAATTTTGTGGACAGAGTCAACTTCACTACAAAGTTTAGTATCATCAGCATGGGAACAGTGCAAAAAGGGGCAGAATTTGGGGGGCACAGAGAACTGATGGGCCCAGTCCCAAAATAAGATAGGCTCCAGCTAGATGGCCTTTATCAGCCATCTTTTCTATGTTTCTGTGTTCTGTCAAACAACACATATGGGGTATTATTAATAAATGATTGAACTCAGCCTTATTAGTATTAATTGGAAGCATTTAAACACTCAAATTCAGAGCAAAATTGGAAACGGTATTTCTAAAAAAGGAGAGTGCAAAAATTAAAAGTGTAAAAAAAAAAAAAAACGGCAACAAGATCATTTAAAAAATCTGAACAAATTTTGAAAGAATATAAGGAAGAGGACTAACCCAGCAGGGAAGCCTGGAATTGATAATATTGTGGTTTGCAAAAATGCTTACATGGACCCTACAATGATCACAAATTACTTCACTCAAAACCTTTACAAATCTTGAAAATAAAACTAGTTTTCCCAATCATTTGGTGATGTGGATCACCTGAAACTTGTACACTTAATAGTGCTACATTTTATCTGGAAATACAGTTAGGAAAGTTCTCTAACAGTTCAATAATATCCACATTGACAAGGGACCAGGGAGGGATATGTAAGAACCCAATGTTTTGAAAATGGCTGCTCCAGTGATTTTGATTCCCGTAGTTAAAATCTAAAACCTGTCTTTTACAACCGAACTGATCCCTTGTCTCTGGAACAGGCACATTTGAGACCAGTGTTTATGTGGAGGATACAAAACACAGGTAGAAAACCACATCTCAGTACTGTTTTGTCTTGCAAAACTACAAGAAAAAATTGTGCATGAACAACTGTAAAAATATAGTGAAAATCATGAAACCCTTACCCCTGACCAGCACAGTCTTATGAAGAAGCATGACACCACAATCGCCTTGGTTAGGTTCACAAATGACCTGTATTGGGCAATAGATTCTGGGAGGCTAACTGGTGCAGTGTTTATGGATCTAATCCAACCTTTCAACATGATATATTATGAACTACTGTATGGATTTAAAAAAACAAAAACAACAGAAATAACATGGATCGAGCACTGATGCATTAGCTTGGTTTGCTAGCTATCTTAACACTTACTTGGTTACTTACTTGATTTTGTAAGACAAAGAAGGACATAGGCCCATAAGATATGTCTCCCACTCCTAGTGGGTTTATTATTTGATTTGTGACATTAAATTGTACTCATCAAGCCCTTGTTTGAAACTACAAAATAAGGTTTTATATACTAGATCATTTGGAAGTGTATTCCACAGACGTTTGGATCTTATTGAGAACTAGTTGATTCTCTTGTTTGTGTTCGCCCTGGGGATCAATAATTGCCTGTTATGGCACCTTAGGTAAACGGATCTATTATTAAATTCTAGGCCACACGGAGTCATACGTGCAAGGTTATTTAATAAGTTGAATAATAATAGAAGGTCCCTGTGCCTTCTCTCCTCCAAACTAAATAGGCCCAGAAATGCCAGTCTTTCCTCAAAGCTTAACGTTTCCATCCCTCGTATTAGTTTGGTTGCTGTTCTCTGTGTCCTCTCAACCAAGACTATATCCCTCTTTAAATAGGGGTTCCAAAATGGGGATCCAAAATCTAGATGAAGTATTATGTATGTTTTATACAATTGCATGACTGCTTATTTCTAGAGAAAAATGCCCACCGGATAGAACTAATTATTTTGTTACTGGTCTCTAATACTTGAGTACAGTGATCAAAAGATGATGATTTATTACTGACTATAATCCCCAGGTCCCACTCCTTCCTCACTGAACGTAGTTAGACACCATTCAAGCAATACAGAAGATTTGGATTATTATTCCCGAAGTGCAATACTGTGCACTTTTGAGGATTAGATCTCATTTTGTTTAGTGTAGCCCAGTCCTTTATAGATTTTAAGTCCTGAGTCAGAGATTTATATTTATCAGGGTTGTCTACCTCTCCTCCAAGCTGGGTATCATCTGCAAACATGGTTAATAGGTTATTAACATTAGCATTCATATCACTTATATAGAGCCCAAAGAGTACCGGTCCCAACACTGACCCCTGGGGCACCCCACTACTGACGATGCCCTCAGTTGAAAAGTGTCCATTAATTCTGACCCGTTTGTGATCTTTGAGCCAATCTTCTAGCCACCTCACTATGTCTAAGTTAAATCCCATATTTCTTAGTTTTATGATTAATAAG
This sequence comes from Neoceratodus forsteri, assembly GCA_016271365.2. Taxonomy (NCBI): domain Eukaryota; kingdom Metazoa; phylum Chordata; order Ceratodontiformes; family Ceratodontidae; genus Neoceratodus; species Neoceratodus forsteri. Next base: position 20,792,836 of record CM057459.1, read on the forward strand.
TCATGGGGGACAGTGTTGAATGCCTTTTCAAGGTCCAGCAGGATTACATCAACTGGTTTCCCGTTTTCGATACTTGCACTGATTGAATTATAGAAGGTGATGTGGTTAGTTGTACATGACAAACCTTTCCTAAATCTGTGCTGAGAATGGTCCTCCAACCCCATTGTTTTTATTTCATCCTCCAGTATCTGTTTCAGTAATTTTTCCAAAACGTACCACGTACGGTTGTGAGACTGATAGGCCTGCAATTTGTAACATCATTTTTATTCCCTTTCTTGTGGATTGGCACCACTATTGCACCTTTCCAGTCAGTAAGAACCACCCTGGAATCAAGTGACTTACTGAATAAAACCGTAAATGAGTGAGCCAGAAAATCTGACAGGTCCCTTACGATTCTTGGGTGTAAATTATCTGGAGACAGCAAAGTGTTTATTTTGATACTGTTTAATATGGACAGTACTTCAGCCTCAGTGAAACGTTGGTTAGAGTTAGTACTAATATCTGAGTTTATCCCATGAGAAGATTTGTTATTAACACTGAACACAAATATGTATTGAACTGGTGTGCTATTTTGATGTCATTTGATATTACTGTACCATTGCATAGTAAAGGACCAATTGTTCTATTACAACGTTTGCTATTGTTTATATAGGAGAAAAAAGCTTTATTGTTGTCTTGTGAGTGTGACAATTTAAATTCAAATTGAAGTTTTTCCCTTTGAATCATAATATTTAATTTTCTTTGTTTTAGTTTATATTTGCTTTTGTTAGCATCTGATGGATTTCTTTTAGGTGTTTTGTATGCCTTGTCCTTTTTTATCTGTCTTTTAACAGACTTGTTCAGCCAAAGTGGAATTATACCCTTGTTATTATGTTTTCTTCCTAATTGGGATGTATTTGTATTTTAAACATAAAATAGTGTGTTTTATTTTTCTCCAGCAATCTTCCACATCTAGATTTTTTAATAGTTGTTCCAAGTGTGTATTAATGCCAAAGATTCTTTGATTTTTCTCCAGTCTGCATGGTTATAATCGTAGACTGAGCTATGGGATGGGGATTTCTAAGCCATCAATGTATACAGGACCGTGCAGTGGTCACTTGTTCCTGGGGGGCCCACCACAGATAAATTTGACATTTGATTTTCCATATTTGTGATCACTAGATCTAGGATATTTGGATCCCTTGTAGGCTCATTTACCAATTGTTCTAAGCCATTAGAAGTGATGGTATCAACTAAACCCTTTTCAAATGGTGTAGTGCCTTTTAAAGTGTGCCAATTGATACTAGGAGCATTGAAATTACCCATGGTTAAAGTGTCTCATAAACTGTAAGTTAGTCCAATTTCCTTGATTAACAAATTGTTATGTTAACGTTAATGAATACATAACGTTAACGTTATGTATTCTGAACTTCAGGATAGGGGTCTGTAACAGTTTCCCAGTATAATTTTTGGTCTGTTTTTGAATTGCAGTTGGAGCCATAATGACTCTGTAGGTTGAGTGAGGCTATCCGATATATACTGTATTTGTCTGATGATAGTTTATATTTTCTTTAACATAGTGACACACACCACCGCTCCTCCTGCCCCCTCTATTTTTATAGGAGAGCTGATAGCCCACAGGTGGTAAAGTTACATGGGATTGTCTTCTTCCTACAAAGTGAAGTTTGGGGCCCCCTAGAGCTCTATCCTGAGTCCCCTGTTGTTTTAATTGTATGCCAACTTGCTGTGCTAAATGCAGCATTGTGCTTTACGGGGACAGCGCCACCCTTTACTATAGTTCTAAGGATATCTGTGGTTTACAAGAGACCTTGGTTTGGATTTTGGAAGGATGCTCACGTGGCTGCTGACAGAACAGATTTCTGCTGAATAAGAAGATGACCAACACCGTGCTGTTTTTTTACACAACTCAATTTGCTCAAGAATGTGGCCAGTTTCTTTGTTGCGTAGAAACATAGAATTTGACGGCAGATAAGGACCGCTTGGCCCACCTAGTCTGCCCATTTCCCTACCTGATGGATAAGCTGCAGATTCTAGTTAATCAACAGCCTACTTCCTCCTACCCCCCATTAGAATTGCCTTATGCCTGTCCCATGCATTCTTGAATTCTCCCTGTTCCTGACTCCACAACCTCCTCAGGAAGGCTGTTCCATGCATCCATAACCCTCTGTGAAAAAATACTTTCTAACATTACCTCTGAGCCGTCCCCTCTATCTTAAAATTGTGCCCCTTGTTCTTGCACATCTCTTCTTCTGAAAGATACTACCCTCTTTTCTTTGTTAATTCCCTTGAGATACTTGAAAGTTTCTTTCATGTCCCCCCTCCCTATTTTCCTCAAGGGTATACATATTAAGTTGCTTTAGTCTCTCCTCGTATGTCTTCTGGTGCAGACCCTGCACCATTTTTTTTGCCCTCCTCTGAACAGCCTCCTCTTTGTCTATGTCTTAGCGGAGATGGGGTCTCCAGAATTGCACGCACTACTCCAGATGTGGTCTCACTAACTGTCTGTACAGAGGGATAACAACTTCCTGTTTTCTTCTGTTGATGCCTCTCCCTATGCATTCCAGAGGGAGTGATTGTGCGTTTTTCCCCCTACCTGGATGAGTGGCTCCTAAAGGATCATTCCAGAGAACAGTTCCTCTGGACCGTGGAGTGAACCCTTCAGCTGTTTCTGTCCCTAGGCATCACTGTCAATCTGCCCAAGTCCATCCTGATTCTGTCCCGGGGTTGCAGTATATAGGGGCAGTCCTGGACTCAGTGCAGGGCAAAGCCTTCCTGACTTTCAACCGGGTGAAGTGCTTTATTGTTCAGGCTCAGGTTGTCCAGAGCCATTGTGTTCCTGCGAGGGTGTACCTGAGGCTATTGTGTCTCATTGTTGCGGCTGTTGCCCCGGTCCCCTTGGCCAGATTGCACATGTGAGTCCTCCAGTGGACACTTAGAGTGCAATGGGACCATCGCATGGATGATTTAAATCGGTTAGTGCTGGTCTCCTCCCCAGTCCGCAAGGTGCTCCAGTGGTGGCTGGAGCTACAGAACCTGTTACAAGGGGTTGCATTCCAGCTCTCCTCACCCCAGCAGATCCTCACCATGGATGCTTCCAGTTCAGGATGGGGAGCGCATATGGGCCCCTTTCAAACTCAGAGAACATGGTCCCAGGTGGAAACCTCCCGGCATATCAGTGCTCTGAAGATGTGGTCGGTCCTATATGTCATGCAGGCCTTTCAGAACCACCTACTCCAGGGTCTATTGTTAATCCAGTCCGACAGTCTTAGTGTTGTGTACTATATCAACAAGGAGGGGGGCATGCATTCGTACCCCCTGAGCAGGGGGTCCATGCATGAGAATATGACACTGGGCACTAGATCGCAGCCTGCTTCTCTTGGCAATCCACATCCGAGGTGTACTAAACACTCTGGCGGACAGCCTCAGCAGGACACAGTCCAGCATGCATGAGTGGGAACTTCTCTCATCCATCACAGAAAGTCTGTTCATCAGATGGGGTCATCCAGAGTTGGACCTTTTGCGTCCCCACTCAATGCAAAACTGCCTAGTTTCTGCTCGCTAGATCCAGGACCTGGAGTTTTCGGGCGAGATGTGTTGTCCCTCTCCTGGAGCGGGGGGGTTCCTTTATGTCTTCCTTCCATTTCCTCTGATTCAGAGGGTGCTAATCAAACTGCAGATTGAGGGGGCCAACATGATCCTGGTCACACCCTTCTGGCCATGGCAAATATTGTTTCCATTACTGCAACAGCTAACAGAGGAACCTCCAATCCCTCTGCCTCTCTGCAGGGATCTGCTAACGCAGGCTCAGGGGACCCTGATTCATCCCAATCTCAAGTCCCTTCGTCGGCATGCCGGGCTCCTGAGGACATAGCCGTCACCCAGTTTGGGGTCTCTCTAAGAGTGGTGGGTGTCCTTGTGGCAGCTTAGAAGCCCTCCACTAGAGCCACATATGACATGAAGTGGAAGAGGTTTGTCATCTGGGTTGCCAAGCATCATCTGGACCCTTTCACTTGTCCAGTGAGCAAAATTCTGGACTACCTGATTTCATTGTCAGACTCGGGACTCTGGTACTCCTCCCTCAAGTTGCACCTTTCGGCTATCTCTGCCTTCCACGAGCCCGTGGGTAGTTGTACTGTGTCTCAGATAGATGTGTCTGGTACCTTTCTCAAGGGCATCCTGCATCTGAAACTTCCAGTCCATTCCCCGGTCCTGACTTGGGATTTAAATTTTGTTTTGGTGAAGTTGACCCTGTCTCCATTTGAGCCAGCTGCAACTTGCGAGCTACACTTTCTCTCTCGGAAAGAATTGCTTTTGATTGCTGTTACTTCTGCTCAAAGGAGTTTTGTGCTTCATACTGTCTGGTGTGAGGAGCCTTATTTGATTTTTCACAAAGACATGGTGTCTTTGCGCACGAATCCCAAGTCTCTTCCCAAGTTGGTGTCTGAGTTTACCGTGAAACAAGCAATCCACTTACTTGTTTATTTTTCTGAGGGTGCCAATCCAGGGGAAGCATTGCTTCATACATTGGACATGCACAGAATTTTGAAGTATTATCTGCTCCGTACTAAGGCCTGCAGAAAGTCAAAGCAGCTTTTTGTTTCTTTGCCACAGGAAGAGAGGGCGTTCAGGTTTCTAAACAATATTTGTCCAAATGGTTGGCACATTATATTGAGTTCTGCTATAATAAGCATGGCAAAGAGTTGCCAGGAGCGGTGAAAGCCCACTCCACAAGGGACATGGCTACCTTTGTGGCCTGTTTCAAGGGGGTCTTAGACTATGACATCTGCGCTGCTGCCACCTGGAGTATCGTCCATACCTTCACTAAGCACTGCAATTTGGACATTGCATCTAGAGCCCGAGAAGGTTTCAACTGGGCTGTCTTGCAGGGTCTCCTGTCCTAGGCTTTGGTTGGCCTTCCTCCCAGACTGTTCTACTGCATCTTTAATGGCTTGGAACTCATTCCTATAGTGTGACCTGATGACTGAGATACCCCCGAAGAAAACAGAATAGTTACCTAAGAACTTGCCATAACAGTAGGTCTTCAAGGTGTTATGCCTGGGTTATGCACCTCCACTATCCCACATACACATTACATTGTATTCCTGGTTACTTGTACTGTGATACTGCTATTTGCACTAATATGTAGATGTAAGTACCCATGGTACAAGCATGGGTATTAAGAATGTGCTTTGCTGCTAATAATTTGCTACTGTATACTATGTTTGCATCATTTTATATGTTGTTTTACTGTTATGATGTATGTTTTACACTCATCATGCATGATACATTATACGTCACAATAATGCATTTATCTAGGTTATGTTTTCTTTTATGTATTTTATTAACTTTTATTTATTAGTTTTTATAAGTGAAACTTACAAACATTTGATGCACAGTACATGAGCATATCAATATTTTCTTATGGAATACATTACAGTAGGATTTGAAACTCAATGTGCCCAGTTTGTTGCATCAGTGAGGGCAAGAGATAAGTATTTCTACATTAGTCTAAGGCTCTAATAGTTCCCATTTTACACATATATAGCCAGCATACAGCCAGCAGGTGAGAACCCATTTCTCGCATTTTTAGTTTCTAGGATATTGGTGAAAAAGCATTCCAGCTTATAAGGGTCCTAACTCTATGTGCAGTAACAAAAACTTGGCTAGATAGGCCTGTGCCATGTCAGATATCATCCTTACTGTATTACAAAAACACAAACTTAACATTACAGATTTACTAACTATGGTATGTAGCCGGCTGATTTCCTTACCCCAGCTATCCCCAAGAGCTCTATTTTACTAAAGGTCATAAGAGACATTTCAGACGTTACGAACAAAACTATGGTTAAGCAAACTTCATGGTATATTAACTGTCTCAGCAACCTCAAACATATAACAGACCCATAACTTCATGTTCTAGTGCCACTAAAGATGACTGGAGGAAATGGAGGCAAGAAAGTTATTCACTGCTACGTAGTGACTAGTGAGCTACAGGTGTGGGGGTGGGGTTCACACACAGCCATGAGGTCGGTAACTATCAATTCAGTATCAGAGGTTCCTGCACCCTGTCAAATAGTCCATTCTTAGACATATCGTTTATGGACACACTTTAGGAACCCAAGTACCATACTATTATGCTTTTAGTTATTTTATTCACCGTACATTCAGCTGCCTCCTCCCTCCCTCCCCATTACCTGGTTTACCATAGGTGATTTTAAACTTATTCAGCAATCTTAGGTGCTGGATCCTTCCAGTTGTGACCCAAAATTTTTCTTGATTTTTTCTAACGGAGTTCCAGCTTCTGTAGGGTCACTGAAGATGTACACTTTTCTGGAGTAAGTTATTTTGAGCTTGGCTGGACATTGTAGTGAGTGAGACACCCCTAGCTCCCTGATGATCGATCTAGCCTTATCGAAAGTCCTGTGCCTAGCTCTGGTGGCAAAGCTTAGGTCTGGAAACAGGGAAACTTCTGTGCCATCATTCAGTATCACAGGGCCCCTTCTTCTGGCAGCCTCCAGGATCTGGTCTCAGTCCGCTGGGTGTAGAAATTGAACTAGAAGAATCTGAGGACCTTCTAACCATGATAGTGCTTTCCGTGGGGTGATCCAGTAGTCCTTGAAGATCTCAACAAGGGGAGAAACATTGCATTGGTCTGTGAGCCACTTTTGTATCAAAGACTGGGGGTCACCCCCCTCCAATGATTCAGACAGTCCCACAATCCAAAGATTAGCTGCTCTAATCTGGTTTTCTGCATTCTCTAGTGGGTAGTGTAGGACCCAGTTTTCTTTAATGAGCCCTGAGGTTGCCACCAATTACTTTCTGGCTATGCCAACCGCTTCCGTTGACTCTGAAACCGCTTGACTTGCTTGCTGCTCACAGGTGAGTAGCTTAATTTGTATGTCCCCCATCTTTTGGTCTAATGCAGTTGTTTTGCCATCCATAGCCGAATTGCTTGGAGGACATCATGCAGGGTAGGATCCATTGTGGTCAGGTCTGGACTTGGGCCTCCTTTCCTGCTACTCCCCGAAGCTGTGGCCTGTTGCCCTTGCTTACCGCCTCATCGCTGATCTGTTTTCTAGATTACCCATGCTCTTTTGGTTGAAATTTGCAAAAGAAGAAACTGTGAATGGCTCTCTGCAATATTGGCTCTTTCAACAGTGAGAAAAGTTAAGTTTGTACCAGTAAATCTGTAAGTTAATAAATTGTTCTGCAGAGCTCTGACAATACACATCTAGTCGTGCTGGTAGCTGGTCACGCTCCCTTCTTTTATGTATGTTATACACATGTATTATGACCCATATCACTGATGAGGGCCTTTTCGGATCGTCAGTGATTGTTATATATTCTTATATTCTTATATAATCATATGTAGTTTTCGTCTTTTACTTGGGTGTCACGCTATATGTATTTCTGGTTACTCAACATTCTCTTTGTCTGTGATTTATTGCTGACAGAATATTTCCTTTGTCCTAACTTCTTACTCGTTAGTAGTTCTGTTTCCTAAGTAACTTCCCAAGGGAGATGCCTTGCCTACACCTTATTTAGGATACACATCCAACGTGTTATGTTCCTCTTATCTGTAACTATGTTATTATCACTACTATATAACCTTCTCTAAGTCTGTTCCTCACTGAAAATTATACCTTCCTCGAGGACTGGTGAGAAACTGACTCCCATGCAATTTTCTGTCACATGTTTGTCGTAAGTATTGTAATAAACTTTTCATTATTACTTACCTCTTGTGTGTGTTATTTGGCCAACACTAAAGACATACAAGAATCTGATATGTCTAGAGCTAGACTTTAGATAACAGAAGGGATCTCAGTCATCAGGTCTACCTTCCCTCCCACCATCCCCCTCTTATGGAGTTCTCTTCTCAGAATTCAGCCTTTTATTTTGGCCTGGGCACCTCTTTCTCTACTCGGTCCCCTATGGCATGGGTTTGCTTCCTAGTGTTTGGGGGAAAGAACTGAGGAGGGAGCAGGGCTGCTCATGCCTTAATAGGGTTGGTGATGTTGGCAGGTGACGTCGACGTGGGCGGCCCCAGTGGTACTGCAGGAAAATCTTCCGTGTGGATCCTGCTTCACCGACAGTGAAGTTCCTACTGTGTGACCTGATGACTGAGATCACCTTGAAGATGTACTCTTACAGTAAGTTCTTACATAACTGTTCTATCTGCTGCACGGACAGTCGCTTATTCACCATAAATTTAGATGCTACCATTTTATCTGAAACAGGCTTTGTAGGCGTGCAGATGTGCTGCCATTCTAGCTCTTCAACCTTTTCTTTCACTTCTTTCATTTTGTCTGTGCATGCCTCCTTGTGGAATGCTGTATGGCTAATTAGATTGCCCCTTAAGTGTGCCTTGAGTCCCTCACACAGGGCAGCCATGGAGATACTTGTGTGTCATTGTTGTTGAATTGCACCTGATTGCCACGTCCATAAAGTGCCTATAGGCCTCACCTTAAAGTGCCACCTTGTGGTGGTTCTCGAAGAAGTCAGCGAGGCAACATCTGTATTCAAAAACTCAAAAACACACTGTCCTTAATTGGCTTTTGACTAATAAACCTGATCGCATTCTTAACTGTGGTTTATTGGCAGACACCTTAAGCAATCATCATCCTATGTTTTGTAGTTGGAAAAATAAATATAATATTAAACCTCCATCTAAAGTACTTGAATTTAGGGATTTTTCTGGATTTGATTTATCTCAAGTTCATAAACACTTTATCAGATATTGACTGGTTCTGCTTTAATTCCTGATATAAATTGTGCATTGGATTATTTTATAAGTGAATTTACTAGGGGTTTCTAATCAGCGTGCTCCCTACATTAAGAGAGGTATCAGTGGAAAGGATTCCTAATGGTTAACTCTAGAACTATTTAAACTAATGAAGGAGCGTGACAAAGCTTGGCTAAAATATAGAAGAAATAGCTCTCCCACGATTTACAATACTGTCATTTTCTGAAAAACAGATGTAAAGTTAAATTAAGCCACACTAAGTCCAGTTTTTTCAAACAACAACAATCTGAAAGCTTGACTGTCCATATGAAATTTTGGAATTCCATTAATTCCCTTATTAGTCTGTCATCATCAGTGAACTTGATTATGAACAAGGGTGACAAGGTGCTAACATGTCCAATAACCATTGCAAATGAGTTTCATTCTTGGTTGTCCAATTTGGACCATTACCGACAATTCTTAAAAGATCAGCCTGTTGTTTCAAACACTGCTACAGTTTTGACTAGACCTCATTTTTATTTGAGAGCTGTTACGAGAACTGAGGTTCTCAAATTACTGAATAAATTAAAACCAGGTAAGTCTTGCAGCTTTGATAATCTATCTCCAATGTTGCTGAAACTGATTGCAGCTGAAATTGCATATCTAGTTAGTTTGATATTCAGTTTGTCCTTTTCTCTGGGACAAATTCTGGATTGATGGAAGAATTCTTACGTTATTCTCATCCACAAATCAGGATCACACTTAGATTTTGGTACTTACAGATCCATTTCAATTCTTTCTGCTCTTTTCAGAATAGAGGGAAAAACTTGTTTATAATCAGCTGGTGGTGTATGTTGAAAAACATAATCCTTTGCCTAAAAATCAACATGGTTTTTGGAGGGGACATTGGACCAAGTCTGCCTTGGTTGAGTTCACGGATGCAGTCCACAGTGCTATAGAAGGACATCTTACTGGGGCTGCATTAGTGAACTTAGCCAAGGCATTTGATCAGGTTGACCATGGTCTCCTAATCAGCAGATTGACTTAACGCGGCATGGGAGAACCAATTCTGAGATGGTTCAGTGATTATTTAAATGAGAGATACCAAGCTGTTAGATTTGGGGGATGTTTGGTGATAGGAATAAAGGGACACTGTCAACCCCTTTAGGCCTCAAACTGTCTCTAGTTTAGAAAACATATTTTATGACTGTTTGCATTCTGTAGAATGTGTTGATGTGACTGGTAGTTTGTTGATTCTGATTCCTTTTTTCTTTTTAAAGGTGAAAACCGACTGCCCACAATATTGGTGTTACCACACCAAAATGCGTTTATTTTCATTCCTTAGTCAGCTCCCACTGCATCGTTCTTGGACTTGCGAACACCACAACACAGTCTAGCCACTCAGGATGCAGTGGGAGTGGAGAAGACTGTTGCGTCATGAGTAGCTGTACTGCTTGGGGAGTGTCCCTAATGTTCAGGAAATGAGCAATAAGAGTAGATTTGGAATTTGAAACAAAACAAGGTGGAATATAATTACACAATTACCATGCATTTCAGTTGTACTAAGAAAGGAGGCAGATTAAACCATCACCAACACCAATGAATTTTACAGATGGCAAGCAATCAAAAAAATGTGGGTTTTCAACTTGAAATAGTATGATGAAAAAAGGGTTGACAGTGTCCCTTTAAGGTTAAATATGGCGTTCTGCAAGATTCCATCTTGGGATCAATATTATTTTCTTTGATCTTTACCTCAATAACTACTGTTGTCAATAGGGCAAAAATAATACTATATGCAGATGATGCAGTGGTATATTGTCATGGAGCATCTTCCTCTGATCTAGACCAGGTTTTGACAACAGAATTTGGTTCCATACAGAACTGGTTGTGTGAGAATAAGCTGGTTCTCAATACCTTTAAAGACTAAAACTGGTTTTTGGTACGATTCCAAGACTAAGCGAGTATGGTAATGGTTTAAGGGTGGTAGCTTTAGATGGATCAGTGTTTGAGAATGTAAACTTTTTTAAATACTTAGGGGTTACCCGTGATCCTACCCTATATTTTGGACCGCATATGGATGTTGTCACATCAAAAATTCACTTAAAAATAGTGTTATTATACAGGATTCAAAATTATTTAAAACCAGACTCTACATTGGCTATATCTAATCAAACCTTGATGCCGATATTGAACTATGCTTTGGTAGTCACAGACTCTGCCCCACTAAGTATTTTATCAAGGAAATCAGTCCTATTGCATAGAATAGGAAAGTTTGCACTAATGGTTCCAAATAGGGCAACGTCACTGTGAAATTATTAGAAAATTAGGGTGGCTTCCTGTTTCCCCTCAATTACAGATTGGCGATATCCTGTCTTGTCTATAGGATCAGGAAGGCAGGAATTCCACCAGTTCTAAAAAATGATTTGAAGGAGCACACGCCCCAGTTTTGTTTCTCGTTCTTTGGTGAATTGTATGCTATTGAGTGTTCCATTAATTTGAACTCAGTGGACAGTTTACCATTGCATTTTATGCAGCTTCTGTATGGAATGAAATACCAACTCAGATTAAATGTTTACCTACTTATTGTGCCCTTTCAACAGCAATATTTTCATATCTTGAAGGTTTATTAGTTGTGAGTATTTTTTAAATAAGTGTTGTAATTTTATAATTACATATTTTACGTGACGTGAAGCTGTAGAGTTTCTAATCTTTTGTATTATATTGTACTTTATGTATTTAGGACCTCGAGTCGTGCCTGAAAAGGGAATTATAATCTAGAGTACTTACCCGATGAATAAAGGAAATGAAATGAACTGTTGCAGTGATAGAAGGTAGCATGTGAAGATGGCGACTCTAAAACGGCAACTGCTAAAACAGCTCAAGGATAATGACAAATTTGGCGATGTCTCTGTACCCCTTCCCCCTGGAGTTAATATATTTAATAGGGAAGGGGGCAGCAAAAAGAGACATCTCCGAATTTGTCATTCGGCATTATCCTTGAGCTGTTTTAGCAGCTGATGTTCCACATTTGCCATTTTGACATGGAACCATGATAGAAGAGTGGTCCAGGATGGATTTGATAACTATACTTACATCAATATTGCTTCTATCAGGCCCTGTGAAACCAGAAAATAAAATAGATGGGAGCACTCATTGTGAGCAGTCAATCAATTGGTGTAATACCATTCTGTGGGGTGAAGCAGGCATCAGCAATCAGTCAGCCCATTATCACTGTGAAGAGCCTGAATTACCTCCCAGGTCTGGGGCACTGTACCCTGGACATCTCCATCTCCCATTTTGTTTAACTGTGGGTGGAAAACATGATTGAAGTTCCCACCTAGACTAACCACGATGCCCCAGTACTCAATATGCTGGAGGATAGTTAGTTCAAAACTGGGGTTCAAAATCCCTTGGTAATTCCCCATTTGGGTGCAAATGCGTGCTAAGATAAGATCTGTGTCCCGGAGTTTTACCTTCAGGAATAATCATCTTCCCTCAGTGTCTGCTCTGGTGTTCTCAATCTGGTAGTCTAGGTTTTTATGGAGCAGTGTGACCACTCCTCTTACCCTGCTATTGTAACAAGTACCATCTGCCCCTCACACTTATTTCCTTTTAAGTTTCAGCATTTCCAATTCCCCTAGAGGGTTCTGTCCTGGAGAAAAGCCATGGCGGTATGGAGAACCTTGAGTGTCCATTTAACTGGATTCTATATACCTCCAGTGTTCCAAGATGCCACTGTGAGCCCTGGATTCACGTAATCTCTCCCCTTCCACCCTGTGGCACCCCCTCCTTTTGATGCGTGAAGCAAAGTCTAACCAACAAGGTCCCATATAAGTAGCAACGCACACATAAACAGTACCAGCGTTATCTGTATACATAAACAGATGTTTATTAAACATTAATCTTACACAAGCTGCCCAGACTTCGTGGGCCAAGCTGTTCTTATCTGCTGTCAGATTCTACATTTCTAAGTCTCTATATTCTATGAGCATTGAGATCAACACTCGACAGTGTAAGCCTTGATATATAAGTCATCAAGGAGACAGCTAGTGAAACTGGAATCCAACATTGTAGCCCCGCAATGAAAATATGTAAACTGAGTCCATTAAGGGGCCCAGTTGAGTCGCCAGCATAGCAACTCTGCGCAGGCAGGAAGTGGCATCTCTTTATGATGACACTGCAGCATAATGCAAAGACCTCCAGCGTTTTCTGCATCCCACCTCTTACAAACTGCACTGTTTTCCACATAGGCAGGATATTGCCTGGACTCCTGAAGTCTGGGTGAGGAATATGTGCATGTGTGGGGGGGGAGGGGTGGCAGTCATGGGCAGTGGTGGCACTCTGTAAAAAGCGGTACCCATGCTCATCTGCACTTTTTCAAAATGACCCCTTTCCTTGTTTTTGCTCTAAAAAAATGCACCCATTAAATATAAAAGTGAGTAGTATGTTATGGCCCCCAAACCCCCCTTTTAGCACAAAGTGAAGAACCCAGTGAGTTTGCAGCAAATGTACAAATAATGCTGTTTATAGTAAACAAATGTATTTAAAAGATTGTTGAAATGTTTTGAATATGTGTGCTTTCTGAAAGATGTTTACAGGGTTTTCTGTGTGCAGTAGTTTAAATACTGTAAGCCTGGTATATCAACCCTATAATAGGCAATATGCCCCCCCACCCCCTCCACCGAGTGCTCTGAGCTGACAAAGGCTCCTTGAAAACAAATACGTTTCTTATGTGTGTCTGTTACACACACACACACACACACACACACACACACACACAGCCCCCTGCAGCAACAAAGACAGCCCTTGCGTCCAGTACTGCCAGCCCCCACCCAAGTGAAAACAATCAGTCTCGGAACTAATGCTACCAGCCCCCCCAGCCAAGCAAACAGGCAGCTCTCCACCACCGCCAGCATGACTAGTCCCAACCACTCCACCATTATGGCCTCATAGCCATCTCCCCCAAACAAGCAACAACAAGGCCATTCCACCCAGTAAACACAGCTACCTCCCCTTCGCACCAACATGAGCAGTCCAGTCGATCAATCCACCAGCATGATCAGTCCATCCCCCCCCCTCCCCCAGCTGTGCCAGGACAGGGACAGCTGGCTGTGTAATTTTTGAGAGCTGAGTGCTTGAATGTGGGGAATCAGTAGCCATGTAGTTGCCACCCCACCAACACAATCAGTCCACTACAACTACATGGCCAGTGAGTCCTCCCCATCCAAGCACCCATCTCTCAAAAATAACACTGCCAGTTCCCCTGTCCTGACATAGCCAGCTCCCACCACCCCAACACTACCAGCTCCCATCCAAGCAGACACAGCCAGCTCCTCACACATACGCCCAGTTTTCCCACCACAACACAGCCAGTCCCCTGCACCAACATGGCTGCTGAACCCCCCCACAATCCAAGCATCCAGATCCCACCCTGCATGGCCAGAACCCCTGAACTGAACAGATTCCCATCGCTGCATCAACATGAACAAACCTGGCTAGCATCCTCACCACACCAACATGGCTAGTCCACCCACCCTAACACACAGCAAGTTCCCTCACCCCATCATTGCAGCCAGCCCCACACCATCCTGGCCTGACAAACAGCTACCCCACCACACCAACATGGTCAGCCCCCCGTACTCAAAATCATGCATAAACCAGAGAATACTTAAATAAATGTATATACTTGAAGCACTGTACATATGCCATCCATATATTTCATAACATAACTCCAGTAAAAAACTGACCCCTGAACCTCTGAATAACTTGAGAAGATAGGGCTTAGCATACATTTGGCTCAGTTTAGCTTTTTAGATTATTAAAAAAATAATTGGCATGCCTACAACCTGACCTACATCACAGAGTGGATCGAGAAGGCTGATGTTTTTTCTAAATAAAACAAAATATATATGTATATATGTATATATATATATATATATATATATATATATATATATGTGCACACTCATACTTGCATTTTCTTTTCTCTTTTTTTTTTTCTGTTTTTTTTTTGTTTTAGCACAGCTCATTTGCCCTAATGGAGGGACCCATTCTTGGTCCAAACAGTAAATCCCCAATTGCAGAGAGGAGATGCTTTGAATTTATTTAGCTTATTAGTCATATTTAAGCATTTAGCTTACTAAAAATAAATTCTAGGGACATGGATATGTTGTTCATCCACACTTATTGGCAGGTTCCTTGCCGCTTTAAATCTTGCCGGAAGGTCTTCAAGCTAGCTCCTCCCACCCACCGGGTGGTAAAACTCGGCTCCGCTTATGGCCTAGATCTTCCTTACCGCTTGGAAGCTCAGGTTCCCTCCTTAGCAGCTCTCGCGATTAAGTTTTGGGCCTAAAATCGCCCGGTTTAAAAAATGTTATAACTTACCTTCTCGGTCTTCTTCCCTGCGGCTGCGATGGACAAATCGACTCGGATTTCGGAGATGTCCCTGTGGGCAGAAGATGTCTGGACGGACCGCACTCCCGTGCGTTTATTGCCTTGGCCAGGAGCACGACCCGCAGGCTTGCGACCTGTGTTCCTCCTTCTCGGTCTACGTCCTCGAGGACCGCGCTGCCCGCTTACATCTGGGGCGTCCCGAAAGAAGATTTCCTCCGGTCAAATCCAAAGAGGCCCGACTGGCGGTTTCCGCGGCTGCGGGATCCACCGAACAACTAGAGAGGTTGGTGGCCCTCGAAGAGCAGGCGGCCCAGGCCGCGGCTTCCTCTTCTGCGGCCTTCGTTCCTCTATCGCTCGGGACCTCATATTCAGCTTCCTTTAAGGAGCTTTGCTTGACCCTCTCAACAAAGGTGAGGGTCCTACTTCTTCGAGTCCGTTTCGCCGGCCGAAAGAAGTCTAAGAAGTAAATCTCATCGTCGGCGTCTTGGGAGGCGGGAAGATCCCCTCCCTTAGTCGACAATCGACTTGGTTGATTTTCAGCTTCGGCCACTGTTCCGCGGTGCCCCGTCCAGGCCAGGTGACTGAGACTCCCGCCCACGTGGTCGAGATTTTTCTCGACCCGTTAGACGGGTTGTCGGCTGGAGAAGCCGAGAATCCCTCCTCCCCGGTTTCCCCGGTGAGGACTGAGGATATCGTCGGCTCATCCGTACCTGTGACTCAGGAGCCATCGGTTATGTCGACCGAACCGAGAGGGGATTGCCGATCCTCGGCTCCCCGCCTCACCGACCTCGGCCTAGCCAAGATTCTCGGTCTCGGTCTCGGACATCTTCGCGGTCCAGCCGCTCCCATCGACATAGACGGTCTCAGTCTCGGCACCGCGGCAAGCGGCGTTGCCGCTCTTCCTCTTCTTCTTCCTCCTCGGACGAGGAGGGGAGGCTTCGGCGTAAGCTGCGCCGAAAATACGAGGACCTCATGTGGCAACAAATTTTTCTGGCCAATAAGCCGGCTCAGGCCTCTTCCCCGGCCATTAAGTGGTTGCCACCGGACCAGGTAGTGGTCGAGGAGCCTGTTCCCAGGCCAGTTGTCCGACCTATTCCAGCTGCCCCACCAATTGTGGTGGAACCGCCTCCACCTCAGCCGACAGCTGGGGCACTGACGAAAGAGTCGCGGTTGGCCCAGGGCCTTCCCCCGTAGGCTGTCGGTCACTCTCACGCCTGACAAGCCTCGACAAGTGGAGGGTGGTTCAGGCTCCAGGCAGCTATTCGACAACTCGTCGGAGTCGGATGACTCCTCCCTGTTCTCCAGGTGGTTTGACTTGGAGTCCTCTGGGGGGCAGTCAGTGGACGATAGCCCTTCGTCCTTCCTGGGACTTCTTAGGCTCATCTCAGAATCCACTGGGATGAAGCTTGAACCCGTATCCAAACGGGCCAGATATCCCCTCACCGAGATTCTGGACCGAGGGGATTCTCCCACGGAGGCCTTTCCAGTGGCGAAGCCATTGTTGGGCCGGCCCTGGAACTTTGGCAGCGTCCGGCTTCCTGTCCCGCGCCTTGCCAGGATGGCCAGGAAGTATCACGGTCCCTACTGGCTCTCTGTCCGGGTTTCTGAACACCCCTTGGCTGAAGGACTGTCACGGACAGTGTTTTCGCGTGCGGTAATGCCAGGGCGTGGACAAACCGCCCGACAAAGAGTCCAGAAATTGGACTACTCCGGGCGGAAAGTGTATGCTGCCTCTTCTCTCGGCCTTTGTCAGGCCAGTTCGGCCGTCCTCATGGCACATTTCTCCCATGCCCTGTTGGGTTCCCTGGATGAGGTTGTCCCTCATCTTCTCGCCGACCTGCAGACTACGGTCAAGCAGGTGCGGGATCAAGGAAGGGCAGTAGCCAAGCAGCAGCTCCAGACTGCTCTGGATATAGGAGACTCATGTGCCCGGTCAGTGGCGGCCACTGTGGCCATGTGTCAGCGGGCGTGGCTGCATATTCCACCTTTACCACGGATACCCAGCACAAGCTTGCGGACGTTCCTTTCCTGGGAACAGACCTTTTCGGCCCTGGAGTGGAAGGCCATCTCCAGAGGATCGAAAAATCCAATGCCACCCTGGATTCGGTCTCGTCCGCGCAGAGGGACAAGGGTCATAAGCCCCAGCCTAAGCCCTTTCGTCCCTTTACTCCTGCTGCATGCCCGGCCCAACAACAGCGTCAGGGCCAGCAGGCTAGACCTTGGTATTCCAAGCCCAAGCCATCAGCTTCCTCTAATAGGAAGCAAGGAGGAAAAGGCCCTGGTGGTCCCCTGGCCGGTCCTTTCTCCAAGCCTGCTAAGTGACGGGCTGAGGGGTGTCACCCCCATCCCCGTCACCTTGTCCCTGGTTCCCCCCGTGGGGGGACGGCTCCGACACTTTCTTTCCGCCTGGTCCGCTGTTACCACGGGCAGGTGGGTTTTGGAGGTGGTGGGAAGAGGCCTGCCTCTCGGATTCGAGCAGGCTCCACCCTTCAGAGCAGTCGCCCGGCAGGCAAAGTCCCCAGAATCTCTACAGGCTCGTCGAGCCGACATCACCCTCCTCCTTCAGAAAGGGGTGATAAAAGAGATAGAGGACCCTCCATCAGAACCAGGGTTCGTGTCCAGGTACTTCCTGGTCCCGAAACGGACGGGGGGCTGGCGCCCCATCTTAGACCTACACGACCTGAACAAGTTCCTAAGGTCTCGAACCTTCAGAATGGTCACTCTGGCTCAGATAATACCATCTCTGGAACACGGCAGTGGTTCTGTTCTCTGGACTTCCAGGGCGTGTTCTTTCCGTCCCTATCCGTCCGTCTCATCAGAGATTCCTCCGCTTCAGAGCGGAGGATCCCTCTTTGAGTTCCAGGCCATGCCCTTGGCCTTTCTTCAGCTCCCAGGGTCTTCACCAAATGCATTGCAGCGGTGACAGCTTTCCTCTGTGCGCGAGGGTCGGTGTACCCTTACCTGGACGATTGGCTGATAGCAGCCCCTCCAGGTTGGAGGTGGAGCGGTCCAGAAATCTGGCCCTCGGGTTTGCTCTCAACTGGGCCTCCTGGTCAGCGAGGCCAAGTCAGACTCGAGCGAAGCAGGTGATATCCTTCATCGGGGCAGAGCTCGACTCTCTTGAGCAAACACGGCTCGGCGGACAGGGCGAGGTTCTTTCCTCCTTCGCCCAATCATTTCTGGTTGGGCAATCGCGCCCTGCCCGGGACTTCCTGCGACTTCTGGGTCTTATGGCGGCCTGTACCAGCATAGTCCGTTGGGCACGCTGGCACATGCGCCCCCTCCAGTGGGGTCTGGCCGCCCAGTGGTCACAGCGTTGCGATCCTCTGGACCAGCGCGTGTTGACGACCCAGGAGATGTGGAACGCTCTCCAGTGGTGGACCGTTCTGTCCCATCTGCAGGAGGGTATCCCGTTATTCCGCCCCGAGCCGACGGTCTCTCTAATGACCGATGCCTCTTTGATGGGTTGGGGTGCCCATCTGGGGGAACACCGAGCATATGGCCTCTGGTCCCCGCGGGAGTCCCGATGCCATATCAACCTGCTGGAGCTCCGTGCGGTCCGTCTAGCTCTCACCGCCTTTGCTCCGTTTCTCCGGGGTCAAGTGGTCCGGGTCCAGACGGACAATACCACGACTATGTACTATCTAAACCGACAGGGCGGGACGCACTCCATGCTTCTATGCAAGGAAGCTCTCCGCATTTGGTCACTAGTGCGCAGTCTGGAGGCGGATCTCCTGGCCATCCATGTGGCAGGAGCCTCCAATACCCTGGCCGATGCCCTGAGCCGGATAGGGGCTGCATCGCACGAGTGGTCTCTCCTGACGGAGATAGTACAGGACCTATTCTCCCATTGGGGCACACCTCTGGTGGATCTGTTTGCCTCCAGGGAGAACGCGAAGCTGAGTCTGTTTCATGCCCACCCCCCTCAGCAGGGTTCGCTGCAGGGGGATGCCTTCTCGAGGCAGTGGACCCCGGGCCTCTTTTACGCCTTTCCCCGGTTCCCCTGATTCACAGGGTCCTGCTGAAAGCGAGGAGGGACAAGGCGCAGGTGATTCTGATAGCCCCAGACTGGCCTCGCCAGTTCTGGTACCCAGATCTCCTCAGTCTCAGCTCCAGGACTCCGCGTCAGCTTCCAGCTCGCCCGGACCTGCTCTCAGTCAATCAGGGGAAGGTGTTCCATCCGGACCTTCAATCCCTGCACCTGATGGCCTGGTTCCTGAGCGGCTAGAGTTCCAGGCCTTGGGTCTTTCCGACGAGGTCCTCAACGTCGTTGAGGCGTCCCGTAAGGAGTCGACCAGAAAATGCTATGCCTTCAAATGGAAGAGGTTCTCCATTTGGTGTCGGGAAAAAGGTTGGACCCTTTCTGTGTCCTGTGGCAAGCATTTTGGACTATCTATGGTCCCTATCTAGTCAAGGGCTTAGGTCGGCGACCCTTAAGGTGCACCTGGCAGCCATTTCTGCTTACCGAGCGGGCGGTCAACAGTCAGTGGCGCAGGAAAAGTGGTCGGGCGCTTTTCAAAGGCCTTGATCACATTTCCTCAGTCGGGAACCCCCACCTCCGTGGGATTTACTGCTGGTACTGGCAAAGCTCATGGGCAAGCCATTGAACCAATGCACAGGTGTGGTCTCCCACCTGTGGTGGAAGACCGCCTTCTTGGTGGCTATCACGTCAGCCAGAAGGATGGAGAACTCCAGGCGCTTAGCATCGAGTCTCCTTACCTGGTCTTCCACAGGGACAAAGTTGTCCTCGCCCCACCTGAAATTCCTTCCAAGGTGGTGTCGGAGTTTCACCTTAATCAGGTGTTGACTCTGCTGGTGTTCTACCCCAATCACACCCGGAGGCGAATATAGGCTCCATACTCTGGACCCTAGAGAGGCAAGCATTATAAGGAGCGCACGCTGAAATCGGGGGAGGTTCGCCAGCTGTTTGTCACCTTTCGCTGAAGCCGCACCTGGCAGACCTGCAGCCAAGCTGGACGATAGGCAGATGGGTCACCTCCTGCATAAATCTCTGCTATGAGTTGGCGGGCATGGAGCCTCCCAGAGGATAAGAGCTCATTCTACCCGCCATACTGCTGCATAGTGGCTGC
Organism: Neoceratodus forsteri; assembly: GCA_016271365.2. Classification (NCBI taxonomy): domain Eukaryota; kingdom Metazoa; phylum Chordata; order Ceratodontiformes; family Ceratodontidae; genus Neoceratodus; species Neoceratodus forsteri. Next base: position 20,813,041 of record CM057459.1, read on the forward strand.
TTCCAGGGATGTCCCTATCCAGGAAATCTGCAGGGCTGCTACCTGGAAGTCAGCACACACCTTTATTACCCATTACCACATCGACCTTGAGTCACGTCGGGATGCTCGTTTTGGGGCCTCGGTTCTCCAATCTCTGTTCCTCAAGTAAGTATGTAGGGGGTGTTCGCCTTGCCTCCCTCCTCCCGGAGAACTGCTAGGAGTCTGCCAATAAGTGTGGATGAACAACATATCCATGTCCCTAGAAATACAGGTTACTCACCTGTAACAGGAGTTCTAGGAATGGTATATGTTGTTCATCCTATTACCCGACCTCCGGCTGGCGCACAACCTGAGCTTCAGCGGCCAGATCTGGCGCCATGGGGCGGAGCCGAGAGTTTTACCACCCGGGTGGGTGGGAGGAGCTAGCTTGAAGACCTTCCGGCAAGATTTAAAGCGGCAAGGAACCTGCCAATAAGTGTGGATGAACAACATATACCATTCCTAGAACTCCTGTTACAGGTGAGTAACCTGTATTTACTGCCCACACATACTCTCACGTTCCTGCAACCGGGCCCTCACGTTCCTGCAGCTGGACCCTCACGTTCATGCAACCGGACCTTCACCCCACATCTTCAGGTGGATCAAGATGGTGGTGGCTCATTCAGTGCGACAAGAGTAGGCAAGTCGGGAGGCAAGTAAAACAGAATTTGCACTTTTGGCAGCAGTGTGTATTTTGCTAAAGCCCACCCCAGAGAAGTTCAGCTTGTGGAGTTTGAGTGAAAAGGCACATCCACCAACAGAATACTTTAAACTTTATAACTTACTGAGCAGTTGTCTCTGTGGTGGTCTCCATTGGGCCAGTAGCAGGTCAGAAGGCAACAGTTTAGTCACAGGGGAAAAATGAGCAGTGAAAGTGCTAAGCCTGTTGCTGCCGCATCTTTAATACTGCGGTGTTCTCATAGCATCTGATAAATGGCATTTCCGTTTTGGTGCCGGTAGGACTTTATGCGTGGTTCAATCAGATTTACATATTAGGGCCGAGGTGAGGAGCTGGCTCTGGGAGCAAGGAATGGCTGGGGACTGGCTTACATCTTCCCTGGCAACAGAGTTTTAATCCCTCCCTTAGGTCTGCTGGGCTTCCTTGCCAGCTCACTGTTAGGAGTTGCGGGAAACTGTAGTAAATTAAGCACCTAGCAATCAGGTGGCACAACAGCAAAATGGGGGAAAAAAAGATTGCCCGATTCCTGGCCATGAACCACTCCACTAGCCACCCCTTACCCTCACAAAATGAGGAGCCACACTGTAAAATAAAAACAACTGAAAAGCTACCCTAAGTAACAGAAACACAGAGGCAAGCATCCACATCTGTAGTTTAAAGAACAATACCTTTTCCGCGATTTGGCAGACGCAGATGCCAGGTCATCCAGTCATCCTATTGTCAGCCATACTGGTCACTTTAGGGGAGAGGCATGAGATCCAGATGTGGTGGCTCAGCAAGATTCACCTGGTTAAACAACTAAATAAAAAAAATAAAAAAAAAGATTAAAGGCCCAGCCTCAAAAAGCTCAGTCCTTCCTTCGATGATCCAGTCCTTCATACTTTCCCTTGCCTGATCACCAGTAGTTTGCCTGACTGCAGCCCTGGAGAGACAAGCTAAGCCCCTTCACTATAACTAATCCATTGAACCTCTGTGACCTGTACAATTCAAGGGACCTCTGACCCTTGATGCCATGTATACTTATACTTGGATTTTGGGATGGACAGAAGGCAAGTACCCATATCGCCCATCCCCTGCTCTAGCAGGACACTTTGTTCCCATGGCCCCCTAGTAAGTACTTATCTATTTTAGTCTTGAAGGTATTAAAGTTATTGGCTGGACTGTCAGCATTCACTCAAGCCTACTGGTGGGAGAAAAGCTGGTTACCATGCAGTGTGGGGTTATTTTTGCTTTCCCCTTCCTAACCATAATTGGTGCCTTGACCTACTCACAGTTAGTGGAAGTTGGTCTCAGAAACAGTCCTCCAGGACTCAAAACAAATCACTGCTGGGTGGATGGATAATCTTATAATCTTTCAAAGTTTATTCAATACAACACAAATTCGTCTGAAACCTCCAACATTTCCCTCATGCTGTATGCATGAAATGTTGGCAGTTTAAGGGGAGTTTGTGCTGTAATGAATACACTTTAAAAGATTATCCTTCTACTGAGCAGTGGATTGTTTTGAGTCCTGGAGTATCACTTCTGAATACAGTTTCCATTGGTTTTGAGTAGCTGTTTTTATGCTGTGGCTGCAGTTTGCTTTGCTTTGTTTGCTGCCTTCTGTGTGTCTGTGCTGTGACCTAGCACTTTGCATCCCTGCTTCATACTCGAGTCTAGCCCCCACTACACCCCCCCTTGCATGCTACCCTTGTCCCCTTGTACCCATTGTCAGCTTGTCATAGCAGGCCGCTGTGAAGAAATACATCTTCAGGTGACAGTCGATTGTTAAAACCATGCAGGATCAGTCGTTTATAGGAAGTTCATGCCATGAGGGTCTACAGGCAAAAGAGGCCAACATACAAACAAATCTACATAATCCCAGTGTTGGATGGAGAGAGTGAGGGCCTGAGAGTAACTCTGTACCTCCCTTCATGGGTTGGGGTCTATGTGGTCTACTCACTCCCTATTTCCTCAGTCCACTGTGTTTCTGGGTGAGAAGGTTGGTGGACAGTTGCTCTTTATGTAGGCCACTGCTTCTTCTGAGGTGCAAAAAGTGAGGGATCCCCTTCGCCTAAAATACTCTGAATATAATGGGAAAACTTAGTATGAAGCACCAGCCTGTCTTACTTGCTGTGTGCTTGACATAGAGATAGGTGGTTTGCTCATCAGTCACGTCCTTGGCATATTCCTAGAAGAGGCTCAGGCATGATATTTTCCAGGAAAGTGTATACGTGTACTGTGCTGCTTGCTGGACCATTTCCTTAACTTTTTTTTTCAGAAATATTTTTATTTCGTATTTATATTGAAGTACTTAAATTCAAAACAATAAATCAGAAATAGTGTCTATAATTCAAATACAGAATCGTACAGAATTGACCCCCCCCCTCCCCTGACAGTTAAGTTCCACAGTTTATTATTACAATCATATTACATGTAATGCATCCATTATTTCTTTCCATGAACAACCACAAATAGCATTGTTGGAGTCATCCAAAATATACATTACATTTTCAGACATCAAGGTCTCTTTAAAGAAAGACCACCAGGTATTCAAGGGAAAACTAGGTAGTTTCTTTGAGCTCCAATTTGCTAAAATGAGTCTCTTCATTGCCAATGTGGCTAGTGAAAATTTTTTTCTGTTGTATAGGTTTTAATAAATTATTATTGAAACTATTGCAGAGAAATAAATCACATTTTAATGGAAGTGAGTTATTCAAAATATTACTATAATATTTCTTGTATTCTCCCACCAACACACATAACTGAGGGCATTCCCAAAACAATGTGTTATAGTTGTTTTTTACCACGAGTACCAAAATTGGTTACTATATGATGGGTCCACCCTGGCTATTTTAACTGGTGTTAAATAAGCTCTCTCATTTATTTTTGGGATTGATTTGTTAAGGGATAAATAATTTTATTAGATAATATTCTTAAATTAGTCCATAATTGGTTTGTAAGGTTCAAATTAGCTTCCTTATTCCAAACAGTATTTATTTTTTCCCTTTAATCTATATTATAACTTATCAATCTGTTATATAAACGGGAAATAATTGTTTCCTTTCCTTTTTAATGTTAATGCTTTGCGTTTTTTGGGTTTTTGCTAATGAGATATCTGGATTTTTTAGTCCAAATATATTACTTATTTTCTTTAACTTTTGCTGCGATGTGATTACTATTAAGTAATGTGATTTTGGCTGGTGTAATTTTATTTGGAGAGATTCCTTTGTTATAAGTGATCCATCTTTTAACAGGTCTATCCACCGGATTGTATTAATATTTTTTAAGGACTTAAGTTGGTGCCAGTTTTCTTTCTGACATATCTGCTTACCAGAATTTATTTTTAGGTACAGCCAAGGTAGATCCATTTTCTTTCTATCCTTACATATTAATTATCTAGCTAAGTTAAACCAGGATAGCAACAGATGTTGGGAATCTTTAATTAACTTAATATCCAAAATAAGTCATGTAATTTTATTCCTAATGGGTTTGTTTGCCCCATCATTGTTTGATATTCCATAGGAATATTATCCTGTAGGAAGGACCATGACCATAACAGGGTCATTATTTGTGCCTGTATATATGTCAGGGGATCAGGACAGCTTAATCCACCTAAGGATCTTGGTGTGATTAAATGAGACCATGCGATACGGGGTTTACCTCCACGCCATATAAATTTCTTAAAAATTATTTTTTCATCTTTGAACCAGCTAAATGAAGGTGCTCCAAGCACAGTTTGAATTGCATATATTAAATGGGGTAATACCATCATTTTCAAAGTATCTATTTTACCCTATAAAGAAAGGGATATTTGAGACCAATTCAGTAATTGAGATTGGATTTTATATTTAGTGTAGTCATAATTAATTTTAATATTCTTTCTATAATTAGGTGTAAGAATGATCCCTAAATACTTTATTATTGAATTTGAAATCTTGAATGACTTCTAATGGGATTGGATCATTTTTTATTGAGACATTCATTATAACAGATTTTGATTTGTTTATTGAATAGCCTGCAATTTTGGAATAATCGTTAACAAGTTCCAGAGAATGTTTTACTGATTTAAGTTTTTAATTATTAAAAGAACATCATCAGCAAAGACACCGAGTTTAGTTTGTTCATTATTAATTTTTATTCCTTGGATGTCCTTATCTAACCTAACTCTTTGTAACAAAAGTTCTAGACTTAATATAAATAAGGTAGGGGAAAGTGGGCAACCCTGTTTTACTCCATTTGTTAATAATAATTCTTTGGTCAGTATAGAGTTAATTTGAATATTAGTTCTTGTCCTTTTATATAACTGTGTTATCAGGGTTAATATTTGGGAAGGAAACTGCCATTCTTTTAACACTTCAAGCACATCGTTCTATTTAAAACTTGAATGCCTTACTGGCATCCATTGAAATAACATTAAAATTTATTTTAAAGTCCTGATGGGTATTAATCAGGTGAAAAATTGCTTATATTTTCCTAGTTTCTTGTGATATAATTCTATTCTTAACAAAACCATACTGGTTGTTATGTACTATTTCATATAATATTGGAGAAATTCTACTATTTATAAGTTTTGCCAATATTTTATAATCAGAATTAAGAATAGAAATCAGTCTATAACTATCAGTTTGATCTTTGGTTTACCATCTTTATGTAGCATAATTATTTTTGCTTGTTGAAAAGAATGAGGGAGTGAAACATCATCTTGTAATATCTCCTCAAACATTCTGGCTATCCAAGGAGATAAGTTTTCTAGAAATGCTATATAAAAAGGCTAGACCTGACCAAGAAGATGTAGGAAGGTTGCATGAGAGAGTGGATTGTGGGGGAGAAATCACAGTGGATAGGGCGAGGGAGTCCCTTCAGAATCTGAAAACTGATAAGGCACCGGGGCTGAATGGAATACATCTGAGGGTTATGACGGAATTGGTGGATGTGCTGGCAACCCCACTGGCTGCACTCTTTAACATCTCTCTGCAGATGGGATGAGTGCCACAGGACTGGAGGGTGGCTTATGTAGTGCCTATACATAAGGGAGGGTCTAGGGAGGAGATGGGGAACTATAGGCCAGTTAGTCTAACGTCTGTAGTGGGCAAGGTAATGGAGGGCTTTATCAAGGAGAGGCTTGGAAGGCAGTTGGAAAGGTTAGGGCACTAGAATGATAAACAGTATGGCTTTGTCCCAGGGAGATCGTGTCAGACCAACCTTGTAGAGTTTTATGATTGGGTGACAGGGGCCGTGGGTGTCGTATACCTAGATTTCAGCAAGGCATTTGATGCAGTACCTCATAATGGACTGATAGCAAAAATGGGGGAGATGGGGGGTGGGTGGACAGGAGCTAAACTGGGTTGAAAATCAGCTTTCGGGGCGTTTACAGAGGGTAATGGTGGGTGGGATAATATCCTCCCCCTGGAAGGTAATCAGTGGAGTCCCTCAAGGTTCAGTATTGGGGCCACTTTTGTTCAATGCCTACGTCTTGGATATAGGGAGGGGGGTTAGGAATAGGTTGAGTCTCTTTGTGGATGATTCAAAATTGGGAGCACTGGTGGATAGTGAGGAAGCAAGGGAGACAGTCCAGGGGGATCTGGATACCCTGGAGGGGTGGTCAAGGAGGTGGGGACTGAAATTTAATGCCGGGAAATGTAAGGTACTTCATTTGGGGGTCAATAACCTGGGCCATGTATACACCCGGGGGGGGGGGTCACCCTGCAAGCGACATTGGGAGAAAGGGATTTAGGGGTGGTGGTTGATGTTAAAATGAATAATTCTGAAAATTGTAGAAAAATTGCAGCCAAGGCAGACAGGATATTGGGTTGCATAGCCAGGGGAATTACGTCCAGAAGCAGGTAAGTGATCCTCCCTCTATATAATGCCTTGGTCAGGCCGCAGCTTGAGTATTGTGTACAGTTCTGGAGACCTCATCTGAAGAAGGACATAGCGCTGCTGGAGAGTGTCCAGAGGAGAGCGACCAGGATGATTCGGTCATGGATGAATTACTTGTAGAAAGATCTGGTAAGTAGGGGGAGTGGCTTAGCTAGAAGGAAGCTACATTTAAAGACTGCCTTAGAAAGATTCTGCTAATAGCTTGGCAGAAGACACCAGGAGAAAGGACTGCTGTGTGACTGAACTTCTCTGCGGGGACTATATTGCCCTCCACCCCCCCCACCCAAAGTTAGTTCTATTTTTATAGGCACAGGATTTGACTGACAACAGGAACTTCCTGTTTAGGGGCAGGAAGTGAGTGATCACAGAACCACCAAGGACCCACCATCCTAGAAGGGCAAGAGTAGCTCTCCGGCCCCCTCTAGATGCTGGAGGTCTGCCTTTGAACAAGTAAGTGGTCTACTGAGAAATATAGGATATTCTTGTCTCAGAACAGGACAATCAGGAGCTTAAAGGGCACACAGGCAGAAAGTAAGGAGAGAGAGAGAAAAAAAAACAGAGGAAAGAGTAAGGATTGCAAACAGTTAAGGGGCCAGAAATAAGACATGATTGGAGTGGTGCAGTGCAGTGGCTGTGGAGCAGCAGTCTTCGGAGATGTTCTGGAGGATGCGGTGTTGTCCCATCTGCAGGCACCTCTCTGGGCTGAGGGAGGAGGTTGCTCATCTCCAGGCTGAGTTGGCCAGGATTTGTGGGACCTCCTCTTCCATCCAGGGACCACCAGTGCCACTGCCGTTGCCTCAGAGGTTGCCAAGAAAGAGGAGCGGTTGGACCACAGTGGGCTCAGGGAGGGTGAGGTGGTGGAACAGAGGCGCTTCCCTCCAGTTGTACCTCTCCACAATTCCTATGCCATTCTGGCAAAGTGTGGTTCCTCTACGGAGAGCACCCACAGTGAGACCAAGGAGGATGCTGGGAATCCCACAAGGAGACCCACAGGAGGGTGGCAGGGGACCCCTGCAGGAAGGAAACAACTCCTGGTGGGGGACTCCATTGTTAGTAAGGTAGAACTGGGCAAGGAAGGGAGAGGAGGTAGGTGCCTGCCTGGCACCATGGCTTGAGGGACAGGGAGGCGAATCCTCAGAATTGCCGAGCAGCTGCACAGGAGGGAGCTGGATGTCATTGTCCACCTAGGGACAAATGACCTGGCTAAGAAAGGGATTAGAGAAGTGCAGGAAGAGTTTGTGGAATTGGGAGGGGCCTTAGTCAAGTAGCATACGGTAACCTTCTCGGAGGTGCTACCCATCTATGGCATAGGAGAGGCTTGGGTGTTCCATGCATGGGATTCAATCAGTGGTTGAAAAACTGGTGTGGAGCTCAGGATTTGGCTTCATTGGGGACTGGGGTCCACCTGGAGTGATGCAAGCCTATACTGGCATGATGGGCTGCATCTGTCTGGGAGGGAAACCAGGATCCTAGGTGATAGGTTTAAATGCTTCATTGGCAAGCTTTTAAACCAGCCAAGGGGAGGCACTGGAAAGGAGCAGGAAATCCTAGCCCCCAAACAATCACGTAGTAAGTGTGGCAAACACCAACATGGAGGTGTCGATAGGGAGAAGGGCAGGGGTAAATGGAGAAAGTGACAAAGGCAAGAAGGACAGGGATGGGACAAATGGGGTAAGGCCATCAGGAAATGGAGGGTAATGAGTACCAATGCCCATAGTCTGGGCAACAAGCTCCCTGAGCTGGTGGCCTTAATGGAAGAGGATGCCTGGATATCGCAGCAGTCACAGAAACATGGTACACAGAGAACCATGACTGGGATGTTAACATACCAGGGTACATAACCTACAGGAGAGACAGGCAGGGGAGAAGAGGGGGAGGAGTAGCTCTCTATGTAAAGGAAGGGATAAAAGCAACTGAACAAAAGAGTAAACAGGGAGGAGAGGGGCAGTGGGTCACCTTGGAGACTGGAAAGGGCACCACAATCCGCACAGGGTTGTGTACAGACCCCATGTCAGGGAAGGAATAGACAAGGATATGATGGAAGGCATTCTTAGAATGGCAGAGAAAGGGAGATACTGTTGATGGGAGACCTGAATATGCCAGATGTTAACTGGAGCACATTTGCTGCAGCCACATCCAAGAGCAGGGCCATTCTTGATGCCCCTGCAGGTGGCAGGCATTAGACAGCTAGTTTCGGAACCCACTCATGAGGGAGCAATCTTAGACCTCGTGACTCTCAAATGGGGCAGTGAGAGGATCTCAGATCTAGAAGTGGGTTGCCATCTGGGGACAATGACCATCAAACAGTGTGGTTCACGTTAAACTCAGCTACAGAGTCAAGCCATACAAAAGTGAGGGTACTGGACTTTAGGAGGGCTGACTTTGTAAGATGGGAGAGTGCCTCAGAAAAGCACTAGCAAACAGGCTAAAGGAGGTATGGAGCAACAATGGGAATTATCAAAACTGCCATCACAGAGGCAACAAGCCTTTGTGTGAAGCAAATAAACAAATCAAAAGCGAAAGAAAAAGCCACTATGGTTCTCAAGAGAGGTGGCTGTGAAAGTCAGGAAGAAAAGATAGCATTCGGAAGTATAAGGAAACACAGAAGAGCAGAACAGAGAGCTGTACCAGTTAAGGCAGAAAGAAGCAGGAGGGAAGTCAGAATAGCAAAGGCCCAAACTGAGGAAAAGATAGCCAACTCAGTTAAGAAGGGGGATAAAACCTTTTATAGGTACATCAGCGAGCGAGAAAAGACAAAGGAGAGGATAGTGAGGCTGAATAGAATGAACAGTGGGTGAGCAGAGGGGACAGTGAAAAGCAGGAATACTGAATGAATATTTCTGCTCAGTATTCACAAAGAGGAGGGGAAGTGCTAATCCAATTAACAGAAGCACTCTTGATAGGGGGTCGATCCCAGTCCTTTCACAGAAGAAAGGGTTCTGCAAGAACTCCTAAAACTGAAGGTGGACAAAGCAATGGGTCCTGATGGAATTCACCCAGAATTCTAAAAGAATTAAGGAAGGAACTAGTGAAACCACTGGCTACTCTTTTTAATAAATCATGGGAGGATGGTGTGGTACCAGGACTGGAGGAAGGCGGATGTGATTCCCCTTCACAAAAGTGGGAGCAAGACAGAGGCAGGAAACTACAGACCTGTCAGTCTGACCCCTGTGGTAGGGAAAGTGATGGAGTCACTCTGAAGGAAAGAATAGTTGAGTACCTAGAGGTCAGTGGAGCACAGGATCCAAGGCAGCATGGGTTCACAGCGGGAAGGTCATGTTAGGCAATTAACAGATTTCTTTGACTGGGTGACCAAAGTAGTAGACCAGGGAGGGCTGTGGACATGGCCTACCTAGACTTTAGCAAGGCATTTGACACAGTCCACACAAAGGTTATTAGTCAAATTAACCAGCCTGGGAGTGGGTCTAGGGTGGTAGCCTAAATGAAACATTGGCTGGACAACAGGACACAGAAGGTAATTGTAAATGGAGTCACTCTGAAGAAAGGGCAGTTACTAGTGGGGTACCGCAGGAGTTCAGTATGGGTCCAGTCCTTTTAATGTCTTCATCAGTGACATTGCAGAGGACTGGAAGGAAAAGTATGCCTTTTGCAGATGACACAAGATCTGCAACAGGCTTGATACACAAGGAGCGTGGAAAGGATGAAAGGGACTTGGCAAGGTTGGAGGAATGGTCAGACGATGGCAGCTAGGATTCAATGCAAAAAGTGCAAAATAATGCACCTGGGAAACAAGAACCAGGGAAGAATACACAATGGGTGGGAGGTAGTAACAACAGCAAAACAGGAAAGGTACCTGGGGTAATCATATCAGATGACCTTAAGGTTAGCAAGCAATGTGAGAAGGCAGTAGGGAGGCCGGGGGTATACTGGGATGTATGAGAGGCATCAGCAGCAGAAAACAGGAAGTTGTTATCCCTCTGTACAGACAGTTGGTGAGACCCCATCTGGAATACTGTGCCAGTTCTGAGACCCCATCTCCGCAAGGACATAGACAGGATAGAGGCAGTCCAGAGGAGGGCAACTAAAATGGTGCAGGGTCTGCAAGAGAAGCCGTATGAGGAGAGACTAAAGGAGCTTAATATGTATACCCTTGAGGAAAGAAGGGAGGGGGGGACATATAGAAACTTTTAAGTACCTCAGGAATCAACAGAGTCCAAGAGGTAGCATCTTTCAGAAAAAGACTTGCAAGAACAAGGGGACACAATTTAAACATAGAAGGAGAGGCGGTTCAGGGGCAATGTGAGGAAGTATTATTTCACACAGAGGGTAGTGGATGCATGGAACAGCCTTCCTGAGAAGTTGTGGGGTCTAAAACTGGGAGAATTCAAGAATGCATGGGACAGATGTAAGGCAATTCTTGTAGAGGCAGGAAAGATATAGGCTGTTGGTTAACTAGGATCTACGGCCTATCCTGTAGGTGCGAAATGGGCAGACTAGATGGGCCTAGCGGTCCTTATCTGCCGTCAAAGTCTATGTTTCTATGGAGGGGGAGGCCTTATGAGGAGAGACTGGAAGAGCTTGGGCTTTACTCACTGGAGAAGAGGAGGGATAGGGGAGACATGATAGAGGTTTTCAAGTATGTAAAGGGAATAATTAGGAGTAGAACCAGGGAGTTGTTTGGGCTGCAGAAGTGGGGGGGAGAGTGACCAGGGGCCATGGGTGGAAGTTGGAGGGGGGAAATTACAGGGGGGAACGAAGGAGGCATTTTTTCACTGAGAGGGTGGTGGAACCATGGAATGCACTTCCCGGGAGGCTGGTGGAGGAGGGCACAGTGGAGGGCTTCAAGAAAGGGTGGGATAGGTTCAAGGGGAAACTGAATCTAGAGAAGACACTCTTGGGGGCTGGGAGGGTGGTGAGGCGGGCAACCATTAGGTTACTGGCTTTCGAGCAGACAAGACAGACCGTTTGACCCATTCTGCTGGCTTTTTAGTATGTTAGTAAAATTCATTTGTGTAGCCATCTAGACCTGGTGACTTATTCCTAGTTTGGTCTTTTATAACTTTCTTAATTTCTTGTGTAGTGATGTTATTGAATTCTAGGTTGATTTTTGGAAGATTAAACTAGGCCAAAAAAGTAGTTCTTTTAGCATGGTCTATGTTGGACTTAAATTGATATAAGTTCTCAAAACATTTCTGAAAAATTGCTGCTGTCTCCTTTTCATTAGTATGTAAAATCCCATTGTCATCTTTCACAGATAAGATAGTGTTTTTTTCTTTCTCAGCCCTTAATAAACTAGCTAAAAAGACCCAGATTTGTTAATGTGGAAATATTTTGTTCTCCTTACATTGTAATATAGTCTATAAGAATCCTGCTGTATCTGATTTAGTTTTTGAATTTTTAATGAATGCCATTCAGATACGTATTTCTGAAAACCTAAGGTTACTAAATAGTCTGTTTTAATTTTTGATCTAATTGTATTTGAGCATTCCTTCTGTTTTTAAGTTTATTTGGAAAGATATAAGTGCACCTCTTATTGTTGCTTTAAAAGCATCCCAAAGGTTTGTAATATATGTCTGACCGTGGTAATTATAAAACGAGTATTCTGATATGGCATTTTTTATGGACTGAATAAACTCAGAATTTTTGAGTAGTTCATTATTAAATGTCCAATTCCTACTCGTAGAACCACCTTGATTAATATTTATAGATAGTTCCACCATTGCATGATCAGAAATTGATAGATTTTATTTCTGTATATGTAACATTTTCTAAGAGAATTTTAGAAATAAAAATGTAATCTATTCTAGTGAAGGTGTTGTTCTTTTTATCCCAGGGAGTGTATTCTTTAGATGTAGGGTTTAATTCCCGCCAGGCATCAATTAGGTTTTCATTTTGTAAAGAAGCATTCAGTTTAGATGCTAATAATTCCAATTACTTGATTTGGTATATCTATTCATTATTGGATTCAAAAGAGAATTAAAGTCACCAGAAATAATTATAATTTTCACTTGTAATTTCTGTAGTCCGTCTGTGATAGAAGCTAAAAAATTTCCCATATTGAGAGATAGGGGCATATACTGAACCAATCATTATTTCTGCGTTAGAAATTAACATTTTTATGAGAACAATTCTGTCCTCTTTATCCATGAAATTATCTAGCATTTTTAGGTTAAGATTTCTTTTAAAAATAATCATTACCCCACATCTTTTTTTTTGTACCAGGGTTGTAGATTAGATGCGACATTCTATTTTCTCTTCATTTTCTCCATTTCTTTTTTCTCTAAGTATAGTTTTTGCAAGCAAATTATATTTGCATTTGATTTTTTTACATATGTCAAGATTCATGATCTTTTAATTGAGTTGTTTACCCATTAACATTTAAAGTTATTAAGTTAATTACAGAGTGTATCGACACAGAAATTTTTTATTAAATCTAGCTTGTAATAGGTTCCCCCGTGAGTACTGGCCTGAAATTTCACGGTCACTTTATTCACAAATCTCTAGAACATATAAAGACTGATACCTAGTGGGAAAAAATGTATATCATAAACCCAGATAAAGCCATCATTAATTTCCCATCACTCCCCCACTCCCTTACCCTTATTTAGGTAAAATAATAGAGAAAAATTGCAAAGGTAAACCACAGTGTAACTCAAGTGAGCTACTCGCATTTTACCCTTACATGCTTCTCTTCTCCCCTCATCTGCCAAAAGTTCACTCAAAAAGAGACTTTATTGGCCCCCCCCCAAAAAAAAACAACGGTTAATTCAGATTAGCAGAACATTTCTGATCTACAGGACATTTCTGAACTGAGAGCTGAAAGGTAAAACTAATCAAATGTCAGTGAAAGATCTGTGACAACTTAGTTTGTAAGACCTTTAAAGCGTCCTGGGGTGACTCAAATACATGCCTTTCCCCTTGGATTGTAACTCTTAAATTTGTAGGAAAAAGAAAAGATGACCTTATATTATTTTGCCATAATTTTTATCGTATAAAGTTGAATTTTTTTCTTTCATTAACTATTTCTGGGGGTAAATCATTGTAGATAGATATAACTGAGCCCATAACTTTCACTCTGACTTTCTTATAGACTGCTGTCATAAAAGTATCCTTATCTTTTTTTTTATATTCTTTATTTTTCAGGTCAGTATTACAGCAGGAATACATATATACAGCAATTTCATTGTTTGTGATATACACATACAGTGAACATTTATATGTTACTGGACATTCTGTCCGGTTTAAGCCATTTGTACAAATCATTTCGGACATATAATGTCTGTTGGCGTCATACAATTGATAATGAACTACATGTGGGAAGAGAGATGTTTGTACCAAGGGACTTATCACATCAGGGGATAAATGAATCATCTAATGGGGAAATATAGAGGACCCAAGACCTCCAGTAAATTTCAAACTGGGGAATACGGTCAGGTCTTTTAGCAAAGAGTCGTTCCAGGTAATAGATCTCTGACACTATAGCGTGCCGGTGAGTTAAAGTTGGGACAGTGGACTTCCGCCATAGGCGGGTGATCACCTTCTTAGGTGCAGCCAAATATAAATAAAGTTTGCTTTTTTTTGGAGGTACTAAACCTTCTTCCCTTACAGTATGTATAGCAGAATCATTTGATTTGTTAAAACCAAATCTGTATCAATTAATACTTGAAGACTCCTGGCAATATCTTTCCAGTACTGTGACATTTTCAGGCATGAACAAAAAATATGGGAGGGATTAGCCTCCACCTGCCCACATTCTCTCCAACACTTTCCTGAGTTTCCAGGTAGGAATTTAGCTAGTTTATCTAGAGACACAAAGAAATGCATGCAGCATTTCCAAATATATTTGCGCCAATGGGGAGCCGAAGAAGCCTTCATGGACGGAATAATTGGCTCTAGCCATTTATCATATGTAATCTGAGTATTTAATTCTTTATTCCATTTAGTCAGAACATTCTCTGTGGTCTGCTTCCAGTTTTCCCTCAAGGCTCTATAAAGCTGACCAATTAATTGTGTTGGGAGTTTTCCCTCAATTGCCTCAATTATCAGATTCATCAAGTTAGGCTTTGGGGAGGGAAGGGCCAATCTAGTGGAGCCCAAATCCATCAGTTATGAACGTATCTGCAAAAATCTAAAGTGATGTGTGAAAGGGAGTCCAAACTTAGACTGTAGAGAGGCAAAGGACATCACCCCATGTATATCTAGAAATTGGTAAAACATCGAAAGGCCTAATTTATGTCACTCTTCATATGTATGGTCTTGGCTGGCTTCTATGAACTGCCTTTCCCTAGTCACCAGTCGAAAATGAAAAAAAAAAAAAAAAGCTCTGCACGTTCCTGAGCTGACCTAATTTCGTACCATATTTTTAATGTTACGGTTCCCCCACATGACCACATGAAGTCCCTTAAAGATGGAATGTAGTCTAATGGAGAAAACAAAACAGGGACTATATCGTGAAGGTCATTCAGGGTAAATTCAATTAATTTCAGTGGGGGCATAATACATCTATTAGGCCAAATAAGAATGACTTTAGATGTCATGGCTCTATGGTATTCTTTTAGATTAGGGAGATTTAAACCTTCCTTGGCGATAGGTAATTGTATGGATGACTATTTTATCCTAGGGTGTTTCCCGGTCCAGACAAACCTGGAGAATATTCTATCCCAGGAAAAAAAATAAAATCTGGATGGAATTAAAGGTAAAGTTTGAAAAAAGTATAAGATCTTCGCCAAAAACGTCATTCGGATAGTCTGGATATGCTGATGGAATGATAAGTGCAAATGTGCCCACCTTCCCATTAGTTGTTCTATCACTAAAGTCACAGGCTTCAGGTTCAGGAGCTCTAAAAGGTCCAGGTCTTTGGGAACTACGACTCCCAGATATCGGATTCTGTTATTTCGCCACCTGGCTGGTAACAGAGTACTCAGATCCTGGGTTGGGACAAAGTTGAGAGGAAGAATCTCCGTCTTTTGAATATTAATCTTGTATCCAGCAACCTCCGAGAACCTATCACCTCTAGAATGGCCGGGCACCGAGCTTTCAGGGTCTAATAGGGTCAGCAGTATATCGTCCGCATATAATGAGAGAGTAAATTCTCTCCCCCCCAGAGGTATCCCATGAATGTCAGGATTTCGCCTAATGGCCTCTGCCAGTGGTTCAATATATAAAGCAAACAAAAGTGGGGAAAGTGCTGGCCTGCTGGCGCAGCGGAAGGGTTACCGCTCGCGGCGCTAGTGACCTGGGTTCGAGAACAGACTCGGGGAACTGG
This sequence comes from Neoceratodus forsteri, assembly GCA_016271365.2. NCBI lineage: Eukaryota > Metazoa > Chordata > Ceratodontiformes > Ceratodontidae > Neoceratodus > Neoceratodus forsteri. The sequence goes on from CM057459.1 coordinate 20,828,826, forward strand.
AGGGCCGGCCGGGGGGAGGAGGATCGAGCGCCCAGAGGCTGCTCTCCTCCTCCGGGTGGGGTGGGATGCAGGTCCCGCTGCGATACCGCCACCTGGGTGACCATGGGTGGTGGTGCAGCATGGACTGCATGAAGCAGGGAGGGAGGACGTCCGCAGAGAGCTGGAGCGTTAGCACGCTGTGACGTGCGTCGCTCCTAGGCTCTCCTAGCATGCAGACGTCCTATGGGGATGGGCGGAAAGAAGGAAAATACCCTCCGGTGCTCCCTGTAGGCGGAGCTTCAGGCCCCGATCCCAAGGCCCCTGTCGGCACGGATGATGGATCCCCGATGAAACTCAGTCGCTCGGGGCGGTGGAAAGAGGGGCCCTGCCTCGTACCCGCCTGGGGGTCAAACCAAGGCAGCGTGGGGGGATGACTGCACCCGATGCCGACAGACGAGCAGGGACGCACAAGGCCGTAGGAGGCTCCCGAAGGTGAGGAAGCACCGGGGTGAGAAGGGGGCGTAAAAAAAAGAAAGTTTAAAAGTGGGGAAAGTGGGCAGCCCTGCCTAGTCCCTCTGCCCAGATGTATCCTATCTGATAGCTGACCATTCACCTTGATGTATGCCTTTGGAGAGGCATATACCCTTCTTAATAGGGAAATAAATTCCCCTGGAAACTCAAACTTGGAGAGGGTCCTCCAGAGTAAAAGCCAGCTGACCCGGTCGAAAGCCTTGCCGGCATCCAGGCTGACAAAGGTTGCTTGGATTTTTCTGTTATTCACATAATCAAGGAGATGTACTGTTCTTTGGATATTGTCTGAAGTTTGTCGATTCTGGACAAACCCAGATTGATTTGGATTCACTAGCTTGGGAATCAATTCTTCTATTCTGTGAGTCCATATAGACATAAACAACTTATAATCCATATTGAGTATGGATATCGGTCTATATGAAGTAACTAAATCTGGGGGTTTACTTTGTTTCAAAACTGGAGAGATATTAGTATAATCCCAAGAATGCGGGGGGGGGGACCTCCCTCCTGAACTCCTGAAATGACTTAACTAATACAGGAGTAATTTGTTTGTAAACAGTTTTATACCATTCCGTTAGCATTCCATCCGGGCCTGGGGTTTTTAAGGTTTTACTATCTGTTACCACTCTTTTTAAGTTCTTCCATCCTAATCAGGGCCTTCAGTCTCTCTGCCACATCTTCTGGCAAACGGGGAAGAGTGAGGGAGTGAAAAAAGTTCTCCAACTTACTCGAATCAGCTAGTACAGGGGCGGTATATGGCTGGGAATAATACAAACATACGAAATTTGCCAGCAGATAAAGGCCTAGAGATCTATCAAGTCTGCTCAAATGTGCAGCTAGCACCCCTTATTCTGAAGCTGCCCTTCCCTTCCACCCTTCCCCTTCATTAACCCTCCCCCTTGTCCTGTCCCATCCCCTTTTGAAGCAGTCCACTGTTCTACTGGATACCACTTCTGCAGGTAACGCATTCCACCCAGTCACCACCCTCTCCGTAAAAAAGTGTCTCCTCATCTCCCTCCTGAACCTTCCTCCCTCCAGTCTCATATCATGGCCCCTGGTGTCCCTCCCTTCCCCTCCCTTACTTTGAACAGCCCCTCTGTACCTGTCTTGTTTATTCCTTTCATGTATTTAAAGGTTTCAATCATGTCCCCCCATCCGTCCTCTCCTCCAGTGAGTACATGTTCAACTCCCTCAATCTCTTCTCGTATGATAAGTCCACCAGCCCCTTGATCATCTTTGTCGCCCTGCGCTGCACCCCTCCAGTAACTTAATGTCCCTCTTCAGATACGGGCACCAGTACTGCACGCAGTACTCCAGGTGCGGTCTAACTAATGACCTATACAGTGGCAGAATCACCTCCTCCCTCCTTGAGGATATACCGCTTGCAATACAACCCAGCATTTTGTTGGCCTTTGCAGCTGCCTTCCTACATTGTGCCAAGTTGTTCATTGACCCTGTAGTGAGCACTCCCAGATCCTTCTTCTCCCCCCAGCTGGTAACTCCTCCTTGGGTTCTTCTTCCCAAAATGCAGCGCCTTGCACTTTTTGGCATTAAAGCCCAGTTGCCAGGTGTCTGACCAGGTTTCAAGCTTTGCCAGATCATCCTGCAACCCCTGCCATCCCCCTAGGTCATTCACCACTGCTCCTACCTTGGTATCATCAGCAAACAGACTGATCTTGCTCTTGATGTCCCATGATATGTCTGCAATGAATATCCCAAACAACACTGGTCCCAACACCAAGCCCTGTGGAACACCGCTCGTCACTACCCTTGGGTGTGAGAGCTCCCCACCCACCACCACCCTCTGTTGCCTTCCCTGAAGCCAGTTTCCTACCCATCTCACCAGCTTTGCACCTGCCCCTGTGCCTACTAACTTACTTCCCAGCCTTTCATGCAGCACCGAGTCGAATGCCTTACTGAAGTCCAGATACAGGACATCCACTGCATGGCCCCTGTCCAGTTGCCTAGTTACCCAGTCATAGAACTCCACCAGATTGGTTTGGCAGGATCTGCTCCATATGAAGCCATGTTGTCTGCTGTCCTGTAGTCCTTTGGCCTCTAGGAGGGCCACCAGCCTCTCCTTCAGGATAGTCTCCATTAGCTTACCCACGATGCATGTGAGGCTCACTGATCTGTAGTTTCCTGGTTCATCCTTGGGTCCACTCTTGTGGAGGGGCACCTCATGAGCCATTCTCCAGTCCTGAGGTACACACCCCGAATGTAGTGAGGCATTAAATAGGTATGCCAAAAGTCCTGGGGTGGATGCCATCTGGGCCTGGTGCCTTGTCCACCCTCAGTGCCTTCAAACCCTCCTGAACTCTGCCCTCCATGATTTCTCCATCTGTCACCCCTTCCCCCTCTGTTTCTGCCATTTCTCCCCCCTTAGGTGTCACCCCCCCTCTTCTCTTTAGTAAATACTGAGCAGAAGTACTCATTTAGTACTTCTGCCTTATCGCACCCTGCGTCCACCCAACCCCCCTCCTTCCTAATCCTTACTATGTGGTCCTTATAGCTCCTTTTCTCCCTGATGTACCTAAAGAAGTCCTTCTTCCCCTTCTTAATGCCTTGTGCCAGCCTGAGTTCCGTAGATGCTTTGGCTCCCCTTACTACCTTTGTTACCTCCTTCGATTCTGCCAAGTACTCCTCCCTGTCCTTCCCCCTCCCTGTTTTCTTGTACTTCCTAAAGGCAGCTCTTTTCCTCCTTACCTTTTCCATGACCTCCTTGCTCAACCAGCTCAGATTCTTAGCCCTAGCCTTCTTGCTCTGGGCCTTGCAGCAGGTTTTGGTTGCCTCCACTATCCCCAGCTTTATGAGCTCCCACCTCTGGTTAGTGTCCATACTAGATTGAATTCTGGCCAGGTACCCTTTTACCACTTCCCCCATCCTCCCAAAGTTGGCCCTCCTGAAGTCCAGCACTCTTGTGTCAGATTCCACTCCTTCCTTGCCCATATCCAATGTGAGAATAATAATTCTTAAAGCTAACTTTTATTTGTTCTGTGTGAGTTACTCGGGTATTAGATGTAGAATCAGTTAAGTGTGAAATGTATGTAGCTGTCCTCTGCCCTTTTAATCTTCTAGCCAGGTTCCGAGCCCCTTTTGGCCCTCCCTCAAACCTATATGATTTAAAAAAAAATAAAGCCTGTTGTGTTTTCTCATCTAAAATCTTTTGTAAACTAGCTTTTGTTTGTTTCATTTGTGTCCTAATCTCTTCAGTTATAGGGACGTGGGCCTGTAGGTCTCTCAACTCACCATGAAGCTTAATATATTGCTTTTCCCAGTTTTTCCTAGCCGCTGCATAAGCTATGATCTCCTCCCGAATCGCCACCTTAATTGTATCCCACAGTATAGATGTGGAGACCTCTCCTCCTGAGTTTTCTGCAATTACCTGGGAAATTTTAGCTTTGAAGCTATCTCTAAAGGGTTTATCCTTTAAAAATGAAGTAATTAGACGCCACTCAGTGGTTTTCTTAGGAATTTTAAAATCTAGTTTCAAAAATAGAGGTGAATGATCAGAAAGGAAGCTGGGACCAATTGTCAGGTCTTGTAAGTAATCTGTATGTTCCCGAGTAATAAAAAAATAATCCAATCTGGAATGGGAGTCATGACGAGGAGAGTAAAAAGTATAACCCCTTGTTGATGGATAAAAAAAACTCCAGACATCGGTCATGGCAACTGCTTCCATATTAGTCCTGAAATACTTCAGGGCTGGGGAAGATCTATGTTTATGTGGAGCTGATGAATCTAAATGGGAGTTCAAGGTAAGATTAAGATCCCCACCCATAATCAAACATCCCTGAAGATTGTCTATTAATTTGCCAAAGAATCGTTTCAGTACTGCTACTGGCATCATTGGAGGAAAGTACACGTTCACCAGTGTTACCTGTTTCCCAAACAATGTCCCCTTAAGGATCACATACCTTCCCTGAGGGTCAGTGAGCTGTGAGGTTAAGTGAAAAGGGGAGGTCTGGGGAATCAAAATTGCTACCCCACGTCGTTTTGCAGTAGGGAAAGATGAAGCATACACCTGATACCTGCCCCCTCCTGATAATTTGGAATGTTCGACGTCTGTCAGGTGGGACTCCTGTGAATATATGACATCAGATAAATGTTTCCTTAGGTATTGTAAGAGTCTTGCTCTTTTAATCGGGTTGTTCAACCCATTTATATAAAGGGACAACACCCTAATAAATTGAGTTGCCATTATAAAAAATTATGTTGCATTTGGACCTCCCCTTGCACCTCCTCCCCTTCCATTTCATCTGTAAAATAGGAGGATATAATTTGGATCTACTGTGAAGAAACATTATATTTTTCCTTAAGCTTGGTTCATAGCCCTTAACCCCTCGCCACACCCCCCTCCCCCAAAAACTATTCCAACCATGTGTATCTTTAATTTGAACATTACTGTTAACCCTGCTGTCCTGCTGTAGCTGTAAATGCAATTGAAAAAAATGAAGTAACTATTTTTTTACATATTGTAAATGTGTTAGTCTGTACAAACTGTACAGCCAACTGTGTGGACCAAAAGTGGAAGAGAAACCCCACCTCAACACTTAAACTATGTACATCTACTGCAACTTCCAAGGTAGGAGAGATTCTTTACCTTCTCCCTAAATCTTCCTCCTGACCAACAGAAGGAACCGGAGCTAGTCTGGGTGCATGCTGCTCTCGGGCCTCCAGAGGGTTTAAATTCCCTCTAAGGTTAAAACAAAAAATGGGCAGAATGTTAAAATGAATTCCAAAAATAAAACAAAATGTAATGTTTTGCTGCCCTTCTAACTTAAACATAAGCCTAATGGCCTGGCGGTAATCGCAGGCTCCCCCCTCAGCTTCAGATTGTAATTTTCTTTTGTAAACATTAGGCTGTCATACATATCTCCTGTTATTTATATACTAAACCCTCCCTTCACCTTCATTTACTTCTCCTTATAGTTATAAAGCCATATATATTTGCTCGAAACTGAAACAACTGAGATCTGTCGTAGGCCTGAGATTGTCCTATGCAACGTCCTGGATTTGGGCCTCGGCCCCAGTTACGTTACTCTCTGCAGTTAAAATCTCCAAAAGTCTATCTGTAGACTGCATTCACTGAACACTTCTCTGTGTTTTTCTGAGTTTGTCAGGTTCTGCCATGAGTGGATCTGTGAAATGTAGCAAGTCGGTTCTTCAGACTGTCCGGTCTCTGCTATCCCACTTGTCGATGTGCCTCATGAGGAGTCACTGTCTGCCATCTAGGTACCCTCAGAGAGACTGTAGGTCTTAACTCAGCCTTATTCTTAATCTGGATCCCCATTTTGAGGAGCTCTTCCCTGGTCTCCTCTGCAGAGTGAAACTCCTTCCTGCCTGTCGGGTGCTGCACAACAAGGTGAGCAGGGTAAGGGGTGGAAAATTTAATATTTTCCTCTTTTAAAACTGGGAGAATGTCTGCATATGCCCTCCAATTCCTCATGGTTTGGGGGGCATAATCATTATCTAATTAGATTCGAGTCTCTCCATAGAAAATGTTCCCTTTATGCCATGCTGCTGACAATATATTTTCTTTTACTGCATAACTGAGGAAGCGGAGTGTTATAGACCACGGTCTAGCATATGGATCGTTAGTTCGTGGGCCCATTGTCCTGTGGGTTCACTCTAATTCCAGCGGCATATCTGAGGGCAATTTTAAGGCTGTTTTCAGAACAGTTGTGATAAAATCAGGGAGATCCTGGACCTCTGAGCCCTCCAGGATGCAATAAATTTTTCTTACGTCTAGCCCTATTCTCTGCATCTTCTTGTCTAGAATGGAGGAGAGCATATCGATCTTGCAGTTTGTGTAAAGACTCCTCGATGTCATCCACCCTATTTTCTACTACAGTGATCTGCCTCTCAGTGGAATCTGTTCATTACTCTAAATTCGCCACATCTCTTCTCAGCTCCCCATACATATCTTTTATTTCCGCTTGAAATGCCAGCAGTTCTTTGTATATTGTATCAAGCTTCACCTCGTTTGTTTTTTATTTTGCCACAGGCTGCAGTAATCTGTTCAGTGATTTCAGATGGGGCCACAGAGAACTCGGAGTCGGAGGCCACTCGGGCCGACATCGCGGCTGTTGGATCTATTCTTTCCCGCTTTCTTCCGTTTACAAGTAAGCAGATTTTGTATCGTTTTAGCCATAGTCCCTGCAAATATACTTCTTTCTGGATCCCAAAGGCAGTAAAACTTGATGATTGCTAGGGATTTAGTGAGGGGGGATCACGGAGCTCACGAATAGACCGCCATGTTAGTTCTCGTTTCCACCGGAAACAAACGTATCCTTATCTTTTGATTTTAAAAAATGTTAATATGACTGGTCTTGGAGGTCCCGAATCATCTGGTTTTACTCTTAACCCTCTGTTTTCTGTTTGTTTCAAGGTCTACATTGTTGAGATCTATTTCCAATTAAGCAGCAACAATTATTTTAAATAACTCGTTAAGAGGCCTCATATCATCCCATGATTCTGATATACCAAAAATTCTGATATTCTTTCTCCAGAAACGTGTCTCTAAATCTAGAAGTTCTGCTTTAATTTCCTTATTAATTGTTTCAAGCTCAGAAATTTGCCATTTAATAGGTATTTGTTCTTCCAAAAGGTTGTTCACAGCTTGCTGCAAGCTTTGTACTTCTGATTGCATTTGTGTATTTTCTTTTACCAGTGTTTGAGTCAAATTAAAGTAATGTTCAGTTTTTCCTTGTGTTTCCATTATTTTATCCATCTTTTGCGTAATAACTGATATTTGGTTAACCAGTGCTACAGCCCATTTAGGGGTGGTATCATCATCCTTTACTTGACTCCTCTCAGGGAAAGATTTTGCCATTTATTCTTGTGTAATTATACTGTTCATATTTTGACAAGACTTAGAGAGTGATAGTACATTTTGTGTGGTGGCATCCACCTCAAAAACACTTGAAGCCCCTGATTCTGTAGTCTCATTTTAGCGTCCTTGTAATGAAGTATTTAATACTGGACCGGAATCTTTTAACATTGATACATTTTCAGAAAATGTGTCATCAGTATTAAAATTTAGAGGTTCCTTTACCGTGGTTGCAGGATCCTGGATGCGAGAATCTTCTAGGAATTTCCCAAATAAATCCATTTCTTGGTCTTCTAACGGTGTATGTGATGGCCCACCTTTAGTTACAGTAGATTCCCCGAGAACTGATGTGTCTCGAGAGAAGGATTGGGTTGCAGTCGGCCACAGATCTGTTTCCTCACTTGAGGTAGAGGTGGACTCAGTAGAAGCAGAGAATTCCGAAGAAGGCTCAAAACTGGCTGCAGAGGCAGATTCAGCACTTACCAACGCCATCTCTTGCACGATCGGCGTTTTTGACAATGAAGGTGCTCGCTCAGTGAACAGCACGGCTTCTTTATTCGAATCAGATCTCTGAGACGCTTCTTCTTCCATAGATAATACGGCCAAGGAAACTGAGGTCGATGGGAGATCCACCTCCTTCCATGAAGTAGTAGAAGCGGGCACCGCCTTTTTCTCTTGTGACGGAAATACAGGGAAAACCTATGGAGTTTCAGGAGATACAGCTGCAGTAGGCAGGTTTGTTGCCATTGCTTGCTTATGTCTCTGATTCAAGGATGCCTTCCTTGCTGGGAGAGACCATCCAGGCTTCACTTTAAAAGATTGAGTTTTACTGGCTTTTCAGGGGGGTCATAATGCTGAAAGTATACAGGATTTTTATATCCTTCTTAGCAATTTCCTCCTCATAAGTAATGGGTTCAGCATCCACTAGCATTACCTTGCATATGGCAGTGGGCTAGGTGAGGTTTTAACTTCCTGGGGAGAGAGAGGAATGCAGTCATTAGCTTTCATGTTGGCACGTTGTGTCCTCTATGATGCCACGCCCCCATCTGGATCATTTCCTTAACTGTAAATCTGAGGAAATACATATCCACAGGCTGGGTGTCACTCACCATTCTGTGGGCTGTCTCTCTCTCTCCCAGTCCAGGCCATGTGTTCTGAGGCATTCTGAGCAGTTCTGGCAGTATGTTTTACAAAAACTGCAGGTTCTAGGGACGTGGATATGTTGTTTAATCCACACTGTCTGGCAGGTTCTTTGCCGCTTTAAATCTTGCCGGAAGGTCTTCAAGCTGGCTCCTCCCACTCACCCAGGTGGTAAAACTCTCGGCTCCACACCGTGACTCCAGATCTTCCTTACCGCTTAGAAGCTCATGTTCTCTCCTTAGCGCTCTGCATTTTAGGCCTGGATCCACACTCTTCGGTTAATCCGAAACTTATTCTCAAATGTACAAGACTTCGGTCTTCTTTTTCCCTCGCGGCTGCGATGGACAAATCGACTCCCGATTTCTTCGTGCCCTGTGCAGATGATGTCCCAGACTGACGTGCACTCCACATGCTTTTACTGCCTAGGACTCGGCCACGATTCGCAGGCTTGCGATTTGTGCAAATCCTTTACAGCTTCAGTCTTGGAGGACCGCTCTGCTCGACTTCTTTGGGGGCACCCTGAAAAGTGATATCCACCGGTCAAGTCGAAGGAGGCCCATTGGGCGGTGTCCGCGGTGGTGGCTCCGCGGATCAGTTGGAGCAGAAGATCGCCCTCGAGGAGGAGGCGGCCCAGGCTGCATCATCTTCTTCCTCAGTCATGACATTTATCCCGCTCTCCTTGGGCTCTTCTTATACAGCTTCTTTTAAGGAGCTTAGCCAATCCCTCTCCACCAAGGGAGAAGGACCATCGGGACATTCCAGTCGGTCCAAAAAAAAGGACTCCAAAGGTAAGTCCCACGTCGACGTTCGTGGGAGCGGGAGAGATCACCTTCACCGGATGGTCGATTTTTGACTTCGGTCGAGGTTGCAGCTCAGGCCGCTGGCTTCACAGTGTCCCCGTCAGGTCAGCCGGCCGAGACACCCATCGACACAGTCGAGATTTTTCTCAGCCCGTCGGACAGTTTGTCGACTGGTGATGCCGACAACCCTACTTCACCTGTTCCCCCGGTGGAAACCGAGGACTTGCCTGTGCCTCCTGTGCCGGAGTCCCTGGTTAAGGTCCCTGAACCGAGGGAGGAGCGGGTTTCCCCGTCCCCTCTCTGACCCACCCTCGGAATCCCTGAAGGTCTCGGTCTCGGACCTCTTCCAGGTCCAGCCGGCCCCACTGACATCGGCGGTCTCGGTCCCGGCACCATGGAAAGCAGCGGCGCCGCTCATCCTCATCGTCCTCTTCGGAGGATAGGCTCCGGCGCAAGTTGCATCGGTGCTATGAGGATTTAATGTGGCAGCAGCTCTTATTGTCCATGAATAAGCCGACTCCGTTGCCTTCTCCGGCCATTAAGTGGCTGTCACGTGAGCGGCTGAAACAACCCCTTGTAATAGTCGAGGAGCTGAAACCAGCACCGGTTGTTCAGCCGAAACCGGCTGCTCCACCCATTGTGGTGGAACCTCTGCCTCCTCAACCAAAGACTGGGGCCCCGACCAAGGATTCTCGGTTGGGTCAGGGTTTGCCTCATAGGTTGTCGGTCACCCTCACTCCCAATCGACCTTGGCATGTGGAGGGTGGCTCAGGCACCCAGCAGCTGTTCATAGACTCCTCGGAGTCCAACGATGACAACTCCTTGTTCTCCAGGCCGCTTGACCTGGAATCTACAGGGGGTCAGTCGGTAGACGAGAGCCCATCCTCGTTTTTAGGAATGCTTCGAATCATCTTAAGAGTCCACTGGGATGAAGCACGAACCCATTTCAAAATGGGCCAAGTATCCCCTCATGGAGATACTGGACCGAGGGGATTCCCCTACGGAGGCCTTTCCAGTGGCCGAAGCCATTGTTGGCCCGGCCCTGGAGCTGTGGCAGCAGCCAGCATCTTGTCTCTCACCTTCGGCCAGAATGGCTCGAAAGTATACGGTCCTTATAGGTTCACTGTCCGGTTTCTCGGAGCACCCCTCTGCGGAGGGGGTTAGTGACCGACAGCGTTTTCCAGCGGTCTGGGAACGCTCGGGATGTGGACAAACTGCCCGATAAGGAGTCCAAGAAATTGGACTACTCAGGGCAGGAGGTATATGCTGCTTCTTCCCTAGGCCTTCATCAGGCTAGCTTGGCCATTCTGATGGCACACTTTTCACACGCCCTTTTGGGCTCCCTGGATGAGGTGCTTCCTCATCTTCCGGCTGATCTTCAAACAACGGTCAAGCAGGTGCGGGATCAGGGAAGGGCGGTAGCAAAACAGCAGCTCCAAACTTCATTGGACATCATTGACTCATGTGCCCGGTCAGTAGCGGCCGCAGTGGCCATGCGCCGCAGAGCTTGGCTGCGGATCTCCACCTTCACGGCTGATATCCAGCACAAGCTGGCAGATGTCCCCTTCCTGGGTACCGACTTATGCAGACCCGGGTGGAGGGTCATCTCCAACGGATGAAGAAGTCCAACATCACCTTGGACTCGGTCACATCTGCCCAGAAGGACAAAGGCCACCAGCAGCAACGTAAGCCCTTTCGTCCTTCAGCCCCTGCGGCTCGTTCGGCCCAGCAACACCAGCATCAGGGCAAGCAAGCTCGTACTTGGCACCCCAAAGCCAAGCCTGCTGCTTCCTCCAGCAGGAAGCTGGGAGGAAAAGGCCCAGGCAGCTCCTCGGCCGGCCCTTCCTCCAAGCCTGCCCAGTGACAGGTTGAGGGGTGTCACCTCAACCTCGCTACTCCTCCTGGGTCTCCTGGGATGGCTCCGCCCACTTCCTTTCCGCCTGGTCCGATATCACCATAGACTGCTGGGTGTTGGAAGTGGTAGGCAGGGGTCTGCCTCTGGAATTTGAACAGTCCCCCTCCTATCGAGCAGTCGCCCCACAACGGGCTACGGGTTCCACAGCCTCTCTGTTGGCTCGTCGAGCCGACATTGCCCTGCTCCTCCAGAAGGAGGTGATCAGGGAGGTGGCGGATTCCCCTCCAGACCCAGGGTTTGTGTCCAGGTACTTCCTGGTCCCAAAACGGATGGGGGGGCTGGAGCCCCATTCTCGACCTACATGACCTGAACAAGTTCCTAAGGTCTCGCACCCTCAGGATGGTCACTCTGACTCAGATCATTCCATTCTTGGAACAAGGCATGTGGTTCTGTTCTCTGGACCTTCAGGACACGTTCTTTGACATCCCAATCCGTCTGTCTCACCAGCGATTCCTCTGCTTCGGGGCAAAGGGATCCCTTTACAAGTTCTGGGCCATGCCCTTCGGCCTCTCTCCAGCTCCCAGGGTCTTCACCAAATGCATGGCAGTGGTGACAGCATTCCTGCGGTGCCGAGGGGTCCAGTTGTACCCTTACCTGGACGACTGGCTGATTGCAGCCCCCCTCCAGATTCGAGGTGGAGCGGTCCAGGGATCTGGCCCTCTAGGTCTGCTCTCATCAACGAGGCCAAGTCGGAACTCGTGCCATCGCAGGTGATTCAGTTCATCGGGGCAGAGCTCGACTCTGCTCGAGCCAGAGCACAGCTCCCAGCGGACAGGGCTGAGGTCCTTGCCTCCTTTGCCCAATCATTTCTGGTTGGGCAATTGCGTACTGCCCGGGACTTCCTGTCCCTGCTGGGCCTCATGGCGGCCTGCACCAGTGTGGTCCATTGGGCCCGCTGGCATATGTGTCCCCTTCAATGGGGGCTGGCCCGCCAATGGTCACAGCACTCCAGTCCACTGGACCAGCCAGTGACAGTGACCCAGGTGATGTGGGACGGCCTCCAGTGGTGGCTCGTTCCAGCTCATCTGCAGGAGGGTATCCCGTTTGTCCGCCCAGAGCCGACGGTCACTCTGATGATCGATGCCTCTCTGATGGGTTGGGGTGCCCATCTGGGGGGAGCTCAGAGCCCACGGCCTCTGGTTCCCTCAGGAGTCTCGATGCACATCAACCTGCTGGAGCTTCGAGTGGTCCGACTAGCCCTCACCGCCTTCGCTCCGTTTGTACGGGGTCAAGTGGTCCAGGTCCAGACGGACAACACCACGACCATGCACTACCTTAACCGACAGGGCGGGATGCACTCCTTGACTCTATGCAAGGAGGCTCTCCGCATTTGGTCTCTCGTGATCAGCCTGGAGGTGGATCTCCTAGCCATCCATATGGCAGGAGCCTCCAACAGTGTGGCCGATGCCGTCAGCCGGATAGGCGCTGCATCTCACAAGTGGTCTCTCCTGCCAGAGGTAGTACAAGATCTGTTCTCCCACTGGGGCACCCCTCAGGTGGACCTGTTCACCTCCAGGGAGAATGCGAAGCTGAGGCTGTTTCACGCCCGCCCCCCTCAGCAGGGCTCGCTGCAGGGGGATGCCTTCTTGAGTCCGTGGACCCTGGGCCTCTTCTACGCCTTCCCTCCATTCCCCTTGATCCACAAGGTGCTTCTCAAGGTGAAGAGGGACCTGGTGCAGGTGATTCTGTTAGCCCCAGACTGGCCCCGTCAGTTCTGGTATCCAGATCTCCTCAGTCTCAGCTCCAGGCTCCCGAGGCGGCTTCCGGCCCGCCCGGACCTGATCTCAGTCAGCAAGGGGAAGGTACTCCATCTGGACCTTCAATCCCTGCACTTGATGGCCTGGTTCCTGAGCGGCTAGAGTTCCAGACCTTGGGTCTTTCCGACGAGGTCCTCAACATTGTTGAGGCATCCCGTAAGGAGTCGACCAGAAAATGCTATGCCTTCAAATGGAAGAGATTCTCCATTTGGTGTCAGGGCAAGGGGTTGGACCCTTCCTCCTGTTCATTAGCTAGCATTCTGGACTACCTGTTGTCCCTTTCTCAGCTAGGGCTTCAGTTGACGACCCTTAAGGTGCACCTGGCAGCCATCTCTGCTTACCGGGCGTGGGCCGGAAAGCAGTCGGTGGCACAGAAGAAGGTGGTTGGGCGCTTTTTCAAATGTTTTGATCACATATCCCCTCCGGTGCGAGAACCTCCACCTCCATTGGATCTACTGCTGGTATTGGCTAAGCTCATGGGCAAGCCATTCGAACCGATGCACAGGTGTGACATCTCTCACCTGTCATGGAAGACCACCTTCTTGGTGGCTATCACGTCAGCCAGAAGGATGGTAGAGCTCCAGGCGCTTTCCATCGAGTCTCCTTATCTGGTCTTCCACAGGGACAAGGTTGTCCTGCGCCCCACCCAAAATTCCTTCTGAAGGTGGTGTCAGAGTTTCACCTTAACGAGGTGTTGACTCTGCCAGTGTTCTACCCCAGTCACACCTCAGAGGTGGCATATAGGCTGCATACTCTGGACCCTAGAAGAACGCTCTCTTATTATAAGGAGCGGACAGCTGAAGTTCGGGGACAGGTTCGCCAGCTGTTTGTCACCTACGCTGAAGCCGCACCTGGCAGACCTGCAGCCAAGCGGACGATAGGCAGGTGGGTCACCTCCTGCATAGATCTCTGCTACAGGTTGGCGGGCATGGAGCCTCCCAAAGGGATAAGAGCTCATTCTGCCTGCCATACTGCTGCTTCGGTGGCTGCTTCCAGGGACGTCCCTATCCAGGAAATATGCAGGGCTGCTACCTGGAAGTCAGCACACACCTTCATTACCCACTACCACACTGACCTTGAGTCACGCCGGAATGCTGGTTTTGGGACCTCAGTTCTCCAGTCCTTATTCCCTAAGTAGGGGGTCCGCGCCTTGCCTTCCTCCTCCCGGAGAACTGCTAGGAATCTGCCAGACAGTGTGGATTGAACAATGTATCCACATCCCTAGAAATACAGGTTACTCACCTGTAACAGCAGTAGGGAGGGCTGGGGGGATACTGGGATGTATAGGGAGAGGCATCACCAGCAGAAAACAGGAAATTGTTATCCCCCTGTACAGACAGTTGGTGAGACCCCATCTGGAGTACTGTGTCCGGTTCTGGAGACCCCATCTCCCGCAAGGACATAGACAGAATGGAGGCAGTTCAGAGGAGGGCAACTAAAATGGTGCAGGGTCTGCAAGAGAAGCCTTACGAGGAGAGGCTAAAGGAGCTTAATATGTGTACCCTTGAGGAAAGGAGGGAGAGGGGGGACATGATAGAAATGTTTAAGTACCTCAGTGGAATCAACAAAGTCCAAGAGGGTAGCATCTTTCAGAAAAAGAGATGTGCAAGAACAAGGGGACACAATTTGAAGATAGAGGGGTACGGCTCAGGGGCAATGTGAGGAAGTATTTTTTCACAGGGAGGGTGGTGGACACATGGAACAGCCTTCCTGAGGAGGTTGTGGGATCTAAAACTGTGGGAGAGTTCAAGAATGCATGGGACAGACATAAGGCAATTTTGTGGGGGTAGGAAGAAATAGGCTGTTGGTTAAGTAGGATCTGTAGCTTATCCTCTAGGTAGGGAAATGGGCAGACTAGGTGGGCCAAGTGGTCCTTACCTGCCGTCAAAGTCTGTGTTTCTATGTTTCAGTTTTAACAGGAGTTCTAGGAGTGGTATATGTTGTTCATCCACACGACCCACCCGACCTTTCCTGCTTCAATGCGCAACCTAGCTTCCAGCGGGCTAGATCTGGTGTCACGGGGCGGGGCCGACAGTTTTACCACCTGGGTGGGTGGGAGGAGCCAGCTTGCAGACCTTCCGGCAAGATTTAAAGCGGCAAGGAACCTGCCAGACAGTGTGGATGAACAACATATACCACTCCTAGAACTCCTGTTACAGGTGAGTAGCCTATTTTTTTTTCTATGCTCCATCTTTTTAGGTAGACCAGTAAGTCTGAGATTGTTGCATCACACTCTCCCCTCTAAAGTTATGGATGAATTCTCTAATTGATGAGTTCTCTGCACCTTATTGTAACTGTGAACGGAGTCTGTGCTATGTATTTTGTATCCCCTATTCCTTACCTCTGGGTTGTACCTGGAAACAAGCCCTGGTTCAGTGTGCCTTTCCCTGTCACCAGTTTTCAAATAAATAAATAACTTCTGCAGGAGCCCACCGGAGCTGATTTCCACCACCTCTTACAAAACTGCCATGTTTTTCCTTTAAGTATTGCAAGAGTTCTACCTCATAGATATTACAGCTCTCCACTTAAAAATCTAGAAGTGGAAGTTCCTGTACTGAAACATTTCCTAGTAAACCACTGCTCTATGTCCACTACTTTGGCCTTTAACTGGTCTAAGTCTCCCAGGTGCACTGCTTCCACCACTAGGTGATCCTTTAAATTTGATATCTTGCCCTCTACCTCTGTGCACTGGGTATCCAAATAGAAAATTGATGTGGCACTGGGTCTAAACAGTGCTGTTCAAAATAGCATATGGGTGCTCGTGGCAAAAAAGCACCCCTCCTGGACTTATAGATTCTCACTTTGGGGAGGGGGCGAGCGGATCATGGGGAAAGTTAAAATGTGTGGGGCCGTGGAAAACTGTTTCCATGACCCCGCAAAAAAAAACACAAGTCCCGCTGTTGCCAAAAGTTCGGAGACCAGGATTAGAATCTTGGTCTCCATTGCTGCCGGCTGAGATGCTCCATGCCTCAGCCCTCCACACCACGGGTGCAGCTTGGCAAGCTTTTGGATCCCTGTTGCCCTTGTCCTCTCTTTAGGACTATGGACAGCGACCAGGGGAGCGCTTATAGCAAGTGCTGTAAATCCCTGGTCGCTACCCTTTTGAGCGCTTACCAGAGTAGTGCCGTATAATGCGGCGCTATTCTGGTAATGCTATTCTAACCGAGTACCCCAAATGGAAAATTGATGCTTGCATGTTAGCCAAGCTTTCCTTCATGTAGTGTAGCCCTACAAGATCATCTAATATAAGCCATAAATCTTTGCTGAATAAGGCTGAGAGAGTTGATTAGTGCCATTACTTCACTGCTGATAAAGCTGTGGACCTGCGACCCGCAATTTTGTTTTTCCACTGTGTGTTTCTTTCCTGGTCATTCTGACCAGCACCCATCTGAAACGGTCCCCCCACCCCGGCCCTGTCGCCTCACATCCATGGGACTTATTGGTGCACGGCCTGCAAGGTAGTGGGCCATCACTGCACTATAGTCGGAGTTGTTTTCCTAAATTTCCTCCCTGTGGAGCCCATGCACATGTAGTGACATAATGTGTGTGCTCTGCCTCCACTGGGACACCCCCCGCATCCAGGCATGGGATCCAATCCCTTGCTGTTCCATGTCACTGCCACCTAAATTCCTCTAGGTGGCTGTTAAATTGTGAGAGATCCATTCTCCCTTCCTTGAGTGGGGAAGAGCTATCTTACAGATGCTTAGTGCTGCCAACCAACCCCAGAGCAGTCCTGGTCTGTTCCAAGCCTGGATTGCACGTGTGCCAGACAGGTCCCTCATTCTGCCATGCCACTGGGCTGGCTCACCTTTGATCTTTGTAAAGCTTTTTAGAGTCTGCTAGTATTGAGCCTAGTGATCAAGACTCTCTGGCCATAATACTCTTAACCTCAGAAACCGATTATGTACTAGGAGAAAATAGGATGACTTTTCAAACAGTGCTTTTAATCAGCTAATTTGGCAGGACTGCAGCAGAACTTGAATACTAGGCAGCTGTCGCCATGCTCTGCATCTTGACACCCTGAATGGGATTTCAAAAATAACTTATAAAAATCAATCGGAAATACTGCGTTAAATTCATTAATGAACACTTTGGGCACTCCCGGTGATATGGAGCAGTTGAGCATCCTTCCCCCAATAATCTTGGGGCGGAAGGGGTGCACACAAAGACTTTCATGCATGGAAGTAGTCTACTGCCAATTTTCAGTTTGTAATTCCCCTCCTCCATAATAACATCTGTCATCACAGGTATACTGTGACTGCGGGATGGTAGCAGCCATATTTTGATGTTCACTTGGACCGGGTGGTGGCATTTGGTGCACTCTGACCCATGGGTGTAGGCAGGCATACTCCAAGCACTCCATGGTGTGCAATTTTATTTAAGGGGGGTAGCAAATAGGCTCTAAACTGCTTCCTTTTTCCATGAAAACTAACAAAGAAAATACTGAACCTTTCTGTAATTTTATTCATAGGAGTCAAAACTAGAAGAACTGGTCACTAATACTTTCTTTGCATCCCAAGGACAATACAACTTTACAGGCTCTGGTCTGGTACGTGGGTGTCTTAGGGAACAATGCATGGCATTTGTATTTACCCATGCATGGCAACAACCATGGTCATGAGATACAAAAGTTGTATTTATTGTGCCAAATGAGGCAACAAACATAGTCCTGGTGTACATCTGGGTACACCGGTAGCAGTGGAGTCCACTTGGTGTGCAGCTCTGAAATCCCTAGCTACACCCCTGCTCTGACCCCAGTATCTTACGTCATGGTGTCAAGCCACCAAACACTGATGCTGCCACTGGACTAGGTGGGAAGAAGATGGGGCCAGAGCTAGTTGATCACTAGGTGCCTCACTAGGTGCTGTTGTGCCAGATGGCTCTAACCTGCTACTTCTCTTCAAGGACCCTGGTTTTCTGTTTTTACCGGTAACACCAGTAAAAATCATGGAATCCTGCTTGGTTTGCGGATTTTGAATTCTCGTACCAGTGCCTCACAGAAATTGCATGTCATTGCATAAAATCCCTAAGATTTCAGCAACTTTTTAAATATTTTTATTTTCTTTTTTCTATGCCCCCTTCTCACAGCATCAGTCTCCACTTTTCAGAGATTTCTAGGCTGGGTATCTCCTAGCTTCACCCCAGGTAATGTTCACAACCTCCTGTGGGCCTGCCCCCATCCTGCCTGGGTTGTACCCCCCAGGTGGGAAGGGAGGGGACCCCAGGTTACCCCTCCACAATCCCTTAGTGTGTGTCGGGCAGCCCAGTTGGTCCCCTCATGGAGCCTGGTTATGAAGTCTGGGGCAGCTGGGTCCCTTCTGCCAGTGGCTGATGTGGAGTGATTGTTCCTGGTTTTCTGGTCTCTGTCCCTGAGGGCACCGGCACTCGAGGGGATCCAAAGAGGTAGGGCACATAGAGACACGCCATTGCTCCAGATCCTGACTAGCATCCTCACCTCCCAATCACTCTGCAGCCCCGTTGCACCACCACCCGTGGTCACCCAGATGGCGGTAAAGCAGAGGGACCTGCAGCCCACCCTCCTCAGAGGAAGAGAGCAGCCCCCCAGGTGCTTGATCTTACTACCCTGGCCAGACCTCCAGCAGCCTGAGTTCGCTTCTGACCCCGGGTTGCTGGCATTGCAAGCAGTAGTGCTACCGCAGCGCTGGCGGGCCGGCCCAGATTTCAGCATCTTAAAATGAATGCTGCTGTGCTTCACATTCTTTCTGCTTTGCTGCGTATAGAATCGGTAAGGAAACCACCTGCACTGCTTTGTTGTAACCAGCCATTTAGTTTAACCACCCATGCTTCCACCAACCTCTCCATCAGCTGAGGACTGCTTTCCTTCCTGAAACCACAGTTTTCATTTAGTATGTGCCTACATGTCTTCTACTATTTATATTACACTGGATGATACAAAAAAAAATACAAGTATCAGCACACATGGGCAGGGCCACTGGAAAATTTTGGCAAAAGTAACCTGAAATTGCAGAGACTTTTGGAAAAACTTGCTGGGAAATTGCAGGAGTTCTACTATAGACCCTGAGTGCTTCACAATAAATCCTTTACTATTTTCTGCAGCATATATTAGTCGGCATAAACTACTAAATGAATACACTGACACTTGAAAAATAGAAACATAGAGGTGACGGCAGATAAGGACAGCAAGGCCCATCTAGTCTGCCCGTTTTTCTACCTTATGAATATGCCATAGGCCTTTACTCTGTCAATAGCTTATCTATTCACACTCGTCTGTATTGCTCCCTTATGCCTATCCCATACCTGTTTGAAGCCCTGCACTGTGTTCATATCCACCACTTCCTGAATTAGGTCGTTCCATGCATCCACCACCCTTTCTGTGAAAAAGAACTTCCTCACATTACCCCTTAATCAGCCTCCCTCTAATCTCATGCTGTGTCCTCTTGTCCTGCTATTTTTCTTATATTGAAACATGTTAGACTCTTTTACCTTGTTAATGCCCTTAAGATGGTTGAATGTTTCGATCATATCGCCTCTCTCCCTCCTTTGTTCTAGGGTATACGTATTGAGCTCCATTAATCTGTCCTCATATGTTTTCTGATGCAGTCCCTGCACCATTTTGGTTACCCTTCTCTGGACTCCAGACTGATTATGTTTTAAATATGAAGAAAAACTTATGCTCCTAACAGGAATCCTAAATGGATAAGATGTGTTGCCTCTCTTCCAAAATGTAGAAACATCTGCCTCATACAGTGCTAAATAGATTCTATTTAGTGAGCCACAGAAAATCAATATTAAATAAATCCAGAATAAACAAATGTTGTTTCTGGATGTAGAATAATGAAGCCTGATCAAAAGCTATTTACAGTGCTCTGTCAACTGTTCACCCATTTGGGTATAAGAAAAAATAAGCAGATGGAATGGCAAATAATTCAGATTTAGTAAAATGTTTTAAAGTGTTTAATATTCATAATTTGTACTGTGCACTATTATTGAAATCATATATTAAAACATTATATATGGGTGTTACCATGGCTGGCAGTATAGCCTAGTGGCTAGAGTAACAAACAGTGATTGAACTGGGTGCAACCAGCAGACTTGGGTTTGACTCCCACAACCTCCACTTGCATACTGTGCGATTCCGAGCAAGTCACTTAACCTCCCCAGTGCTCCTGGGTCACCCCTGAAAACAGGCCGTTCTGCCTAGTGGGCTATACCTGGTTTTCAAAGAATATAAATAAAAATACCAATATAGGTTTACTATATCATACAGTAGTCAGGGTACCATGTAATTTACCTGAGTTTTAATCGTGCTGTAATGATTTTGTATCGGTAAAGATAAATGTTCAGATACATTTTGTGTGTTTTATAAGCTTATTTTTAGACTTTAGTCAGATTTTTATTGTATTCTTTGCATGTGAGCATCTAGGTTGTAGATTGCTAAGCGTAGGATCACTGTTACCAACTAGATGATTCAAGTTTATAATCAGCAGAGCCATCCAAAATCCTCAGTTGTTTAGATGAAAAATAGTCTGAATGAAAGTATGTTCACAAGAAAGAAACTACCTTACTACTTACAAAAAGACTTTACAGTTACCACCCCATTTATTTATTTATGTATTCAAGAGATTTACCAGATAAGCATACTGAGCGGGGTCCGCTCGTTTCCAGATGCGACCTGGGGGTTACATAGGTCAAGATAGGTACAGAAGACATATCACTACAGTGGTTTGACAACAGGTTCAGTAGACAACACAATACAGTGGTATGTCAACAGATGAGAGTGGATACATACAGGGAGAGATTACAACAGGTACAGAGTAGGTGCAGGCTAGGTTGACCAATATTTGTCAATTACGAAGTTTGGTCCTCAGGTCAGAGTGCATAGTTTGCTGTGACATGGTTAGGCCTAGACTTCCGGGTAAAACAGTAAAGCAGTATAAATATAGTGACACAGTAGGAATTCTAGGCTTGTTACTTTACTTATAATTTAAGATTCATTTAGATGCCCCTGGTGGCAGGTCTAGGCTGTAGGTTGCATTTGCATACATCTGAGAAGTGGGCTTGTAGAAGCGGTTTGAGAAGCCATGGGGAGGTGGAGAGCCTAATGTCTGCCGGTAAGTCGTTCCAGAGTTTGGGCAGCCGATGTTAGAAGGCCAATTGGCCCTTCGAAGTGCACATGAAAGGGACTTGGAGTTGTTTTGAGTCCGAGCCTCTGAGGGAGTATGCCGGGGGGGTTTGAGTTGCCAGTACATAGCTGAGATGGAGGGAGGGCATTGGTCCAGTATTTGGCTATGAGAGTAGTGTAATGTAGTTTACGCCAAGACTCCAGCGATGGGAGGGCAAGGGCGCTGTACAGGTCGCAGCGTTGGGTGGAGGGTGGGCAGTCTAGGATGAACCAGTAGAAAGAGTGAAAGAGGGGGCCCAAGCTGGCCAAGGTGGATTGGGGCTGCACTGTAGACCACGCCTCCGTAGTCAAAATGGGGAGGATCATTTTGAGCACTAATTTCTCTTGACCGACGTTGGAAGGTTGCCTTTATTGTGGTATAGTGCGCCTAATTTAGGGTGTAGTTTTTTCTGTAGCGAGTCAATGTGGGCATAGAAGTCTAGGTGTTGATCGAGCCATACCCCCAGGTACCTAAAGGAGGTGCAGGATTCCAGGGTGGATCCGTCCAGAGTGTGGAAGATGGGGGGGGGCTTCTAGATGGGAGAGTCTCAGCTGCATGCCGAAGGTTAGGGAGACGGTTTTCTTTGCGTTTAGGACAAGTTGGTTGTACCTGAGCCAAGCTTGAACGGCATCAAAATCCCGTTGAAGAGTAGAGTTTTGGCGCCCCGGCGGAGGGGCCGGAGGCGACAGTACGTATCATCTATGCATTTGTATGGCTGAGTTGGAGCAGACCAGAGGTAGATCATTTAAAAATATGGAGAATAGCAGGGGACCCCCATGTTGACTGGGAGTGAGGTGGATACATGAGGGCCAGTTTTTACTGCCTGCTTCCTGCCTGTCAGGTAGGCTTGGAACCAGCTGGTGGCGAGATAACAGAGGCCTGCATCTTGCAATTTTGTGATTAGCTTTGGGTGGGATACAGTATCAAAAGCTTTGGCCAAGTCAATGAATATGGCCGAGGTGATATGGCCCTTGTCCATTCCCGAGGAAATATCGTTTGTGAGCCTTAGTAGTGCTGTGATGGTGGAGTGTGTTTTACGAAAGCCCGACTGAAACAGGATAAAGCAGGAGGGGAGTCGAGGAAATGTGTGAGTTGTGAGAGGGCTAGGTGTTCTTGTAGCTTGGCCAGAACCGGTAGGAGGGAGATTGGGCAATAGTTGCCGGGCGCAGATGGATCACCTCCCTTAGGTAGTGGGATGATTACTGCTTCCTTCCAGGCTGCAGGAATTTTTGCCGTGGAGAAAGAGCGGTTCAAGAGGTCGGCTAGGGGGGTGGCTATTGCAGGGGCTGATAAGAAGAGGAGTTTGGCGTCCAGTCCTAGAGGGCACTTGCCTTTGTTGGGGTCAAGGGAGCGTAGGGCGGCTAGAACTTCAGCTGAGGAGACAGGACTGAAAAGAGAATGTGGTTACGTGGGGTGTAGGCTGGGGTATTAGAGAGGGCTGTTTGTGGTGTGTGGAATAGTTGGCTATCTAGGAGAGTTTTGGCGCAATTGGTAAAGAAGGAGTTGAAAGCTGAGGCAACTTCACTGGGGGCTGATATATTGTTGCCCTGTATGTTTAGGGTAGTGGTGGGTGGCTGGACAGGGGGAGAGAGCAGGGTTTTAACGGTTTTCCAGAATTTGGAGGGGTGGCTTAGATTAGTGGTGAGAGCCCCCCGGAAGTAGTTTTTTTTTGCCTGTCTTATGGCTTTAGTGCAGTTATTTCGGAGGGTTCGATAAAGCTGTAGAGATACAGGGGAGTCTGTTAGCCTGTGTTTTTCCCAGGCCTGGTCCCTAGCCCAACAACTGCAGATAATGTCAGCAGAGACCCAAGGGAGATGGTATTCCCTGACCCTTTTTTTTCTTAGGGGCGTGATAGTCCCATACGGCAAGAAGCTGATTTCTAAACATTTCGAAAGCGTGGTCTATAGTGGGCGCCAAATTAATAAATGACCAGTCGACGAGGGAGAGGTCATTTAAAAGGGAGTGGAGGCAGAGGGATTTGTATGCACGCGTAAGGATTGTCCTTGGTGGGTGGTGGTTTGTGGGTCTGTGCACCTTCCTGGTCATGTAGACCATATGGTGATCGCTCAAGGAATCAGGTAGGAGGCCAGCGTTAATTATCCTATGTGGGTGTCTAGTGAGAGCCCAGTCCAGGAGGGAGTGGTTACGTGTTGTAGAGTTTAGATGTGTGGGTTGTTCTGTTAGTTGGGAGAGATTTAGGGATTGGACCCTGCTACGTAATTTGGAGCAATCAGGTGCTAGCCAGTTATAGTTTAGGTCGCCGAGGATGTATAGCTCATCGGCGGCAGCCGTAGCTTTAAGAGAGGCTAGATGGTCAATGATGGAGTTCCCAGGTGTAGCAGGGGCGCAATAAATCCCGGCCACATATACCGGGGAGGTGTGTGGCAGAACTAGTTTAATCATCTAAGGCCCTGTCCACACTACACTATTTCTATAAAGTCTGTAACGGTTCCAAACTGCTATAGACCCAATCACATAGTGTGTCCACACTGTCGGCAAACAGTCTCGATAATTGCTTGGAACCGTTACAGCCTGGCCCACATTTGTGGGTGCTCTGTAAATGCTATAGCTGCACCCTATCCCACAATGCAGTTCGTGCTGCACTGGGGGAATACTGGAGCTACACGCTCACGCGTCCACACTGCAGGCTGTAACGTTACAGATCTGTAAACGTTACCATAACTGTTGTAGAAACCACATACAAACAGGTTTCTATAACGGTTTTGCAAACGCCTTCTGTAACGTTACAGATGTAAACGCAAACCGTTACGGTAACAGTTTGAGCCCTCTGTAATGTTACAGAGGCATAGTGTGGACAGGGCCTTAGTTTCTATATGGGGAGTCTGACCTGGGATTTGGACAGGTGTGAAGTGGAGCCTATTTGATATATACATGGCTATGCCGCCGCCTTTCTTAGTTCCTTGGTGGTCCTGCCTAATTACAGTGTACCCAAGGATGGCTATTTCTGCGTCTGCATGGTGAGGTTTCAGCCAGGTTTCGGATATGATACAAATATCAGGTTGGAGGGTTTGGGTAGTGACTTGCAGCTCCGGGATTTTATTTAGTAAGCTGCGGACGTTAAGGTGGATTAGGCTTAGTCCCTTTGGAAGGGTTTGGGGGGTGGGGTTTGACGATGGGCCAGGGTTTGTTTCGATATCGCCTGCCAGGAGAAGCAACAAGGTGAGATAGCGTATGGCATTGTGCCATGTATTCCTAGGCTTAGGTCTGGAACGGGAGATTTGTGGGGTGTGGAGAGGGGCAAAAGCCCCTAGATTACTTAGGGCAGATAGGCGCACGGGGAAAGAGGAGGGATGACTGAGGAACTTATGAGCCAAGATCGGGTGGTTGTGTGAAACTGGCTCACCGTGGGAGTAGGTAGGGGTGGAGGGGGAGGTGAGATCGAGATAAAGTGGAGGAGGTCTGGGTTGTTTATGGGCTTATTTGATGGAGGTAGAGATGTGAGAGACATGGCAATGGATAGCACTGCAATTAGATAGAGGATCATGTTTGTGTAAGTGATGAATACAGGAAACAAGCTGAAAATTGGTATAGCGGTCTCTACTTGGGGGAACTGATAACCTGCAAACCTGAAAGTGGGCTGATAGGTTTTGGCAGAGTCACCTGACCTCACAGCTACCTATAAATTTGAGTGCCGACCAAGGGTGGTGGTGGGGACGGCGGGGCCAGAATCACGGCAGAGCAGTACCAGCGCGATGTGCTGAGCTCAGCTCAGCCGAAGATTCAAAATGTAGAAATGGCGCCAAATCAAACAAAGGAGCCCTGTCCTGGCTCAAAGCGTTGCACCTTTGTACGGCTTTGGGGGTTCTGAAATCTGTGTCCCAGGGAGAGCTCCAGCAAAGCCCTCGCGGCCTAGTGGGGGTTTCAGGGGGAGGGCAGCAGTCCCCTACCCTCGCGACCCACTGTGGAGAAGAGAAGAGGAGAGAATTAATTTATACAGTAGCAGGAGGGGTGGAGTTGCGATCAGGTTTGTCCTTAATCTGTTTCTACTGTTTGGAGCTATAGTTTTACATTGGGTTCCCGGTTCATTTATCATCGCAGTACAAAGCTTACAAAAAGGCAGGCAGTGCGCTGAAAACGGTCCCGTTCGTATTAGAGTGTAGCCTGAAAGCCCTATAGGAATTCCTTGTGTGCAGTCTCAGCAGTGCACTCCAGTCAGCCCCCAAATCGCTGCCGCAGCCCTTGGCATATGCATGTAATAGAAAAACAGCTTGCAGTTCCTATACTGAGAGCCTATTACAGATTCAAATGTGCAGGGAGCAGGTTCTCAATACTTAGCGCTCAGGCTGTAGCCCCTTAGATTCAGTGCCCAGTCCCAATCGCAGAGCAACAGCTTACTTTAAATCTTTGAACAACAGCTTAGTTTAAATCTTAGAGCAACAGCTTAATTTAAATCTTTGAGCAACATCAGGGAAGGCATTTTGGTAAAGATTTGAAATATCGGGCTATAGCTTTTTGGATTCTATGCTGTGCAAGGAAATGAGAACAGTGCTCGGTTAAAGCTCCTTCCACGACAGTGCTTGGTTAATGCTCCTTATACAAATACAGGGAAGGTAGAGCATATTAGATGCTTAGAATCGCTAACTAAAGTCTATGAAATTCATTAGCTATGCAGATAAAAAGAGTACAGTGCACAGTTAAACTCTTTGAGCAATACAGGGAAGGTTAGAGGGCAGCCTATGCAGTACAATACTATGCTTGGAAATTATGTACATGGTGAACTCTTAAAGTACAGTGCCTATTTGCAATTACTTAAGTATTTCAGGGGAAAAACAGTAAAAAGGTAGTTTGAAAAACAGTATATAGATGTACGCCGACTGCAGTGCCTTTAAGAATCACGGCAGAGCAGTACCAGCGCGACGTGCTGAGCTCAACTCAGCCGAAGATTCAAAATGTAGAAATGGCGCCAAATCAAACGAAGGAGCCCTGTCCTGGCTCAAAGCGAGCTGCTCCCTCGACGGCTTCATGGGGGTCCAAATCTGTGTCCCAGGGAGAGCTCCATCAAAAGCCCTCGACCTTGTGGGGGTTTCCAGGGGAGGCAGCAGTCCCCTACCCTCGACCCACTTGTATGGCTTTCGGGGGTTCTGAAATCTGTGTCCCAGGGAGAGCTCCAGCAAAGCCCTTTGCGACCTCGTGGGTTTCAGGGGAGGCAGCAGTCCTCTACTCCGCGACCCACTGAGGGGTCATTTGCACCTTTTCTCCCACCTGCTGTTTCAGTCTCTGACAACAAAAAGTTTTCTGATAGACTGCTTCAACAAAAAGCAAATGTTAAGTGTTTTAGTGTACTTATGCTTGGCCAGTGGATTTTGAAAGCACACTCAATGACACAAGGAAGGTATGACCCCAGGGGCTGTATGATGCTGGTGGGCAGAGTGATGCTCAATTCACATCTGAGCTCAGACATGAAAACTGAGAGACACCCTTTTCATGGAGACCAAGTAAAAAAAAAAAAACATCCACATGTTTGGGAGATGCATGATTTTCCATTTGAAGGTCCTCCACTAATCACTTAAGGATTTTTTAGGTGAAGACACTTTATTTCAAGGATGCAAATTCTGCAGGTTTGGTTTTTTTTTGCTCCTCCTACCCCCTCGCCATCTACTCCTTCAGGCCTGCCAAGGCCCCCTACCACCACTGCTGAGTCCCGACCACCATCCACTACCCCTTATTGCTGTGCTACCAAGTAACCCGAAGTAACCCTTCATCAGGTGGGCCCCTACCTGTGGGAACCTACCAGGGGAGGAGAATTACCCCAAAGAGCTTCCTGTGTATCCCAGGTAAAGCAGGGGTAAGAATGGACACATGTGTCTGGGACTCCGGGCTTATGGAGGGACCAGCAGCCATCCTTCGGTTGGCCAGCGGGTGTTTTCCCATTTTCCTGGGCGCGTGACAGGCCACATGATGTCAAGGCACAAGCCGACGTACATCAGGCTCCCTCCTGCAGTGAGGGCTAATGTGTTGCCATGCCTCTGGCCTCCACCAAGGGCTAACAAACACTGAGCCATGGACCCGCCCTCCTTCCCAGGAGAAGGCAAGTGGTCGTTGGACACTTAAGCCTTCATCCC
Organism: Neoceratodus forsteri; assembly: GCA_016271365.2. Lineage (NCBI taxonomy): Eukaryota > Metazoa > Chordata > Ceratodontiformes > Ceratodontidae > Neoceratodus > Neoceratodus forsteri. The sequence goes on from CM057459.1 coordinate 20,856,007, forward strand.
CCCCCTCCCCGGCCAGCCCTCCAACACCCAAGTCTGTTCCCTAACCCTGGTCAGCGATGTCATAGGTAGAAATCCAAGTCAGGCAGTTAATTGGGGCCACAGTGCTGCTGCTTCCATCACACCTGAGGGAGGGGGGCCATAGTGCTGTTGCTGTTGCCATCACACCAGCAGGATGGGGGCCATAGTGCTGTTGGTGCTGCCATCGCACCTGCGGGATGGGGGATGTAGTGCTGCTGCTGCTGCCATCACATCTTGTACCTAAAATAACTTTAAATTGGTACAAGGATGGAAGGATGTGCAATAGTGGAGGTCAAAATTGCTAAAATGCATGTTAGCAGAGTTAAAAATCGTTAAATAAAGTACACAAAACCAAATACCGGTAAAACTGGATTTTGGCTTAGCAGACACCAGTGACAATACTGTTTTTCACAATGTGCAAAATGGAATTTGCCCTTTCTCAATCCTGGTAAACCAGTGTCCCTGCTTCTCTCTCTTAGGCTATATCAGAATGGGGGTAGGGGCAGTTGTGCAGGAGTGCAGATTGCAAAGAGCACAGCTATCTGTACATAACTTGAAGAGTTTATTATCTAATCCACCTGTACTTGCTTGAATCTAAGATGGCAGATTGACATGCCCAGCTTACTGACAGTTAAAGGGTGCATACACTGATAAATGAGCAGTAACCCACAACAGGGTGTGCGGTTATTGGGGATTAATCAACACCCCGGGTGCATGCGGTCTCGCGCCTCACAGCACCTAGGGGGTTGATTAATTCCCAATAACAGCATATCCTGGAGTGGATTATTGCGTTTATAACATGGGGTATGTTGAAACAACTAAAAAAGATCAAGAAAGTTTTTTTTTTGCTGTTTAAACAGCAAGAAAGGTGGTGTATCCTGCTGCCTTGCAAAATAATCCCTAACAAATAATGCACACTGCAGTGCTGTTATGCGCAGAGAAATGTCACACATACACAATGTGATGAATTGTGACATTTCTTGTGCACAGGTGTGTCTGCAACATGCCTACCAACTGTAATGTGCCCCCCCAAGCACACCACAGCGAGGATGTCAGTTCTTTACTACATGCAGTGCCAGAAAGGAGATGTCCCGGAATGGAGAGAGAGAGAGCGTGACAGTGAGACAGTTCACTATGCTGCCTTCTGCTGTCTTGCTCTCTCCCCACCTACCCCCTGGTCCCCATGTCCCTCTCTCTGTCACTCTGACAAACAAAACAGTGAATGACACATGCCTGCAGACACAGCAACAGACTGGTGGCCAGTGCGGTGGACCGACAGAGACAGAGGCAACTGAGGAGCTGAAAACCTCACCTAGTTTCTCCCGCATAGCAGAGCCGCTCATCTGTGTGGGGAACAGTCTGTCAAGTACAGAGTGAGGATGCTGTGTGTTTTTGCTGCTCTCTCTCTCTGTCCCCTGCTGGATATACCAGAAACCACGTCTCTGCTGACTGCTGACAGTGTGCACTGAACTGGTGCATGACATGTCTCTCTGTCCCCCGCCGTGAACAGCTGGATACACCAGAAACCACATCTCTGCTGACTACTGCCGGACCGCACAGTGGAGAGAGACACACACAGACACAAATGTCTCGGTCCTGTTGCTTGTCTGTCTGTCTGTCTCTCTCTCTCGCTACTGTTAACCGGCTGATACAGCACTATCTCTCCTGTGCTCACTGTCATGGGCTCCTCCTGTGTGACCGCCAGCCCACCTGCAGCAAAACAGAAAGAGACAAGCTAAACAACCGATGTTAAGCAGTGATCAGGGCTCCCAGACACAGGGCAACAGTAGGCTGCTGTGAAGGGAGCAGGAGCCTTGGGGTGCCGACAACATCAGGTAATGACAATAAAGCAATGGCAACTTGACAGTGTCACAGTGGGAGCTGCACTGATTGCTTGGTTCATGGAACTCCGCAGGGCAAGTGAGTGGGAAGGCACACAGCAGCGAGGGGAAATTTATTCTACGGTTTTCCAACATGGGCTAAGAGAATGGCAGCATTAGCACAGTGTGACTACATACCACAGCAAGATCGGGAGGAGCTGGGAGGACATGCTGCCACTAAGTTCTATTTGTTGCGGAAAATTAGGTGATCTGTGGGGCGGGGGGTAAAGACAAGAGTGCACAAAATTTGAACAGTTCAGCCACTGTTGCTGCACTGTTCCACAGCACATGACATGCTTCTGCTTTTGCTCGCTAAGCGAGGATAGTAATGGCTGCCCCTCACACTGCATTTCTGTCACAATAACAGGATTGGGAGTGCTGCCTGATCGCTTGAGAGGATGGTTCACCACTTGCTGTGCGTATATGCTGGATTAATCAACTGTCATCTGATGGCTCTGTACCAATCAGGTACCTGTCTTTGTCAACCCCATGTTATAAGCATCAGTTTGCGCATTCAAAGCCTAACTGAAAATGAATTGAAAAATGTTGAATATTCAGTTAGTTGGATCCAGTGTAATGTAATTGTCACTTGAGAGTTGTGAACCAAGAATGTGCATCTTACTACACAGTTGAGAAAACTATGAATATTGACTTTAATGACATAGGATATTGGATGGAATGAGATGGGATAGTGACTTAGTGGTAGTAAAACTCCCTTTGATTTAAAATCCACATTTAACCATTAATACTGCCTAAAACAGTCCTGGGAATGGAGATAATTGTGCCTTTATAGTACAGCATACATGGGAGAACAGTCAGTGTAATCACACTATTATATACCTCAGCCAGACTGACATCCAAAGTTGTGGTTGTCTCCCATGTTTTAAGGCTGAAAAAACACTTAGACTTCACAACTTAAAAATTATGGCTACTGTTCTGACGTCTACATAAAATCTTTTATTACTTTTTGTGCAGCACACAGCAGGTTTTAATCAGGCAGTGCCCCAAGGATAGGAAAAAGCTGGATGACAAACGATCAAAAATCTTTAACTACATAAAAGTTTATTGCAAGTCCTATATCAGTGTTGCCATAAAATATGGTAAATGTGCTCTCTGGTGTATGGTTGTATGTCAAATAAAATGTTAAGAATTATAGAAAGAAGTTTTGGGGGGTGAGGGTTACATTTTTTACTACTACACATTTCTTTTTCTGTACATTTTAAATGATTGGTATCTTGCATTTTTTTTGATATGCACATGTTTGTCATTTTATTGCACCTTCAGTTTTAATTTAGTAATTTCTTAACAGATGAGATCTGTGGGTTGGGTTTGCCTTTAATTATAGATTTAAGAAAAATGCAGACGATGGGTGCAGAGCTTTTTTTTTTTTTTTTTTAAACGATACAGTGTTAAAATCTCATTTCTTTTTTTCAAGTAAATCACTATTTGAAAAAATATGCCTTACAGTATTTAAAGAGCACTGGGCCTCCAAGAGTGTAGGCTTAATTAATATGAGGAGAGACTCTGGCACTCTCTTAGGAAAATCCCTTTTACATCAAAAAGCTGAGATAAAAAGAATGTACTTCTAATCTAATTATCACCTATTAAATGCTGTAAAAGATTTTGTACCAGTAAACAATTAATTATGCATTGAGTTGGCTTTCCCGAGACCACAAAGCAAATTATTTTGAAATGTTTCACCATCCCACTCTGGCATTACAGACGGTCTTAAAATGTTTGTAAACTCTTGCCAAATTATTAAATACTTTTGCAGTAAATTATTTTTAAGGTCTGGTATTTCACGTGTTTACAATCTAAACATCTACATCAACAGATGTGTGTTAATGTTAAATATAATGCTTTCTTTAAGTAACAGGAACTGTGCTTTCCCCAAAACCCTTTGTGGTTGAAATCATAAATAAAACCTGTAAACTCTTATACTTGTCTGTTCGCTGGGGTGTATTATTTTAGAAGAGGATAACTGCAATTTAGTTACTGGAAATGAAAAAGAATAGGGTAAAAAATAAGTGTTTTGTCAGTAGCTCCTGATCTGGAAATACTATAGAGAAAAGGAAACAAACAACATAATTGCAATGTCCATTTGTATGCCACACACATTATTTTATGAATGCCTAGCACCTAGAATGTTTTCCTTTTACTGTTGCAGTGTATTACAAGTTTATTTAAATCTTGGTTTGATTTTTTACCCCCTCCTTTCCACACTGATGTGGCACCTGCCATTTCAGAGTTTATATTTTGTTAGAATTCGGTAATTAATTCAGTAGGGAAAAAAATGTACATTATGTTGTCATAAAGATGCAAGTGTTGGCCTGCAGATCTCCTGTAGTGAATCGGGATCTTAGACTGTTCTTAGGCACTGTTTATGTACTTTAATAAAATTCAAACTGAAGTAAATGCCTGAATACTTTTTAAGTACTTACTGGCTCTGTCTTGTAGGCCTCAAAGTGTTTGATACTGGGCTGTTGGGTTTAACGCGACTGTTCTAACTTCTAATGAACTTTACCCACCAGACTACTTGATCATGACGAAGTCTAGGAACAATGCAAATGGAATTGCCCCCTGATGGTTAGGAATGGGGCCCAGCTGGCCCTTAAAAGGTGATAATTAGAAAATACAGTATAACAGAACAGTCTGAATGGGAGAAACTTGTTACAGACATTTGATCTGTTTGAAGTAACCATTATGCTTTTAATTATAAATGTTTGTGTTTAGAGGTACTTTAGATTAAACAAATAGTCTAAAGATTTGTCTGTAATGGAAGATGGTAAACAGGCAATCATTGTTTTATGCTTTTTATAGTGGCTGTTTATTCAGATTCCACCAATCAGATTTCTTGCTGCATTTAGTGGGAAACATTACTTTTGATTTATTGCTCTCAGTTTGGAACTTTCCTTTGAAGATTTACTGTACAAGGCCAACACCATGGGAGGGAAATGGTGAGTGAGGCTTTGGTGTAGTTGTAGCTAATATTTCTTTCACTTAAACTTTGGTCACCATCGGGGATTTCAGCCCTGATCTTCCTTAAAGACGAATTTGCAATACTTATAAAAAACAAAAACAAAAAACACATAAAAAGAGTTTGTGTATTTTGCTTGCAAGCAATGGAGAAAAAAATCAGTTATAAAAAGTAGCTTTTTTTTTTTTTATAAATTAGAGCTTATTTCAGTTAAATTACTATATATGATTTTTGTTCTTTAGCTGTAAGGCTTTTGACAAAAATGTAACTCACTGACCCAGAGCTACACTTAAAATTACTTAGTAAAACAGCCACTGAAATTACTTGATATGTAAAATGAAAGAGTTTGTGTATGTATTTCTCCCATTTTAAGTATTATTGTGAAGAGTTGTAGCAAATTGCATAACATGTGGTTAAGAACGTCTAATGTATAGTAACTATTGTAATACCATTTTAAGATCCAGTATTTCTCAACTGTTAATGAAAAGTTTTTTTTTTTATTAACAAACAATGAAATAGACAGCAATAAGCTAAAATATATAATACTGGTGATGCAGCACAGTACTAACAGCTTCACATTCCCACATACCAGCCTAAATCTGTGAACCTGCCTCAGACCTTTACTTTCCATTTCCTTCCTCATATACACATCCTGTAGGAGGGGCTGCCCACTTTTCCAAGCTAGGTGGAGAGGGAAGTTTTTTTTCCTTGCCACCTAGTCACTCTCTGAGAGGTCTCTAGGGGGCTGTATTACCTTTTTTCCCACAGCTGTAAGCCAAATAAGCAAACTTTGCCTGGCAGCCCAGAATCATTTACTTCCTAACATATTTTCACGGCATATTTTTCTTTTGTTCCACATTTAGAATGTTCCATGCTAACCCCAACACATATTGTCACCTATTCTGGAACTGCATAACTGAAAACGTAACAGATATGCTGAGCAGACATGTAAACAATTATAGTTTAGGTCAGTCACACATTTTGTTTGTATTGTAGCTGATAATGCCTTAATTTTCTCTTTCAATTTTTTTTGTTTGTAAGACAGTCTTATAAAACATAATCCACTGCAGCTACATGGAGGAATAGATCATATACCTATTTTTATTTTATAATAGAAGACTATACAGTACGGCCCAGAGTATATTAGTAGCGATCTTTTGTTTTTAAATTTTAAATGTTGTCTTCCGCACATATAGTGCCTTAATTTTGTTAGGAGACCTTATATGATGTGTAACAATGCAGTACAGTACTCCAAAGCAGAATTATAACTAATCTCCAAAGTACTATAGTTAGCTGCAGAAAACTAAGCTGACAAGTGTGTATCTGAATTCAATTTCTTAGAATATGTTGACTGTTCAGAAGAATCTTGAATAGGTGTTCAAGTGAGTATTAGTAATACAGTAATAAAGCAAACTGTGACTGTTATTTAAATGGACATAGACTGCTGTCACCTTTTATTTCTTAAGTAATTTTCTTTTTTTTTCTGCCTGTTGGCACACAGTATGATGCATTGAACAGCATTATGCCTGGAAACTGACATATCTAGTGCATTTCCCCTCACTACCTCATCAGCATTGTGACCTCACTATGGCATAGGTGGAAAGGGGCTACTCATCATTTAATTTTAATTATTTTTTTATCATTTGTTTACTCAGATTAGCCCAACTGAGATGCTGCAGTCAAGCGTCTACCCAGTTTTTACCTGGATAGACTGATTCAGAAGGGAGGTCAAGTGACTTGTCCAAGGTCACACAGAGTAAGCAAGTCATCCTTCTGCCTGACCAATCAGTTGTGATGTCACGGTCAATGAAATCATAGTAATGATGACTGGACCAGTACTAGATATGTCAACATCCAAGAAAGGAGCTATTCGACATATCCCACTTTTTTTTGTTGGGCAAAAAATCTTCTAATAGGTGATATAAAAAGTAGAACTGTTTCAATTTAAAATGTATTTAGGGTGTCAGTTTATATTTTTAGGATGTGTTGGACGTTTGACAGGACACTGTCAGCCCCACCCTCCTCCAGCAGTTCAATGTTAGTCTTTTTAAACTCAAATAGAGGGTTGAAAGTGTCGACATTGAATTCAGATCTGTGCTTAAGACTTCATGATGAGGGTCAGCCACCCCACTCCATTTTTCAGTCTTGCTCTTGTTCCCTGCCTTGAATATTAGGGCTGCTGCGGCTGTACCCTTTCTCCACCCGAGAAGGCAGTTGTAAGTGACTGCCTTCACACAGGCAACAAATGTTGCTCCATGATCTGCTAGCTGGGGGTGCGCAAATGCTGGATGGCCTGTGCTTTGTCTGAGGAGCCTCACCACAAAATGCATTCAGCTCACAACCCAAGTTCCAGTGCGGAATGGTGTGGTTTGCTCATGAACCCTTTCCTCCCGTGCACTGCTGCAGCTCCACTGAGCCAGCCCTGCTTTTTTACAATGTATTTTTAGCACAGTCCTACTATGCCACACTAGTGGTTCTCCTTGTGTATGTGTGTGTTTCATTTGTTAAAAAACAGTTAACAGAGAATTAAAGTGTGTGTTTAAGGCACTTTCATCTCCCCCCCCCAATTTAAATTTAAAACTCTCCAGATTAATCCATGGGGGTGCACATCCCTCCAAAGCACTGAATGATGGTGTCAAAAAGTATGTTTTTTTTTAGAAAATATTATAAATTTCAATATGAATTGCCTTTTCAATAATAAACATGTTTTACATTTTTCTTCAGACTAAAATACTGTATTAAAGGAAAAAACACTGGCACGTTTGGTGCCAGCATAAAATTCAAGAATATCAGTTCTGGTGCTGCATCTGCAGCAGGCTGATGGGTCAGTAAATGTAGCTCCAGCCTGGTCTATGTTTAAGCTTTCCTCACAGTAACTCTGAAGCTGCACAGTTTCCAGATCAATTTGTTGCAGTGATTGTGAAAAAATGCTGTGTAAATACAGCACACTGACATGCTCACTGTCTGAGATCAGGCACGTTATGGCTGTTTACCTTGCAGTTTGCCGTCCAGCTCTCCCTCACAGATAAGTAGCATCCCTGCTGAGAGCAAATGCTGGTCCACTGTTTTGAGAACAGGGCCACATCATTCCTCCCCTGCAGATGAAGCCCTGTATATGTATGCCTGCCAGCAAAGAAAATCTAGGTAGATTTAGACAGCCCCCGCCCCCAATTCCATTACACTCTCCATAGAGCACCCGCAGCTCCATTCCCCACTTCATGTCATAATTATGCTGTTGTTATGGGCAGGGCTGCAGCGCTCAGTGGTCACTCGGCTCATATACTGAATTTCCGAGCTTGTTGTTATGGAGGATATAACTTTTTTAATACACCACAAAAAAAAGACAAAATATAGCTAAGATAGCTCTTAAGGCAGGCAACTGCAATGTATGGGTTGCCTGCCATGATCATGTCAGCTGCTCTTTAAATGCCTCACTATTTTTGGTGGGGACAGATTTTTTGAGAAGGCAAAATAAACATCGGCCTTTGAAACCCTGTTTCTTGCCCACATTAGGCTCATTCTAAATATTGCCAGACTTAGCTAGGTCTGGTCCAGTACGATAACATAAAGACAGAGTGCAGATTGGGCCCGTCCTGTCACCATGATCTGCAGGTGTCCTACTCCTTAGTGTGCCCCCCTTGAGATTTGCTGGGGAACTGCTTCTAGTACTCCCTTGTTCCAATTTATAACACTTATGACCATTTTACAAATGTTACAAGTGTAATAATCTACTCTGAATGTGCATCAAGTCTGTAATAAACTCACTTCCTGGGCGGTTGAAGGCCCTCAGCTGCACCTTGGACCTCACAACCCACCCAGGCCGTTCAGTTATTACAACAGTGCTGCGCACCTGACTGTGGGTCATTATTTACTGTGACCTCACTTTTGTGGCTTCTGGCCCAGTTTATTGAATTTGTGACAATGGAATGTTGTGGTGCTATATGCCACATAACCGACCATGGATTATTCTCTACTTATACTTAATGTACCAGTGACCTCACTTTTGTGGCTGTCGGCCCAGTTTTAATGAATTTGCAACAGTGGAATATTGTGCTGCTGTATCTCCCATTTTAACAGTTCATTTAAACTTGTCTGCTGCAGCAGTCTTTTAGCTTTCAAATCAACTTTTGCTTCTGAATTGTTTTGTTTTTAAATGAGTGACTCGCTTATCTCCCTGTTGCAGAGAATCGTTTATAGGTATATTGGTGTGCACAAAGGGGCAAACAAAGTAGGTGATTTGATACCTTTTATTTAACCAACAAGAACATTTTGGTACTCAAGCTTTCAGGCTTACACAAAGCCTTTCTTCGTGTGGTGGCAAGTCTTGACAAAAACACTTCTTACATGCCCTGGATGGTGCTACCTACTTTCAACAATTAACTCAAATTAAAATAACATATTGTGCATATGTTAACTGCTGAAATTAGGTGGCACAAACCTGTAATACATCAGTAATGCTTTTTGGTAAAAACTGTCATCACCTGAAGGAAGGGCTCTGTATAGGCCTGAACATTTGTGTACTGCAAATTTATTGTTGGTCCAATAAAATGTATCAAATTGCCTACATACTTTGTTCAGATATAACTGAACAGTTTCAGAGAGGGTACTGAAGAAATAATTTGATTGCTTGGTTTGATGTTTAATATAGTTCTTGAGTTTTGTCTAATAGCCTTTTTCTATTGGACTTTGATGTTCCAGATTCTAATTTCAGCCTGCCAACGATGACAGGGTTCGGAGCTTTAAAATGCCATGGTAATGCTTTTGTTCCTACATAATTGCTCTATTTTATGCTCCCTTGGCCATTTCTCCAGCACATTTCTTGGACTGGAATGTAATATGGTGCCCCTTGTAGCTTCTGTATACTAATTGTTTTTATGAGGTTGGTCTGAGGTTTAGCTAACCTGAAAGGCCAGCAGCTGAACATGCCTCCTCGCCTGCACAGGATATTGTATTGCCATTCTGGGATGGGAGTGAGCAGTTGGAAGTAGTAACTTCAAGTTCTTTCTCGCCATTTTGACAGTAGGCTGAACATTATCAGTTTGTAGACTTAAGGCAGTATATGAAAAAGCTAGAAAAGGGAAATAGATTTTGATTTTTTTGCTCGGTATGACAAGAGAAAATGTCAAGGGAAAGGCCATTTGTACCATGGCTGGAAAGCTTGATTGAAGTCTGTTTTTGGCTTCCTTCCCTACATTATGATTGTGGCAGTAAGCTAAAAATATGTATTCAGAGCTCTCACCTTTCACAGTCCAGGTCCCATTTATTGGGGGGATTTGTTCTCTCGTGACCCTCTGCAATCCAGCCCCTTCAGAAGAATAAAGACGAGAGCAATTACTGCTGTCTGCATAATGCCCTGGTGATACACATTACTAATTTTCTGTGCTGATTAAGACAACTGCAGTTCTCTCTTATATATAATCACTTCCATGGCACTGCTTTCCCTGTAATTATTGATGTGCACCCTAGCATCAAAAACCATTGTTACTGGAGTATTGCAGAGATGTAGAAAATCAGCATTTTGTTCTAGTATTCAGATTAACTGTAAAGTCAGTAGCTTCCATTGATTTGGAGCCTACAATAAAGTGTGCAAGTAAAAGAAATAAACAAGAATTAAAAACGCGGAAGTATGAAGCAATACTTTACAGTAGAACACTGTTGTACTGCCTTTTACATACAGTAGATAGACATATACTTATTTATAAAGCGCCCCTCCCCAGAGGCTCAGAGCACTGTACAATTTATAAAACAAATATACCAATAAAACATTCAGTAACACAGTAACAACACATGGCAATAACTCCATTTATGCAGTTCATGTGACAGTGAAAATATTGCACTTCTATCTTTTTATCCCATTTTACGTTTTCCTGTCTTGTAAGAAGCTATTCTTCCCCACTTTAAATCTGCTTTAATATTATTTAATTGTAAATTATGGAGAGTTCCATTAAATATGGCCACCCCCAGGTTTCCAACCATATTTTCATCTGTATTCTTTTTTTTTTTTTATTCTTCATTTTTATTGAGCACTGGTTAATAATAGTACATTGTGACACTTATTCAGTCATGAATATGATCAATACAGTTGATATCAGGACATTTCAGCTGAATACTAGATACTACATAATATTATTTATTTTAAGCACTATATACCAAATTCAGGTGTAACGAAGGAAACTGTCACTATATAAGGTTTACATTGTACATAAAGCCACTACTTGCCTAGTGGAGGATTGATCCAGGATTTGATTAGAGAAAACAACAATGGTATACAGTGCAGGTGTTTAAGTATAGAGAAAGATTAATTCATCTGTATTCTAACACCAGTTCTTAACATCACTCTTCATTTGGGTTGGATGAATTAGTATGCAACAAAAATGAAGAATTCAAAGAGAAAGCAGGCTCTCGCCATTCCCAAAATAGATGTTCTTCATAAAGAATCTCTTCACAGGGCACCATGCTTCTGTGTATCGAAAGTCCTTTATTAAAATGCAGTGTGCCAAAAAGCAGCAGAAACCATACAGACACACAGCACTGACATAATGTTTCGTGCATATAGCGCTTCATCAGAAGGGACTTCAGACAAAGCGCTATATATGCGAAACGTTGGCGTTGAACATTTGTATGGTTCACGCTGCCTTTGCCACATTGCACTTTATTAAATGACTTTGGATGTGTAGAAACATCGTGCCTTTTGAAGAGATCGTTTATTAAGAACATCTGCTTTGGGAAGGGTGACAGCCTGCCTTTCCTTTGAATTCTTTGGACAGTTTGTTGTAAGTGTTTTTGGCACCACAGCCTACCCTATGTGGAGTGGCTCACAGATTTTATATCTGTGCAACAGAAATGACTCCTTAACCATATAGGATTCTGGGGAAATCAAGGCTGTTCCTAGGCCAGAAAACTAAGAGCCCCATACATAGTCATTAGGGACTGTCACTAAATGGCCACAACAACCACTAAGCACCAGTCCTTTGTTCTGCGCCATATTGCGCTATTTACAATGGGGTCACAAGCTTTCCCTGCACAGTCTATAGCTTAATTGTGACTGTTGAGGGAAAGGGGTGGTCATTGCCGTACAGATGAAGCATATGGTCATGCACAAAGGCAGGGTGATCCCAGCTAACCCCAGTGCTGAGTTTAGTGATGCCCCCTGCCTGTAGAACCATTGCAAGTAGGCGATAGTGGCCTCGCTACTCTGCAGTTGGGTCATGAGAAGCTGGTGCTGGAGGTAGATTAATGTGGGACCTGTTGGAGAATAGCAGCATGCTGGGGAACGGGGCAAAGTAGGCTTTCGCTGGGCATCAAAGACTAAGAAGAGCTTGCTGAATGGATAGAGTGAGGCACATAAACCAGTATGTTAGCAGCTGCAAATCTTGTTTGCATTGACATAACATCTAGCTGACTGATTTGTATTGCGCCATAGTTACTGGTGAGATTCCTGCCCTCCGCAGCTAAGTCCAATGTTTGTGCATAGCAGTTTTAGGCAACGGAGCAATGGGGAGCCTCTGTCTACCCCGATTTGTACTGCCACTGAATGCGAATGGTATTGTGTCCTGAACCTTTAACATGGAGAACATAAACAAATGGCTGCTTTAAAACAGGAGTTGCTCTGTGTTATTTTGTACAGGCTGCTGAAAATTACCTAGAGCCCAGTCAATATTTTGACAACTGCAAGCTGCAAGCTTTTTAACTTGTGCTGTAAATCACTTTTATTTTTTTAATTTTTTCCTCTTTTTTTTTTTGTATTATTCTGCTTTTCTCACCCCTGACTGCAGCAGCTCCCATCCACAGTCGAGGCGAACTCCCAACCCCATGTGCGCCTTCTCTGCCATTTATCTGATCATCCTGATACTCCAGATCTTCCCCTGCTGGGTGGGGTGGTGAGGAGTTGCCAGACTTCTCCCACCCAGAACAACTTAATTCCGGTAGATGGTGGCCAGTCAACATGTTGAGTGCCCTCGGTATCAGCCCACTTGCCTCTGGGTAAGTATCCTTCTTGTTCCCCTGAGACGTCAGGGTGAAGGGACTCTTTGATGGGTGTGTGTGTGCAAATGTATGACAATACTCTGGCTGAACCAGCTGGCATCTCTCCTCTCAATCTTCAGCTCCCTGCCTGTATCCCCACCTATGATTACTCAGGTGCTGGTCATGCAGCGAGTGCTGGCACCCCCCACTCCTCCTAAGGAGGAGAGCATCCTCTGGGAAACTGGATCATCCTCTTCCGGTCGTCCCTCATGCTTGTTATTGAACCCAGGTCACCAGTGTCGGCGGCATTAGCACTACCATGGTGCTGATAGGCCACCAACCCCTCCTGTGATCTGTCACTATGGTTCCCTTCAACCCTTGATTTTCTGTCACTATGGTTCCCCTTAACCCAACCCCATGAGTGGGCTTTGCCATGGCTGCACTCTTCATCTGTCCAGACTGCGAGTGAGCAGCTTCGCACACAGCCAAGGCCAGTGCCACTCCATGATCAGTCATAAGGGGTGTGCAAATGCCACATGGCCTGTGCCCACCATCCCTAAGAGCAGAGCGCCCCACCTCCTTGAGACGGTTGTCCCCCAGCCAGCTGCAGCATGGAATTCCAGAGCTTATTGTGGCCAGATTAATTTAAGGTAACAGCAATCCTTGTTACCAGACTGGAATCCAGCAGTCTTTTTTTACTTGAGTTTTTTTTATCTGTTACATCATGGCCAGTTTGTAAATGATTTTAATACTGAAGTGGTGCACGGGCAGCAATGTTGTTGTCACCTAGGTCTGGGTCCCAGAAAAATCAGACTGCCATAACTTCCAACTGAATTTAGCACAATATTGTTTTTAGCAGGGATGCCAACTCAGTGTAACATGTTCCTGTAACAACAGGGTCATTTTCTTGTAAATTACATTGTTTCCTTTGGAAGATGAATCACTGTGTTTGCCTGTATAAGCCATACAAGTTACTGGTAACAGTGCCCTTGTACTGTAGATTGCTCCATTTTCCTGTAAAATACAGAAGTCTCTGTAGATTTGGGAGCCCTGTTTGTTTATAATTTGAACGATACTTTGACAGTCCATTTATTTGGTAGATGTAGCTTTTAGACGTAAAAAAAATTCCACAGTATTCTACCCTCGCTTCCCCTCCTTTCAATGGTACTGGTGGCAGTGTGGCTGTGGTCCTGCAGGCTTCCTCTCAGATGCATGTTCCAAGTACTCAACAGGGCTCAGTACTGAGAGCAGTTGGATCAGTGGTGACATTGTTGCTTCTAATTCCTCCCTCCCCCTTCTGACTTTTTCCTCCTCACCCAGGGGTAACCCACTCAGCAAGATGGTGACCCTCTGCCTAGCATGACTGCGATTCAGGAGTTTGCTGCACAGGTTTTGCCTTTTTTAATTCCCAGCAGTAAGGCTAGTTCTGACTCTTAACTACTGTCCTCTACACAGAGGGTTGACCCACTAGCACTAGGATTAGTGAGCTAAGGCACTGTGTTGGCTATAAGATGTTAGAGACAGAACAGTTTACAGTAGCCTTAAATACAGTGAACGTACCAAACTCTGTTTTGTGTTTTACAGATCCAGTACCTTATTTCTACAGTATTTCTATGCATATTGTTACTTGCCCTAATTGGCATTACTTAGCGCAGTCTTGATTAGTCTCCATTTGACCCTACATAGCCTGACTCTAGGGTATCCAAAGCTTTGAAAGTCCGAGGATAAATAAAATAAGGGAATAAAGTTTAACCGGGCACATAGAGTGCAGTTTTCTGCATTTTTGGTATTATGTGGGGTGTATGACAGTTTCAGTGAGGAAGGGATGTTTTTAATCTGCTGAGAACATTGAACAGTTTTATTAGGCCTAAAGAAAAAAGAAAAAGCTTCTCTGCTGCCTAGTCATCTTGCAGACATATTACTTTATTATTTACATGTGTGGGTTTATGTAGCAAGGCATTCCTAAATAGGATCTTTTTTTTCTGTGAACATTTTTATTCTTAAAGATGAAAAATTGAATAAATCATATAGGAACCATCAGAGGTAATTGGACAGATAATGTATTTATATCATCATGATGTGTTAACATACTGTACATGTGTAAGCTCTGTGCCCCAAGTGTGTTGCCTTTTCATGCTGCTGTTGACAGGGTTCTCGTTTGATAGCACACCACTAGAAGGTGTTGACATATATTCAGATCCCTGATTAAATGCTTTAAAATGTGCTACTCAGAAACTAACCCTGATGCTCTTTGAGCATGTGGTGCTAGGGAATGGAATATATTTCCCTGCACAGTGAAAGTGATAGCAAATGTTTGCAAACAAAAAGCGAGGTGATTGTTACTGTGCTAACGACCACATGCATTTTGAGAAAATGTTGATGAGTGCAATATATTTTCTTTATTTACGGGGAAATGCAGGTGGTGTAATCTGAAGCAGTGTTACTGTTAGGTGACTGGCGCTTTTTTTTTTCAATTTTGGATTCTTTCTGTAATATTGCAACATTAATCTACATAGTTTGACATCAATACTAATTACGGTGTGGATCAAAAGAGCTGTCTGATTTAGTGTAGCACTTATGATGTTCAAATTTGAACCATTGTAGAGTCACTTTTTATAAAAGCCATATAAAGTTTTACCTTTAACAGGATCCTGTTAATTGATGATCATCTCAAGAATGATTTCACCCTGTGATGCATTATGTATTTTGGGATCTGTACTATCAATTGTTCGAATCTGTTGCCACCGACTGAATATTCTGGTAATGGATGCATGTTATCACAGTGGGCAGCATCTTGTATGATCATTCTAAATACACTTAACAATCCATTAACTACCTAAAGACCTTAGCAGTTGTTATCCTTCCCCGTCATACCTTGTGGGTCTCCTTATTACTCCATTAAGCAGTTTGTACCATAGTTTGAATCTGAACATTTGACTTTATATAATATGCATTCCTACCACCTAGTTGTTTTGGTCAAAGGAAGAAAAACAGGCAGCATACGTTTTGTTTATTTTCCAGTACAGTACTGCAAAGCACTGTTAATGCATTGTTATCAGGACCTACAGTATTTTTATTGCAGTTTATAAAATAGACGGCTAGTATGTTGCAGGTAGGATTGTACTGTTTTAGGCGGTCACACAGTGAAACAAAGGCCTATGTAGTATGCATTATTACACAATCCTTTTCTTTGTTCTGGTCATTTCTGAAATCTAATGGGCTGTGGGGTGCTACTATGTGAAGTATGTTTTGTCACTTGTCTGCCCTGTGATGTCACGCTGTCTCTCCCTTAACCTGTTAAAGTGCTAGAGATTTGACCTCTGATCTAATAAATAATGTGTCTTGTGCTGAACTGAAGCCGAGTAATGCTTGATCATTTTTCATCGCATGCTGTGTCTGACACAGCTCCGAAATATGAGAACTGCACTGTTATTGGCTGACATTCAGAGAATGGCAGGGCCAGTGAAGCACTCACTTTCCCATCTATCAGCTAAGTTTCCTTCCATTCCGTGCAGAAATGAGAATGCTTTGTAGAAGACTTTGTTCTGAGTTTTTGACAGCAGAGAAACATATGAAGAATTGCATTTACACTTTTAGCTTTTATGATTTAAAGTATACGATAAAGAAAATGAAGATAGTCATTTTAATAGGCAAGCGTGGATCAGAAAAAACATCTACTGGAGTGTGTCGAAACCTGTCCAGAATATAGCAGTATTGTGGATTTTTGGGACAGCTTAGTTACTCAGGAGAGCCCAACATCTTGTTTTCGTATTATTTCATTTATTGATTTTAAAAGATTTTAAAGTACAGAACATTGCATTCACTCGGTGCATTACATTACAACCACATACTGGTAAACTTACAGAGGAAACATATAAAGCAAAACAAACTGCCATGCAATACAACCAGTCCATTCCAATAGGTTATATTATACATGGTTTTTGAATCGAGCCACTTACGTGTCAAAGTTCCTGTGCTACATACGGGATCTTAGGGTACCAGCCGACTCAGACCCTCTCTTGCCACCATCTCCTTGACTCCTAACATGCACCCTCTTTTAAAATCTGGGTTTCCATCAAGGACAAGGAATTCAAAAAAGGTTCCCAGGACTCCAGAAATGTCTCTTCCTTCCCTTCAGAAAATATGATAGCCTTTCCAAGGTCAGCGTTTGAACGACTAATGTTTTCCATTGCTGTAGTGTGGGTGTCACACATGAAACCCATGTATTAAGGATATACTGTCTGACCAGAGTCAGAAGAACCCTAATCCAGTGTGGAAATGGCTCCCTTCCCTCCTGGCCCATATTCTCAATGCCAAAAAAGCAGAAAAATTGGTGTCATCACTGCCTGGTGCCCCGAGGTAGCCCAGAATTGCCTCAGCAAGGGACATTTCCAAAAATAATGCATGTACGTACCCAAGGCCTCCCCACACCTCCTGCACACTGTGTAAATTGATGGATTAAACCCATGTACAACTGTTGGAGGGCAGAACAGGTGATGTATATATTTGTATTGGGATTCCTTCTGTTTATTACAGTGCAACAAACACATATGCAATTGCATAACCGTGACCCAGTTCTCCGCTGAGATACTTGTTCCCAAATCCCACTCCCAAAGTGCTTTATGTTTGCCCGACAGGTCAGGAAAATAAAGTCTCTCCTGTCTTGCCACCTTTTGTATCAGCCCTTTGCTCTCAATTCTGGAAGCATATACTATCTGTTCTACTTGTGCTAATGGTGAAGCTTCCACAGGGTCTCTACCCAGACCTCTGCTAAAGGCCAATATTTGTACATATTGTAAAAATGATGAGAGCTCGGGAGCCCTGTTTTCCCCTGCAGGTCTACAAAAGAGCACATCCCCTCCCTTGTAAAGAGGTTACCTTGGTATTGCACCCCTCTCTCCTCCCATTCTTTAAACTTTCCATCTTCCAACCTGGGTAAGAAGTATGGATTGCATGCCACAGGCACCAGCAGTGTATTGTCCTCTGCTGCACCTCTGCGTTGTTTCACTTGTTCCCATGCCTCTAACACCCAGACAGCTAATGAGTTTGCATTACCTAATCATTCATATGTCTTGTTCCCCCTTCCTCCAGATCCAACCGACAAGCTGCTGGACTTTGATTCATCCAGCCTTGTATATATCAGTGTTGGACTGGTAGAGAGTAGCCTTTAAGAGCCGGGAAATTAAGGCCCCCCCCAGATGTGTCGGCTTTTAATTGTTGCAAACTCATTCTAGGGCATTTTCCTTGTCATCAAAATGTTGCAAAGCCCTATTCTAATCCTCGAAGGTCAGCCTTAGTGAGCCCCATATGGAGCATTTGCATCGTGTCTAATAGCCTGGCTTAGGATATTCATTTTCAGTAAATTAATCCATCCTATCCATGAGATAGGGAGTGTCCTCCACCGCGTTAGGTCATTTAGGATAGTTGTAAGCAGGGGGTTGTAATTTAGCTGGTACAGGGTGCTCAAATCCCCAACAACCTATTTCCATAATGGAAAGTCGCTATCACTTCCCCCCTTGCCTCTCTTCTGAAACTTCCTTCTCACTTTCCCCTGTCCCAACTGCCTGGAAACATGCCACAGTCTCCTTCCCTAAAGGTGGTACTCCCTCTATGCCTGGTAATTACTGGACTGTATCCCTCCTACCCATCCTTGCCAAGTTCCAGGAACATGTGGTACTATCCCAACTCTCCTCCTAACTTAACTCTTACTGCTTCTTCACCCCTTTCCAGTCTGCTTTCAGGAAGCAGCACTCCACTACCACCTCCCTGCTCAGGTTCACTGACTCCATTCTTACTGGGATGAATCGTGGCCACATCACCTCTGCCATCTTTGCTGACCTAGCAAAGGCTTTTGTCACTGTCTCCCACCCCATCCTTATTGCCAGACTCTTGACTGCAGGCCTCTCTGACACTGCCCTAAATTGGTTCCAGGCCTACCTTACAGGAATGACACAATCCGTCCGGATTGCTGATGCTCTGTTCCCCCACCCCCGTCAATACCAGGGTCCTTCAGGGTTCTGTGCTCGGTTCCCTTTTATTCTCCGTCTTCCTTAATGACCTTCCTGCGATATGCTCTTCCACGTCTATCCACATGTGTACTGATGATACTGTCCTGTACACCTCTAGTCCCTCCCTTACTGATGTGGCGTCCAGACTCGAGCATGACTTTGATAAGGTTCAGCTCTGGTTACGCTCAAATCATCTGTTCCTAAACACCAAGAAGGCCGTTTCCATGACCTTTGGCACAAGGCAGAGAGACTCTCTCGATTCCCCTCCCTCCTGTCTTTTCTCACCTCCCTCCCCTCCTTTCTCACCCTTGATGGGGCTATACTGGAGGATACCTTCTCATTTAGGTACCTCGGGGTTTTGCTTGACCCACACCTTGACTTTTCTGGCCACGTAGATAACATCCTCAAAAAGCTGCACTCCAAGCTAGATGGCCCTATACAGGAACCATGGGTGTACTCCCTTGCAGGCCAGACATTGTCTGGTTCAGAAAATTATCCTCCTGGTGTTTGACTATGTTGATGTAGTCTATGGTGCCACTCCCAAGGCTTCTCTAGGCAGCCTGGACACCCTCTTCCATTCCTTTTGTCATTTTGCTCTCCACTGCCCTCCTTGTAGTTACCCGCCACTGCACTCTCTATCAGTCTCTCTCCTTCTCCTCCCTCAGTGACAGGTGCTGTTTCCACCATGCCAACCTTGTAGCAAAATTCTGGTATGGTACCCTACCAACGTACCTCTCCTCCTCTCTAACACTTCCACCCCCTCCCTCCCACTCCCTTAGAAACCATGGCTGTCCCCCCAGGTCCTCCGCTGCAGGACAGGCTGCATTTTTCCACCGTTTCTCAAAACTGTGGAACTCCTTTCCCCAGTCTGTCTGCCACACCTCCTCCCCATATGCTGTCTCTTCCCTCCTATGTACCTTCTTTGCCTCTATCTGCAACTGCCCCTAATTCCTCCCTACCTTCTGCATCCTTACCTCCCTCACTACTACCACCTCCTTTTCCCCCAAACCTACCCCCAAGATGCTTTCTTCTGGCCTGTCTAGATGCCCTACCCCACAACGCCTCCCCATCTCTTATATTTTCCCTACCCCGTCCCTGTCTGCCTACACCTATACCTACCTCTCACTTTGCTATTTTGCCACTGTGCTTACAGAGTCATCTGTTTTTTGCAGTCTGCTGCTCCTGTGCTAAATTCTTTTCTCCTCTATTCAGCCTACCTCCAACAATATGCACTTATTTTTTTGTACATAAATGTAAATTACTCGATCTACTGTTGACTTGTTTAACTATGTTGTTGTACTGCTGTACATCTCTTGTTACCCCCGACACGACTGGAAATGAGCCTTGCTGCTTAGTTTTTCTTCATGGTGAAACTTTTAAATAAATAAAAATAAAGGTGCTTAAGAGAACCACTGACCTCTTGTAATCCTCAACTCCCCACCGTCCCCCCCCCGGCCACCCAATATACAGTAGCTTGGACTTGTGTAAATTAATCTTATAGCCTTAGAAGGTAGCAAAATCAGCAATTTCTTTGAGCAGTGCTGGCATCGAGCGCTGTGACTCCGTAATATACAATAGCAGATCATCTGCGTATAAAGTAATTTTGTGCTGGGTCCCTGTTTTCCCAGTAACTCCCTGAATTTCCCTATTCTCCCTTACCTTAACAGCTAAAGGCTCGATGGCAAGCGCGAAAAGAAGTGGGGAGAGGGGGCACCCCTGCTTTGTCCCTCTTCAGAGCCGAAACTCATCTGTTAGAGTTCCATTCACCAAAATTTGTGCTACTGGGGCCTTGTAAAACAGCAGTAGCAGACAACAGAGTCTTCTCCAAGGCCAAACTGCTGCAGTGCCTTAAACAAATATCTCCACTCTATGCGGCTGAAGGCTTTTCCAGAATCCATGGACAACATACATGTGCAGTCTGGATGGTGAGATCCCCAGTGTACCACATTTAACAACTTACACATATTGTGATAAGAAAATCATACGCAAACAAAACCAGTCTGGTCTGAATGGACAACAGTATCTTGTTTTCAGTGGTGTTGTGCTTCTATCCAACTTAACAGCTTGGAGGACTGAAGCACAAAGAGGTTAAGGAATTTGGGCTAAGTTCTACAGTGATTAAGTGGCTCTGATGGGATTTAAACCTGCACCCAAAGTCTGTGCTTTAACCACTGGACCACACTGTCTCTTTGTGAATCCTTTTTTGATGTGAAAAGATTTGATCATTAATTATCTGCACATTTTTACATGCATCTAATTATCATTGTTTTATTAAAATGACCTCAAACCTATAAATATGTAGTGGGACATATGTTATTGTTCTGATGTTATTGTTTCCAGAATCATTATGATTGGAGGAAATTATGATGATTTTCTAATGTCTTCAGTGCTAGTAATATTTATCATCATTGAGAAGCCCTCACCGAGATGAGGGGAAGTATGTTTAAATTATCATAATGGGACAGAAAAATGGCACAGTTCTACCACCCCTGATGGTGACTCTGGTTTGGGAATGGACCAGGGTCACTCGGGGGCCAGCCAAGTGAGGGAGGACTGAGCCTCCAGCTGTCCTCCCTCAGAGTGGGGTGAGGTTCCTGGATCCCACCACTTGACTGCCATCTGGCAGAGGCTTGATGGCAGCGATGGCGGGAAAAGCGAGTAGTGAGGGTATCGGCAGACATGGCACACTGTGTTGTAGGTCACAGCGTGCACAGTGCCCTAGGGACCACAAGGAGGAAAACCTCAGTTTGCTCAGTGTCCTCCGCAGGCCCCATGTGACCCTACAGGAAGGCCACCTATCAGTGGATAACCTTTTGTTCCCTAGGATGAGTCCATGATGGGACTGTGGGGCACCGCCGAGTCAGGGAACGAAAAACCCAGCGATGAAAAATGTATATGAGAACAAAAAAGATGGCACAATTTGAGCCTTGTGAGAAGTAAAACAGTTTGATACATGACTTTTTAATAGTTCAACCTAAGTGAAACATAGAAACATAGAATTTGACAACAGCTAAGGACCACCTGGCCCATCCAGTCTGCCCATTCCTCCCTACCTACACCATTACCGCAGACCATACCTGATCTACAGCTCTTTCCCCTTCCCCTCTTCCTTTCCAGTATGATTCCCTATGCTTATCCCATGCATTCTTGAATCCCACCACTGTTTTCGCCCCACCACCCCCAGTGGAAGGCTGTTCCAGGAATCCACTTCTCTTTCTGTGCAGCATTATGTGACTAATAACTCAGAAACTTTTAGTCCAGCTGATTGATGCCTTGCAGAAACAATAGTGGTACCTGTCTTCCTCGTATCCTTCCATCCCCTTGCAGCTATCACCATAGGGTATTCACCCTCACTAAGTGGACTTGAAGCACACACTAAACACTTTGAGTGACAGGGAGGGGGTTCTCCCTGCTGGTTATGTGCTGTTCCCACTTACATTGTCCATACCTTTGCCTCCATTGAACAGCAGGCACACCAGGATTGGAGTTCCTGTTAGTTGGGTGGAGATTTTGTTGTTATAAGGCGCTTTTTTCTTAGTGTTAGTGAATGGACACTTGATATTATTTTAATGGGACTCCACAGCATTAGCAGAGTTCTATGCTTATCAGGGACATTGCAACTTTGTAGCCCTGTTTTCATTGTTTGGTACTGTGCATATAGTGCAGCAGGACAGAGATGCTCAGGAGGCAGGCAAGGTCCTGGTCCACAGTAGGGGACAGCTGTGCCTCCCCTCTGGATCAACCCATTTCTGCCAGCCTGCTTTTGGTTCTCTCTGATAGCACCTGCCACAGTTGCACTGAGGAGCAGATTTCCCCCTTGATTTTTTGCAGCTGCACCTATATGAAATAGACCAAGGTGGGACTGGCAGCAGCGATTGGTGGGTCGGCAAAGTCACATGGCCGCAAGCAGCCAAGCCATGGGGAGCTGTTGCAACCTTCCTCCATTGGGTCATTTTGTATCTGTCAGACAGAGAGAATGACAGTGATGCTCATGAGGTAATTATTTTTTTGCAGATAGGGTCTCATAGCAACATTGGCATGGTGGCAAATGGTCATGAAGGCAGTGAGAAATCACCAGCCTTCCTCTTTCGTACTAAGGACTATTGATTATATATATGTAGCTTGTCTAAAGGCTAAGGCAGGAAAAGTCATGGTTGGAAGGACAAAGGAGAGAAAAAATGGCAGTCTTTCAGGAGCGTGGTAGCTAATCAACTCAGGAGTAAGGGGGACTTGAGATGCGAAAAGAAAAAGAGGCTATTGTCTCTTGTGGTTCAGACAGACTTATTCCTTGTCATTTTCCCTTTGCTGAAACAAATCTGCTAAGAAGCTCACAGAAAGAATTCCCCCTCACACTGTAGCTCCTCCTCATCCTCATGGGACCAGGAGTCCATGGACTCTTGAGTAGGCTCTGGCTCCGGAATGCAACTTTAAAGCAGTAGATCTTCCCAACACAATTTAACATTTGCCCACACTCTTTTTTAGCTTCAGTAAACCTGGTACCCAAATGGACAAGCAAGGCAGGCTTTTCACTTCTGGGGATTTGCAGGGATGGATGCTCGTGGTACACTTGGACCTGGTCCAGTGAATTAGGAAAGGGTGATCATCTCTAAGGAAGACACCAGAAGTACCTGGGCTGTTAATGAAGTTATATAAATTCTTACAGAACAACTTCAATACTTTCTTTTCAGTCCCTAATGCAGACCTGACCTTGAGATCTGGTGCATGAGTTGGTACTTCCGGTAGAAAGAAACATGTGTCTCCAAGGATCCCCATGATAAAAAGGTAGATGCCCTGCTCCTCAGAGTCTGAAATGGCAGCTATGTGCAGGCGAAGTGTTTTCAGCTTACATGGCCATGGTGGAAGACCAGTGGGTGTAGGCGGTATTTCTGTCACTAAATAGAAAAAAAGAGGGAAGTAGTGCGGTCAGGTACATCCAGAAGAACCTCAGTAGAACCACAGTTTTCCGGCTGATGCAGCCCTAGATGCAGTCTCACTTGCCAGTCACTCTGTGGCCACTCGCCTAATTGCTGGAAGGACTATTTGGCTTAAGCCTTGGACTGTCGATCAGACCTCTAAGGCTAAGCTGATTAAGTTCCTCTTTAATATGTCTAGCCTTTGTGGAGATGATCTTGGCAAGTGTACTGCAACTGCACTTAGCTTCCCTCGCGGGTCTACCTTCTCCCCATCCATCTTCTATTGTCTTTGTAGATTCCTGTGTATACTGGCATGCATGCATCTTCCTTCCTTCCTTCCTTCCTTTCCATTCTACCTAAGTTATCTCCTATATTTATTAGGTGTGGTAAACTTACTGTTAAGTGATGCTTCTAATTTACCTCTGTGTATTGCTATAACCAACCTACTCTAGGTACCATGATATTCCTGCTGTTTTTCTATGTTGTACTGATAGTATTAATTTTCTGTGATGATTATTATTATTAAGTGGTGGTAAACTTACTGTCATGTGATGCTTTTGCCTCTACGTATTTGTCACAACCAATCTACTCTGTACCATGATATACCTGTTGTGTTACTATGATGTATCCTTGTACTGATTGTCTGTGATGTTTAGTACTTTGTATAAGGGAGCTCCTTGTGGATGAGCGTACTCAGTGGAAGCTATCCCTACACAATAAAGTGAACTGAACTGAAGTGTATCCAAGACCTGGGAGGTCTGGAAAAGATGCATACGAACTTGGCCCCGGGTTTCACAAAGGGCAGGAGTCTTAGAAGAAGAAAGTTTGGCCAAAGCCAGTCCTTTTGAGGTAGTGAGTTTAGAAAAAAATAGAGGTGGTTTCTCGCAGGGTTTACACAGAGGATAAGGCAGGCACTCTGACTCTTCCAGAGGCGGATGCCAGCAAAGCAAGCAGTCCAGTTTCTGAAGGTGCACCAGCCCACTTCAGGAGCAGCCTGTCAGGTGGGCATTTCTATTTTGTATTCAACAAAATAAAAACAAATAAACAAAAACATCTGCAGCATTTTGCACTGAAGTGGGCTGCATCCAGTTCAGACAGGTGGACCAGGGAAGTAGTGACAAAAGGATAATCTATCGAGATCCTCCCCATCCACTATTATTTTCTCAAGGGATTGGGGAAAGTGAAACTGTTCCAGAATGTGTTTAGACGTTATTGGACATGGTGGTGATTTTTCCAGTTCCAAAACAAGAAAGAGGCAGCAGGGGCTTGTACTCCGTATATTTTATTGTCTCATAAAAGACAGGGTTTCTTCCTAGAGCTACTGGACCTGAAATATCTGAACAGGTTAGTTTGGTAGGGGAGGTTCCACATGGAAACTCTCTGGACAATCATCCAGGCAGTCCAACCAGGAATCTCCTCTGCTCACTGGACATCAAGGAGGCATACCTGCACATATACATTGCTCTTCACCACTAGAAGTACTTTAGGTTTGCTGTGGGAGCCTGGGATTTCCAGTACAAGGCCCTCCTCTTCAAGTTGCCCTCGGCATCTCAATGTTTACCAAGGTGGTGGTGATTCTAGCAGCCAGATATAGGGAGCTAGGACTTAAAGTTTATCTGTATCTGGCTTATGGGCTTTGTCACTGACCAAATCCCAGTTAGACATTCAGATGATGAATGGCAGATTCACCTAGATATGTTTGCCTGATTTGCAGCCTTTGGGGGAAACCAAAGCTAGACCTGTTCACGATAAAGAATCATCATCAGCTAACTGCCTTTTGCACAATGGCTTGGGACCCAGAAGATTGATGCCCTCTCTTTCTGCTCCTTCCTGTGAACAGAGGAGAGACTTTATGCATTTCCTTCTTTTAGTCAGCTAGTCAGACAAGGCCAAGTCTCCATAATTCTGATAGCACCTTATTGACCCTGAAGGGTGTGCGTCTCACCTGAAGGAATTGTCAACAGAACCATTCCTCTGGCTGCCAGATAGATCAGATCTGCTCCTGCAAGGACCCCTGTGGTACCAGGGACTAGAAAAACTCAACCTCAGGGTTTGGGAGGTGGAAGAAGGAAATTCAAGACTCTAGGATATTCAAGTAAGGGGGTAAACATTTTCATAAGCGCTAGAAAGGCATCAGCTATTAGTGTTTATTAAAGAGTGAGGCAGACATTTACAGCCTTGAGCCACTAAGAAGAAGAAGAAGAAAAGAGCTGCAAAGGCAAAACTAGCAGACATCTTGGAGGTCTTGCAAGAAAGTATGAACATGGAGCTATCCCTTTCTACCTTGAAGGTACAGGCATCAGATTTGTCAGCAATTCTTTTAGAAGTGAGTGGAGTGGCAGCAGTTGCTCATACATGTGGTAAGGTTTTTGAAATCTGCTTCACTCCAAAATCCCAGATTGTTTTATTTATTTAGTTGTTTAACCGGGAATAGCACACTAAGCTGAAAGCTTTTTTACAGGAGCGACCTGGGAGCACCGGGAAGGTAAGTGACTTGCTCAGGGTCACACAGTATGCAAGTGGAAGCTGTGGGATTCAAACCCAGGTCTGGTCTGCTGGATGTCACCAAATTTGCAGCTCAAAGCCTTAAACCACTGCGCTATACTGCCTCCTGATTTAAACATAATGTCCTGAAATGGGATCTTACGTTAGTACTGTACAAGCTCAGGAAAGCCCTGTTCGAGCCAGTAGTCCAAGTGGATCTATTTCATCTGACATTAAAGGTGGTTTTGCTTGTTGCCATTATGACAGCAAAAAGAGTCAGGCAGCTGGCAGCCCTCAACTTCAGGAAACCACACTGCAGGGTTTTTTTCAAGGCAAAATTGTCCTGTGGACTGTGATGGACATGAACTCTTTGTTTCACAGGAGCCAGGAACCGAGTCTCCCCTGTTTTTGTTCCAGCCCTAAGCATTTTGTAGTGAGGAAATTTCATGCCCTCAGTGTGCGCAGAGCTCTTAAATGCTGCTTAATATGAATAGAGGGTTGGGGGCAGACTATGTCCCTATTTATTCACCTGAAAGGTAAAGCTAAAGGGAAGAAGGCATCATCTTCAACCAGATGACTCAGGGAGACAATTTCACTAGCATGTATTAAAGCAGGTAATCCATCTCATGAGAGATGGAAAACGCATTCAAACAAAGCATTCATTACCTCCTGGCTAGAGTGAGCTATGGCTATGCCGACAAACATCTCTGTTAATATTTCCATTAAGAATTACAGGTTAGTTTTGGAACCCACTCGGGAGGGAGCAATCTTAGACCTGGTACTCCCAAATGGGGACAGAGAGAGGATCTCTGATCTTGAAGTGGGTAGCCATCTGGGAACAAGTGACCACCAAACAGTGTGGTTCACAATAAACTTGGCTGTAGAGTCAAGCCACACAAAAGTGAAGGTACTGGACTTCAGGAGGGTTGATTTTGTCAAAATGGGAGAGTGCCTCAGAAAAACACTAGCAAACAGGCAAAAAGGTAGGGTGGAGCAACAACGGGGAAACATCAAAACTGCCATCACAGAAGCAACAAGCCTTTGTGTGAAACAAATCAATACGAAAGAAAAAAACACTATGGTTCGCAAAAGAAGTGGCGGGGAAGGTAAGGGAGAAAAAGATAGCATTCAGGAAGTATAAAGAAACACAGAAGGAGCAGGACAGAGAAGTGTACCAGATAAAGCAGAAGGAAGCGGGGAAGGCAGTCAGAATAGCAAAGGCCCAACCCGAGGAAAAGATAGCCAACTCAGTTAAGAAGGGGGATAAAACCTTTTATAGGTACATTAGGGAGCAAAAAAAGACAAAGGCAGGGATACTGAGGCTGAATAAAGAGGAAGGTGGTTGGGCAGAGAGCGACAGTGAAAAAGCAGGGATACTGAACGAATACTTCTGCTCAGTATTCACAATGGAAAAGCAGCGAGAGATACCTAATCCAGTCAATAGAAGCACTCTGGATAGGGGTTATTATTAGCCCTTCTATGGAAGAAAGGGTTCTGAAAGAACTCTTAAAACTGAAGGTGGATAAAGCAATGGGGCCTGATGGGATTCACCCCAGAATTCTAAAAGAACTAAGGGAAGAACTAGTAACACCACTGACTACCATTTTTAATAAATCATGGGAGGATGGTGTGGTACCTGAGGACTGGAGTAGGGTGGATGTGATTCCCCTTCACAAAAGTGGGAGCAAGACAGAGGCAGGAAACTACAGACCTGTTAGTTTGACCTCAGTGGTAGGGAAAATGATGGAATCACTTCTGAATGAAAGTATTGTTGAGTACCTGGAGGCCAGTGGGGCACAGGACCTAAGGCAGCATGGATTCACAGCAGGAAGGTCATGTCAGACAAATGTAATTGATTTCTTTGACTGGGTGATCAAAGTAGTAGACCAAGGAGGGGCTGTGGACATGGCCGACCTAGACTTTAGTAAGGCATTTGACACAGTCCCACACAAAAGATTAATAAACAGATTAGCCAGCCTGGGAATGGGTTCCAGGGTGGTAGCCTGGGTAAAACACTGGCTAGACAACAGGACACAGCGGGTAATAGTAAATGGAGTCCACAGTGAAGAAAGGAGGGTTACTAGTAGGGTGCCGCTGGGTTCAGTACTGGGGCCGGTCCTTTTTAATGTCTTTATAAGTGACATTGCAGAGGGACTGGTAGGGAAAGTATGTCTCTTTGCAGATGACACAAAGATCTGCAACAGAGTTGATATGCAAGATGGGGTGGAAAGGATGAAAAGGGACTTGGCAAGGTTGAAAGAATGGTCAAATGTATGGCAGCTTAGAATCAACGCAAAGAAGTGCAAAGTAATGCATCTGGGAAACAAAAACCCAGGGGAAGAGTACACAATGGGGGAGATACTGACAACAACAAAAATGGAAAGGGACCTGGGGGTAGTCATATCAGATGATCTAAATGTGGGCCAGCAATGTGAGAAGACAGTAAGGAGGGTATGGGGGGATACTGGGATGCATAGGGGGAGGCATCACCAGTAGAAAACAGGAAGTTGTTGGCCCTCTGCACCGACATCTAGAGTACTGTGCACAGTTCTGGAGACCCCATCTCTGCAAAGACATAGACAGGGTGGAGGCTGTCCAGAGGAGGGCAACCAAAATGGTGCTGGGTCTGCACCTAAAGACATATGAAGAAAGACTAAAGGAGCTTAAGATGTATAGCCTCGAGGAAAGGAGGGAGAGGGGGGGACATGATAGAAACTTTCAAATACCTCAAGGGAATCCACAAAGTCCAGGCGGGTAGCATCTTTCAGAAAAAGATGTGCAAGAACGGGGTTTTAAATAATTGATTAGCAGTTTTTTTCTTGGGACGATGCTAACTATACAGAAAGTATTTATATAGATTTTCTAGAAGTGCTGTTTTTGTTAAACACAGTGAGGCAAGAGCTATTAATTTTCACAAAGTTTTAGCACTTTTATGAGCAAAACGCTAATCAATTTTTAGAGTTAAATAAAACCCTGAAGAACAAGGGGGCACAATTTGCAGATAGAGGGGGGACGGCTCAGAGGTAATGTGAGGAAGTATTTCTTCACAGAGAGGGTTGTAGATGCATGGAACAGCCTTCCTGAGGAGGTCGTAGAGTCAAAAACAGTGGGAGAATTCAAGAATGCATGGGACAGACATAAGGCAATTCTAGTGGAGGGTAGGAGGAAGTAGGCCGTTGGTTAATTAGGATCTGCAGCTTATCTGTTAGGTAGGGAAATGGGCAGACTAGGTGGGCCAAGTGGTCCTTATCTGCCGTCAAATTCTATGTTCTAGGGACATGGATATGTTGTTCATCCACACTTATTGGCAGGTTTCTTGCCACTTTAAATCTTGCCGGAAGGTCTTCAAGCTGGCTCCTCCCACCCACCCGGGTGGTAAAACTCTCGGCTCCGCCCCATGACGCCACATCTTCCTTACCACTTGGAAGCTCAGGTTCCCTCCTTAGCGTTCTGCGTTTCAACTGGTTCCTGGAATTTTCGGTCTTCGAAATCAATTGGAAGTTTTTCTGAAACTTCGATCTTTCTTCCTTTTCCGGCCCCGGGAGGTGCCCGGTTAATTCCTCCAGGAGAGACCCGCACTCCACGTGCGTTTACTGCCTTGACCTGGATCATGATCCTCAGCTTTGCGATTTTTGTTGTGCTCTTTCGGCCAGCTCTCTGTAGGACCGTGCGGCCCGTTCGGGGCTGGGACATCCTGTAGTTTTTCCCCGCTCCGGAAAATCCCTCGGATCATCGGGCGTCCGCTTCGGCTGCTTCTGAGCAGCTTGATCCCACCGGGAAGGGGGCGGCTCCACCTCCCTCTTCCTCGGTTGTGGCGCTTATCCCGCTGTCCTTGGGCTCTACTCATGCAGCTTCGTTCAAGGAGCTTCATCAGTCCCTTTCCTCGAAGGGAGAGGGACCCTGGGGACCTGCCCCTCGGCCCAACTCCAAGGTGCCGCAGGCAGGGTCCCTTCATCGGCCCGGCGGGAGCGGAAAGTCCCCCTCGCCGGCCGACGCCGCTCGGGTCGAGGATGCGGCTTTGGCCACTGGCCTCACGGTGTCCCTGTCAGGTCAGCCGCCAGGACCCCTGTCGACGCGGGCCGAGCCTCCTCGGCACGCCATCTGGGCTGTCTCCCTGTTGAGTGCTGCAACCTTCGCTGCCCCACCAAGGGGCTGAGGTTCTGCCAGTACCTTCGGTCGACAGTCCTCGGCCAATTTTTCCGAGCTGAAGGAGGAGTGGGCGTGCTCCGCTCCCTCCCAAGCCCGCCTTCGTTCCCCGAGATCGGGTCTCGGTCCTCCTCTCGGTCTGGCCGCTCACGCCGACCTTGGTGTTCTCGGTCGGGGCACCGAGTCTAGTGGCTTTGCCGTTCTTCCTCGTCCCCCTCATCGGATGAGGAGTGGCTTCGATGCCGTTGGCGTCGACGTCACAAGGAACTTATGTGGCAGCAGCTGTTGTTGTCCGGGAATCAATCGACCCCAATTCATTCTCTGGCTAGTAAACAGCCGCCGCCCGGTCGGCCGACGCAGCCGCTCGAGGCAGTCGAGGAGCCCTCTTCAGGGCTGGTTGCTCGTCCGATCCTCGCTGCCCCTCCGCCCTCGGCGGAACCCGGGCCGGGCCATGACCTGTTCCGCAGGTTTCTCGGTCCCCTCACTCCCGCCCGCCCTCGGCGGACGAAGAGTGACTCAGGCCTGCGGCAGCTTTTTGCAGACCCCTGAGCCTGAAGTCGGCTCCGTTATGTTTCCTAGCAGGGAGGACCCATGGTCTTCCCCAGAACATTCCGTGGATGACAGCCCATCGTCCTTTATGGGTCTGCTCCAGCTCATCTCGGAGTTCACCGGGATGCAGCTCGAGCCCGTTTCCAAACGGGCACCTTACCCCCTTACGGAGATTCTGGACCGAAGGGGCTCTCCCTCGGAGGCCTTCCCGGTGGCTGAGGCTATTGTGGGCCGAGCCTTGGAGCTCTGGCGGCGGCCTACTTCCTGCCCTGCGCTCGGCCAGGGGTGGCCAGGAAAGCACTTGTCCCTGTCGGTTCTCTGTCCGTTTCTCGAGCACCCTCGGCTGAAGGGGTAGTCACGACAATGTTTTCCAATGTTTTGGAAATGCTAGGGATGTGGATAGGCCCCTGACAAAGAGTCCAAAGCGATGGACTACGTCGGGCGCAAGGTTTACGCCGCGTCCTCCCTAGGCCTCCGTCAGGCCAGCTTGGCGGCACTGATGGCACACTGTTCCCATGCCCTTTTGGGCTCCCTGGATGAGGTTCTCCCTCATCTCCCAGTCGACCTGCAGACTGCGGTCCGGCGGGTGTGGGACCAGGGTAGGGCGGTGGCAAAACAACAGCTCCAGACGGCTCTGGATCTGGGTGACTCCTGTGCCAGATCGGTGGCGGCCGCAGTGGCCATGCGTCGCAGGGCGTGGCTGAGGTTATTCTCCTTCTCCTTGGAAACCCAGCACGAGTTGGCGGACATCCTCTTTTTGGGGACTGACCTCTTCGGCCCTGGAGTGGAGAGACATATCCAGGGACCCGAGAAGTCCGATGCCACTCCGGATGCTGTCACTCCCGCCCGGAGGGACAATGGCAACCGTCAGCCTTTGCGTAAGCCCCTTTGCCCCCCCGACCCCTGCGGCTCGACCAGCCGAGCTCGAGGGCCAGCAGGCATGCGCTGGGCGGCCTGTCGCCAGACCAGTGTTTTCCTCCAAAAGGAAGCAGGGAGGTAGGAATCCGAGAGCCCCCTCGGCCTCTTCCTCCGCCAAGCCTGCTTAGTGATGGGCTAGGGGCGCTGTCCCCAGCCCCATCAACCCTGCCCAGGTTTCCTCATGGGGGGACGGCTCAGCACCTCTTCCTCTTGGGTGGTGCTAAGGGTAAGCCCTGTCGTGGGTTGCGAACAGGCTCCCCCTTTTGAGCCGTTGCCCCATGGGGATCTTGGGTCCACAGACTCTTCGTCGGACTGCTGAGCCGACTTGCCTGGCCCTCTAATTAGAGGTGTTCAGGAAGATGGTGGGCCCTCCTTCTGACCCTGGGTTCGTGTCCAGGTATTCCTGGCCTCAAACGGACGAGGGGCTTGCGCCCATCCTTCTGCACGCTGGATGGTCCCTCTGCAAATCTCCCATCCTCAGATCGAGGCGTGCGGCTTCCTCCTGGGCCTCCAGGACGTATTTACTCCTCGTTCCGTCCGTTTCTTGGGAGACCCCTCCCTTTCCTAGGTGAGAGATCTCCTTACGAGTTCCTGGCCAGACCCTTCGTTCTCTGCTCCGCAGTTTCTGTGGCATCGAAGGGTCCGGGCGTAACCCCACCCGGATGGCAGCCTGATTAAACCCTTCCAGGCTCAGACTGGTCTCCCTTTACCGGAGCCACGTTGGAACTCGTGCCTTTGCGGGTGAGGCTTCTCCGAGACTAGGTTCGACTCTTGAGTCCGAGCTCGGCTCCAGGCGGACAGGGCTGAGGTTCTTCCTCCCTTACCCAGTCAGGTTTGGCTGGGTAATTGTGCCCTGCCGGGACCTCCTGCACCTCCTGGGCCTCATGGCGGCCCTCCCCTGTGGGATGGGCCAGCTAGCGGTCACAGCGCTGCGTTCCTCAGACCAGTTCGGGACTACAGCCCAGGAGTTAAGGGAACGCACCCCTTCGGACCGTTCCAACTCCTGCAGGAGAACATCCTGTTTGTCCCCCTTGAGTCGGTGGTCTTCTCCGACCGATGCTTCTCGGATGGGTGGGGGTGCCCATCTAGGGGAATACAGAGTGCTTCGCCTCTGGTCCTCTCGGGAGTCCCAATGTCCTCCCTACCCACTGGAGCTCCAGGCGGTCCGCTTAGCTTGCACCGCTCGCTCCGTTTGTGCGGGGTCTAGTGGTTTTAGTCCATGCGGACAGCACCACAACCATGTGCTACCTACCCTGCCAGGTTCGGTCGAACCCCTTGCCTCGGCGTAAGGAAGTTCTCCGCATTGGGTTTTTGCGCAGTCGGAGGCAGGTCCCCAGCTATTTGATGGCAGGAGCCTCCAATTCCCTGGCTGCTGCCCTAAGGCGGACATAGGCTGCACCTCACGAGTGGTCTCCCTTGCCGGAGGTAGCACAGGATCTTCTCCCTCTTCCCTCCAGGGAGAATACGAGGCCAAGACTGTTTTATGCCCGCCCCCTCAGCAAGGTCTGCTGTAGGGGATGCCGTCGGGGCCACGGACCCCGGGCCCTTCCGCACCTCTCCACCATTTCCCTTGACCTACGGGCAAGGCGAGGAGGGACTTGGCACAGGTGATGCTGGTAGCCCCAGACTGGATTGCCAGCTCTGGTATCCAGCTCTCCTCAGTCTCAGCCACAGGCTCCCGAGGCGGCTTCTAGTCCGCCCGGTCCTGATCTCTTTTCCAGGGGAAGGTTTTCCATCTGGACCTTCAATCCCTACACCTGTAGGCCCAGTCCCTGTGCGGCTAGGGGCCAGGCCTAGGGTCCTTCAGCAAGGTCCTCGACGTTTCGAGGCGTCCTGCTAGAAGTCAGCCAAAATGCTCGCCCTCATTGGAAGAGTTCTCCATTTGATGATGGGATAGGGCCTGGCCCTCTCCCGTCCCTGGGCGAGCATTTCGGACCATCTGCGTCCGTTCTTTGAATTAGGACTTCTGCCGATGACCCTCTAGATGCTTCTGTGGGTCACCCCTGTCTTCCGGGGCGCGGGCCTGAAGGCAGTCGGTGGCGCAGAAAAGGTGGTCTGGCACTTCTAGGCCTTGATCACGCCTCCCCTTTGGGGGAGAGTATCCCCATTTCTGTGGGATCCTTGCTGGTATGGGCTTAGCTCACGGGCAAGCTGTTCGAACCTTTGCACAGGTGCGAGTTTTCCCCACCTGTTGTGAAAGAACACCTTCTTGGGGCTACTCTGCCATCCAGAAGGAGGGGAGAGTTCCAGGCGCTCCTTTGAATCTCCCTATCTGGTCTTCCACAGGGACAAGGTTGTCCTGTGCCCCGCCCGAAGTCCTTCCGAAGGCGGTGGCAGAGTCTTCCCTATGGGGGTATTGCCTCTGCCAGGGTTCATCCCCATCACACCTCGGAGGCTGTATATAGGTTCCACGGGACCCTATTTAACGCTCACCTACCTAGGGAGCGTAGGGCTGAAGTTCGGGAGAGGTTCGCCAGCTGTTTGTCATCTACGCTGAAGCTGCATCTGGCAGACCTGCAGCCAAGCGGATGACGAGCGGGTGGGTCACCTCCTGCATAGGTCTCCGCTATAGGTGGGTGGGCATGGAGCCTTCCAGAGGATAAGTGCTCATTTTACCGTCCTTCCGCTGCATCGGTGGCTGCTTCCGAGGATACTCCGGTCCAGGATATCCGCAGGGCTTCCGCCCGGAAGCAGGCTTTACCGTTCCCCTTCCACATCGACCTTGGGTCACGCCGGGGTGCTGGTCGGGGCCTCGGTTCTCCAGTCTTTCTACCTAAGTAGGTGTGCGCCTTGCCTCCCTCCTCCCAGAGAACTGCTAGGAGTCTGCCAATAAGTGTGGATGAACAACATCTCCATGTCCTAGAAATACAGGTTACTCACCTGTAACAGAGTTCTAGGAATGGTATATATTGTTCATCCCTATTCCAGACCTCCCGGCTTGACGCACCTCGGCTTCCAGCGGGCTAGATCTGGCGTCATGGGGGCGGAGCCGAGTTTTACCACCCGGGTGGGTGGGAGGAGCCAGGTTGAAGACCTTCCGGCAAGATTTAAAGCGGCAAGCAACCTGCCAATAAGTGTGGATGAACAACATATACCATTCCTAGAACTCCTGTTACAGGTGAGTAACCTGTATTTTCTATGGATGTTCAGTTGTCAGTAGAAGGTTCTTTTGGTCAAATGGTCCTTCAGGCAGTGGTCCTATACTGAGTTTTGTAAGCTGACATGGGGGATGTGGAGTAGATTTATGGGTGACATTTCCAAGGACTATATTAGTTTCCCACCCAGGGCATCAGTTAGAGTTTGGTGGAATAACTGCTTGTTACATCCTTATGTTGTTAGTTGTTAGGGGATGGAAGGATAGAGGGACAACAGGAAATGGATAATTTCTTACCTTGGGAAATTCTGTTTCTTGGAGTTCCTCGTATCCTTCTTTCCCATCCCTCCCTTCCCCTCCTCCCATTGTTAAGAGATTATGTGTACTTCTTATCAGACTAGTATCAGATGTTAGGTGTTGGTTCCGTGTTTTGAACAGTTGGTGATCCAGTTTTTGGATCTGTAGAATGCTCTGGCGAATTCATGTATTTGATCCTGCATTGAATTTGTAACTGACAGTTTGAGCAACAGAGTATAACCAGGAGGGGCAGAAAACAAAATACTGCACACAATGTGATAGCAAAATTGAAAGAAAAAAGTGTATTACCTTGTACTCTGCAAACACATATCAACTGACAGACAAGCAAGGAGCCTGAGCACTTCAGGGTGCTCTGCCCCATCCTCAGAAAGCTAGGACCCAGGAGGGAACCCTTCCTCCCTGTCAGTCAGTGGGTGGGATATTCAAAAGGGTTGTGCCTTGCGTAACCCACAGATGCGCCCTGGCGCGATATTCAATGGGGCAAGTTGTGCTGCGCAACTCCCAATGTGCCGTGGCTCAACAGTAATGTATGCAGCGCAAGTGCGGGGGGCGTGCCCATGCATATGCGGCACATCCCGATATTCAGCCGGGATGTGCGGCGCGCGTGCAGCCTATCCCGCCTTGCACACCAACTCAAGAAGCAAAGAGTGCCCGTAAAATCAGGGAACAAGTCAGGGACACCCACAGGCGGGCTGCCATATTGCAGGCACAACACAGCAGCTGCCTGCCGTGGGTGGCCACCTGACCACCCAAAACACTGACCCCAAGCCCCCTGCCCTGGGAGCGACATGCCCCTCCCTGGCCCGATTGTGAGCATATGTAAAATAGCTCCCTGTTGGTCCAGTGGACCAAGCTCAATCGCCCGATCGTGGGCATATGTAATATATATATCCCCGGTGGTCTAGTGGCAGCCCCCCCCAGCGCCCGATCATGGGCAGATATAGAGAAACCTATCCTGGTGGTCCAGTGGTACCTGCCTCCCCCCGCCCACTGAGGTCCCCTGCCACCCAGCACCTCCCCCCAGTCAGCGGCGGGCAGGGGCACCCCACCCGCATGCCGCCTGGCCGCCCGCTGACTGACAGTGTACATTCACATGTTGGGCCTGTGTAGTACAGTATGGTCTGTGACGCCGTGAGGCCCACACGGTGGATCTGGTCAGGCGCATAGACAATACTGTACACCTGTCAGTCGGGCGGGCGTGCTGGGTGGCATGCGGGATATATTTTTACATATGCCCACAATCGGCAATGGAGCGCGTCCACTGACCACCAGGATGTTTACATAGCCCGACCCGGCATACGGTGCCAGGTCCACCAAGGGCCTGCAGGGCATCGGTCCCCGATGGCTGCAGCTGGCAAGGCGCCAGGTGCAAGTCATCAGCGCACCACATGCAAATGGGACCATAATGACATGCAAATGGCGCCATTTGCTCCTTGCGTGCATAATGGCCTCATTTGCATGCTCAGTTCTGAATATCGCGGTTGATGCGCCTAGCGCAACCGCACTTGCGCTGGCGCATCCCCTGGCCCCTCTCCTGCCACTTGGGCTGGCGCAGTGCGTGCGCCCTCAGTGCCATATTCAACGGTGCTGAGCTATGGTGCAGCACCGTTGAATATCGCATGGTCCATGCCCTGGTGCAGCCCAGTTGCGCTGCGCCCAGGCTTGCGCCCCTGTCTGGTGCAGTCTGAATATCCCACCCTGAATGTTTAGGGTATGCCTTTGGTTCACTGTGTGAGTGTGAATACCAAATGTTAATAGTTGCCAGAAGACAGAGAGATATGAGGAACCCCAGGAAACAGAATTTCCCCAAGGTAAGAAATTGACATTTGCATACTTCTACCCACAGTGCTTTGCATGTGGAACTTCTGTACTAAAGATATTTTTTTGTTTGTTCAGTGTCTCTAATGAGAATGTCCAGGTGATGTCAGGAAATCTGTAAGTGTTGCCAGGGTCAAAACTTTAATGACAATAAGATCCCTGGTTCTAAGCAGAATTGTTACCTTATTTAACCATTTAATGTTTTATTACTTCATGCAATAGTACAATCTAGCTTGGAAAAATCAGAGCTTGTCCTTTCTTTACTAAACGACAGCAGGCATCTTCCATGATCATTTGTTATTTTCCAGCACTTTTACAGGCGTCGCCTGCGGATACTAGGAAGAGTAATGGTTGCTAGAGGGGAGAGTGAAACGTGCAGTGCATTTAAGAGCATAAGGTGGATGATTATTAAGTTACAACCTACACTGTTTCTAATTAATGTGTTGTATTACAAAAATTTAGAAAAAGTAATAAAAAAAAAAAGCAACTTTTAAACCATCATGTAATTTTATGTATTGATACAAAAAATAGTATCAATACAGTCTGTTGATAGAAAAAAAATAGCATAGATACTGTACCTTTGCCATTTTTTGGCTGTCACAACTAAAAAAATATATGTATCAATAATATACTCAAAAAGCAGTTTCAAATAGTATGGATACATATAGAATAGTATCGACACAATATGGCTATTTTTTTTAAATATATTTTATTAATTTTGGAAGCAGAATACGTATGATGGCATGCAGATTCCGTATTACAGAGTTGATATACATGCTATAGACACACATTGCACGCTGTAGTCTGGTAATTTAATAAGGTTGTACAGTGCTTCATTGCGTATGTGGTAAGCTATATACAGTACTTATCATAAGGCCTCGAAAGACACAAGCCCTCCCCCCAGCAATATAGGGATCCCAATACCAAAATGACTTTTTCAGTCCATATCTTATAATCTGGGTATTTTAGAAATTTAGGGAACAGGTGATTTTTCCCAGAGGGATGTCAGTGTTGTAAGCTGAGCTTCCACTTCCCTGAAGTTGTGTACTTTATGCCATGTTTTCAAAAGATGTTGCATTATTGGATTGCCCCTTGCACATTCCACATTATTTATGTTAGAACTATACAATAAATATATTAGTCTGATGTGTGCTGCCCATGCTTTTCCCATCTGAACACCTGAATGTGAGCACTCCTGTCTATGCCAGTCTTTCATGCCCACTAGTTGAGCTGCCCAATAATTATGTTGGAAGTGTGGAGCTCCAATCAATCCTTTGCTAGGTTGCTGTGAGAGCTGTTCAGATTTTATCCTGTGGGCTTTATTATTCCCCACTGAGAGGCACAGTAATCGTGCACTACATGGCGTGTGGTGCAGCTGTATATAAGGCAAGCAAGGAACTGAAAACACAGAAGGTACGTCGGCCCAGTGGCGCTGAGGGTTGAAGCGCTGGACACCACACCTCATGCCACGCCGGCGACCCAGGTTTGGGAACGGACTCGGGTCGCTGTGGGTTGACTGGGTAAGAGAGGGCTTGAGCGTCCGTCGGACTGCTCACCCTCTCCGTGGGAGTGGGGTCTCCAGTGTCGGTGTGCTACTGGCTCCTAGCAGAGGCTAGGGGTGGTACACCACCGCTGCACATAGGGGGTAAGAGAGGGCAGGCGCTGGAGGGAGCTAGTGTGGACGTGTGTGCGCTTCCCTCACTGACGTCACTGCATGCCCCTCTCTCTAGGTAGAAAAACGGAAAGAGATGGTGTCCCAGGTTGCGGCGGCTTGATGGCCATTTGAAGGGCGCCCCGGCTTTGGGGACATCCCCGGAACTGAATCTGTACTTGGTGGTGAGTGAAGAGGGGCTCCCACCACCCCGCTGTGGGGGTTAAGCCATGGGAGTTTGCCGGCGAGAGTCCTAGGCAAGCCGGGGTCTGGACGGTGGCTGGAATCAGAGATGCGTGGACGAGGTAGCCAGCTGGGACACCAGGTAGGAGAAAGCACATAGCTGTAAAAAAAAAAAAAAAAACACAGAAGGTACAGCACACACTGAAAATTAGCTTTGTAAAAAAATATTTTATTTAACCAGATAACAAGCTTCAAGTTCCCCAGTGCTTCGAGTCACTCTGAGTAAGAGTGACTTGAAGCATTGGGGAACTGGAAGCTTGTTATCTGTGTAAATAAAATATTTATTACTGTTTAAAGTCTTGGTGATCACATGTGCAATGGGGACTAACAATTGTTTTGGTAAGGTTCCTTATATGCAGATATTGCACCAAATGTAGTTATTTAGTTATATAAAAATTGATAACCAGGAAAGGTACACTGAGACAAGGCTCATTTCTAGGGACATGGATATGATGTTCTATCCACACTTCTTGGCAGTGTCCTTTCCCTTTTAAGAGCTGCTGGCAAGTCTTCAAGCTGGCTCCTCCCACCCACCCGGGTGGTAACTCCACTAGCACCATCCCATGATACCAGTTCTTCCTTTCTGCTGGAAGAAGCAAGTTCCCTCCTTGTCGCTCTTGCATATACTGGGACCCTTTGCTACTTTTTGCTATTAAAACCTTAAATTGTCTTAGTTTTTCTTTTTGCCACCACTATGGATGACACAAAGTCTGCTCCTGTGGTCTGGAAATGCAGTTGCAGGCAACTTATGTCACAATCAGATCTGCTCATCTTGCGCGTCTACTTCCTGGGTCACAAGCACGATGTCCAGGCCTGCATCCATTGCCATTCTTTTTTACTAGCAACTCTGGAAGATCGCCAAGCCTGCCTACTCCATGGCA
Organism: Neoceratodus forsteri; assembly: GCA_016271365.2. Lineage (NCBI taxonomy): Eukaryota > Metazoa > Chordata > Ceratodontiformes > Ceratodontidae > Neoceratodus > Neoceratodus forsteri. Next base: position 20,895,870 of record CM057459.1, read on the forward strand.
GTCCGTATGACAGGAATCCACTCGTTCATTCGAAGGACTCTTGTCAGATGGTCCCCGTGGCTGTGGGGTCCGCCGAGCAACTTGCAGCTTTTGAGGAGGCCGCGGCCCAAGCTACAGCGCAGTCCTCCTTGGCTTCGGTCTTTTTACTGCTCTCTTTGGGTGCTTCCTTCCCAGGAGCGTTCAAGCACCTGTACCGGTCTCTGGCCACACTTGGGCAGGGTCCTAAGGGCACCAAGTCTAAAAAACAGGAAAAAGGGCAAGGAGAAAGAGACCAAGAACTGGTCTCGCTGACGTTAGTGGGATCGGGAGTGCTTCTGGGCCTCCGATTCCTGCGCTTTGCTGGAGTACTCAGCGTGCTTCGGATTTGGCTGCTAGCTCCATGATCTCCATGTTAGGCTAGTTGGCCAAGACTTAGGTCAACTTTCCGGTCAAGATTTTTCTCAACCCAATTGACACTTTGTCCACCAAGGAGGTTGACATCTCCTTGTGCAGGACTCCGGTTCTGACCTTCTCAGTGGGGACGGGGCAGTCCGCTGTTCTGCCACTCCACAACCTGGACCTTCAGAACCTGGAGAGGTCTCAGTCTTCACCGGCCCCCTCTGAGACTCGCCACCAGTCCCCCTGGCGGTCTCGGTCTCAGTCCTGCTCCAGAAGCCTGTACTTCAGGCACTCGGACAAGTGGCACCACCGCTGTTTCTTGTCCTCCTCAGGCAAGAAGCACTGGCGCAAGCTGCATCAGTGCTACGAAGGTCTCATGTGGCAGCAGCTCTGGCAGACCTGGATTAAGCTGTTCCTGGCTTCACTGGCCCTTCCTTCGGTGCCACTATCTGATCTGCAGCAAACCCTGCCCTGGAAGGAGCCGGTTCATTCAGTACCAGCTCGGCCCCCACCGGTCTCTCTGACGACTCTGGTGGGGCCACTGCCCAAACAGCTGATGACCAGTGCTCTGACTAAGGATGCCTGGCCGAGCATGGGGTTGCCCCATCGGCTGTCAGTCACCGTCACCCCAGACTGCCTTCACCAGGTGAGTAGGTACTTGGGTGGGCGACCTCTTTGCCATGATTCTTCAGAATCAGAGGGGTCCTCCCTCCACTCCCCGCCCATTGGACACAGAGTCGGTGGGGGACTTGTCTGTGGATCTGGGCCACACTTTTTTCATGGGCCTGTTCTGTTTGATTTTGAGTTGACGGGTCTCAAACTAGAGCCCATCTGAAAGCAGGAGCGGTAATCACTTACCAAGATCCTTGACCGGGGGGACAACCCTGTGGCCTTCCTGGTCCAGATTGTCATTCTTGGTCCTGCCCTGGAGCTGTGGCAGCATCCGGCATCTTGTCCTGCGTCGTAGGCCCAGATAGCCCGCAAGTATGCGGTCCCTACCAGATCCCTGTCGGGATTCATGGAACATCCTTTGGCTGAGGGGCTCATAGCTGACTCTGTGTTTTGGCGCATGGGCAATGTCAGGGATGTGGACAAGCCCCCCCCCCCGAAAAAAAGTCCAAGAAGTTGGACAATATGGTGGAAAAAAAGTGTATGCTGTCTCTTCATTCGGCAAGCGAGTTCAGTCCTTTTGATGGCCCATTTCTCTCATGCCCTTCTGGGTTGCCTGGATAAGGTGCTCCCCCGCCTCCCCACTGACCTGCAAACCACCCTCAAGCAGGATCAGGACCAGGGCTGCACCGTTGTGAAGCAACAATTCCAAACAGTCATGGGACTTCAGGGACTCTAGTGCCTGGTCTGTGGCCGTGGCAGTAGCCGTGCACTCTAGGGCTTGGCTGCGCATCTCCACCTTCACAGCAGATACACAGTACAAGTTGGCAGATGTGCCTTTCTTGGGGACGGACTGACCTGTTTGGGCCCAGGGTGGAGGGGCACCTCACCAGGATTGAAAGTCCACCTGAGGCACCGGGGAGTCCAGGTATACCCCTACCTGGATGACTGGCTCATTACGGGTCCCTCCTGGCAGGAGGTGTAATGGTGCAGGGACCTGACCCTCCAGACCTGCGTCTCTCTTGACTTCCTGGTCAACAAGACCAAATTGGAACTTGTGCCATCGTAGGAGATTCAGTTCATCGGGGTGGAGCTCAACTCTTGCAGAGCCAGGGCTTGGCTCCCGGTGGACAGGGTGGATGTTCTTACCTCCTTTTCTCAGTCATTTCGGGTTGGGCAGTTGCGCCCTGCTCGGGACTTCCTAAAACTCTTGTGATACATGGTAGCCTGCACCAGCGTGATCCATTGGGCCCACTGGAGAATGCGCTCCCTGCAGTGGGAGCTGGCCAGTCAGTGATCTCAGCACAGGGGTCAGTCTGACCAGCTGGTCACTGTGACCCAGCAGATGTTGGATGCACTCCATTAATGGTTACTCCTGGAACATCTGCAGGAAGGTATCATCTTTGTCCACCCAGGGTCGACGTTCATCCTGATGACTGATGCCTCTCTCATGGGCTAGGGAGCCCACCTGGTGGAACACAGAGTCCATGGGCTCTGGACCTCTGAGAAGTCTTGATGCCACATCAACCTGCTGGAGCTCAGGGTGGTTCGGTTGGTGCTGACCTTTTTTGCTCCTTATCTCAGGGGTCAGGTGGTTCGAGTCCAGATGGACACCACCACCACAATAATGTTCTACCTCAACAAGCAGGGCGACATGCACTACCTTCCGCTGTGCAGGGAAGCTCTCCACATCTGGACCCTCATGCACAACCTGAAGGCCAATCTCCTGGCCATCCATGTGGCCAGTGTCTTCATCCAGCTGATGGACACTCTCAGCCGGGTGGGTGAGGCCTCTCATGAGTGGTCTCTCCATCTTGAGGTAGTGCACAGTCTATTCTCCCAATGGGGCACCCCTCAGGTGGGCCTGTTCGCCTACAGGGAGAATGCAAAGCTAAAGCTGTATTGTGCCCACCCCCCTCAGCAGGGAACACTGCAGGGGGATGCCTTCTCAAGGCTCTGGACCCCAGGTCTCCTCCATTTCCCTTGCTTCACAAAGTCTTGCTGAAGGTGAGGAGGGACAAGGCTCAGGTGATCTTGGTGGCTCTGGACTGGCCATGCCGGTTCTAGTACCCTGATCTCCTCGGCCTCAGCATCAGGCTCCCGATCCATCTTCCTCTCCACCCTAACCTGCTGTCCATCAGTCAGGGGAAGGTACTCAATCTGGACCATCAGTCCCTGCACCTGGCAGCCTGGTTCCTGAGCGGCTAGCATTCCAGGCTTTGGGTCTCCCCAGAGATGTCCTCAACATTGTTGAGGCATTTCGGAAGGAGTCGACCTGGAAATGCTATGCCTTCAAATGGAAAAGGTTCTCCATTTGGTGTCGGGGCAAAGGGCTGGACCCTCTGTCCTGTCCGGTGCCTAGCATACTTAACTATCTGTGGTCCCTCTCTCAGTCGGGCCTTAGGTTGACAACCCTTAAGGTGCACCTGGCAGCCATCTCTGCCGACTGTGCGTGGGCCAGTCAGCAGTCGGTGGCACAGGAGAAGGTGGTCTGGTGCTTTTTTAAAGGCCTTGACCACATTTCCCCTCCGGTGCATGAACCACTACCACCATGGGATCTGTTGTTGGTTTTGGCAAAGCTCATGGGCAAGCCCTTCGAATCGATGCACAGGTGTGATATGTCTCACCTTTCATGGAAAACCACCTTCCTGGTGGCTATCACGTCATCCAGAAGGATCCATGAGTTCCATGCGCTCTCGGTGGAGTCTTCTTACCTGGTCTTCCACAGGGACAAGGTTATCCTTAGCCCCAGCCCGAAGTTCCTACCAAAGGTTGTGCCGGATTTTCACCTTAACCAGGTGAATAATCTCCCAGTGTACTTCACCAACCACACCTCGGAGGCTGAGCACAGGCTCCATACTTTGGACCTGCTGCGAGCGGTAGCCTATTTATTATAAGGAGTGCACAGCTGGAGTTTGGGGAGAGGTTTGGCAGCTATTTATAATCTATGCTGAAGCTGCACCTGGCAGACCGGCAGCTAAGTGGATGATTGGCAGGTTGATTGTATCCTGCATTGACCTCTGCTATGGGTTGGTGGGTAGGGAGCCTCTCGTAGGGCTAAGGGCTCAGTCCACCTGTCATACTGCTACCTCAGTGGCTGCTGCCAGGGACATCCCCATCCAGGAAATCTGTCAGGCTGCTACTTGGAAGTCAACACACACCTTCATTTCCCACTACCATATCGACCTTGAGTCATGCCAGGATGCTGGTTTGGGGGCCTCAGTTCTCCAGTCCTTATTTCCCAAGTAGGGGGTGTGCGCCTTGTCTTCCTCCTCCCAGAGAAGTGCTAGGAGTCTGCTAAGAAGTGTGGATAGAATATCATATCCACGTCCCTTGAAAAACGGGTTTCTCACCTGTAACAGTAGTTCTAGGAGTGGTATATGATGTTCATCCACATGGACTCACCGACCTCCCCTGGCAGTAGGGCACAATACTGCTTCCATTGGACAAGAATTGGCGTCAAGGGACAGTGCTAGGGGAGTTACCCCCCGGGTAGGTGGGAGGAGCCAGCTTGAAGACTTTCTGGCAGCTCTTAAAGGTGAAAGGACACTGCCAAGAAGTGTGGATGTACATCATGTACCATTCCTATAACTACTGTTACAGGTGAGGGACCTGTTTTTCCAGGTGCGTCCCAGGGAAAGGGGATGAAATAAATCAAATAGAGAAGTATAGCAACGTTACACAAATGAAAAAAAAAACAGTGATAGTGCGACATTGGACAAGTGTGGATAACAGTAACAGGTGGCAGTAGTTGGAACTGTGAGCACCACCATAATCCGGTGTAAATGGTAACAGCATGTTGAACAGTTTAGTGGAGCAGTTTTAGGAATCAGAAACCGACCCAGAAGGGGGACCAAAATTGGGAAGGAAAGCGGACCAGGGCAGGTCAGGTAGGGGGATGACAGGAGCAGGAGGGTGAGGAAAGGAGTTTAAGCTGATGCCTAAGGGAAGTAGAGGAGGGTGAGAGATGGAGGGAGGAGGGGAGCAGGTTCCAGAGGGAGGGGAGGGGAGGCAATAGGAGAAGGCTGACTGCCCAACAGAGGAGTGATAGTGGGGGTTGGAGAAGATGCAAGGATCCCAGGAGTGCAGGGAGAATGAAGCAGATGGAATAGTAGAGATCATTGTAGGTAGGTAAGAGGCAGTGAACAAAACCAATGTTGGAGCTGAAGGATACACAGTGGGATTGACAATGGGAGGGAAGGGGAGGATGGAGAGAGAGAGAGAGCAGTAGAGGGAGAAGTGATGAGAGTTGGGGGGGAATCTGGTAACAAAATGACAGATGGCATTACAGAGGGTGTCCAGTCTGGCAAGGGATGGGGAGGGGGCAGTACTGTAGACCACATCTGTATAGTCGAAGATTGGGAGCACCATTTTGGTAACCAGCTCTCTGCAGACCTGCAGAGTCGAGAAATCTTTGTTATAGTAGAGAAGCATGGGATGGAGCTTGGCATGGACGGTATCGATATGGGCAGAGAAGTCAAGCAGACTATCAAGCCTCACATCGAGATACTTGAAGGAGGGGACCACTTCAAGGGAGGAACTATCAAGGGTAGAGAAGGTAGGGATGGGGATGAGGCCTGCTAATTTCTGGCTTGTACCAAGGGTCATGGACACTGTTTTTTGAGTGTTGACCCAGAGTTCATTGGAGTGGAACCAACGCAAGACATTGGAAAAGTCTTGCTCGAGCAAAGCTTCTACAGACACAGTCAAGAGGCCTGAGGAGTAGAGAACTGTGTAATTTGATATGTGTGCATATGTGAGCAGGCACAGGCAGAAAGGAGGTCACTGAAAAAAAAAATGGAAAAGAGGATTGGACCCAGGATATAGTATTTGGGACCCCAGCCTAGATAGGGGGTGGAGGGGACAGGATGCCTCCTACATGAGCCGACTGTTGATGGCTTGAGAGGTAGGAACGGAACCAGTCAGCAGTCGGGGCTGAGAGGCCTGGCAGAACTCAGTTTACTCAGGAGGAGTGGGTGGCCTACCAGATCAAAGGCTCTGGCCAGATGGAAGAAAAGGGCCACTGTGATGTGCCCCTGGTCCATCCCAGAGTGGATGGAGTCAGTGACCAGTAGCAGGGAGGAGATGGGGGAGTTGTGCTTCCAAAAACTAGACTGGAAGGGAGAGAGGAAGTTAGAAGATGTCAACAAACCTGGAGAGGACCAGTTCTCTTGTAGCTTAGCAAGAGAGGTGAGGAGGGAGATGAGATAGAAGTTACCAGGGGTGGAGGGATCACCCCCTTTGTTGAGCAGAGAACTTTGACAATCTTCCAAGACTGAGCAGCAGTGCAGAGGGTGAAGGAGAAGCTGAGGAGATGAGTGCAGGGATTATGGCAAGAACTGAGAGATGGAGATGTTTAGGGTCCAGTCAGGCTAGATTTGGACAGGTTGAGCGAGGAAAGGGCAAGCAGGGTTCCCTGGATAGAGATGGGGGAAAATGAAACCCCATGGAGGGGTGTTGGAGAGGAGCCAAGAGTGGGTGGAAAAATGTTCATCGAAGTGAGCAGGAACAGAGGCAGTGTCAGAGACTGGTGAACTATTTACCATGAGGAATGGGGGCACAGACAGGGCTGGGGAATCAAAAAGGGAGTGAATCACCTTCCAGAATTTGGCAGGGGAGCCATATTATTCTGTAGGTTGACCTTGAAGTAGAGGGATTTAACAATATGGATGGCTTTTGTGCAAGTGTTTCTAAGCACACTTTCTAAGTGGAGGTCCGAGAGGGAGTGAGATAATTTGTACTGGGCCCAGGTTTGGCCATGAGTCTTGCACAAATCAGTGGGATCAAAGCTGATCCAGGGGTGGTGGGAAGATTTAACCCTGGACTTCCTGATGGGAGTGTGAGTGTCTCAGACAGAAGTAAATATTGAGTGGAAGAGGAAGAAGGCCACATCTGTGTCTGGGGTGGAGAGAATGGGGGACCAAACCATTGCATTCAGGTCACCCAGTAGAGCACCTTTGTTCAGCGACTGAAGGGACCTGGACTTGATATACTTGGGGGAGGAGGTGGGGGCACCAGGTATTCCTGACACAGTGTGTCATGCAATGGTCGCTGAAAGGGTCTGGCAAAATACTTGGTGCAACAATGTGCTGGGGGTGTGAGGAGAGAACCCTGTTCAGAAGGGTGTGGGTTGAGGAGTATGGATTGAGTCGGGTGGGTTCGGTACTGAGTTGTGAGAGAGATTTAGGGACTCTGTCCTGAGGGAGGATGGCCTAGAGGCTGCCAAAAGCCAATTAATATTAAAGTCCTTAAGGAGGATGAGCTCATCAGAAGAGGAGTGAGAGGTGATGACAGAAAGTGGGTCAATCAGAGAGAAGTGTGAGATTTTTGGAGAGGCATAGAAGACCCCGATGAAGATGGGTAAGGTGGAGGGGAAGGAACGTTTGGCAAGGAGAAAGTTGTGGGAAGAAGAGTACAGCCTTCCTGAGAGTGAGGGTGCAGGAGAGGCCTGGTGGACAGTGAGGGCAGCACTGCCAGCACACTTGCCCCGTCCTGCTTGAAGGGGTTATGGGAGTGGTTAGAGACCCATACTGTAAGGAGATCCAGTTTAGGGAAGAGGCACCTAACATGAAGGTAGAAAATGTAAAGGCCACTAGGAATGGGGGAGTAGGGAGAGAAAGAGAGACCAAGGCTTGGTTTCCACATGACCAGCAAGGAGGAGAAGCAGGCTGATGAGGTGGAGGTTATGGAAGGACTTCACATCCCCTAGACGGGGAGATGGGAAGGGACACGATACCGTGGTAGAGGCACTCCAAGTTTAGGGAGTGGGGGAAGAAGGTCACCAGAGTGAATAGGGAGGGAGGGAGGTGAGGGCAAGGGAGGGTGGGTGGGTGGAGGGAGGAAGGAGAGTAGGGAGATGGAGGGGATGAGGGCAACACAGGGAGGAGGAGGAGGACAAGGCAAAGGACGACGGCAGGAAGCATGACTGAAAGGTACAAACTATAAAACTGTACGGATCAAAACCTTTACTGTACCTGATAAAGAGGGAATACGTAAGTTGGCCATATTTTTCAACATGTAATTGCATCTGCTGTGTCATATTTAAAAGACTCAAGCACAGTTAGGGTGCTTAGACATGTATTGCACTTAGCTAATCCTGCGAGCAGGATGTAAAGTGGATTTAACGGGGTTTGGGTCGGAATACCTACATGACTCGAAACGTAGTATAGCCAATAATCCAATGTGTAAAAGGCAACTTGCTCATCTCTGAGCATTAAAAGTATAGTGTGCTTTTAATAATCTTAAGGGCTACTTTTACAAAGTCAGAAAAATATTAGAGCATAGTCACAGTTGGCTTCTAGGTGAAGTTGTAGAAAATCACTGTACACTATGTAGTTTGTCCACAGTTCACATCACTGTTTCGCTTTACCCCTTGCTATGTTATGGATTGATACATCTAACCAGAATTCCTATATGTTCTAATTCTTTTGTCAGTCTTAGGGTTATTTTAAGAACCATAGACCTAATTAAACAAGAATGGCATTTTTTTTCTTCTGATTTTTGTTACAGCACATAAATAACTTGCAACTCTCTCTAAACAGTCTGAGTCTTCCGTTGTCATAAATATTCTCGCAAGTTCCCAGTTTTCTATCTGTTTGTTACCAAGAAATGGTCCCAACCAGGTTTTTCTTTCAGCCTCGTACCAGGAACATTCTAGTAGAATATGGTTTAGATTGTCAGTTCCACCAATCTCACAAGAACAGTTATCAGCTGCTGCATTATTTAATTTATTGTAGCGGACCCAAAATGCTTTACTCGACAATGTTTCAAATCTAAAATTAGTAGACATATTTATTGTTTTTATCCTTAATTTCCTGAAAATAGTATCTTAGTTTGCGTCTGTTGTCATTTGCTACAAGCCACGGTGAAAATTTAGATGCACTTGTAACTTCAAGATCCCTACATGCCTGTACACCCTAAATTATGTTTGTTTAATATTTTTTGTATTTGCAACCAATCTATGTATTATTTTTAATGCAACTTCATAGTGCAGAATGGTTAAATCAAGTGAAGATAATATATTAAACTCCTTAACCACAAAGATTTAGAAGATGCAACTTCATTGCAATAAATGTTTTTATAGACTTTTTTTGTAGCCTGTTGTCAGACATTCTAGTTTTGACAAACCAATAATTAATTTTCTAAGATTTGTTTCTCCACCTCATCAGCCTGCCTCTCCTCCTTGCTGGTGCTCTTAGGTAGGCTGATGGAACAGACTGGTACACCCAATAATGATTGAAAACATTGAGATACAGATTTATCCAGGTTAGGCCTAACTGCACCCTCCAAATCTCAGCCCCATATAGAGCCTGGGTGTTGTATTTAGCATAAAACACTTGTAATGCTGGCACCACTGAACAGCCTCCGTATCTGTAATTTGAATGTTTTAACCCCATAAATGTCTTCAGTTTTGTCACCATAGCATTATTTTTTTTTCTCCAATGGCAGTTAGCTGACAAAGTTATACCTAGGTAAACATATTCTTGTACCATACCCGGGTATTCTGTCCTAACTCTTCATTGATAGGAGGTTTTGTTCAATCCAGAGACCATCATTTTGCTTTTATTTGGATTAATTTTTAGCTTTAAGTTTTCTGATATACTATGAAGAACATTTAATATTATTTTTTTGTAATAGACCTCTTGATAACCAGAAGAGCACCAAGTCGTCCTCATATGCTAAAACTATACAAGCCTGTATTCCTGTTTTTGAGGAGTCTGATGGGAGTGCATCCAGATTTACAAGTATTTCATTAGCATATAATCAAAATAATTTTGGGGCCGTAACGCAGCCCTGTCTACCCCTCCCCCCATTAGTCAGAAAGGTTCATGAGAGCTGCTCCTTGGCCCCTACACGGACTGTAGCCCGTGCTCATGTATATACAGATTTCTTATGATGTTTATTAAGGCTGGTTTAGTGCCCCAGTCATACATGATTTTCCATAAAATATTTCACGAAGTTGGAGCAAAAGCATAACTATAATCTATAAAAGCTATGTACAGTGTCTGAGATCTTACAGTAACGTTTTAAGATGCTATAATACAAAATAATCTACAGTGCTTCTTCCCACTCTGAAACGTGACTGAAATTGGGAAAGACCACCCAGATTTTCAGCCTTCTCCAATAATCTTGATATTTTTTATTTTAGTCTTTGGTAACCAGGTACGGTCCACTAGGCGCAAGTGCCTGTTTTCAGGGTCGACCTGGGAGCACTGGGCGGTTAAGTGACTTGCTCAGAGTCACACAATATGCAAGTGGAGGTTGTGAGAATCAAACCTAAGTCTGGTCTGCTGGATGTACCAAGCTCATTCACACCTTGTTACTCTAGCCTCTAGGCTATACTGCCAGCCCATAATATGAGATTTGAGAATATTTTGACTGAATATCTAGAATGTTTAATGGCCTATAATATTGGGATCTGACCTGCCCCCATAGGAACTACTTGTCACCTTTCCATGAGTTTGGAATGTATCATTTCTTAACAGATACATTGAAATTATTTGCCAAAATTCTACTCCTGGGTTCTTCTAGACATTTTTTTTTTTTTTTATTTTAGTTTTTGTTGACCGGGGAAGTGCACTAGGCAAATCCTGCCTATTTTCAGGCACGACCTGGGGAAGGGGAATACAGATGAATGCCAACTGACCTTGAACCAGATGAAACTGTTGGTGGTATTTTTAGTGAATGAGGGAAATTTGGCCAGGACACTGGGGAAATTCCCCTACTCTGTGTAGGTGGAGCCTTGCTGCTGGTTCCGTGATGGCCAGTCTGCAAATTCCCTCGGAGGAGATGGACGTCGGCAGCCCTGGGGAGTGGGCCTCCTCCCCAGTGCTATCTACATCAGAGGCCACAGAGGAACGTCTTGCTATCGCTACTGAATGTTCTGACACTATCATTGAATCGGACTTTACAAATAAAAAGTCTAACTTTACCACAGCTAGTTCGGAGCTTTTAGAAAAACGTTCTGCTTTAGCCTTGCAATTGCAATTGATTGATTCCGAAATAGCGGCTATTGAACAGGCACCTTTTGGACGTCTATCAGGCGTTGTAGCGCCTGAAAAGCCCTCTAATAACGTCATGGCGCCGGATCTACTGCTCTTCGCGTTACTGGCAGCTCTGCGGAAGCCGGCTGGTAGTTTATCGAGGTCCTCCTCGTCGTGCCGAGAGCCGGAATTGGATCCTCAAAATCCGGATCATGCTGGAAAGCCTGAGCCTGTTCGCCGCATGGACAATGTAAGTGCTGCATATTCTTCCATCATACCTCAGTTTGGTACACAGCAAACTTCTGAGTCGGAAGTCTTTCTTTTTTCAGCCATTAAAACTCCTGGCTGGTCAAAACGTGGGGCACTTTATTAAATACATCGAAACAGTTTTCGGCTCATCAATTTAATGATCCCCAAAATAAGTGGTCACCCGATATGGCACTCAAAAATGCCGGCTGGGAAAAAGGGGAAGGAGGGATTTGGACCCCAGACTCACAGGACCCAGCCTATATTAACATGCTACAAAACGTAACAACGAGCTCCAACGAACCCCGGGGTGAAGATCTCACAATCGTTCTTCCTGGACTTAATTCTAGCAATACTGATGTTATTACTGGTAATGGTATTGTTGACAATGTTTTTCCTTCCAGAAAGAACACTGTTGATAATTTACTTTCTTCCAGGCATCCTGATACCTCGTTAGATCCTGTACCCACTCCTTCTTCTGAAACTGCTACAAAAGAGAAACCAGGTCGACCAGCAAGTTTTAAACTGGCCGACTTATTTCACTCTAAAGGTGAACCTGCACCTAGGAGAAACGCTGTAAGATTGCTTTACAAAGGGGGACTGGAAGTACCCCCTGATCGGGTATACATTGCCAAAACATTATTAAAGGGGTCCATGAAATTTTTTGCCTCCGAGATATTTGCCTTAATTAATTTGGGGAATTCTAACTTCGACGTCAGCTTCAAGCAAATTTCTGGGCTAGATAGATTCTGGGCCCAGTATGAAACGCTCCAGACCTCTCCCATTTGGTCTCCCTTTCAAGCCATTCCTCTGACCAAACCAGCAATTAGAAACATCACTATTGTTTTCAAAAATGAAGGTGTCAATATCGAAGACATCCTTTTTGGTTAAACAAAGATGTGAGGTTTTAAATCGACTCACGCCACCCTGGATAGTGATCAAATTTGGGATGGGAGTTGAAGGTCCGGTTAAATTATATCCCCACCAATTCGGACCTAAACACTTGCCTAATTTCTTTTTTGGGCAAAGATAAGGGTTTATCTTTTATGCTGGCCAACCCAAATCATGTTTCAAATGTGGCTCTAGAACTCATCTTAGCTCGGCTTGTGATGTTTTAAGATGTAGCCATTGTTTTGAATAGGGTCATAATTCCTCGACTTGCTCTAATTCTTTCAAATGTAATTTGTGCGAAGAAGTTGGTCATGCTTACGGTCGATGCCCTTGGGCATCCCATAATAGGGAAGACTGCCCTTCTCACGATGGACTAATCACAATTGCCCAACAGTTACAGGCACAAAGGCCACTACCCGTGAATTGGTTAATGACCCCCCCCCTCCTCTGTCAGCACCCACTCCGAGAGAGCCTTCCACAACTACTAATTCAGACCCCCATATTCTGGTGGAAGCAGCTCTTCCTTCTGATTCTAATGTCTCCCCAAAGAAGGTAATATAATGTAACTGAAGCCATAATGCCCCTCCTCCACCCCCTCTGTTTCGGATACAGATTCTTGATTTATTACCGTAACCCATAAGAGAACCAGGAAAGGCCTTGCTGTGGTTAGTCGTAATAAAGAAAATATGGCTCGTAACTGGCAGACTAATAACAAATTAGCTGTGCTCACTACTGATTTATCTGATAGGGATTCTGGAGGATGACACGGACACTTCTTCAGTCCGTTCCTTTCAGGCGAGAAGGAGGTACGGACACTGACCCTATTGCTAAGCGTACACGGCAATCTCAGAGAGGTAAATCTCAAGTAGCTCCTAAAATGGCCTCTTTCAATCTGCTCATTAAACGTTAACAGTATTAAAGGAAGAAGAAGCTAGGGGGTGTTTTCTGACACTTAAAGACCTTAAAAGTGACATATTTTGTCTGGTTGATACAAGATTAAAACTCATGGAGAACTCAGTCAAGCCTCCCATGCATGGTCTAGTGGCCTTCCTTTTGGTCCACTGGCCGGATACATGTGACGGCATTGGTATTCTGTTCTCTAACACAGAATTTCATGTTTCAGACTGGTAGACATTTACGCCTGGTAGAGCTTTGTTATTAGATTTTTCTTACAAACAAGAAAGGTTTAGTATATTAGAATCTACGCTCCATAAACCAAAGCCCAAGAGTTTCTCTTTTCATTTAGTAAGGCCTTTTTACACACCTCCAGATTACTTTTGTGGGTAGGAGATTTTAATTGCGGTTTACACCAATCTGACAGAGGTTTAAAAACCCCTAAACTTTTTTGTGACTCTGTAGCCTTAAAAGAAATTACATCCATGGCTCTTTTGGTGGATGCTTATAGGCATTGCCATAAAACTGGGGGCTTTACCTTTTTTAAGGGACACTTGCGAACCAGGATAGATTTGATCTTTTTGTCTAAAGTCATGTTACTCCTTTCTTGTCAGACTGTGGGGATTGAATTTTCTGACCATGTTGCCCTTCAGGCATCCTTCACATGGGGTTCTGCCCTCGCTAAAAAAAAATAGCTGGCGCCTTTAATGATTCCTTATTGGATGATTCCTCCTTTTGAAAGCATGGCATAAGGAATTTATAGCTCGAATATCTGTTATTGAATTTTATGACACTGTTATTGATTGGTGGGAAGACTCCAAATTAAGTTGGAAGCAAGTCTTTCAAAAAAGAGCTGCAGTTGTACAAAATAACAAATATTTGAATTACTTATCACTACGACAGCAATTACAACATTTGATTTCTTTGGCTGACTCTAACAATATAGATTACAGCAAACAAATAGACATAATTCGTACTCAAATGAGACACTTCCAATACGATCGAGCTAGTTCCTTAGGCCAAAGCTCGTTTGCACCCAGACAAATAAAGGATGCCTTGACCCCTTCCGAGCTTGTAAAGGAAGGATAGATTCTAAATTAATCCCATCCTTAAAATCACCGACAGGAGGACTTGTGACATCACCTGAAGCCCTAGTCTCTATAGTTGAACAGCATGTCCTTAATCTGTTTGGGTGTAAACCTGTCTGTAAGGATGCAGAGCCTTTTTGAACTCATTACATTTGCCCGCTTTCTAGTTTAGAACAGGATATGTTATCTGCAGATATTATGGAACATGAAGTGAAACAAGCTATTGACTCCTTGTGTTCACACTCAGCTCCAGGGTCTGATGGCCTTGCTGCTAAGTTCTACAAAACATTTTCATGGATCTGGTTCCTGTTTGACCTTAATATACAATGAAATGCTAACTTTAGATACTTTGTCTAAATCCATGAAAGAGGCCATCTTAATTTTTATTTTTAAGAAAAAGGTGATGCTTCTGACATTGGCAATTGGAGACCAATTAGCTTATTAAATGCTGACTACAAAATTCTTGCAAAAATTCTATTATCTAGAACTCTAAAAGTTGCTGGCCACATTAGTTCTGTTCAAACCTGTGGCATCCCAGGAAGGCACCAACAGGACAACCTGATTTTATTACGTGAGCTATTTGCTTTAGGGGAACGGAAAACAATTTCTGGATGGGTATTAGGCCTAGATCAAGAGAAAGAATTTGATAAAGTCTCCCATGATTTTTTGTTCCAAGTCCTAAAAGCCTTTGGTTTTCCAACAAAGTTTCTTTCCTGGATTCAATCTTTATATAAAAATGCTGTTATAATTCTGAATGTTTATGGGTGGTTAGGTTACCCCATCTTCCTTACCTGTGGGGTAAGGCAAGGATGTCCATTGAGCCCGTTGTTTTATAATTTTTACATTGATAATTTAATAAGAGCTATACTACTTTGCCCTCAAATTATAGGCCTGGCTGGTATTCCCTCTTCCCCGCCAATTAAATTGTTAACCTACGCTGATGACTTGGCTTTAGTAATTGATTTGAGGACTAAACAGGAGGATCTAGTTCAAGTATTACATTCTTTTTCAGCTGTATCAGGTTCCAAAATTAATTTCAGTAAAAGCACAGGAGTACCAATAGGCCATGACTCTCTCCCAGAAAATGGTGTTTATGCTGGAATTCCTGTCAAACTCGATGTATTCAAATATTTAGGAATTTATTTCGGTCATGAGAATATGTCTTCCTATAACTGGATTAGTGCCTTAAACAAAGCAGAAGGCTTAATCGCAGGTTGGAAGCATACCTTAATTGGGGAAAAAAAAAGAGAGTGATTCTGCTAAAATCTTTAGTCATTCCCATTTTTTTATATCTTAGTTATGTATTTCCACCCCCTGCAGCTCTTTTCACTAAATTGTTCAGGATTTTTTTTAAAGGGTTTTGGGGGTCCAGACTAAACCCCATAAAACAAAATTTTACATATAGTCCCATAAATGAAGGTGGTATTAATATGGTACACCCTGTCGCTTTCTTTTATAGCTTATTTTTTCATTACAATTTTGGTGCAGTACTTAAACCTGGGAACGCAATCTGGAAACCCTATTTTATGATCTGGTTTTCTCTATGTATTGATAAATGGGATTCAAGTGGAAAAAACATTATTTCTCGGTCTCTGGAAATACCTTCCTATGGAAAAGAAAGTTTTAAATGGCCTTATCTTGGAACCTCCTTCCTCAAGATTTTTGTATTTTGTCACGACGGATGTTGTATGATAAAATTTGGAGAATAGAGGCCCAGGAAGAGGTAATCTTTCCCTCTGCCCCTCTAACCATCTCTCCTGGGTTCTCTTACAACTACGTAATCCTTGCTTACCTCCATATGTATGGGATATGGTATGGTTAAGCAATTATGATAGACTAGGGGTCAAAAATAACCATAAGCATAAAGCGGTTAATTTATGTTATTGTCCCAGAGATGATTGTTTTGAAGTTTTTGAAACTCAGCAACATTTATTTCTCGACTGTCCATTCTCTTCAGACATTTGGTTTAGTTTAGCCACTAAATGGTCTGAACCTTTATTCCTCAAATTATCCTATGAACACATTATGTTTTGCACGAATGTTCATTTGAATGCCAAATATCATATTGAAACTCTATATGTAATGTTTGCTCTAATTAGATATTACATATGGCAAGCAAGATGTATGCTAGTTCTGCATCAAAAAATTATTCATAAACAAGACATTATCTGCAACATACATAAGGCTTTATGTTTAGTTAAAAAGCATGACTCTCATACTTATACCAAGCATCAAGTTAAATTTATGTGGCATAATTGTGTTTCATTAATTGATGACTGTTCTTTTTGATATGTTCTTTTCTTGATTTGTTCTTGTGTGTAAAGAATATTGTTATTTCATTGTAATGAAGCCCATTTCTCTAATAAAATTCCCCTACTCTTTTTGATAAGTGCCATGGGATCGTTAACATCCACCTGAACTACCATGAATCCAGGCAGATGGGACCTCGGTTTAACATCTCATCCGAAAGACGGCACCTCAGAAGTGCAGCACCCCTCTCATGCTGCACTACAGTGTCAGTACTGGGATATTAACCCAAGTGCCAGATGTGGGAACTGAACCCACAGCCCTCTGATCTCCCGGCCTCAGAGGCGAGTGTGCTACCTATTGAGCCACTGACACATGAATACACTTCTGCAGGTATACCATCTGGTCCTGGTGTTTTTTTTTATTCTTCAGAGATTTAAATGCCTCACTAATTTCCATGATGTTTAGAGGCCACAAACCCTCACATTTGGCCAGATCGCCATAAATATTGACCCCCTCCTTCTCCTATTCCACATCAGAGAAAATACCTTGAAAGATGTTTGTTTATCCATTTTTCATCAGTAAAGTTATTAATTTCATAGCCAAGAGTTGACAAACCTTTTGCCACGAGACACCAGAAGCTCTTCATATCTTTCCTTTCTATGACTTCCACCATTACTTTCCGTTGTGCATTATAATCATAGAATCATCAAATTCTGATGGCAGAAAAGGACCTCTCTGGCCCATCGAGTCTGCCCATTCCCCCCTCCCCCCCATTCATCACCTATATCCTGGGATCTCCCCTTCCCCCACTTACCAACTGTTTATGTCTGTCCCATGCCCTCTTGAAGCCCGCCATCATTTCAGCCCCCACAACTTCCTCTGGCAGTTTATTCCAGGTCACCACCACCCTCTCCGTGAAGTAAAGCTCCATAACATTACCACTAAATCTTCCTCCAACCTTAGACTATGCCCTCTAGTTTTCCCCCACTTTCTTTTTAAGTAAGTTCCCCTCCCTCACCTTATTAATCCCCTTCACATACTTAAATGTCTCTATCATGCCTCCCCTATCCCTTCTAGTCTCCAGTGGGTACAGATCCAATTCTCTCTACCTCTCCTCATATACCTTCCCTGCATACCATGCACCACCTTGGCTGCCCTTCTCTGAATCCTCTCTATCCCATATATGTCCTTATGAAGGTGTGGTCTCCAGAACTGGATCCCGTACTCCAGGTGAGGCCTCACCATGGTTTTATAAAGAGGCATCATTACCTCCATCCTTCTGCTAGTTATGCCCCTCCCAGTGTACACCAGCATTCTATTTGCCTTTCCCACCGCTTTGCTGCATTGGTTACCTACCTTAAGGTTGCTTGATCGTATAATCCCCAGATCCCTCTCCTGTTCAGTTGGCTTAATCCCCCCACCCCCACCGAGTGTGAAGCGGTTTAGGGATTTATGCCCCATGTGCATCACTGTACACTTTTTGTCACTGAATTTCAGCTGCCAAGTTTCTGATCACCCTTCCAGAATCTTCAGGTCCTCACTTGTGGCCTCCACTCCCTCCCCGGTGTCCACTCTATTGTAGATCTTCAGATCATCTGCAGATAGGCACCCTCCTCCCAGCCCATCTGCTACATTGCTGATACAGATATTTAAAAGGAGGGGTCCCAGTACCGACCCCTAGTGCACTCCACTCATCACCCCCCTCTCTCTGGAGTGTACCCCATTTACCGCCACCCTCTGGTTTCTGTCCTTCAACCAGTTTTTCACCCACCTAGTTATTTTCTGTCCCACCCCTAAGCTTTTCAGCTGATTTACCAGCCTTCTGTGAGGGACGGTGTTGAAGGCCTTACTGAAGTCCAGATAGGCCACGTCCACTGCCCCTCCCTGATCAACCATCTTCGTCACCCAATCAAAGAACTCTATTAGGTTCGTCTGACATGACCTCACATTTGTGAGGCGATGCTGCCCATTGTCTTGCAGTCAGCTGTCCACCAGGTAGTTTACCACCCTTTCCTTTATCAGTACTTCTATCACCTTACCCACCACTGAGGTAAGGTAAAGTACAATTTATTTCTTGAGTGCCTTTCGGGATATCAAGGTGCTTTACAATAAGATCCAATATAAACAAAAACAGAAATTCAAATCATCCAAAAAAACCTTGATAAAACAAATAAGTCTTAAAATCTGATTTAAAACTCATGACGGTCGGGCATTCTCTTAAGGTGAGGCTGACCAGTGGTAATTCCCCGCCTCCTCCTTGCTGTCCCCCTTATGCAGTGGCACCACATTAGCCTTCTTCCAGTCACTTGAAACACAGCCAGTGTCCAGGGACAAGTTAAAGAGCCTCGTCAATGGTACAGCCAGCTCCTCCCTCAATTCACAGAGTACCGTTGGGTGCAAGCTGTCTGGCCCCATTGCTTCGTCCACCTTTAACCTGCCTATTTCCTCTCTTACTCTGTCTTTACTGAACAGGTTAGGATCCACTGCTTTGTCTTCCCTACCCCTCCCTCTCAACTCAGGTCCCCTTCTATCCCCCTTCCCTGTGAAGACGAGCAGAAGTAGCTATTAAGCACCTCGGCTTTCTCAAAGTACCTCCTCCAGTTGTATTCTTCCCTCCCCCCTCAATTGTACTATCTCCTGCCTCACCTTCCTCCTTTCCCCCACACACCTAAAAAAGGTTTTATCCTCCCTTTTGTCCTGCCTCACAATTTTCTCCTCAGTGTCAGCTTTATCCCTCCTTATCTTCTGCCCTGCCACCCTCAGCTTCTCCCTGTCCTCCTTCCTCTGGGTCTTCTTATATGTTTTGACTGCCCTTTTCCTTTTCCTAATCGCTTGTCACCTCCCTAGTAAACCAGAGTGGCCTCCTTCTTTTTTTGTTCTTTCTTACCTTCTTAACGCAAAGTTCAGTGGCTTTCAGTAATCCCTCTCAATAGATTCCCATAATTCCTCTCTGTCTCCTGTATTCCCTTCCCCCACCATTTCTTCCCTAAATATTTTCCTCATTCTAGTGAAGTCTGTCTGCCTGAAATCCAGAACCCTTGTGCTGGTCTGATTTGACTAACTCTCTGTCTTCACCCTGAATCTCACTGTCTTGTGATCACTTGTACCTAGGCTGTCTCCCACCACCACCACCTCCTCCCCATTTCCCCCGTTTGTGAGGACCATGTCCAGTATGTTATCACCCCTAGTGGGCTCCCTAACCAGCTGTTGCATGAAAGCACCTTGTAGCGACTCTAGGATCCTTCTGCTCCTGGCTGATACTGCTGCCGGGGTCTCCCAGTCCACATCGAGGAGGTTTAGTTCTCCTACTAGCAGACACTCCCCCTTGAGAGCCATCCATTCAACTGCCTGCATCAGCTGCCTATCCTCTTCCTCTCCTTGCGTAGGAGGTCTGTATATCACCCCTAGCCTTACTGATGCTCCAGTCTGTTTATCCAGTGTGACCCACAGGACCTGTGTCTCCCTTTGTTCCCCCTGCCCTTCCATTGCCCTAATGTCATCCTTGATGTACGGTGCCACCCCCTTCTGCCGGTCCTGTCCTTCCTAAAAAGTCTGTACCCTGGGATACATGTCTCCCAAGTATGATGCTCTGACCACCAGGTCTCTATTATCGCCACAATGTCTTAATAGTCTTTTTTTTTTTGTCGTCAAGGAAAGTGCTCTGTAATGCTTTCTGTAGCAATTACGCTATTTATAGTTTTCCTTTGTTGAATTTTTATAAAAAAATTTCAAACCAGGACCTGTATCTTATGTTTCTGTTTTTTGAACACGTTATCAAACCCAGTCAACTATGTTTGGCATGTTATTATTTTGTATTTTGTATAACGGGCTTAATGACACTAAAAATATTCTCCCCTGAAGTATTGTATTCTTTAAGAGTAATTATATTTCTAAAGTTCCCCAGGCAGGTAGAAGTTTTCTTACCACCTTACCTTACAACTGAATGTCCTACATTACTCTTTTTGTATTACTGATACTAATAAATTGTAGAGGTTTTTCTTCTTTACCAAATACCTTCTTTTTTATGTAATTTATGTGTGGGTAGTATTACTGGAAGGTGGTCACATCTCCCCTTTAGTGTGTCCCACCAACCTGTGTCGGCTTTCCGAAGTGCCAGGTCAATTGCTGATGCCCCGCTATGAGAGAAAAATGTAACATTTCCTTTGTCATCTCCTAACAGTCTCTGATTTAGAGGGAAAAGTAAAGATTCGTTCAGTAATTAAATGAGTTATCCTCCTGTTTACTTTGGTTTTGTATCTTTAGACACTGTTCCAGTTTTTTGCTCCTTTATTTACCTAGTTAGCAATGGAACAATCAGCATAACCATCAAAACCCCTTATATGTGCATTCATGTCTCCTAAAATTAAAATATAGGACTTAGAATTAGTTTTGGAATGACAGTAGATTATTTCTTATTGTATCCCATACTGAGTTGTTATAATATTTGGAATTACACCGGAGGATATAACTGTTAATTAGAATTAAGGATTCTGTCCCCCAGCCCAATCTTATGAACATACGAAAATTGCCAGCAGCAAAAGGCCATCATGGTCTATCTAGGCTGCTTATGAATGCAGCTAGCTTCCTATTCAGCAGCTGCCCCGCCCCCCTCTCCTTACCTCCCTTTACCCTGTCCCACCCCTTCTTGAAGCATTCCACTGTAGTACATACCACCACTTCACCTGGGAGTGCATTCCACTTTGCCACCACCCTCTCCATAAAGAAATGCCTCCTCACCTCCCTCCTGAATCTACCCCCCTCCAGTCTCATGTCATGGCCCCTAGTGTATCTCCCCACCCTCCTCCTGAATAGACCCTCTGTGTCCGTTTTGATTATCCCTTTCATGTTTTTGAAGGTCTCAATCATATCCCCCCTGTCCCTCCTCTCCTCCAGTGTGTACATGTTTAACTCTCTTAGTCTGACCTCATATGGCAATTCCCCTAGGCCCTGAATCATCTTTGTTGCCTATGCTGCACCCCCTCCAGCAGCCTAATGTCCCTGTGTAGGTACATGCACCAGTACTGCACGCAGTATTCCAGGTGGGGTCTAACCAACAGTCTGTACAATGGTAAGATAACCTCCCTTATTCTCAAAGTAATTCCCCTTGCAGTGCACCCCAGCATTTTGTTGGCCATCATTGCAGTAAAGAACTCATGCACTTTTAGCATTACACAGTTTAGATTTGAATAAATATTTACTAGTGTAATCAAACATCACACTCTTCTGCTCTTCTTCCCACTTTCTTAGCAGGGCTTTGTGTGATTTCATAGCCATTAATACATTTATCATAATTCTCCAAATGCCACATCTCTTGTAAACAGATAATATGGCACGTGGACACTCGATCCGCATCCGCCAGTTTGCTATCTATACCTGCTATATTCCAATTAAGCACAGTTCTTCTGATACATTTATACTGAAATAATTGTTTTTTTACCAGTCTGCCTACAGCTGTACCATTCTTATCAAGATTAGCTGACTGGCTATTCATATTTTTAACCTTAGCAGGCATTTCTCCTTATCCATGAACGTCTAATAGCTAATTTATTTTGACTAGAGGTGTCTTCACAATAATATACAGCTTTATTAGCTGTTTCTACCCTTAATTTTCTAATTTCCTGCTGCCCAGGCTCTGCTTGCCCTTGATAATCTACAGTGTGGATCCCTTTTGGGTCTAAAAGTGGAGCTTTAGCTGTAATTTAATAGTCCTGTCTCTTTTAACGAAACATCCGTCTGCCCAACACCATTCCATACTTCCCTCCGAATTACTTTAACCACTCCTCTGTATCCTAATCTAATACGCAGTAAATGTTTTAGCATATTACAAATAATGATTGTTAATTTTTTTCGTCTTCCCTAAATAGCCTTTCAAATCCAAATATACTTAGTATGTTGGAATCAGTGTACCTAGTATTTCTACTTTGAGTTTGAACTCAGGCCTATTTACACACAGGAGCTTTAAATATACTTTATCCAGACACTCTCTCTGTTTATCCAAAATGTAATTTGCCCTTCTGTGTGAGTAGCAAATTATTGCAACACATTTTCCCCCTGTTATCACAACCCCTGTAAATACTACAGATATTCACCTTTTTCTATATCAAGTCCCATTTGTATTCATAACAGTTTAAAAACAATTTAATCCAAAAGCTGGGCAGTTTCATTGCTGTTTTTGTTAAGTCCATATGTTTTAACAGTGCCTCTTTCCTGAAGCTGGTTTCTCTCCTTATACCTCCT
Organism: Neoceratodus forsteri; assembly: GCA_016271365.2. Classification (NCBI taxonomy): domain Eukaryota; kingdom Metazoa; phylum Chordata; order Ceratodontiformes; family Ceratodontidae; genus Neoceratodus; species Neoceratodus forsteri. The sequence goes on from CM057459.1 coordinate 20,918,446, forward strand.
GTTTAACAAAGCAGTTTCCTTTAGTAGAGCCTCTTCTTCTTTACTCCCTCAGATCTCAGGATACTTGCACTGTGGTCATCCCACGCCGTTCAACCACAAAAGGCCAATCTCCTTTTTCTTACCGTTTCCCTAAACTCTGGAACCAACTGCCTCCTCAAATTAGACACTTCTCCTCTCATTCCCTCTCTTCCTCCCTGCACAACTTCCTCTCTCCCAAGTGTTCCTGCTTCTAGCACTGTCCCACATCTTCCTTCACCCAGTCTGACTGTTCTTCCTATCTGATTAAACACTTCATTTTTGCCAGCACTTTCTACATTGTTTAGCATTTGTGTATTTTTTCCAAACTCTGTCATTCTACTCGTTCATTTATTGTTATATATTCTCATACTGGTCATGTTTATATTGCTATGTTAATCACTGTATTGTTGTTACTCTTACCCCCTCCCCCTCTGGACGCAACGGGAGACGAGCTGTTGAATTTGCTCAGTGTGCCTTTCCTGGTGAAACTTTTCAATAAATAAATAAATAAACTTGGTTTGGTGTAATTATATCCTTTGCTATTGTCAGTTTTATTCATCTGAACAGTGTTTATATGTTTGGTTCCTTCTTCGGTACTCTTATTTTTGTGTGTGTGTGTGTGTGTGTGTATATGTGCTGACCCCTTGCCTCCATAGGTATTGTCTCTTCCTCTGTTACAGGTGAATCTTTTCTTACCAGGTTCAGTGCTTGACTTTTAACACTCTTTATCCTCTTATTTTTGGCTGTATCTGCTGAACTTTTTTTGCTAATCTTTTTTTTTTCTTCTTTATGTTATTCCTACCTGTGTCTATGTCTGATTTTTTTTTTGAATATGACTGAACTGAATTCTGGTCTGAATGTTCCTTTATCCACAGGTGTAGCTTCTGTAGATGATTCTTTTTTAGGTACAGTTGTGTTTAGCATTCTTACAATATCATCCATCCTTACCCCATTTATAGCAGCCCCTCCTTAACTGAGTCAATCTCATTTCTAATTATCACAAGCTGTTCCATTATCATTAGATCAGCTGCATAATTATTTCTTGTTACATTTATAATGTTGTTACTTAAATAGGAGGGGGCGTATTAAGTCCAGTCGGTCATCTCATATATCAGCACGGCATGAAACTACAGCCCTAGTAGCCACACTGTCATCTATCCCTGTATTTTTGTATTCGCTTATCGTTTATGAGGTTTGTTTATTGTTTAAAGAGTCTGACGCCATTTATTGTTTATTGAAACTCTTTTAAAACACCTGAATATAAGACATTGTTGACCGGGGATGTGTTATTAACTTCAGACCCATCTGCCATCACGAGTTTACTGTTTTGTGTCATGGTAGTCACCTGAAGTAAAAAAAAGAAAAAAAAAAGAAACTCCTGATAAGTTATTTTCTTGAGATTTTGCTGTCATTTCCCAAAGTTAATTTCCAACATATCTGAACCCTTCCTGTTCAGTTTGTTTTCATCTATTTGCACAACCCCTTCTCTTGTACTTATATCAGTGAGTACATTTTATTTTTTTTAGTGTATTCACTCTAGTATCCTGCCTTAGTGATTTGCCAGTTAATAACGCTTGATATATATTATCATCTTCCAGGTCTTTCAGTCTGCCGTAATTGGATTATTGGTCACAGGCACCACCTTGCTGTTAATTGGTGACAATGTTGCCCTTGATGAAGTCACACATTCATGTGCACGTAGACCTGATTTCCCAGTTATTTTAAATGATGACTTCAAAGTAAAAAAATTCTAATATTTTAAGTTGTTTGTATCTCAACTATTCATTCCACTGTTTTCCTTCCCCCTTCACCTACTTTTTCAGGTGTTACTATTGCTACTGCACAACTATACTCCTTTTTCCACTCTGTAATAAATCTATTAATTCCTAAGTTAACTGCATTTCCTCTCCCATATCCTTTCTCTTTTGTCTGTTTGAACCATTTCTGAACTGTTCCTGCTAACAATCAGTTTAAACTATTCAACAGGAAACAATAAGCAGAATGCCTATTGTAACTCTTAATAGCTATAATTATATGTGCAAAATGTATGGCACAAACAGACTAAAAATAGCAGTTTATATTTATAAAAAAAGTTTCTGTGCATATCTTTATGCATTAATTTAACTCTCTATCACCAGTTACAAAACTTCTTGCTTTCCTTTCTCTTCTTTCTATTTTGATGTGGTGATTTAGGAAGCTTCAGCTTTAACTTCTTTGTTCTTGCTCTTCAGTTTCAAGTGGTTCATATCTGTCTCTGAATCTAGTTGAGAGATGCAGGTCCAATCAGAAGATAAAGATGGATGGAATGATTGCTGGTAAAATCATACCTAGCCATCTGGCCAGTTTCACTTGATTTCACCACTATTTAATAAAACAGAAACTGAAGTTTTTAGAGAAATATAATTCATTAATAAAGGTGTTTTTAATTCAGGTAGATTGTGAAGCCTTGCTTTCCAATCAATTCATTAATTAACAACATCTGGCTAATTCCATTTATTTCAGCTAACTTTGTAAAATGCCCACTTTAGAACTATAAGTTCTAATCATTAAATAAATGTTGAGAATAAATCTCAGCATTCAATCTCGACATTAAAATGTAAAGACGTTTTCTATTAATAGTTTATAACTATGAAGGCTTAAATATTATATAGGCTTAAAATACTATAATTCCAGATGGATTCTAAACTTAACTGTTTAGCACAAAATTGTTACAATCTGTAAAATAAATTGAAGCTGAAATAATTTAATTTGCCTTATGATCAGCAAGAGCAAACTGCGAGCATCGGTAAAAACACAATAAACGCACTTGCTTTTAGCTGGATAATCACAGGTTTGAGTTGCTTGCACTTTCTTGAGCTATATCAGGATATTCTGTCATGATACGTTCTGCAGGCTCTGTAGTGTCAGAAACCATATCCAGAGCCACTTGGCATATACAAAATAAGTGTATGCTATGAGCAAGTAGTAGGTGATGTTTTGGAGCTGTACTCCACTTTGGTTTTACCAAAAGAGTTTAAAACTCTGTAAGTAAAGGCTACAACATTAATTTTCTTGTGCCTTGTCTTCCTAAGTATACCTCTAATTCTACCTCCTATTAGGAGACTAGATAACTTTAGCTGATTTAGCTCAGTTGCTTCTTGATATAATTTTATCAATATTATACACTTCGTGCACTTAGCCAGACTGCTCGCTGCCATGGTGTCCACATCACTGACTGTCTTCAACTAAAGTTATGCACCTGGAACCTGCTCATGTGCTCAGTTCGCACCTTGGGACTGGTTGCTGTGGTAATCCGGTAGTATCCCAGTGGAAGTTACTCATATGCGGAGTGCTGTTTAGAAAGTGTGAGGAGTTTCAAACCAGGATATCAAGGTATAGAAATAATCGATTATCTAGTTTTTAAGATTCAGATTTGATATTTTTTCTCTGTTCTACGTGTGTACACAAGGCATATAAGTTTAATAGTTTTGTAAGTTACTAATTAGTTCTGTGATCAAGTTTCCAGTTTCCAAAAGTTTAAAGATTTCAATCAGCACTGTACAAAGTCAGGTGATCCAAAGCCTGAAAACTAGAACATATATATATTTAAATCCCACAGCAGTTCCAGCTCATCTGAACCCAGGCTCAAATGGATAAAGTGAGCAAACCAACTTGTCCATTTCCAGATTCACCAGGTGAAAAAACAGAAGATAAGAGTACAAAGAAATGTACTCCAGGTACTGTTCCTGGTACCGCTTTATTACCTGACCTATTTCACTCACTCAGTTCCCCAGCGTCCATACCCCTAGCACTTGGTAAGGTGGTACACTACCATACACACCTAACTGAATCCTGAGCTGAGAATAAGAGGGTGAGAAGAACTAGGCAGAAAAAATAAGGCTGCTGTATCAACTGCCTGTAATCTCTGCCCTCATTTTCAGCCCTGTTTGAAACCCTAGTTCAGCCCTTCTCATAAAACCATTCAAAGTAAGAGCTGTTAAAAATATCTAAACACAATACACAGTTCCATAAGAGGTCGGGTCTATTTTATCAGTACATGAGCAGCCTTAAACAGAAACTAAAAGTTCGATAAAATAAAATTTTAAGGTAAAATTTAATTTAAAAATTAAAAGACACAAAGCCATTGAAGTACAGTGCAAGACTTCCTCTCGGATCCCCATCTTATCACTACCCCTCCAGTTTTCTGGATGGGATATCGGAGAAAGCTGGGGTTACCCTCTAAGTGGAAGTGAGCTAAGTAGCTAGACAAATGGCTAGGTACCGACAGACAGTATTTATATGAAAAGAGCTGAGTTGAACTAGGTAAAAGGAAATTACAGTCGCAGACTGAAAGTGGTACAGTACTCTGATAGAGTATAACTAGGATTACCTGAATTAAGCAATAAGGCATGACAGGGCATTGGTTGTACTAGGTTTACCCCTTGGGCAGAGGTGTTGTAAGGCACGAGGCAAAGCCGAGTGCCTTCAACCCCGACCGTGGGGTAAACCTAGTACAGCCAACACCCCGAAGTGCCTTATTGCTTAGATAAAAAGGGCCCAGAGGCAACTTTTAAAAGACAAACACTCTAAAAGTTTTCAAACCCACAAAAATTATAATAAAATGTTGTTAAATAATGTAAAATAGTCCTTCCACAGATGTTTTTCATCTGTCAGTCATCTGTCTTTCTTCATATTCAGTACACTATTTAAGCAATAAGGCATGACGGGGTTTGTATAAAACATTTTACTGCATGGCCAGGGGCGTGGTGAGGCAGTGAGGCACAAGACCACAGGCAGAGTGACTTCAGCCAATGGACGTGCTGTAAAGTATGTTTTGTACACACTCTGGAGTGGCTTATTGCGCTTATAAAATGGTCTCTTTTTTTAACTTTTTACAGTTGGGAAAAGCATGTTTATATGTAGAAACAGTAGATTTACTGGTGTGCATTTATGATAAAATAGTCCTTCCGCCCACTGCAAATGATGTCATAGATGATGGCATTGTATTACTGCTGGACAAAGTTTGTTCTTTGCTGACATCACGATTCAAGATATGAAATATTTATCATGGAATACATGGATTCAAAATTCTGCTCAGTTCCACTGGCAGAATGTTTCTCTCCCTAACATACTGTACACACACACACAACAGAGGCCTCTGTTGTAGCCAGAGATTCAATTATCTCACTGTCAGGGCAAGCAGAAGAGATTTCCCTGATGAGCAGGTAAAGAAAAAAGGGGGATTTTTCTTGTCAACAAAGAAACAGCTGTGGTGAAAACTATAAAAAATACTTAATGTTTCTAATCTGTTTATGTGTGTAAGGAAAGTGTGATGATCATGGAAAAAACATTTAATTAATTTGTTTTATTTTTTATTCTAGGTAGTTTTATTTGTGTTGCCCAGTTGAAAGTTTTTTTATAGTGTAACGGTAGCAGCTATGTTTGTGATGGAAGATCAATTCTGGTTGTAGGAAACTAACTGAAATGCCAGTGTTCCAAATACCCCTTGATCATGGCTCTGGACACTTCCCTGTTTGACAGAACTATTGTTTTATCATCTATAAAACATATTTTATACATGGCCAAGAGCCAGTCGGATTACTGGATTTTCCCCCTGTCATTTTATAAGTGATTGTTTACCACGGAATAGAAGAATTCCAAGCTCTGCATTATTCCAGTAGTAGAATACTCCCCCCACCCCCCCAAACACAGAACGATAACATGGAATACATTAATTAAAAATTCTTCAGAGTTCCACTGGCACACACACACACACACACACACAGGCCTCAAGCAGAGCCAGAACCTCAATTTTATCTGTTTCCAAGCAAGGAGCAGGGAGTTCTCTGGCAAACTGGTGGGGATAGGAGGAGGAGGATTTTTTTTTATGGTCACCAAAGAAACACCAGCAATGGAAACTCTGAAAAGCACCTCATTTTCTAAATTGGTGTTTGTGTGTAAGGAGGGGCTCTTGAGTGAAAATAACATTAAATTATTCACTTACTTTAGTTAATTTAATGGACTTTCATTTTTAGGGCCTAGTTTAAAATTTCTTTATATGAGTAAAGGTTGCAGTCATGTTTGTGATGGTGATTAGGAAGCAGGTGGCTTATGAATTCTGTGAGTTGCCCCAGTTGGCATGGACTTGTTTTTAGCCATTGGGAGTGCTCTCTTAAGGCAATGGCTAGAACCAAGTCTCAGTCAATCAGGACACAGGGATTTCGTTAGACAAGTCCGAGGTTTTTCAAATGCCTAGTTATTTATTCATCCAAAACACAAAATGAACAGCATACAGAGACAGGACGGTGGAAAAACCACTGTCCTCCTTATGTTTCGCCTTGCCCCTCGAGGCTCCCTCAGAGAATCATTGTCTGAGGAAGCCTCGAGGGGCAAGGCGAAATGTAAGGAGGACAGTGGTTTTTCCACTGTCCTGTCTCTGCATGCTGTTCTGTCACAGCGTTTGGGAATAAACGCCAAATGAGGCAAATTTACAGGTTTAAAATACACCGTGGTGTGATATTTATTTTTCAAAAGTTCGAATAATAATAAATGAAAGCAAATAAATTGCAAAGAAAATCACTACTTAACATCAGTAGTTTCTCACATAATACAGTCCTGTATCTTAAAGCTCCTAAGACCCTTCTCATCTGCATTCAGCAGCTTGTCTGCGCAAATAGACCCTCTCCTCCTCTCAGGGCTGAGCCCCGCTGGACTCACTGAACTGCTCTCAGTGAAGAGGTTTTATATCTTTTGGTGAGGTCACCTGACTGAGCCTTTTCTGTTTACATGTCTGGACATGCTGTTTCATGTCTGAACAGGTTGTTTCAAAACCAAGGGGATTTTTGATTCAAGGGACTTCCTGGTTCAGTTAAAGGTACAGTGTATATCTCCACAGATATTGACTCGCTATATCTCTGATCCACAGTAACTAAGCACTTTAATAAAGCATACCATTCAGCCTCTTACATAAAACCTTATACAGTAACAGGTTTATAGTATAAATTTATAAAATACCATAAGGATTTCTTATAACTGTACTAATCATGAAATTATTGTTGTTTTATATGACTTCTGAATCCTTTTTTTATTTAAAAAGGCTTTATTAACTGTATGTATTCTTATTTAAAATAACCTTCATGTTTTTTGTACACAAAATGCACTTATGCACTTTACACAACATCCCTCCGGGTGTTTGGCATCATTCCAGGGACTGAATGGATGGAAATGGAAAAAGAATGAAAAGAGAGAACTAGTAGGAAGTTTAGTGGGGATAGTAAAGAGGTACGCTAGATGAATGACCTAGGGTAGGGGGGAAAAGAAGAAAAGCAAAGAGAAAAGCATTATCTGTTGCACAACAGAAGTTTTGGTAGCTAGGAAATAATGAGATAGAAAAGTGGTCCATCAGTCACAGCTGAGGGTGTAGCCTAACTCCGCCGCACACCTCCCTCCTTAAGAAAAAAACAGTTTTCAAAACTATATTGTATTTTCAAGAACTCCCTCTCAGCCATAAATATTCTACCAAAACAGTAGAATGGGGGTTGGTTGAAACTTTCTGTCACCCACTACGAGAACTTCACCCCAGGGTCCCTTAATTCAGCTGTTTTTAGTATTGTCCACCATACCAAGTTACTGCAATATGACAGTACTTTCACAACATTACCCTGGGGCTGTCATACAGTTCAGCACAGTGCCCATCTGTGCTCTCAGAGGACTTCAGTCTGTAGTGACTGTCTACCCCCTAACTATTTCACTCATGTTACTACAACTCAGACATTTCATATGTAATATCAGGTGCCCATCAATAGGCATCGTTTCAGCACCCGTCACTTGGTATCGTTTCTGAACCCTGTGCACCCACTATCGTGCCTTCATCAGTACATTAGAAAAGAGGAAGTAATACACAGCAGTTTTATGCGGACTTCTAGCTTCCTCTATCTAGTTATCAGGGTGGCCATACAGGCCCATACCACAACTTTCTCCGGGTTGAGTTATACCCAGCTCTAACCCCATTCTAACACATTGTTTCCACTCAGGGGTCCAATCATAGGTTCCACCCCATACTTAGATCCTCCATGACCCTAGGTTCCTCATTTTATATCATACAGTACAGACATTTATTTTATGTTATACATTTCTTGTAATCATTTCATTTATTCACTTCTCATATCACAGGGGGGTCAAAACATGGGAAAGTCCCTTCTGCCACCATGGTGTCTTCCCTGTTGCTTGTAGTCTTCACCCCAGTAAGCATATGTCCAGAAACAATTTTACCTGGGGCCTTCATCTCGTCGTCCACCAAGTAGTAGCAGCTCAGAAAAATGGGCAAAAATGGGATCTCAAAAGTGGCTGGCAACAAAGGTTCCATCAGGGGGTCCTTCTTCTCTAGAACTCATGGATCCTGGTCCTCTGCCTCCGCCACGAAATCCTCCGGTTGGGAGCCTTCCATCAGCACCTGGCAGTGGGGCTCCATCTCTCTCTCTGGCACTGGTCCACCTCCGTGTTCCATCAAACTCCATTCCAGGCAATAGCTCTTCTCTAGTTCTTCTCACCTGTGCTATGGTATGCACACCGGTAAGCCCCTCCTTCTTCAACAGATCCTTGTCCTGCATGGGATCCTGTAGGTATGCCATCCTCCTCTTTGCTCCCAGGGCTGGTATCTGGGTACTGGTCTCCCCCTTGTTTCTCTGGACAGCCAGTACTATCCCACTTCTGACAGCAAGTTTGTCACAGTGTGTGGGAATAAACATCAGATGGAGGCAAATTTACAGGTTTAAAACACACTGTGGTGTGATATTTATTTTTCAAAAGTTCAAAAAATAATAAATGAAAACAAAAAAAATTGAAAAGAAAATCTCTACTTTTTTTTTTCCATATACATTTTTTCCTCTTAGCCCTGGCAGGAGCTTTGGTCCTCCTGAAGGAGAACTCTCTCTTGGGTTCCACTGTGCCACAATCAGCTGCCCCCCCCAGTATTTCCCTTGCAGACTGCCCCCCATGGTGGGGCCAGGGTGGTGGTGCCCCGGCCCCAGAGACCCAATCCAGAATCCTGGGGTGGCCAACAGTGCAGCAGACCATCCTTGGAGCCCTGCCAGGCTCTTTTTCCTCCTGTTTTGTCCCTGCCCGCCCCTCCCACCGACGTAATCATGTCGGAGCGCACCTCCTGACCCGTATTGCCCTCTGATCACCACCAGAGGGCAGTCAGTGAGTGGGGCAACATGTGCCCTCCTCCCGAAAGAGAAGAGCAGTCCTCCAGATGCTCAGTCCTCTCTCACACTGCAGACCCCTGACGGCCCGGGCTCTTTACCGAACCCGGGTCACTGGCGTGGCGCGAGGTGTAGCAACCAGCACCTCAGCCTCCAGCACCACTGGGCCAGCCTAGAAAATCACTACTTAACATCAGTAGTTTCTTACATAATACAGTCCTGGATCTTAGAGCTCCTAAGACCCTTCTCATCTGCATTCAACAGCTTGCCTTCGCAAATAGTAGACCCCCTCCTCCTCTCTCAGGGCTGAGCCCCCTGGACTGACTGAACTGCCCTCAGTGAAGAGGTTTTATATCTTTTGGTGGGGTCACCTGACTGAACCCTTTCTATTTACATGTCTGGACACACTTTTTTTTTTTTTCTATTTTTATTATTTATCTGGCCAGGCGACAGTCATTTATCGGCCCTAGTCACGGCCCCAGGAAGCCTCGGCTACCATCTACTGCTGCCGGGTTCCCCCAGTCACCCCCGGCTTACCCCCCGGAGGGTGAGGCCATGGCCACGGTCTTCCCATGGTCACGGAACTGTAACTGGTCGGGGGACCCGCAGCGATGGCAGCCAATCGAGGTCCTTCCGGGAGGGCTTCACTGAGACTGTGGCCCTGCCCCGCCTGATTTTCTGTGCTTTTTCCTTACGGAGGTGGGGACGTGCAATGATGCCGGCGTCCACCCCACCTCCCCGATGTTAAGCGTCGGCAGCGTGAGGTCTCCCGGCCTCCGCCAGGGTCACCTCAGTGCTCCGAGGCTCTACCCTCCCGGAGGAAGGGAGAGCAGTCCATAGGATGCTCCATCCTTCTCCCACGGCCGCCCTCCACAACCCTGGTCCGCCTCAACCCGGTCGCCGGCGTCGCAAGCGGAAATCCCACCGCTGCGCCGGCGGGCCGGCTGGACATGCTTTTTCACGTCTGAACATGTTGTTTCAAAACCAAGGGGATTTTTGTTTCAGGGGACTTCCTGGTTCAGTTAAAGGTACAGTGTATATCTCCACAGATGTTGACTCTCTATATCTCTGATCCACAGTGACTAAGCACTTTTATAAAGCATACCATTCAGCCTCATACCCAAAACCTTATACAGTAACAGGTTTATAGTATGAATTTATAAAAATACCATAAGGATTTCTTATAACTGTACTAATCATGAAATTATTATTGTTTTATATGGCTTCTGAATCCTTTTTATTTAAAAAGGCTTTATTAACTGTATGTATTCTTATTTAAAATAGCCTTCATGTTTTTTTGTACACAGAATGCACTTATGCACTTTACACAACATCTCCCCGGGTGTTTGGCATCATTCCAGGGACTGAATGAATGGGAATGGAAAAAGAATGAAAAGAGAGAACTAGTAGGACGTTTAGTGGGGGTAGTAAAGAGCTGCGCTAGGTGGCTGACCTACGGTAGGGGGGAAAAAGAAGAAAAGCAAAAAGAAAAGCATTAACTGTTATGCAACAACATTTTTTGGTAGCTAGGAAATAATGAGATAGAAAAGTGGTCCCTCAGTCACAGCTGAGGGTGTAGCCTCACTCCGCCACATGTTCGTTTTGTGTTTTGGATGAATAAATAACCAGGTATTTGAAAAACCTTGGACTTGTGTAACTTCGTCCCACACTCAGGGGTGAGTGCATGTCCTGATGTGCACTGCAGTTACTGGCTTTTGAACAGCAGCACCACCATTCTAGTGCACCCCAGCTACTAACTTTACAAGCAGACACAGGGATTTCTTTGCCCTTTTTATATAGTAGACATAATCTAAACTGAGCTAAGTTGCAAGTAATACAGTCCGAACTGAAAACATGGCAATACCCAGATATGGTATGGCTAGGATTTCCAAAATGTGGATTAATAGCAAAGGAGTACCTTAAGTTAGCAGATGTGGGGCCTGGAGCGTAGCGTGGCTGGCCGACAGCTGACTCGTAGATAGACTCTAGGCAGACTCTTTGATGGCCTTATTCCCACGGCCCTTAGCAGTATGTCCTGCTGTGCAGAGGCCCACTTGTCAGCAGGAGTCACTGAGAAACAGGGAGGATTAAGCCCTTCCCACAGCACTTTGTGATTGGCTGGAGGTTGAGCTGAGTCCTTGCTGGTTCCAGACTGGGCCCTGGGCTGCAGGGCAGGATTAGTGATCAGTGGATGTTAAGGATGAAACCATGCTTAACCCCACCTCACAGCTGCTGGCTGATGTTGCTGAAGAGACTTGGAGGCTTTGCAGAGCGCCAGTCGTGTACTGGGTGCTGGGATGGGTGCATGTTTGTTAATAGGGCTACTTAAATCTGTCAGAGAAGTTTCAAGTTTCGTAACGCAAACCAAAAGATTTATTGCCATATAGTGATACCTTAGCTGTCTCCCCTTCCATTGTCACTCTTGCAGTGCCTTCATGGTCCCTGATTACCTGCACTAAGAGCTCTAGCACCAGATCAAGTAACAATGGTGACGGGGACACCCTTGCCTGGTGCCTTGTCCTAGCACAAATTGTTCTGATACCCACTCATTTGTTTGTACCACTGTAGTGGGTCAACTATAAACATAAACTTTGATGGCAGATAAGGACCGCTTGGCCCCCCCCAAGTCTGACCATTTCCCTACCTACAGGATAAGCTGCAGATCCTAGTTAAACAACAGCTTATTTCTTCTTACCCCCCACAAGAATTGCCTTATGTCTGTCCCATGCATTTTTGAATTCTCCCATAGTTTTAGACCCCACAACCTCCTCAGGAAGGCTGTTCCATGCATCCACCACCCTCCCTGTGAAAAAATACCTCCTCACATTACCCCTGAGCCAACCCCCCTCTATCTTCAAATTGTTTCCCCTTGTTCTTGCACATATCTTTTTCTGAAGGATGCTACTCTCTTGGACTTGATTCCACTGAAGTAATTAAAAGTTTCTATCATGCCCCCCCCCAAGGGTACACATATTAAGCTCCTTTAGTCTCTCCTCGTATGGCTTCTCTTGCAGACCCTGCACCATTTTAGATGGCCAGTACCCAGTCCAAGAACTTTGGTCCAAAACCCACGTGCCTTATTATGCACCAGAGGTGGTCCCACTCAATCTGATCAAAAGCTTTTGATTCTTAATTACCTGGTTTCGAGCTTTTATTTAAACATAAATGAAGTTTCTAGCCTTAATGGTTCCAACGTTAGACCTTTGCAAAGATAATTTCTTTAAAATTAGATACCTTTGGAACCATTAGGGCTAGAAACCTATTTCTAAACTGACTTTTATTTTTTTAACTTCTGTGTATTGAAGAAAGTTCAGTACACTGTACAGATTGATAACTGCACAGTAGTTGAAGCATAGAATACTCATGTGAAACTTATAGTATTAGAAGCATTACATGATAGTTACACACTAAGCCAGCCTAAGCTCCAGATATTTTCAAGGCTTCCTTTGCCCATAAAACAAAATTCGGGTTCATTCAGTTATGCATTTTCCCATCTTAATTCCTAAACTCTAATTTGTTAGCTCCTGTCTAAAACCCTAAGCTGTGGGATGAAAGATTCATGTCTTTCTTTCTCAGGTATACATTACTCATCTATGCCACCTATTTTGTACTTTGTGTGGCCTAAGATCACGGCCCCATGTGCTGTGCAGCAGTTTGTCCTGATTTCTGTGGCGGGGATCCTAGGCTTCTGCGGCAGTACTTTTTGATTTCTGTAGCATGATTTATTCATTTCTGTGGCAGAATGCAGTCCTGCTGTTGGCCAGTATATGACATGATGTCACTGATGACATCACATGCTGAGCATAAAGGAGGTGCTTTTGGATAAGTGAGACGGGGAAGGGAGCCAGGCACTATGGAAAACTGTATTTGAATGAAAATTCACCAAGGACAATGACTGGTGCAGCTCTATGTATGTTCTGCAGCATGATGCAAATTCTGCAGAAAATTCAGTGGCTGCAGAATCGCAGAATACCCAGGACCTTGGCTAAGATGAAGTACAGATGCTATTTTCTCCATCTCATATATACTTTACATAACTTACTTTATTTAAATGTTAAAAGCGTCTCTGTAACTCTTATTTTTACTGCCTGCCAAGAGAACAGCTGCAGCCCAATGCATAGTGACAAAGGACTGTGGTGCAAAATTGGGGGGCAAATAATCATATACAGTCTAAGTATGAAGTCACGGGGGGTGGAGTCCCCCCTGCAACTATGGCAGAATGCAAATGAGTTTGCCAGGTGTCAGTGGGTGCAAACCAGGTTCAAACCCACCAACATGCTGGTGTGTAGTTCCCATGGAGTTGCAGCATAGATAGAATTGGTCTCATGGTGCTGTGCCATCCTGTGAGGTCATGAGTATAGACAGCAGTGTTCAACAGTGTTCTCCTGCTTGCCCCCAATTAGCTGTAGGCCCACTTCTGGGCTAGTGGATTATTTTCTGAGGCCTATTTGCCCTTTTCCTGGTGGTGCAGTGCCCCCCTCAACATCTCCCCCGCCTGATAAACTCTTTGGCATCCAGTGTACTCCCCGTCCCTAACCAGCATCCAGTAGTGCAGTTATCAAATAGTCCACGGGCATCAACAAACCTTTCCTCAGCTGGCTCCCGAGTTATGGTCACAGTGTTTGCTACACCGTACCACTTACTTACAGCAATTCTGCAGGTAGGGGGTTCCCCAACAGTTTGCAGCTTGAGCCCCATTTACACTGTCCATTTGTACATCAGTGTAGGTGGTTTGGAGAGCCACACTGGTGTACAGTTGCATGTTTAAACTCTACAGGCATCAAACCAGTGGGGCTTTTCTGCTCCTCTCCCAGGCAGAGGAGCTGAACTGGTGTGGGTGTGTTTAAATGTAGTGTAAACAGTGACTATTTCACACATCACTGTCTGAGGGTAATTTATTATAATAATACAAAGGACACTCCTTGCAAGATGGATCACACAATGCAGTTTGCAGGACACCTGTGTGACACTGGTGTGGAAGCTTGCATTCTTAAGTGGTGTGTACCACTGGCTTCATATGACTAGGTGTAAACTGCCACCAGTGTGAGCCACACTGGTGTGTGACTACTTAAAGCCTCGTTTACACTGGCTGTTGCTTCACCGGTGTAGATGGTTTGGAGAGCCACACTGGTGTACATTCGCGTGTGTAAACTGTGCAGGCATCAAACCGGTGTGCTCTTCTGCTCCTGTCAGACAGAGGAGCTCAATGGTGTAGGTGGTTTCAAGTGCTATGTAAACGGTGGCCACTTTTTACCTCACTGCCTGAGGGTAATTTAGCATCACACCCCGCAGGGAACTCCTTGCAGGATGGGTCCCACATTGCAGTTCCCAAGACACCGGTGTGACACCGGTGTGGAAGCAGTTGTCCTTAAGTGGTGTACACTACTGGCTTCATAAACAACTAGGTGCTGAGCTGGACTGGTGGCGCCGAGGGCTGTGGTGCTGGATGCCTTACCTCGCGCTACACTGGTGACCCAGGTATGGGAATGACCTCAGGCCGTCGGGGTGCTGGCACGGGGGGGGGGGGAGCAGGATTGAGCAAGCCAGCAGGCTGCTCTCCTCTTCCGAGGGTGGTGAGGGTGGGCTGTCGCACTCCGTTGTAGTTCCACCTCCACCGGGTGGAAGCCCGGTGGGGTAGCGTAGGCGAGATGGGGACGGCAGTACAGGTGGGTGGACAAGGCTGAGCTGGCTTCCAGTGTGCATGCGTGCCTCCACATGCATGTACAGCCATGTGCTGGGGCCTCGGGCAGGGGAAAGTGGGAGAAAACCTATGGAAAAATACCATAAAAATCTCTTATTAAAAAAAAAAAAAAAAAAATAGTTGCAGACTGACACCGGTGTGAGCCACAGCAGTGTGTAACAGCCTGTCAGTGTAAGCAGGGCTTTGGTCACTATAAATGGGGCTTACATTAACTAGGGTTGCCATACTTTGTGCATAACCTTGCAGATCATTTGTAAGGTGATCCTCTTCCCAACACAGTTGCCATGTGTTTAATGACCACATAGGGAAGGCCTGCTCCCCTCATTGCACAAGATGGCACAAAGCCACACCTGTCCTCAACTGGCTGTTGTGACCACTCAGAGACAGTCCCTTGTTACTGTTTATTTGGTCCCTGGTTTCAGTGAAGAGATGCTGATCTCATGTGATGTCAGCTCAGGAACATACAGCCTAATCCTCACTAGCAGTAACACTATGTCGTATGCCCCCCAAGTTTAATTAAACTCTAGTTGCCGTAAACATTTGATTAAAAAAATATATATTGCTACTACTGTGATGGGTGCATACATTTCCAGAATGTGTAAGTTCATAGTATTTTAGAATGTGGCGCGATTTGGTTTTGGAATGCCAAGTTTGTGTGCGATTCCAGGTCGTGGTAGGAACATGCAACTTCAACGTGCAGTAGGGATGCATGACATTGAAATGGGCTGAGGACATGTGATTTTGGAATGCACTGGAGATGTGTGACTTCGTAATGTGTTGTCAACAAGTGACTTCAAATTGATGCTGTGGTGCAACACATTGGAATTAGATGCGCATGCTATTTCAGTTTGTGGCATGAATGATTCCAGCTAGTGGCTGGAATGCGATTTTGGAATACTGTTGGGTGTGGATTTTGGAATGCAGCGATGGCAGGATTTTGTAATATCATGGGAATTCATTTTTAGAAAGCATCGGGGACATGATTTGGAGAAATGGAAGGAGACAAGATTTCAGATTGCCATGCTCTCAAACTACACCCCACTCCATTCTGAAAATATATGGGGCCCGATTCCAAGACATGTTACGCATGGCGCAAGCTGATTTAGGCAAAACCCCATGGTGTAAATTGCAACGTGCGCCATGCGTTATGCAGATTGCAGTTCCAAAAGGCGCCTTGCACCATGCCATTGCGGGTTGCACCAAATGTGGTTTATGCCACCCACTACGCCCACAACCTGCAGCGGCATGGCGCAGGGGTGGGTTACTGCAGCAACTGCACCCTATTCCAAAAGGGCGGTTGCCATAACCCACTTACGCAATTCCAGAAGCCACAATGGTGCAGCTGAGTTAGACCACCTGGGAGATGGTCTAAGGGGCATCCGTCCATTCTAATAGACAGATGCCCACTCTGCAGCGCCTTGGTAGGGACATTGCCGACTCCCCATATCCCCTATTCTCCACATCACAGACATGCCCCCACTCCCTCAAAAGTTGGGGACCCCTGGGTCCAATCCACAATGTGCCCTCCCAAATGCCAGTGCCACCTGGCCAGCCCCCCAGTGCATGCAGCGGTGTTCTGGGGGGCAGTTGAATGTGTGCCACGACTTGTGGCACCCAGGCCTGGTGCGCCATTCATTTGGCGCTAGGCTGCGGCTGCTGCAAGTCGTGGGTGTAAGTGCCAGGGACCCTGCTTGTCCTGGAATATGGCGCAGGGCATCTGATATGAGTCAAGATAGGCTAAATCGCGACACGCCGTGAGTTGCGCCCATGCCTTTTGGAATTGGCCCCATACATTCCATATTCTGACAATGCTTAGCATAGCACATTCTAAAACGGCATCTCCACTGCATTTCAAATTTGTGCCTTTGCCACATTCCAAGAATCTCATATACTCTCCACATTTCAATGTTACATCCTTGCCAAATTCCCAAATAATCTCTGCTACTATCCAAAATTGCTTACACCCACTGCTTTCTGAAATGGCATACCTTCTGCATTTTGAAACCATGACCTTGAATCATTCTGAAATTATTGTATATCGAATTTCGAAATGATGTCCTTCCTACTTCCCAAACCATGCTCCTGCCGCATTTAAAAAATTGCACACACTCATCTTATTTAATAATCGCATTGCATGCCTCATTCTACAGTTGTGACACATTTCAAAATCCCATGCATCCACCAAATTCCAGAAACACAAGCACCCAGTGCAGCCAGAGACATTCACTCTCAGGCCGTTCTAAAATAGTATACAGTGGGGTGGTAATGGTTTTCAAAATTATAAATCTGGCAGCTTTGGCAACATATATGATTTGTTTTATAAGTTTAGTTACATACTGTGCAGTTTGCAGTAAGAAATATTATCATTTTAAAAAGCCAGCTTTATTATTGCCACTTCAATTTTATTCAATATGTGAGTTGTAAGTCGTACACTGAGAAAAAGGGCATAAGAAGCTCTAAAGTCCTAAAGGGTTTTCTTATAGGTTACAAAATGAGTGCACGTAACCAGAGCAAAGCCAAGCTCTCTAACATTTCAGTGTGCTCTGTGGCAACTTACCTGTAGTGTATGCACTGTTTTTGTCTGCGTATATTCACCCTGAGTTGGACATCAGGAGCACAGTATGGTTGTGGTGGCATGGTCCTTTTTTTTCTGTACAAACTATATGGTGTTGCTGGCAGTGAGGACTAGTCTGTGAGTTTAAGATTTGACATGATGCTTATTTATTTAAAAAATGTACACTAAGTTCTTTTCCAGACACAGCTCAAGGGAGTGAGTTTACAAGGGGAGACAAATACTGTAAACAAAATGACAAAATGCAGTGTGAAATCAGCAAAATGTTAGGTGCAAATTGCAGAATTTACAAAAAAATATAAAGCTACAAATTTTAAAACCAAGTGAGGGTACACAGGCAGTCAGGTATTAAGTATGCAGCAGCTGTAATCGGATGTGGAAACATGTCCTGAAGTAGGGCTGAAGTATATGGCTAGCTGCAGGGTTGTGAGATGTGCCAACGGGAGCTGTTTAAGAGAGTGGAGTGAGGACGAGAGATGAATAGGGAGTGGAAAATTATTCCAGAGAGTCGGTACATGGACAGAAAGATGGACTGACCAGTAGAGGTTTTGCTGTGAGAGATGTGGAAAGTCTGAGCATCAGAGGAGTGGAGGGAGTAGGAGGATGCAATGGAGGGGGAGAGAAGAGAGACAGGAGGTTGGAAGGAATAGTGGCGAGCCAGAATTCGAGTAAAAAAGGAAGAGCATTGAGAGAAATTATAACTTTAAGGGAGGGGGGAGAGAGAGAGATTCAGATAAAAGGAGCAGTGATTGGTAAAGGGTATTGCATGTAGAGCACAGCTACAGAAGCAGTGGAAGAGGGGACCATCCGGTGAGGGAGGGTTGGAGGCTGCAGTATAAACTACATCTGTGTAGTTTAACACCAGCAATATCATCTTAAGGATAATTTCACGGTAGGTCAGGAGTGTATGGCAAGATTGTTGTGGTACAACTGACAAAGCTTGGGTGGATTTTTTATGCATGGTATCAGTATGGGTGGAGAACCTGAGGTGTGGGTCTGGACAACACTGAGATACTTAAAGTGGGTATTACTTCAAGTGTAGCACAATCTGGAGCCCTGAAGACTCTGTATGTTGGAGCGTCATGTGCCAAAATGCATAGCAAGTCTTTTTAGCCTTAAGTCTGAGTTGGTTTGAGCAGAACCTGTGTTGAAATTTGACAAAGTCTCGCTTAAGTGATAATTCCAGCTCAAGGATCAAAGCCCTGAAAGCAAATAGTACAGTGTCATCCACATACATGTGGATGTGTGAGGAGACACTGACTGTGGGGAGGACATTGAAAACAAATGGAAAATAGAACAGTGGACCTGATGGGCAGGGGAGAGGATAAGGTATTGTCAGCCAAGAACAGCTGGTGCTGATCAGAAAGGTAAGAAAGGAACCAACCAACGCTAGGTTGGACAGTTCAGCCTTCCCAGCTCATTCAGTAGGAGAGGATGGGACACTGTATAAAAAGCTTTGGCCAAGTCAATGAAAAAAACTGCAGTGCCTTTCGAGATCTGAGGTATCAACTTATTTACAAAAATATATTTTATAGGTGGTATAAAACATAAGGTATACTGAAAAACTGAGGCGGTTGGACTTGGTTACTATATATGCTGGAGGTGTAACTATCAGGTGAGAACCCTCCTTCATACACTATTGTACTGCCTGACCCTTTTTAACTACAGGGAAGGGATCCTTACTTACTGCAGTAAAGTATGACGCATGACTCTTTCCCAGTGACCCTAGGTTTTAAATTTTATGGGATGTGGCAACCTTCCTGACTTTTATCTTAGAACCAACCCTCTGGTGACTTCCAGTTACCCTAGAAGCAGAGAGGCAGATTCTGTTGAACTAGAGAAGAACATCTCCAGCTTGTTTTGATGGATGACTGTCAGCCACAGCAAAACTTGCAGAATCTGAAAAATGTCCCAGTGTTCCTCTAGTAAACAATCTTGCTACATGGAGATTTGGACTCCTTTACTGGATTATCAACCTTCATGATTTCTAGAGGTTGTTTAAATCATATCTATCTGTTAATAATGGTCACTGATTAAAAGGTTTATATCGATGTGATCCATTCATATGTATTGC
Source organism: Neoceratodus forsteri (assembly GCA_016271365.2). NCBI lineage: Eukaryota > Metazoa > Chordata > Ceratodontiformes > Ceratodontidae > Neoceratodus > Neoceratodus forsteri. The sequence goes on from CM057459.1 coordinate 20,937,993, forward strand.
TATTGTAAGAATAAACTATATGAGACCCCCTTTTTTGACTGACATAAAGTCGCTACTGAGTATCTCTGTACAGTCTCTCCTTCATGTATTTAATAGGTCTAACATTCATACCTTTTATAATAGAGTCAGTGACCCGGAGGAGGGAGGGAGGAGACAGTGGATTGATGTTTCATGGGAACTATACTGGAAAGAAGAAGGGACAGAAGAGTGGCGGAATGACGAGAGCTGAGAGAGGATGAGGTTTTCCTGCACTTTAGACAATGCAGGGAAGAGGGAGATGCGACAGTGGTTCTCTGGAGAGGAGTAGTCACTCCCTTTAGAGAGGGGGAAGACCTTAACTTGCTTCCAGGTCCTGCGGATGGTCCCAAATTAAAAGAAAGTGTTTAAGAGGGTGACGACAGGAGCAATGCTAGCAAGAGCAGAGAAGAGAAGGTGTTTTGTATTAACACCATCAGGGTTATGCCCTTTGGAGCGATTGAGAGTGTGCAGGACAGCAAGTGTAGCCCTTGCAAAGATGGAAATGTGGTATTTTCCATAGCAGAGATGAGGAGAAGGTACAAGAGGCAAAGAGAAGGGTGGGAGGGGAAGGAGGAGCGTTGGAGAGGAGGCATATGGGGTAGAGAGACCACATTAGGTTACAAAATGAGTAAAAAGGGCAGAGACCTTGGGTGGATGAAAAGTGGGTGAGCTTTCCGGATTAAAAACGGGATGACTGGGTCAGGTGAAAAAAAAAAAAAGAAGGGAATGGATTACCTTCCAGAATCTATGAAAGGGAGTTACATTTTGGAGGATTTGCAGTTCTATAATTCAGGATTTATTGATTATTGGAAAATTTGAGTGTTGTGTCTCTATAGTTGAGATTGAGGCAGGTTGAGGAAAGCTCAGGGCTGTTGAGTACAGAGCAAGAAAAAGGTAAAAGAGAGGAAGACAGACAAAGGAGGCTTTATTTCTGAGCATGTGCTGTCCTGCATCCAGCCCAGCATCAAGAGTTATTTTCCAAGGGACTGTGCAAGCCCCAGTATGCCTGGGCACAATTTTTAGCAGGTTAACACAAGGGGCCCACCGTCCTGCAGTGTATCAGTATGTCCATCAGCAGAGTATTAGATCAAGTGACTGTTTGCTATATCATGTTGTTAATGATCTTGCAGACTTAGTTCCCCAAATGACTGATATATCCAAAGTTGTATTCATTTTGCTACAAACCGAGGGAGATTCAGTGTTTAATATTGCTCCTGCTGTGTCCTTATGGATGAGAGAGTCTGTGTGTGTGTCCTGCCAGTTGCAGGCGCATCTCACAGACGCACCTGAGTGCAGGTGTTTAAAAAAAAAAAAAAAAATCCAGTTCAGGGAATTTGAATATTTTAGCTATGATCTTAATTTACCATGTTTTTGTTGTGCATGATACTGTAATATTTTAGGTATTGTTTTTAAATCCTCCATGTATTTTTGGTTATTGCCTTGTCCACTAGGTACCTCTAGTTACGTGCCTTCTCTTGTACACTCCCAGGTTGTACCTATCAATAGGCATTCACCTGTCTAGTATACTTGCCTAGTAAAAAAATAACTAAATAAATAAAATATTTGATTTGCTTAAGGTTACACAGTGGGTAAATGCCAATGGTGTGATCCAAACTTAGGTTTCCAGGTTCACTGCTCTGCCCTCCAACCACTAGGCTTACACTGCCTATTTTTCTCTTCCCCACTGCCCTCTCAGTTGTTTGAAAGTTGTTTGTACATAGACCTCACAGTGTCCACATCAGAGCAGTGCTACTCAGAAGTCCAATCAGCCATGCACCAAGATGAATGGCTTAGATATCATCGTGGGTGTGACAAAGGAGGATGGAAATATGAAGACGAAATATTATGGAAGAATTTAGAAAAAGCATTTCTTGCTACCTAAATTAGGTTCTCTATCCATACTTAGGCAGTTTTCCACGGAGCATGCTCAGTCACCGGAAACCAGTCTTCAAGCTTGACCCCCTCCTATCACCAGTTGTGTCCTCTGACTGTACCCCCTACTGCGCTCAGATTTTTTCTTTTGCTGTAAAGAACAAGTCTCTTTTCACAGGTACTGGTAATTATTTGTAATTATTTTCATTTTATTTTCAACTCGGTGTGCACTTTGACTCCAGACACTGCTCCTTTCAGTTCTGTGGACCAGAGAAAGAAGTCAGGTTTTTAAGAAGTGGGCACTTTGTCAGTTTTCACTGGCCTATATCGGGTAATGTCTCACTCACCAGTTCCAAATTTCAGTTTTTTATTCAAAACCTGTGTACATAGTGTACACAGAAACTGCCAACATTTCTTGATGAAACACATAATTTCTTCAGGGCTACACTGCCGTATCTATTGCAAGTAAAAACATAAATTAAAATTTGTATAAAGATATTGTGTTGTTTCTTAACTTTTTGTCATCATTTTAAAATAACTCATAGTGGTTTCCCTTTAGATAAAAAAAAAATCAAAGCATGGACATTTCAACCTTACCCTCTCTTTTGCTTCATTGTATTGTTTATTTATAAACCCATTCCACATTTGAACAAGACGCATTTGCATTTTCCTTTCAAAAATATTCCAGATTGAAAGAAGGAAATACTACATTTGTACAGGCCTTTCTTTGAATGGGAGCTTATTCTCATGTGTGTCTTTAGGCTACTTGACTAATCAGATAATGTAGCAAAATAATGATGCTACAAAATTGTTTAACTTTTACATACATAGATACGTAGACCTTGATGGCAAAAAAAAGCACCTTGGCCTATCCAGTCTGCCTAACCTACTCAACTAACTCTGCACTTGCACTAGTGGCAATCCTCCCCTTCAGTTACTGACTCCCTTTTTCTAACTAATCCCACATGCCTGTCCCATCCCTACTTGAAACTGCTGACTGACATGATTTGTACTACTTTCTCTGGCAGCTTACTCCACTTGTCCACCACCCGTTCCGTGAAGAAGTGCTTATTGATATCCTTTTTTAATCTCCCTCCTACAAGCTTTAGCAAATTCCTTCTCATTTTCATATTTGAACTCAAGTAGAAGAGTTCCTTGATGCCCACCCTGTTTTTCCTATGCAGGTACATGTATTATTTATTAGAACAGTATGTGTTTATTAGTATTTATTAGAACATGTATGTCTCTGTCATGTCTATGTTTAAACATGTTCGAATCCTGCAGCTTCCAGTACATCTTATTAACAAGGCCATGGATCATCTTGGTTGCCTTTCCCCATACTACTTCCATCTTGTTACAGTCTTTCCATATGTGTCAATTCCAGTACGTTGCACAGTATTTCAGGTGCAGTTGCACTAGTGACCTGTATGGTGTGAGGATCACCTTCCTATTTCTACTACTAGTCTGTGGGCTTCAAGACATTGCTTTCTTAGAAGCTTACACTGTAATAGTTTAGAATTTACTTGTTTGCCATCTTGCAATGGTAACTTTTGTTTGCTACAGGCTCACATGTGTGACCACTGTATATCAGAAAAGAAAAAACAACAAAGATGGGGGTAGAGGTAGTTTTTGTTGATTTAAAGATCAACTGCAGCTACTGTATATTCTAAACATATTACAAACTTCACTCCTTTTCCCTAACATAAGGACAACCGAACCTTATTTATTACATGTGAAATGAAGAAATTGCCATTTGTCATGCTCAGATACTATTTTAATGCTGTCTTATTTAATGGTTTCTCAGAAAATCTCTCAGACATTTTTTTACCAGCTAGCGGAACCTTGGGTGATTCCTGATTCCATTCAATAAAGAATGACACAATTTTCCTCAAGTTCCTGGCAGCTCAGTACCTGGAACTTGAGGAAAATGATGTCATTCTTGCTTGAATGGAATCAGCACTCACCCAAGGTTCCGCTAGCTGGTCAAAAATGTCTGAGAGATTTTCTGTGGAACCATTAAATAAGAGAGCATTAAAATAGTATCCGAGCATGACAAATGGCAATTTCTTCATTTCACGTGTAATAAATAAGGTTTGGTTGTCCTTATGTTAGGGAAAAGGAGTACAGTTTGTAATATGTCTATAATATAGCTGCAGTTTATCTTGAAGTCAATATATGTAAGTCAAATAATGACAAAATGGGTATCAATAAAAATGTTACACACTCATCTATGACTTTATTATAATTAGAAAAGAGTCAGCTCAATGGTAACATCAGTAATGATGTCATATTGATGTATACATGAGTACTTTGCAATGTCATTGAAACTATGGTAATTGGTGGTATCAGAATATAGAGTTATGCCAACACTTGTTGTATAAGAGTATGATTAAACTGACACAACATAACAGTAATATCTTTGTCATTATAATTTAGTTGTCATCTTCATCCCACCTGTTTTCATCCTCAGCATCAAAGCTATCGTCTTCCAGGCTAGCAGAAAGAATGTCATTGTCATCTTACTGATTCATCGTCTCCTCCTGGGACAAGATGTCCACCAGTTCCTGTGGTGTAATGTCACTATCACACCAGTTATACTCCAGGATTCATGTTTCATCAAGTTTCCACCCATGTGTTTCAGGATTTGGGATGTTAGGGTGTGACACATGGGCATTTTTCCAGACAAGAACTTGGCAGTTCACACTCAGTACATGCATTCTCAGTGTTGACCTACATGGGGGCAGTAGACTCAGATCCATGCCACCATAATTCGACAATAGTTGGCTGCTTCCTGTGTGAAATTTCTGCCTTGCAATGTTACAGCGAAGTTTGTTGATATCATTATATGATGGCTGCCTGTACAAGCAGCAGACAAATCTTTCAAGGTCAGCATGGATAACATCTGATACACGTTCTGTGTCATCAAGTGCTTGAAAAGTTGCCATATACTCCTTTTGTTTTTGCAGGATGTTGTAGGGTTTGATTTTCCTTTTCCTAACAAATGCACTTGTGCTGTCGCACCCTGAAAATGCATGCAGTGCAATCAGTGCACTACACATCTCAGCACTGTGAATCTGGATTAGAGTTTTGATGTTCAAAAACCGACGTTTATTTGTCACTCCTGTGTCAAAGTAGATGTTCTTCTGTATTTGATCGCCATAGTACAGCAACACCAGAAATACATCTGTGTCTGGTGATCTGATGATGATGTCAGTTGAAGATGTTGATGCCGCCGCATGAAAGCAGTGAAGTAATATTTGTGTATCCGCTTCTTCCTGAGATGAAGAAAGCTCTGGTACAGGGGGGCTCTATGTTGTGATTCAGTCAAGGCTTCTCAAAGAGTTTTCCTCACAGACCAAAAAGATTTGATGACCCATTAGTCTTGGTGCATATGTTTCCTTTTTCCACTCATTTAGAAGAAGCTTGATCAAATTTGTCTTGTTGTCATTGTTTGTGAGAAAGGATTTCCAATCTCTTGGCACCTTAGTTGATGGACCTTTCACCAAGTAAGAATCTGATGATCCTCATCTTCTGCGTTCAGCCGACTTTTTGGAATTATATTTGTAGGTGTCTGTTACAAAGTCCAATCTTTGTACCTTTGGTAATGCATGGAAGACCTTTTCAGCTAGCTCTCCAAATGTCTGCGGTAGACCTGTAATTGACTGGAGAAGTGCATTGCCATCACAGATGTAAACTTTGTCTTCATTCCAATTCCAATGTACTGAGTGCTGTCTCATCTTCAAGTTTGTAAAGAAGGGTGGATTTCTCTGTCTTCACTGGTAGGCTATCTGAAGTTGCTAATGACAATGGCAGTGGACTCAGTGGATACGAGAGTGCCTTTTCCATGCTAAGGTTGTTTTGTTCTGAAAGCATTAGCAGGCGCCCAAAGAGGTTTCTTTGTGTAGTCACCTGAACAATCTTCTTTTGTGAGGATCTGAGTTTCTTTGACTGCTGAAAGGAAGCAAACATCTTTAGTTCCTGCATTTTCAAGGGCACACAAAAGGGAATTGTTTTTTCAACAAGCTTTTATCTCCACAAATCATTGAAAGGCTTCTTTTCCCCATTTTTCAGCACTGAGCAAGTAATTTTCAACATCTCCTGGGGCTCATGCACCTGATGAGAGACAGAATAGTGCCTCTTTGACGTCTCTCTCAAAAGGATTGATGAAGTTTCTGATTACATTGATCAGCTTCTGTACATCCTTCTCACTGCATGCCATCTTAGCAGGCCTAGCATCCTTGTGAAAGGACTCCTCTGAGTCTACCATTCTAGCAGTTTCAAGTGTGGCAGTCACATAACTTGCTCTGGCATACCTTGTTACACACCACCGGTAATAGGCTGGATAATTCCTGCTGAATCCAACAATACCTCCACTGGACTTGGCATGTCGATTGTCTGTTCAATGGTCAGGACAACAGCATTTCTTGACGCTGGCACATCAGATCTACACACACTGAGCCCACCATTCTGCAGCAAGACATCAGCTCCAGGATGAGGATGCTCTAGGTTCAGGAGTGTCAGAAAATAGACAGATAAATACCTTGCATAGTTTTGGTGATCCAGACTAAAAAGCAGAGGGCAAAGTTGTTCAGCACATGCTAGGTGGAGGTCAGAGTTATTCTTCTTGGTAGCACGCAAAAACCTAAGCACCAACCAGATTCCGTCCATGTACTGAATCCAAAACTGCTGTCTTCATAAGTTTGCCATGCCTCACTTTCTCTTTAAACTTGAAGTGCTTTTTGCAAAGTCGGTGACAAGAGTCACTGGCAACTGCCTCACTTAATGTGTCAGACCCTGCTCTTTCCACTTGCCTTTCACCTCTTCTACCAATGTCTGTACATCAGTGCTGTTTTGGAACGACTGAAAAAGAAGGCATTCAAGTGTCTCAAGGGTAAGCTTATGCACCTGCATGGCCCTGTTGTAGTGTTTGCCACTGAATACTTTTTAAGTAGAGCCACTGACAGACACCTCTGACTTGATGATGTCGGCAAAGCCGCTACCATGTAGCAATTTCCCAAGGGCTCCTAAGTATGAGCAAATTGTGCAGAAAACACCAAGTTGCACAATGACGTCACTGAACTGGCGTGCACTCTGCCACACAATAGCATATGCCTTCTTTGCAACAGCAAGATCAAAAGTAACAATCGTGTACTGTTGGCCAACCTCTCTGGTAGCATTTTGTGATACCTGCAGTATATGTTGAGCAGTGGAGTTCTCTGTAACAGAAGAGTTGATTGGTGCCATGTGGTCAACATTTGTTTGTCTTTCACTGATCCTGACTGGTCCCCTGTGGAAGATACCAGGCTGTCCACCCAGGAACAGATTGTGTTCTGTGATACTTCTGGCCTCTGCAGAAAAAACACATGAAATCTGATACATAAGCTTGGTTCACAACCTCTGGAACAGAGGTGGCAGTCTGAACTATAGGCAGGTTTGGTTCAACATGTTGCTTAACAAAGCATGGTTCAAGCTCTTGAGGCTTGCATTTAACAGATCTTTTTGCTTTTGGGCTTGCTAGATCCCACAGATATAGGTAGGCATTCCTCTACCTTTTCCTGCATTACAGTACCATGAGTTGAATAAGTGGTGCCAGCACCAGAAGGGGTTTCTTCATTAAGATTGAAATTGTCCCAGCAAAAATGCATCAAAATATTTCTGTCAGTGTCTATGGTTACAGGTAGAGAGCTGTCGCTCTCAACAACGCTATCACACATAGCAGTTTCTGGCTCCAAAATTGTTGAATATGACACACAGTGTCCGAAGTGGTTGAGGATACTCATGACTTCAGTGCTACCAGTGATGTATCTTAGTCATTCCTAGGATGAGATGTTTTGGCATTTTCCATTGACCACAGCTCACTGCATAGCAATTATCTTGACCAATTGCATTTGCCAACCTCTCTTCTTCTTGAGGTGTTCATAGAATTAGATCGGCCAGAAACTAGGTGGGCCAGGAATGTTACAAACACATCCGGGGGGTGAGATGGTGTTGGAGAGCAGGAAACCTGAAGAAGATGGCCAGGGAAGCTCCTGTGATTCCCTAAAGGAATCTATGATGAGACAATGCAAAAGAGTCGCTGCCTCTTCAAGTCTCCTGTCATCTGATGCAGCAGATTCAAATGCAGTCTCCACAGCTTGACCAGTTGGGAGCTTGTCAGAGTAAACAAGTTCACTTCTAAAGTTTGGCTGTCAGAACTCCTCTGACCAAAGTGTTTGATCAACTTGTTTTTCAACTTGTCTGTTTTGTAATTAGGATTATAGAATGCTGGGTAATGAGCCTGCATAAACAAACAGTACCTCTCATGTAACATTGTCATTCGTTCAGCCTATCATTCTCTGATGATATTCTTTTCAACATATTTGGTGATATACTCAAATGCCTTTTCATGGGCTCTGATTTGTTCGACACTTTCACCAGTTTGGTCCACTTCTGTGCTTCTGTCATCTTTCCTTGTATAATTGCAGTAACAAGAGTTGTGATAATGAGCCTCCCTTGCCATTAAATCAACATCTCGAATGCTGCATAGTAGATTATCATCTTGTTTTGCCTCTGCTGCTGCTTTGATAGATATCTCTGCAGCTTTTGTTACACTTTGCGTCAGTTTTTCCCTAGTTTTTGTCTTCTTTTTTCCTCCAGGAATCCACTTACCTCTTTTTCCACATATAATACACTGGTTGAAAGGAAATAATACTTCAGAGGGTATTTCAGCTGTGTTCCTTTGAGAGAATGAAGGCTGTTGGTCCTTTGTGTCACCATCAACCTGACACTTCCTTTTCCTAAGGTATTGTTTTTATTTAGGTTTTTTTGACTGGGTAAGTGCACTAGGCAAATTTTGCCTATTTTCAGGCATGACCTGGGGAAGGGGAATACAGATGAATGCCAACTGACCTTGAGCCAGATTAAGCTGTTGGTGGTATTTTTAGTGAATTTGACATTTGTAAAACACCACCTGTGATACCCATGATGCTCAACAGGTATGTTCGTGCAGATGTCATCAAGTCTGATACTTGGGTCACCACATAGTTATCTCCTGCGTACAACCTCTTCAATTTTGGACCGACTAGTCGATGTCAAAGGTCTTATTATGTCAGACTTGTTCTTGCTGTTCTGAATTGTACATATCTTCTCTACGATATGGCGACTTGTCTGCCTTGACTTAGGTGCTTTTAGTGCTACAGTATGCTCATCAGTCATGCTGTCTCAAGTCCTGAAAAAAGAAATGAATATTATTTATTTTGCTTTTTCTAGAATTTTCTATGAAAACAACCATTTCAGTATTCATTGATGGAATAATAATTTCAGAGAAATGTATTTATATATCCCCATCTACAGTTTATTTGATTTCCAAAACTGTTGGGTCAAAATTGTGACTTTATGATTATGTTACTATTGACTTCATGAACCTCTAGATTATAGTCATATGATAGAAAAATTAAAAACCTTTTTATTGATACCCAATTTGCCATTAGTTTTAGTCACATACTTAGATTTACTACATGAAAAGCCAACCTTACCCCTTCGTCATTGCTGTTCAGTTCGTATGAAAATTGATGACACACATGACCATGTACCAGACAGAAGCTACCATCAGCAAATGGCAAACAAGTACATTCCAAATTCCTATGATGCAAACGTTTAAAAAATCACAGTCTTGAAAATCCCCTGGAGGGGGGAGGATTTCACTGTCTAGCCCACGGATTATACTTATCCCCCTCCCAGTGCACCTTAGCATCCTGTTTGCCTTGCCTACTGCCTTGCTGCAGTGTGCAGTCATTTTTAGGCTCTCCAGTATCATTATCACTGGTCTTTTCTCCTGTTGTGCTACCCAGCAGCACCACACCAATTTCGTATTGTACTCTTAGGTTCCTTTTTCCAATGTACAGTACATTACTTTTTTTTTTTGCATTGACACTCAGCTGCTGGATCTTTGACCAGATCTCCAGCCTGCTGAGATCCTCCCTGAGTCCCCTTTTTCCTACCCTTGGACAGATCTTTGTGTTGTCTGTGAAGAGGCAGATTTTATTCTTAATGTTCTCACCTATGTCACAGATGAATATATTGGAGGACCTGGCCCAGAACTGACTCCTGAGGAGCTCTGCTTGTTACTTCCCTTACCTCTGAAAACTCCCCATTAATTACCATCCTTTATATTCTTCACCTCAGCCAGCTCTCCATTCAATTTTCCCTCCACTCCTAGGACTCTGATATTTTTAACCAGCCTCCTGTGAGGGACTGAGTCAGATGCCTTGCTGAAGTCTAAGTATACTACACCAGCTACCTGCCCCTTGTCTGCTGCTGTGGTCACCCAGTTGAAGAAGTCAACCATATTCATTTGGCAAGCTCTTCCCTTCATGAACCCATGCTGTGTGGGGGTCCTGCTGCCCATTCTGTTGTAGCAAATCCACAAAATCCTTCCTTTTAAAAACCGTCACAATTTTCCCCACTATAAACATCAAGCTGGCTGGTCTGTTGTTCCCTGGTTCATCCCTTTTTGTACGCTATCCTCTAGTCACTAGTGATCACCCCTGTTGCCAGTGAGCAACTGAATATGTCCGCAGGCGACCTTGCTATAACCTGTACTACCTTGTTTTGCACCCTTGGGTGTAATCCATCAGGTCCCATAGATTTATCAACTTTGAGTCCTGTCAGCTTTTCCAACACCCTTTTCTCCATCACCTGGATCATTCTTCCAGATCCATTGTTCCCTCCCTTCTTAACCCTACATTCTGGCAGTAATCCATCCTTCCTTCCTTCTGGTAAATACTGAACAAAAATAATTGTTCAGTATCTCTGCCTTCCCTTGTCCTCCTCTTCCTCTCATCCCTCCCTGCTTTTTAGTGTCATTATACCCCCTTTGACCTTATGGTTCTCTCAGATGCATCAGAAGAATGCCTTTCCCCCCATTCTCCACACCCATTGCCAAATGGAGTTTCATCTGCATCTTGGCCTCCTTTACCTTCTTGTAGGCTTTTCTTGTTGCCTCCAGGTACTTTGCCCTATCCTCCTTCATTTGGTTTTACCTTTACTTTGAGAAAGCCCTCCTTTTGGCTCTTACTGCTGATTTTACATTGGCCTTTTAGCCCTTTTTCTTTGTGGTACCTTTGGAATTGAGCTATCTGCCACATCCATCATCGCCTTTTGAATACTACCCTCTTGTCCTCTGTACTCTTTAAGTCTTTCATACTTTCATCCAACTGTTTTCTCATTTTCCTGAAGTCGGCTTTTTTTAAATCCCAGACTCTTATTCTGCTTGCCCATTTGACTGTCCCCACCTGGACCTTCAATGCTACTGTCCTGTGGTGAGTGGAACTGAGTGGTTCCAGGACTGCTACATTCTGAATCTTTTTGCTGTTGATGAGCATCTGATCCAGCAGGACCTCTTCCTGTGCTGGGTCCTGAGCTCATTGCTCCAGGAGCACCTCCTGATAGGCCTCCACCAGGAGCAGATTCCTAGCACGAGTCACAATTGGAACTTTCCTGTCTACATCCGGCATGTTGAAATCCCCCAGTGCCACCTCTTCCTGTAGACTGGCCGTCATCCTAAGTGTCTCTCTCAGTTCCCTGTCTTTCCCTTGATACCCTGGTGATCTGTAGGCCACCCCAGTCCAAATTTGTTTCCTCTTTCCTGATGCTGCTAATGCCTACAGGGTTTCTACATTACATGACCCCGATGCTATCTCTTTCTGTTGCCTCAATCCCCTCTTTAACATACAGCACTATCCCACCTCCTGTGCCCTTTGTCCTTTCCTTTCTTTTCTGAATAGTGGGTACCTTTTATGATCATGTCCTATTTGTGGTTCAGGTTGCCCACATCTCTGTTACTCAACCAATTCAAGTTCCCCCCTCCATAACCATGCCTGAAATTTTGGTAATTTTATTAGATTCTAAAAATGCTCACAAGAGTTTGTATGTTTGATTTTCGAATTTAAAGCCTGTGATATACAGACAGAATAAAGTCAGAAATTTGTTGTGATATATAGACAGAATAAAGTCAGAAATTTGTTGTGATATACAGACAGAATAAAGCCAGAAATGTTTTAATGCTTTGTGACCTCCTTAAAAAAACACTGGTTGCAGTCCTTCACACTTATTTTCTAGTTCCTATTTTCTTTCGTTACCATCATAGGCTGGGAGGGGAGTTGCTAGCAGTCACAAAGGAAGAAAGAGACTTGGGCATCATCATCACTGATGACCTGAAATCATCCAAGCAGACCTCTAAAGCAGTAGGTAAGGCTAGGGGGGTGTTAGGGTGTATTAGTAGGGGTATCACAAGTCGTAAGAGGGAGGTAATAATCCTCTGTACAAGACATTGGTTGAGCCCCATCTGGAGTACACGTGCAGTATTGGAGCCACACCTTCACAAGGACATTAACCAAATTGAGGCAGTCCAGAGAAGGGCAACTAAAATGGTGCAGGGACTGCATCAGAAGACATATGAGGACAGATTAACGGAGCTCAATATGTATACCCTTGAGCAAAGGAGGGAGAGAGGTGATATGATCGAGACATTTAAACACCTTAAGGGCATAAACAAGGTGAAAGAGTCTAACATGTTTAAATATAAGAAAATAGCAGGACAAGAGGACACAGCATGAGATTAGAGGGAGGCCGATTAAGGGGAAGTGAGGAAATTCTTTTTCACAGAAAGGGTGGTAGATGCATGGAATGGCTTACAAGAAGTAGTGGCTATGAATACAGTGCAGGGCTTCAAACAGGCATGGGATAGGCATAAGGGAGCAATACAAATGACTATGAATAGATAGGTCACTGACATAGCAAAGGCCGATGGCACATTTATAAGGTAGAAAAGGAAATGGGCAGACTGGATGGGCCTTGCGGTCCTTATCTGCCGTCAACTTCTATGTTTCTATCACTGTGCTGTGTAAGTGTAATAAACCAATTATTACCCCCCAGCTAACACTGGCAGTCTTCTTTAGGAGGCCATTCCAGTCTCAAGAGTTGCATTGCCGTAGGCACCCCAACACCAGTCAGGGACAAACTTTGTTTTTGATGCCAGTGCTAAATGACCAACAGCAGCAGCCACTGTGGCTAAGGCAGGACTTGCTTCATCAATCCCACAGCTTGTGGGACTTTACCTTGGAAAGCCATGCACCTGAAGCCACAGGGAGTCGCTGGATGCCTTGATCAAGGATGTGAGGTGTTTGTAAGGCAGGAGCTCCCCCATCTCCACTACCAGTCTAGGACAGACTTTCCTGGTGACTGATCAGCAGAAGCAATCCAGGCTATCTGCTTGTTGCTGCATTTTATTAACACACTTTAGCTTCAGCAGTACTCCATAATGCAGCATGTGATGGAGTGGCCTAAAGCAGAATGGCGAGCCTTCCTGAGTCAGCCTGAACAGCTAGAGCCTGGGTCTGGAACTCTGGTTTGCTACCTGCTTATCCTGTTTTCTGGTACTGGTACTGTTGTGAGTACCGTGCAGCCCAATTGCATTCTCTACTGTACCTGCTGTCATGGCTGAATATCACTTCATTCACTTGGTCGTGGTTTCCTTAGTAGGTCTTTTGTGTTTACCCAACTCCTTGCTTATCTAGTAACTGTAATGCCGTATATGATCCATTTCTTGGCTTTACATTTTCTGATACCTTGTAATCCCATGCCTCCTGATACATCCTTGTAGTTTATCTCTATGGCTATTGTACCTATTACTGTGTACATTAAACTGTGCCCCTGTTATGGTCACACTCACCTTTCCAATTTATGGCTACTGTTAATTAGCCTTACTCTATCTGGTGACACTGAACTAATTCCTGGTCCCCTCTTTGCCCCAATGCAGCATCTCTGATATGGAATTAACTTAAAGGCCTAGAAAATTGTTCATGTTAATATCTGTAGCCTTATGGCTAAATTTCCTCCGCAGGAGGCCTTCTTATTATAACTCTGATGTGAAACCTGGCTGAAGAAAACTGTTCCTGACTCTGCCTGTTCTCTTCCCAATTACAGTCTTATTTCACTGTACTGCCCCTCTTTAAAAGGGTGTTTACTGCTACAAAAGTCAACTTAACTGATCTGAGTCATCTCCTTACTCAGCAGGCTCCATGTAAATTTATTAATTCAGTCCATCTTGTAAGTAACAAAAAGAATCTCCATCTGGTATGCAATTAAAATTCTCCCTCTGGTGGTCTTAGTTGTTTGACATCGTTGATTGTGTTTGTTGGTCCTAATGGTCACAACAATGAAGTGATCATTCTTGGCTATCTAAATCTTGACTGGCTTGGTAATAAACTCAAAAGCTATAAACTTGTCATAGATAAACTTACCTTTGTCCAATTGATTGCTGACCCAAGTAGGCCATCTACTAATGGTGACAGACATACCTTACTTGGCTGTGTCCTAACTAACAGAAGTGATGCAATCTGCTGTGCAATTATATGTCCTGACTCTATATAACAATCACTTTACCACTTACTGTGTCTGGAAAGCCTTAACCCCTAACGTGTCCCCTAGGATTATTTAGCTCAGAGACATCTCCAAAGTGAACCCTTGTACATTTGCTGCAAACCTAGCTAATACTTATTGGTCTCCCTCTATATCATACCTCTAATGTTGCCGTGGCCTTGTCCTACTTCATTGCTAAGCTTTCTGAAAGTTAGGAGAGGCATGGCCCTATGATCAGGAGGAGAATGAGAGGATTGTTTACCAAGTGACTTAATAGATTTGTCCTATTTTGCAACAGTCACCCACTGAAAGCCAGTCAGAATAGAAACTGTCACCCAATTGAAAGCCAATCAGAATAGAAGAAAAACATCATTTAATACCCAATAAACTACTAAATCCACTTTACTTGATTAGCCATAGACACTCAAACAGCAGTTTATCTACATTTCAGTTATGCACATGATAGTTTATCTACATTTCAGACATCCCCCACTGTAGTTTATCCACATTTAAGATATGCCACTGATAGTTTATTTACATCTAATCCTCTGAAAACATAACAGAGGACATCTTCTACTTTAACTATTACAGAGCTTTTAAAATCCTGGTTTCAAAACTCCCAGTTGTGTAATAGTGATAACTATATGCAGAATAACCAGCCTTGGTCATTTAACCACCCACATCAACTGGTTATTCTTTCATATAGTCCAACTAACTGAATGTTACCTCTTAAGTACTATTTAAATCTAGATATAAATATTGATGCAAATATAAGGCATCCTGCCTGCATGTGGGATAGGTGGACTATGACAAATTGAGGAATGTTTGTAAAAAAAAAAAAAAAAAAAGCCACTCATTCCAGTAAAAGTGCCTACTGTAAGAATTTTTCTCTTGCCCACTGCTGGTGATCCTCATAAATTAGAAATAATCTCAAAGGACTTCTGGGTGATAACTGTAATCCTTCTGTTTCTAATTTAAATATAGATGGTGTGAACTGTGGTAATCTAGTTACCCTTGCCAGTGCCTTCAGCACTTGTCTGACCTGTGTGTGTGTTGCAGCCTTTTCTTCACTGCTGTGGATGAACCTGATCTGTCATCCCCTCCTACTGTCACTGCTACGCCTGATCATCCCCTATTTCATCTGAAAACCACGAGTCCCTGTGCTGCCCTTAAACCCTTATGTTTCACTGTAAATGTTTTGCATGAACTGTATTATGTATGTGTGTGTCTTACATTTTGTATGTCCTATTGAACTGGTCACTTGTGAAAATTAGCATTTTGCTCATCTTGCCTACCAGTATACTCAATGAAAATGAAATGAAAGAAAAATGTTCTGTATCCTCAGGTAATGGCCGTGGTTTTGACAGTCTGGAGCCAAGCCCATTTTAGCCTGCTATTCCTACTCTGGCCCTGCCCATTGCTCATATCTTCAACCTGTCCCTCACCACAGGCTGTGTCCCTGACATTGGAATATTGCTAAGGTGATTCCTGTATTTAAAAAGAGTGCTCCAAAGTCTGTGGATAATTACTGGCCCACTGCTATCATATCTCTCCTCAGAAACCATCTTGAAAAGCTGGTCTCTATGTCCAGCTTACTGTTTTTCCATGCATAACATTCTATCCTGGCTCAGCCTAGTTTTTGAAAGGGACATGGACTGGTACTGATACTGCTTTGGTAAAACTGACCAATGATATTAGTATGGCATGGACAACGTTGTGTTATCTGGAGCAGTATTTGTAGATCTAAGGAGTTTGACTTGGTTGATCATACTTTGCTTCTTTCCAAGCTCCAAATCATTGGGGTATCTCCCTCAGCGTTATCCTGGTTCAGTAGGTATTTGACAAATAGGGTCCAGCATGTAAAATTGGACCCTTCCCTCTCTGATCTGGCTGTCACCCAAACTGGTTTTCCACAATGCTCAGTTCTCAGTCCTCTGCTCTTCTCTCTCTTTATTAATAACTTACTTTGTGTGCCTGTGTCTTGTTACTCTCTTTTGTATGCTGATGACCTGTTGCTGTACTATTGCTCAAAAAACATCTTTGACCTAAACAGCCAGTTACATTCAGATTTCCTTAATGTTCAGGCATGGTGTGTCCTTAATAAACTGGTCCACAATTCCACTAAAACCAAATCCATGCTGTTTGATTTAAGGCAGAAACTTTGTATGTGCTCCAGGGCATTAACAGTCTCCTGCAAAGACAGATCCTTACTTGAAACTGTCACTCTTTTTAAGTGTCTGGGTATCACCTTGGACTCCTTACTTGACTTTACTCATCATATTAATGATGTCTGTAAATCAGTCAAGCTCAGTAGGGCTTTGCCTGTAGATTCACATATAATCTTATACCCCAAAGGTCATCTAGCTATTGTTCACTGTATCCTTCTACCTCCCTTGCACTGTTTACTGGCCTGTTTTAATACTTCTAAAGAAAACCTGTCTAAATTGGATGTGACGTTCAATTACATATGTCATTTTGCCCTCGTGACTGATCTCTGTGGGGGTGGATAGTGACGTGGGAAACCGGGAAATACATAGTGACCTTCCAAGGTTAGAGGTGCGGTCTGAGATTAGGTAGTTGAAATTTAATGCTAAAAAGTGCAAGGTGATGCACCTAGTGAACAAAAACCCCAGGACTGAGTACTGGATGGGTGGGTGGGGTAAGACTCAACACCATGGCTATAGAATGGGACTTAGGGGTTATTATCAGTGAGACCCTCAAACAATCAAGCCAGTGCAACACGCCCTATAGTAAGGCGAACAGGATGCTGGGACGTATTGGGGAGGTAGTGACAGCAGAAGGAAAGAGGTAATTCTACCCCTTTATAGATATTTGGTGAGGCCTCACTTAGAGTACTGTGCTCAGTTCTGAAGTCTGCACCTCAGGAAAAATAAGGACAGGCTGGAAATGGTACAGTGAAGGGTGACTAAGATGATTGAGGGCCAGAAGGGCAAGTTGTCATCAAGGCATAGGTCGGGAAACATAGGCAAATCAGGAGAAGTAAAATTCACAAGTAGCGTTTTATTGTTATTAGTATCAATAAAGTAATAAAAGAACTATGCAGGATAGCTGTTGATACAGTCAGTTGAAACAAACGGATGCCCTTCATCGGAGAGTCTCTTTAAAATCTCCAGCACTCTGTTTATAAGAAGATTTTCCCTGGCAATTAAATTCTGCATTCTGTTCTTCTAAATCACACCACCTGTGTTCCACAAAATGTATTAAGACTTTGTCAGATTCTTTCCTGTGTGCAGTCTGAAGAGTGCAGTATTTTTCTTAACAGGTGCAACCAATTAAGACATCCTGTCCTAGGGCTGATATCCTGCTGATAATTCTGCAAACAAGCTTGTGGAGGTCAAAATGAATGTCAGTGTTAACCCCTTCTATTCTAGATAATCCAAAATAGCTCTCTGTAATCATTTCAACAATATAACTGTATACATTTGCAAACCAAGGGATCTCAATTTCACATAATGATTCACATATATTTTTAACCACAGATAAGCAAGGGGAGAAAGACAGAATAGAAGCAGCAAGTGAAGGAAGGGAGATAACAGGGGAAATTATGTGACCATCAGAATGTCCAGTTCCTAGGTCCCACAAGGAAAAATGTAATTGAGCAATCACATAGGCAAGAGATAGACAAGTGACAGAAGAGGAGAGGACAGAATAGATCCTTGCTTTTAACACTGTCTGCATAACAAATGGGACAGTGTCTTATTCCAACCCTGTCACACAGGTCTTACAAGAAGTGCCTCAAGGCACTGAACATGTAGTCACTGAAGATCAGAAGGGCAAGGGGACATATGATAGAGACTTTCAGGTTCCAGAAATGAATGAACAAGGTGAATAGCTAAGAATTATTTAGCATGAGTAACAGTTTGAGTTCAAAAGGGCACAAGTGTAAACTGACAGGAGGAAGGTTCAGAAGGGACATGAGAAAGTGTTATTTTACAGAAAGTATAGCGGAACCATGGAACAGTTTACCAGCCAGGGTGGTGGGTGCTAAAACCAATAATAGTTTCAAGCAGGGCTGGGACAGAGTGAAGGGTATAGCAGTTGCTCGGGATGACAGAAACTGAGAGGAAATGGGGGTGGGTGGGTAAGGCTGGGACCCTGGATAAGCAGTTGGTTCTGGCAGTAGATAAGGTACCAAGGGCAGACTGGATGGACCATTGGTCTTTTTTGCCATCATTGTCTGTGTTTCTATGTCTCACCCACCATTCTTCACTAGATACTGGATTGGTATAGCTATCTCATGCTAATATATGCTCCTCTGTGCTTGGCTGCATCATAGATTAAATACTCTACTATAAGATACCATTCACCCTGGCTGAATTGTCTCATTGCCATTCTAGTGTTTACACCCTCAGGTCATATGTGTCTTTTCTTTGTGTTTCCAAACTCTCCACCATTTTGAGGCAGCAGGCCTTCTCATTTCTCACTCTTCACTTCTGGAATACTTCCTCTTTGGAATTTCGAACCGTATCCACTCACCAACTATTTAGATTTATATTCATGAATTATTTGCTGTCCACATACCATGTGTTTGCACCTGTAGCTGAAACACACACCAGTTGTTAATCTAGTTCCTGTGCATCCTTGTACTTATGATTCCTTGTTCTGCTTAATATTTTTGTAACTACCTTGCCCAGCTGCTGTCTTGTTAATAACATGCAATGTTCCACTAACCTTGTTGTTGGCAGTATTTATTTCACTGCATATTATAAGTTACTACTGCTCATGCCTGTAATATGATGTGCATTTCTCCATGATATATAGTGTCACTTCTTACTTGTTGTATGTTACAACTGTTTGATCAACTGTTTGTTTTGTGCTCTCTCGAGTTGTCCCTGAAAATGGGCATTTATTGTCAAGTATGCTTACTTGGTAAACAAAAAGTAAAGAATACCTTTCCCTATTTTGTATTGTAAATTACTCATCACTAGACGTCCATGTGTTTTTATTGGGCTTAGTGTGAGGCAACATGTATAACTTCTAACAGTCCTTTCAACTTTCTAGTTGTCATGGAAGATCACACCTATACTGATCCAGGCATGCTCAGGACACAGTTCTGTTGTTTCAGAGCTATTTCTAGTTTGAATCCATTTCTTCCCTTCAGGGGTGTCTTATTTCAGTAAAAATAGTTATGTTGGCCTTACTGTGTGTGTTAAATTGTTGAGATGGTAGTAAAACAATTGTTTTTTTAATTGAATCACTTTCATTGAAAACATTTTTTTTTTAAATATGCATACACAAACTGTACCTTTAAATTATCTCTTTATATTCATCAGAAACAGCCATTTCAGTTGCTAGGTTCTGTATGTACATAACATTTCATGATAATCCTAAAGGAAGAGTTAATAATATTTCTATCCTGTTCCACTGGGTATTCCTTATGTCATTCATGTTTAATGTACAGTATGTGGATCTTCTTCATAACAATGGTGTTATTTAAAGTTTGAAGCCACTTCTGTATATTTATATCTTCTAGTTCCGTTATATTCCACAGTGTTGGGATGTATCTTTTAGGTGTCGTTGTCAGTGCCAGTGATTTTTGTTCTGATTTGTCCAAAAATAGGGTTGATAAGTCATTAAAGACAAAGGGCTGAGGAAGTAAAGGGACTGGACGACTCGCCATCTTCTTCTTTCTTTCTTTGTTAATTGCCACCAGCTGTTTTCTGGGGATATGTTTATAGCGAATGTGATAGGGTTCAGATGCAGTCACAGCCATGCTAGCATTTATTATCATATTGAACCCCATTTTGAATAGTCTGTGGGGTGTGCAATATGCACATGTAAGAATCTTAGATTGGTATATTTTTTTTTTTTTTAGTGTATAAGTATAGTTTGCTTGTAGTATACCACAAAAGATTCCATCAGGAATCCGATAATTCTAAATGTAGAGCAAGTATGGAGGCAAGCACTAGGATGGTGGTGCGTAGCACAAACGGTTCAGACTTCAGTATTCAGTGGTGTCACACTAACCCCACACAAAAGACGCCAAAAGCAGTGTTGCAGGTAGTCAGGAGCTTTTAACGTTTCACACCAACAATTCAGGGCTTCAGTGCTGCAGGTTGTCAGGAGCTTCTGAATTGTAGGGCAAAACGTAATAAGTTCCTGACTACTTGCAGCATTGCTTTTGGCAGGAGCTGTGAATAAATGAGCATTTGAACACAGCATCGCTTGTGTCGGCTTTTGTGTGGGGTGAGTGTGACACCACTGAATACTGATTTCTAAATGTAATTCTTCTTCCCATTTTATTCTTGTTTTTTTTCTGTCATTCTTTTTCCCGATTGGTAGTTGTATTTTCATATACATAGAAACATAGACTTTGCAGCAGATAAGGACCGCTTGGCCCACCTAGTCTGCCCATTTCCCTACCTACAGGATAAGCTGCAGATCCTAGTAAACCAACAGCGTATTTCTTCCTATCCCCCACAAAAATTTGCTTATGTTTGTCCCATGCATTCTTGAATTCTCCCACAGTTTTAGACCCCACACCCTCCTCAGGAAGGCTGTTCCATGTGTCCACCACCCTCTCTGTGAAAAAATACTTCCTCACATTGCCCCTGAACCGTCCCCTCCTCTATCTTCAAATTGTGTCCCCTTGTTCTTGCACATCTCTGTTTTGAAAGTTACTACCCTCTTGGACTTTGTTGATTCCACTGAGGTACTTAAAAGTTTCTATCATGCCCCTCCTTTCCTCAAGGGTACACATATTAAGCTCCTTTAGTCTCTCCTCATATGGCTTCTCTTGTAGACCCTGCACCGTTTTAGTTGCCCTCCTCTGGACTGCCTCTATCCTGTGTCCTTGCGGAGATGGGGTCTTCAGAACTGGACGCAGTACTCCAGATGGGGTCTCACCAGCTGTCTCTACAGAGGGATAACAACTTCCTGTTTTCTGCTGGTGATGCCTCTCCCTATACATCCCAGTATCCCCCCAGCCCTCCCTACTACCGTCTTACATTGCTTGCTAACCTTAAGGTCATTCGATATGATTACCCCCCAGTCCCTTTCAATTTTTGTTGTTGTTACTACCTCCCCACAGTGTGTAATCTTCCCCTGGGTTTTTGTTTCCCAGGTGTATTTTGCACTTCTTTGCATTGAATCCAAGCTGCCGTACTTCTGACCATTCCTCCAACCTTGCCAAGTCCCTTCTCATCCTTTCCACACCTCCTTGTGTATCAACCCTGTTGCAGATCTTTGTGTCATCCGCAAAGAGGCATACTTTTCCTTCCAGTCCCTCTACAGTGTCACTTTTAAAGACGTTAAAAAGGACTGGACCCAGTACTGAACCCTGCGGTACCCCACTGGTAACCTCTCTTTCTTCAAAATGGACTCCATTTACAATTACCTTCTGTGTCCTGTTGTCCAGCCAATGTTTTACCGATGCTACCACCTTGGGACCAGTCCCAGGCTGGTTAATTTGACTATTAATCTTTTGTGTGGGACTGTGTCAAGTGCCTTGCTGAAGCCTAGGTAGACCATGTCCACAGTCCTTCCCTAGTCTACTACTTTGGTCACCCAGTCAAATAAATCAATTAGATTCGTCTGACATGATCTTCCTGCTGTAAACCCATGCTGCCTTGGGTCCTCTGCCCCACTGACCTCTAGGTACTCAACAATTCTTTCCTTCAGAAGTGATTCCATCACTTTTCCTACCACAGAGGTCAAAATGACAGGTCTGTAGTTTCCTGCCTCTGTCTTGGTCCCATTTTTGTGAAGGGGAATCACATCCGCAGTCCTCAGATTTAGGAGTTCTTTCAGAACCCTTTCTTCTGTGAAAGGACTGGGATCAACCACGCCCCCCCCCCCATCCAGAGTGCTTCTGTTAATTGGATTAGGCCCTCCCTCCTCCTCTTTTGTGAATACTGAGCAGAAATATTTGTTCAGTATCCCTGCTTTTTCACTGCTCCCCCACCGTCCATTCTATTCAGCCTCACTATCCCTCCCTTTGTCTTTCTACACTCCCTGATGTACCTATAAAAGGTTTTATCCCCCTTTTTAACCGAGTTGGCTATCTTTTCCTCAGTTTGGGTCTTTGCTGTTCTGACCTCCCTCCCTGCTTCCTTCTGCCTTAACTAGTACAGCTCTCTGTCCTACTCGTTCTGTGTTTCCTCATACTTCCTGAATGCTGTCTTTTTCTCCCCAACCTTCCCCGCCACCTCTTTTGAGAACCATAGTGGCTTTTTCTTTCATTTTGACTTATTTGCTTCACAGAAAGCCTTGTTGCCTCTGTGATGGCAGTTTTGATGTTTCCCCGTTGTTGCTGCTGCACCCCTCCTTCTAGCCTGTTTGTTACATATTGTAACATATAGTTATTTTCTTTTGTGAGTATTTAATTAGCTAGTTTCTTACTCTTGTCTGTTCTTCTAATATTAAATGTTAAAAACAGAGGCATCTTTGAAAAATTTCTTGACTATGTCTTTCAGGTTATTGTATTCAAACCAATTTATAAGGAGTTCAGGCTATTTATTTGTTAATCTATAGAAGGATTTTATTCTGAAAAAAGGATGGAACCCCCACTTGTTAAGACCTTTCTCAGTGTTTTAATAAAGTTCTCGAACTGATCTTTGTTTTGATCAGATCTGTGCCTGTCTGCTGTACTGCAAGGTGGGTCCTGTTGTGTGTTTTTTTATTTAATATGTCAGTGGGTTTAAATGTGGATAAAATAATTTGGTTACCTATTTTTCAAAATATTTTGATTTGAATAGTAGGATAGAGGGTTGCAACTCAATATTTTTGTTGTCTTATATTTCTTGTAATAGAATGTTTACCATGTCTTCTTTAAGAGCTCAGTCCCATACCATGTCTAGTTTTTTGGGCATTATAATAGCTATACTGATCCGGGCATCTGATCCCCTATTCTTCCTCAGCATTATAAGGGTATTCCATGCAATTCTCAGCACCCCCATAAGAACTTTTAAACCCTTTTTTATTTTTTTATAAAAAAGGGAACTGATATCTGTTCCATTAAAACTTGATAAATATAAAGTCAGTGCAGTGTAATCATAATTTTTGAGGATATCTTCACTACCCCACAAAGAAAGTGATATATTTTTCTATCTGTTTATCATACCTGTTTTTTTTCGGTACACTATTGGTATTCATTTTCATTGTTTTATCAAATTCTTTAGCTAGAATGACACACATATATTTAATTTGCAGTTGTATTTTTATTTCTTGTAGTATATTCTGTGTTTGGTTTGTGATCTTGGTAAGGGGTACTGTGGTAGATTTCTCTTTGTTTAAAAGGTATCCAGATAGATGGGAGTTTTTTGCAAATTATTTTATCAGTTTTGAGTAAGAACATAAAGGATTAGGTGATACCACCAGCAGAGCATCAGCATAAATGTTTAGTTTGGTAGTTGTGTATTTTGGTATTGTATCTGTGGGTTATTTTGAATATGTTGTAGTAGTGGTTCCATTTGATAATACAAAAAGAATTGGAAATAAATGTGACCTTGATGTACCTCATTTTTCATTAATCAGAGTTGTGATATACCAATTATTGATGCAAAAGAAGCATTTTGGATCACTATAAAATTGCTGGACAACACAGTATATAAGAAGCATGTAGGAAATGTTATGTTTTTGAGACAGGAGATTATAAAATCCCAGTTCAAAACATCAAACGCTTTGGATGCATTCAAAGCAACAGAATTATCTCCTTGGAGGAGGATTTTAGCACTTCACTCAAAATTAGAATTTTCCTTAAATCTTGAAATAATTTCTTACTTTTATAAATCCTGATTGTTTCTTGCTTATTAATTTGGGAATAAGATTTTCTGTTATTTTGAGCATTAATTTAGTTATTCTTTTATAATTAGTATTCATTAAGGCAACAGACATGTAACATTTTTGATTTTATGACTATTCTCCCTTCTTTTAATTAAATTATAAAGGCTTCCGACATAGAATCTGGTACCTCACCCCCTCCAATGTCTCCTGAAAAAGTAGAGTCAGCTGGGGTAATAACTGGATTTTGTCTACATCTGTTGCTGGTTCTTGGCTATTCAACAGTTCCTCAATGCCAAGAAAATGGTATTTGTGACATTTGATACCAGACAGAGTCTTGCCAGGCTCACCCATCTCCCCTTGCTACTGATTGAAAGCATTAGTGATCTGTGCTTCTGATGATGAATTTTAGTTTTTTTTAAAATCTGTATAATGTGTATTTTTGCATTCTTATTCCTTTTGTTGTTATTATTTGTATTGTTTTTTTTACTGTCAGGTGCCCAGAGCCTCTGGGATTGGGTGCCATAAAAATAAAATTTGCCTTGCTTTGCCCTTCCTCCATACACTTGATGGCATGGTGATTGAGGATGCTCCTCCTTTAAATACCTTGGGGTTTGGTTGAATTGTCACCTTAATTTCTCCATGCATGTGGATGCTATCCACCAGAAGCTCCACCCTAAATATAATGTACCTTACAGGAAAAAAGTGAGTATCCCACGTTCTGCCCACCGAGAAATTATCTTTAAGATGATCATCCCTATCTTTGGTTATGGCAACATCATCTACAGCTGCATTCCCATGTCCATCTTTAGCAGGTTGCCCCCCTAATCCATTATTTCTGCTGCTTTGCCTGTTACTGTCCCCCTTGCACCCATCACTGCTCCCTATGCTCCTCCCTTTCCCTCCCCCCCCCGATACCAGGTGCCTCACCCATTGTGCTTCCTTTATCTCTGAATTCAAACTTGGCTGCCTTCCCTCTTACCTTGTCTCACTCCTCTCATCCCCCTTCTACTTCATACCCTTTTTGTAACACTGACTCTCACTTCTTTCCATTCCTCCAAGGAAATCCATGACAGGTCAAGCTGCTTTCTCCTTCTGCTTACCTAAACTCTAGTCCTCTCTCCCCTGACTATCCACTATGCCGCTTCCCTTTACTTCATATTAAATCTCTGCTCCATGACTTCACAACTCATTCTTATATTTGCTTCTGAGCCTGTATTACAATCTATTGGTTCACTACCCTCTCGTCACTGCAGTCCCTGCATTTTGTACTCACACTAGTACAGTCCCTCAACCCACCTTCTTCTATTACAGATATTGATCCTACTCTGAATTTTTATGTCTTTTGAACAACTACTAATTTTTATTGAACCTAGTGCACTGTATTGTACTGCTCTTCTTTGCACTTTTTATTTGCCTTTTGCACAATTGTTAATTTTATTTTAACCTACTCTACCTTATAGTACTGTGATGCTCTAAATTTTGTATTTGCCTTTTGTACAGTTTTTAATGTTTGCCCCTGTCCTCCTCCCCCCCAGGATCAGAGATGCAGTGAAGTTTTCATTTGCTGGCAAAGTTGGTGTAAAGCGAGGAACTTTGTACTTCACAATGCTTTGTGAAGTTTTCTGACCTTGCACCAACTTTACCAGCTTGTGTTTTGTTTTAAATTAAAAACCCTTTAAAAAACAAACAATAACCCCACCCTCTGGATTATTGACACCCCCTCCCACCATGCCATATAGGTGTTTAATATATCCCCTACCTGTCCTCCTATTATGCCTTACTTCCCTTCTCCCCCTGTACCCAGCAAAGTCTGTCAGTAATATTGCCACAGTGCCGGCATAGCTGTCCTCCCCACACCCACAGAAGCAATGCCTCTCACTTACCCCTCTCCATTCCATTAGTTTGTTGAAGAAAACCCCCTCCCTTTCCCACTCTCTTTCTAATAAATATCCGTCCTCCCCCCAAAGCCCAGTTTCAGATATAACCTGTAATAAAGAAGAAAATCATCCTGCGGCAGAGTGAGCATCTTCGCTCTTCAGTATCTGAATCGGAATGAATGGTAAGTGATCTATATCCTAGTAGTAATACCTGATCGGCTGGTTATCAGCCACATACCTTTGCTATTAGTTTTTCTTATTCCTGCCTCTTCAGAAGCTTAGTAACTGCTGCTCTGGATGGAAGACCTGGGTCCATTTTCCTTCTTAGGGCTCGATGGCCTCTATCTAACTCCAGTTTTGTCATCTCTAAGTTAGCATCCATATACTGTATGCAGCAGATATTTTCTGCAAAGTATTATATAAAGGTATAGTTTGATCCCACTCCTCTGGAACACCAGTGACCCTTCTGTTTTTTTCTATGGACCCTAGATTCTGCATCTACTGCTTTTATTTTAATGTCTTTGATTTCCTGTTCCCGTTGACCCAAAGTTCTTCTGCATAAAACAATGTGTCTTCTACAGTTGAAATCCTTTTTTGTCCTTCACTTGGTCTCAAATTAATTTCTTTGGAGACATTCATTAGCTCTTCACTTTGCTTTCAGTTTTGATTATTTTTTCTTTAATGTCGTTCCGGGGCAAATCATTCTTTTATTTCTTGAGTCTCTCCCAACAAGCCTTTTGCCCAAGAAAGTATGAATTCCTCTGATTTCTTCTCCACCGTGTTCTGATTTTGATTTAAATTCTGTGACCCTAAGACAGCTTGGTGGCGCGGAGGGTTGAGGCACTGGATGCCATACCTTGCGCCACTCTGGCGACCCGGCTCAGGAGCGAGCTCAGGTTGCCGGGGGTCAGCAGAGGAGGGAGAGGATCGAGCATCCAACAGACTGCACTCCGCTCCTCTCCTGGGGAAGGAGGGATGGTTATCCCGCTCCTTGGCTGCCTCCTGGTGGAGATCGAGTGGCAGCACTAGGAGTCAGGAAGGCAAAGAACGTGGCAATGTGGCATGCACTTCCACATATGCACGCGCTCATGGCCACCAAGGGGAGGGACCAAAATGGAAGAGAGGCATCTGCGGGCTCCATGAAGCCCTGTCTGCCGACTGGCATCTCACTCTGCCGCTGGATCGCTGGAGGCCCCGAACTGGATTGGATGCCCTGGGTGGGTGGGGGTGGTCCTCCCTTTCCAGCTCCACCACGGGGAAAGATCTGTGAAGTACTGGGTCTCGGCAGTATGGGGGGGGCAGTGGATGGATGTAGGTGGCAGGCAGGGGCAAGAGAGAGAGAGCTGCCTGTGGATACCAAAGTAGGAGGGTAAACAGAACATGGAAAAACCAAAAATAAATTCCATGAGCCAGACTTATTTGCTATTCTTTGCTTCGGTTAGTTGTGCATATCTCTAAAGTAGACTTTTGAACTACTGTATTGCCAGATGACTTCATCGCTGAAACTCTGTTACCTTTATCCCTTCCTTTTTGTCTCTGTCTGTTCAGCTCACAGCTTGCAACATTGTTTCATTGGTTTGTTTGGAGTATAGATCTGAGACAGAGAAAGTAGATGGTGAGAGCATACCTCTGGTCTTCACAAACATTCCGTTATACAGCTGGTTCCCATTTTCAGTGGTATCCTCTCTTCTCCTATGCTTCTGATTTCCTTCCATTGTGATCACCTTTTTTAAAGAGTTAGCTTGTGAATTCACCATATTGGTGGTTGTGGAGTCTTTTTTTTTTCTGTTATGGCCTACCAGTATTACCTCAGCTTGTCTAGTTACCCTCAATTTGGCACATTTACTTCAGTTAAATTTTGTGAACCAGCCATCTGGGTTTCATATTCTTACCGTGAAGTCATCTTGTCTTGTGCTGACATGAAAGGAGATTTGTACGTCCTGGAACTCTGTTTTCACATAAGCATTGCCCCGATTTCTTTTTTTAAAACCTATATATTTTTTATTCTTCTTTATGTTCTCCTGGCTAGTTGGCATTGATGTGGTGAGATGCAGAGAATAGGTGTATTCAGAAGTATCAGTAACCTGTCAGCGTTATCCTGCTATATGGCATATCCCATGTGGAGTTAAGGTATTTAGTGAAGATTGTCTTGATTCGACTTCACTATGTTTCTGCAAAGTTAAGAGACTTTTAAAGAATAAAAGTGATCTTTGAGGATTTCTTCACCATTGAGCCACCACTTTGAAACTATAAGCCATTGGTATCAGGACCACTCAGAAACTTTTGCCTAGCTGGGGCCGCCACATTGATATATGTTGACATTTCCTATGTAATTTGTGCAGTCCTTCCACTCCTCAGTTCTTTCTTCCACCTTCATCAAGCTCAGACTGCTGAAAAAACAACACTATTGTTTACTTGACATTTTCTCGTCAATCGTTATCGCCTGAAATTTTGGTGTATGCCGAAAACTCCATTGTTTTAGCTCTGCCACTGCTGACTGAAGATATACAAGGATGACAGCCATTCTGTTTGTGTTTGCTGTCTGTGCCTAGCCCATGACATAAAGACCTGCTTAATTTGCCAGGGATACAACCAGGCCACCAGGAGATGCCGATGAAATGTTCAGGAACTTTTCTTAGAGCGTAGGAAAATGGATGCCTCATTGAAATCCCCGGGCTCTACTCTGGCTTTACAGCAGTCAATGACAGTTTCCTGGAAGCATTTGTTGCACACTAAACAAAAGGAAAGAACAATGAAGTCCTCATTGTCATTGGAGTGGGTCCACTCCAAACTCAATGATAAAGCATGGTGTTCTCGTGTATGTTCTAGATCGCCACATCATTTGGAATTGATGGACAGTTAATCACAGTTGAAGGCCACATCAGCAACCTCAGTGACAGTAGCCTTTGACCGTCCCAGCAATGCCATGTTGTGGTCTGGCTCAGATGCTCCCACTATCAGAGGCATGCAGCCTTTTTCAGTCGAACCTGTTCTGTTAACAACAATCTCTCCAACCCCTTCATCGACTCACAAGTAGTGCTAGCAATGGTGTTGGAATTCTTCCACCATTTGTTGCCTACATGACCAGTGCCAATTTGCACATTGATGCAAGTCCTGTGTCTGTTGACAACAACCAGTACTTTGGGCCCTGCCGCTGTTACTCCATCTCAAGCAGACGTCAACGATGGTTTTGCCTGTTGAGACTCCCTTACCTTAGCCTCTAGATAATGAAGAGTACAGTCCTGACCTTCTGGAAGTGGAGGGGATTTTGGAGAGGAAGAAGAGGAATTGGACCTTTATGAGGCCATGTGTTCAGTTCCACTTTGTTTTCATATAGTGAGACTACTGTGATGTACAACCACAGATCACCTCCTAAGGATGCTTCTCTTTTCAGGTACTTCTCATGTAGATGCAGGATACCATGGAGTTTGAAACCAGAGGATGAGGAGGACTCCTCTAAATGTTGCCTTTATGTTGTCCTGGAAATGCCCTTGGTACTCACTGTTATACCTCCAATCTTTCCAGTCTTGGAAGATGCTGCAATGGCTACATGGCAAAGGCCCAGCATGCTACCTGCTGTACCTAGGAGGCTGGATAAACAGTATTCTGCCCCTAGTTCTAGAACATTCTATGCCTGACAGCCTGAAACTGATGTTATTATCGTGACTGCTCAGAACAGAGCCAGGGCTGCACATCACATGAGCTGCTTACCACCTGACAGGGGGTGCAGAAAACGATGTTCTAGGAAAAAGGACATATATGCTTCTGCTTCCCTATGACTCAGAATTGCGAACTATCAGACTTACATAATAAAGTATCAGAATGGCCAGCAAAAATCTGTAACCTGTCATCAATAAATTGTGTGATGGATCAGTCAAAACTTACCTTTCAGCATGGTCGAGGAGGGGAGGGGCTGGGGCAGGCCAGACGCAGGCGTCATTGCACGTCTTTGCTCTGGCCAGTAAGGGGAACAAAACTCCTCCTCAACATCCGTCTCCATGACGCCCTGCTTCCGGCTTTGATTAGCCGCCTGGCCAAGCACTCCCCAACTAGATATATTCCATGGCACTGATTCTGGTGGTGGTGCCGCCATGCCCTGCCTCTTGGGGGTAAGCCTGGAGTGACCGGGGAGAGCAAGTGGCCAATTAGGTGGTGGAAGCCGTGGAGCGCTGTGACTAGGGCAGTCCAACGACGGAAGATGAGGAGACAAGAAAAAGAGGGGTAAATATAAAAAAAAAGAAAAACTAAAAAAATTACCTTTTCAAGATGATCACAGTGGGGCTTGCAACTGGAAAGCATTTGCTGAGATCATCTTATGATGCCTTAGATGCTTCTGCTAGAGCTGCTGCCTCCGGCATTGCCTATGCCACTACTCCTGGCTAAGATTGGCAGGTTTTGCATCAGATGTCCAGCAAGTTGTTCTAAACTCCCCATTCTGGGGACAGTAGCTATTTGGTGCTGATGTTGAAATGACACTTCAGGATCCCCAGTCATCAAAAATGCCCCAAGAACTCTAAAGTTCCTCAGTGTAGTGCTTCAACGGAGTTGTGACCTGGGTCAAAAAAACATAGAGGAGACCTGCATGTGGAAGAGGCTGAGAACAGGCACCTCACTCCGGGCCCTACACTTCAGGATGGCATTCTAAAGCCCCTAAAGGATTTGGTATAGATGGTCAACGTGCTGCACCTGCTCTTTGTGATTCTCTGCTGCCTCCCCTTCATCCATGCTACAGGGGATACAGATGAAGTGAGCAGAATGTCCCTCTGACTACAGAGTTGGAATGAGATCACTGCAGATAAGAGGATCTTGGAGATTATCGAACGCGGTCATGTCCTGGAGTGACTGTCTAGTCCTCCAGTGCATCCTCCTCGACCTTGTCATTACCCTCCAGAGCACTTGTTACTTCTGCAGGCAGAAGTAAACTCACTTCCTCAGAAAAGAGCAATAGAACCTATTCCTGTTAGGGAACAGAGAGGTTTTACTTCCGATACATTCTAGTACCAAAACGGACAGGGGATCTATGTCTTGTTCTATACCTAAGAAGCATGAACAAGTTCATAGAAAACAAAAAGTTTTGAATGGTCTCACTACAGAGCAAAGGGATTGGACGAGTGTCTTGGACATGAAAGATGCATATTTTCATATCAGGATTCAGTGACCCCACAGAAAATACCTCAAGTTTATTTATTTTTATTTATTTATTTAGAAAGTCGGATTTACAACCTTTGAGTCATGGACTCATTTACAAAGGCACCTCATCGCAGGGAGGGTAGACATGGTTACAGCGTGAGGTACAGTGATAACATTACAGGTGCAGTACAATAAACATTAAGAACACATTTACAAAAGTGGTTTACAGAATAGGTTGCTTACAAAATGTTACAATCAAGTAAAGTATTACAATTATATGCAGGTACAGTCCTGGATGTGCCAGAGAGAAATACCTAGGAATGAAGAGGTTAGGAGGGCAGTGGGGTGGGGAGGAATGGCAGTCCAGAGGACGTTGTCAAGACTGCGGGTCAGACAGGAGGGACCCACCATTGTAATAATTAGGTGCAATTACAGCTGCGAGCTTCAAAGAGGTTGTTCCGAAGAGCGACTTTGAAGGGACCAATTTTGGTATTATCTGTGATATAGGGCGGGAGAGAGTTGAACTGTGTGGGGGCTCGGTAGTGGAAGGACCTTTGGGCTAAGGAGGTCTTGGTTCTTGGCACCTGAAGGTGGCCCTAACTGAGCTCACGGTGGCAACAAATGGAGATGCAAGCCAGGGACACGGGCTACGACACTGGGGCCCTAGAAGTGATTTTTTGGCAAGTAAGCAAGTTTGGTAGTGGAGGTGCTCTTCAAGGTGAGCAGGTTGGCGGTGGAGTGTGTGTGTGTGGCTTGATGCGCCGGTCAGCAGCCTGCAGGCCTTGTTGATAGAGGTTTGGATTTTGGTGAGGGCGGTGTTGTCTGCTGCGGTGTAGATGGGTAGTCCGTAGTCCACCAATGACAGGACAGAGGAGATGATGGCCAGCCGGAGGGCAGCTTGGAGGAGGCAATCTCTATGTCGATAAAGAAGGCCTGTCTGAGAGTTTATAGCTGAGGACAGGGTATTGATGTGGGTGTGGAAGGTAAGCATTGAGTTGAAGGTGATGCCCACTTATTTGTAGGATGACACCTGCTCAAGAGGATGTAGAGTACTGGGGAGAATGAAGAGGGGGGCATTTTTGGCCTTGTTCTGGTGATGGGAAAAGAGCATTGATTTGGTCTTCTTGAGGGTAATGACCAGTCGGTGGTCAAGGAACCACTTTTCAGCTTGGTTGAATGTATGCTGAAGGGATTCCTGGAGTGAGGTGGGTTCAGGGTGGGAGGCAAAGAGGACCGCATTGTCGGCATAGAGGAGCATTTTGCCCAAGCAGGAGCTGGGGAGAGTGTTGAGAAAGAGACTGAACAGTACGGGGCCCAAGATGGAACCCTGGGGTACCCCGGAGCGAACGGGCCGGGTATTGGACAGGGAGCCGTTGATCTTCACACGCTGGGATTTGGTAGAGAGGTAGCTGGTGAACCAAGCAAGGGGGCCAGCGGAGAAGCAAAGTTGGTGGAGGGAGTCGAGTAGGAGGGGGTGACAAACAGTGTCAAAGGCCTTGGAGAGGTCAATGAACACTGCACCAGTGACATTGCCAGAGTCGAGAGCAGAGTGGAGGTGCTGAGAGAACTCCAGGAGGGCTGTAATGGTACTGTGTCCTGGGCGGAATCCATGTTGTTCAGGGCACATTAGGCCATATTTGGCCAGGTACTCAGAGAGTTGAATGGACACTATTTTTTCTAGTGCTTTAGAGAGCAGGGGAGAATGGAGATCAGCCTACAGTAGTTAGGTGTGGTCTGATCTCCACTCTTGTGGATTGGGGTGATTTCTGCTGTTTTCCAAGCATTGGGAAACTGACCAAGGCATAGTGATCGGTTTAACAGGTCAGTAAGAGGGGCTAGAATAACATCCAAGACTAAGCGGAGGATCCTGGAGTCTACAGCATCACAGCTAGGGTTGTTGCTAGTGAGAGCTTTTTGCAGATGTGGCCTGGCTTCATGGAGGGATATGGTGCACAAGTAGAAAGGGGTGATCCAGGGTGGGGGGATGGAGGCGGGATTGGGTCAAAAAGTAGTTGGGGAGGACAGAGCTGAGGTCAGAGAAGGCCATATTGAGGCAATCAGCAATGTGGGAGGATCAGTAGTGACGGTACCGTTGATGGAAAGCTGGGATGGTGGTGGTGGTGGGGGTCTTCCATTGAGCTCTTTCATATTGTCCCAGAATGCACGAGCTGAGCCCCAAGTGAATGCGAGGGTGGTTTGATAATATTCGGCCTTAGCCTGTCTTATAGCCCAGGTGCACTTATTACGCGCTGTATTATAGGCTTGTCCTCGATAACAGTATGCCAGAGATTATCTCTTTGTTTCAGTTTTTGGGTAAGGGATGGGAAGATCCATGAGGCGTTTTGTTTTTTTGGTATGGATTTTGGTAAGGGGGGGGCGAAAAGGTCACAGGCTTTGCTGAGTGCTATGCTGGAGGGTAAGCATTTCCAATTTTGTGTCTTGCCCCATTGGTTTATCCTCGGCACCACAAGTTTCCACCAGATGCTTTGCAGTGGTAAAAGTGGTGCTCAGGAAGGAAGGAAGGACTGTATGTTTTCCCTTATCAAGATGATTGGCTCCTAAAGGGCCCATCCAGGGAAGCTGTAGCACGCAATCTGTCCTGGATTTAGCTACTGTTCAGTTAGATGGGAATCACTGTAAATGAAACAATATCAATAATGGTTCTCTTTCAATGCCTTTGCTACATTGGAGTATTAGTGGACATGTCTGTGTCATGTGCCTTCCTTCCGGAGGATCGGGCAGATGCCCTGTTAAATCAGGCTTGTTTGATTTTAGCAAGTCACATTTTCTCCACTAGGTCTAAGCTGAGGCTTCTGGGAATGATGGCTGGAGCAAACATCACAGTAGACTTGACATGTCTCCACATGCGCATTCTGCAGTGGGCCCTGTGGGATCAGTGGGACCAGTTTGTCAGATGGCCTGAATCAGCTGGTACTAGTCATGTCTCCTCTATGACATACCCTACTCAGGTGTGTGGATCGATCCAACCTCCTAATGGCAGCACCATTCCAAAATCCAACTCCTCTGCAGATTCTAACACCAGTTGATCAGTTTCAGGTTGGGGGCACATCTGGGCCCCCACAGGACTCTGGGTCTGTGGTCTTAGAAGGACAGTTCCCTCCACATCACTGTTCTGTAGGTAAGAGCTGTTCTTAGCCTACAAGCATTTACGCTCATCTCAGGGATGGTCTGCTCTTGATTCAGACAGACAGTCAGTGTCACGCATTACTTAAACAAACAAGGAGGGACACACTTTTACTCTCTGTACAGGGAAGCAGTGAGAGTATGTCAGTGGGCATTCGATCACAGTCTCCTCCTGACAGACATATTTCTTTCAGGTGTCCAAAATGTTTTAGCTGACAGGCTCCACTGGTCGCAGGTACTGACTTGTGAGTGGGAACTACTGGACTCAGTGGTAGACAACCTCTATATGAGGAGGAGGGGTCATCCAGAATTGGACCATTTCTTTTTGTGTCTTCACACAACACAAAATTGCCACTTTTCTGCTTACTTGCTCCATTGCCTGGAATTTTTTGGCAAGACACGTACCTTTGTTGGAAAGGGAGATTCCTTTAATGCCTTTCTCTGGTACCTTTGTTTCAAAGGGTATTGCTCAAGTGTGGGCTGAACCAGCCACTCAAATACTGCTGGTTTCATTCTGGCCCAGACAAATTTGGGTCCTGATGTTACAGCACATGGCAGTGGAACCCCCAGTTCCTCTGCTCTTGCTCTGGCAACTCCTGTCACAGGACCAGGGCACCCTTTGGCATCCAGATCTCAAGTTCCTGCACCTGCATTCCTGGCTTCTGAGGATGTAGAACTGTCCCATTTCAGAGCATCTCCTAATGTGGCTTACATTCTGCTGGTGGCTTGTAAGCCTTCCACTAGACGTGCACATTCCCTGAAGTGGAAACATTTTTCTAGATGATGTACCCCTGGCTCCCTGGACCCTTACTTATGAACTGTAGAAACACAGAAGCAGAATTTGTCAGCAGAAAAGGATTGCTTGGCCCACCCAGTCTGCCCAGATGGTTCGTGCCTGGTCTGTCTCTGCAGACTTTAACTGGACTCCAGCGACTCTCATTCCTCCCCTTCTGTTTGCTAATATTCCCCTGTGTCTATCCCACACAAGCTTGAAGTCCCTTACTGTTTTCAAGTCCACTTTCACTGGTAGTCTGTTTCAGGTGTCTGCAACTCTTCCAGTGTAGTACTTCACATCCCTCTTAAATTCTCTCGGCCATCCAGTTTCATCGCATACCCTCTGGTCCTGGCGCTCTTTCTCATTTGAAAGTGACTCCTCTCATACACAGTGTTTATACCTGTGAGGTACTTGTTGGTCTCTATCATGTCCCCTTACTCCTCTCTACCTGGGTGTATATTTTGAGATCCCTCAGTTTCTCCTCACAGGCTTTTGGTGTAACCCCTTTACTTTCATAGCTACCCTCCTCTGGACTGTCTCCATTCTGTCTGTGTCCTTTCTGAGGCATGGCCTCCAGAACAGGACACAATACTCCAGGTGGGGTCTCACCACTGAGCATTACAGTGGCAACACCACCTCCTTCCTCCTGCTGGAATCATGTCCAGTGAATTCTGTATTTGAATATCTCCTGTCTTTTATCAGGCATGAGTCTTCAATAAAGGTGCATCTGTCGAGAGTCATTTGTGTGCTTAGTGTAAGAGGATGTTCTCCTCTCAGCTTTGTGGTCCTCAAGACTTCAAACTTGTGTAACACCTGTCAGAATCTTTTTAGTTTTAGTTTTATTGGCGCAGTTCAGTAGATTAAATCATTTAGTACTTGCTGTGTAATGACAGAACCTGTAGAATAAATGCAGCTAGATGTGGAAGCTGAGCCATGGGCATCACCACTCCCACTGCAGACACAGGTGCCCAAGCGCCATAAGCAGGACTTGCCTTTAGAGATCCCTCCTGCAATGGATGGAGTAGAGGTACAAAATAACAAGTTAGGTAGATTCTTCGCCGAACTGTTTTCCATTAAGATGACCCTACTAGAGGTAGCAGGAGACCTGAAGGCATTCAAACCAGTACTGGAGTCCCTCGCTTGACAAGTTTGAGATGTTGAGAGCCATATCACCTCAGTCAAAGACAAACAGGCAAGAAATGACACAGATAAGAGTGCTGGCATAAACTACCAAAACTGGAGGATAGAGTAGATGACCAGGAGGACTGGAGCCCCAGAAACAATCTGGTGGTCATGGGGATCCCAAAAAGAGTGGACAGGACCAGTATGATGACCTTTGTTAACAAGCTGTTACTAAATGTTGCAGGTCCCACAGAACAAGGCACTCACTATATCACAGAGCAAGCTTAGTGCTCCTTACACCCACAACCACCACTGGGAGGTAAGCCTCAAGACATCATGCTGTGATGCCTTAATTACCAGGACAAAGTTCACATACAGGCACAAACAAGGCAAAGTGCACCTTGATGTGGGAGGGTCACCACTTCCACAGATTCAGCAATGTAACACACACACACGCACACACATTTGCAGTAGGCAGACGGCCTAGAAACTGATTGAAAAAAAAAAAATCCCACAACACCAGAATTAATTTCTAGATGCTGCATCTGGCCTATCTGATTATCACCACAGACTCTGGGTCACACAAGTTTTCATTGACAGAAGTGGCACAAAGTGATCTACTGAAGATGTTTCCCTTTATTTTCCCTTCAAAACCTAATCTGACTCAAGTGGGCTCTGGCCATTGAAGCGAACAGAAGTAAAGTTAAGGATTCTGAAAAACTCAGCCAAGATGTTTCCTGGGGTCTCTGAGTGGTTGTGCTATGGAACTGGGACAGAATACATGAAGAAAGACCATGTGCTAGCAAAATAAATAAGTAGTTAATGTGAATATGTGGAGAAGCTATGGGACTTGGGTGGCAATCACTGGGCTGAGACATAAGCTTAAGTTCAGGATGGCTACTAATGTCAGGAGCAGGATGTGTCAATGTTATCTGGCCTTCTTTTTGTTCAAACAGCCCCATTTCCCACCAGTGACAGCTACCAGCCTTCACCTGACAGCACCTGTCAGAACTGCCAGATCAGACCAGCTGGAGATTTCCATGCCTACCTAACATGCCCCCCACACACAGTGATGCGCAGAACATCACTCATGGCAACATGGTGCCCCTACCGGGAACCCAACCAAACAGTCGCAGGACTGAAGCAGCAGGGATCCCTACAAAGTCTCTGTGGAGGCCTTGTGGGGGGTTGATGACTGGGCTGAGGGATATGCACAATGAGATACAGTTGGTGTATCGATGGACGTGAAAGTGGACCGCAATGGACTGGGTCCTGGCAGCAACTCTACTGGCTGCAGGGAGGAGCAAACAGTGTCCGAGATCAGATTGTTACCCTATGTTCATAGGGCCCAAGGAACTTTACTTCAAACTGAGAGGCTTTTTTGTGTTTGGAGCATACAGCAAACCCTTACAGACTCCACTTCTCCACAACACAATCCCTCATAGCTAAGGACTCCTCACTGTTAAACTGAGAGGTACAGAGTATGGGTAAAGGAGTTAAAGCTCCATTTGGCATATCAGTCTGTCGGTGAGGGTGGGTGGGGGGCAATGAGGATTAAATTGGGGTTTGATGCTTAACTTCTGATTATATTTTTCAGGAGCATGTGATTGAATGATATTGTATAGGGAAGGCATATGCCTTGCTACAAGGTTGGGGGGGGTCTCAAGAGGAGAAGGGGTATCAAGCCATTAGCAGTTTCACATGGACCATTAGAACTGCTTAACACACCTTATTAATATCCCTTGTCCATGTAGGGGAGAATATAGATGTCCCTCCCCCAAGCATCCTCCTGATGTTAGACCTAGGGGTCCTTGATAGAGGGCGGTAGCTCAGAGCAGGGATTCATCAAATTTGACAGGCTGTAATACTGACTAGATAAGAAGTCAGGTGGAGTGGGGAGGGATCCCTTGTATGAGCCCTACACGAACCAACCATACCCAGGTTACAACCTCTGCTTGCTGGTGTTGGAACATCAGCCCAGTCATACAAACCCTTCTTTTTTAAAAACTCTATTTATAAATTTTATCAAATTGCAAAGTAGTTTGATCTCTGAGAAAAGTACTGGAATAAATTACAGCAAAAGTTTGTACATTATTCAGGAATTGTGACTACCCCTCGAATGGTTCATCTTGTTGAGGGGAAAAACCGTTACGGGAGTACATCATAAGAGCAAATGCAGTCAGTGCTAACATTTAGATGCATACAATAATATAACTATTAGAATGTCAATAACTGACCTGTTCATAGGTCCTGTAGTATTGTCCATCGAAACGTCAATGGGGGAAGGGCTTGTCAAATTAATCTGATAGTTTTCAACTGGATCACCAAGGAATGAGATCAGGGTGGAGCGGCAGACATGGCCTGTCTTGATTTCAGAAAGGCGTTCAACACCGTTTCACATAGGAGACTAGTGAGCAAGCCGGGTAGCTTAGGAGTGGGTCCAAAAGTGGTAAACTGGGTAAGAAATTGGTTAAGGGATAGGCGACAGAGGGTGGTGGTAAATGGAGTTCACTCCGATGAAGGAAGGGTGACCAGCAGAGTGCCTCAGGGATGACTGTTGGGACCAATCCTCTTTAATGTCTTTATAAGTTACTTTGCAGAGGAGCTGGAAGGGAAGGTCTGCCTCTTTGCGGATGACACCAGAATCTGCAATTGGGTACACACTTTGGGGGAAGGGGGTGGAAAGGATGAACACAGATCTTCGAAAACTTGAGGAGTGTTCAAGCGTATGCCAGCTGGGTTTCAATGTGAAAATATGCAAAATAATGCACTTGGGGTACAGAAACCCACACTGACAACCACCAAGTGGAAAAGAGACCTTGGGGTATTCATACCTGATAACCTAAAGGTGGTCAGGCAGTGTGACAGGGCAGATGGGAGGGCTGTTGGGATACTGGGGTGCATAGGGTGGGATATCCTCAGCATAAACCGGGAGATGGTGTAGACTCTGTATAGATCACTGGTAAGACCCCACCTAGGGTACCATGTCTGGTTCTGGAGACCATAGGTAGAGTTGAGGCAGTCCAGAGGAGGGAAACTAAAATGGTTCAGAGTCTGCATCAAAAGCCCTGTGAGGTGAGACTAAAGAACCTCAGTATGTACATCCTGGAAGGGGGATATGATGGAGACCTTTAAATACCTCATGGGGCAGATAAGGTACAGGAGGGAAGTGGTGCTTAAGAACAAGGGGACATGCTGTGAAGCTGGAGGGGGTAGATTCAGGAGAGATGAGAGGAAGCACTTCTTCATAGAAGGAGTCGTGAATTCCTTGAACAGCCTTCCAGGTGAGGTGGTAGGTATGAAAACTTTGGGGGTGTGGTTCAAGAATGCATGGGACGGGTATAAGGGAATCTTAGTGGAAAAGCAGGGGTTGGGGAGAGCTGGAGATAAGTAGGGTCAGCGATGATACTGTAGGTAGGGAAAAATCTATGTCAAGAGGGAGAAACAGGTTTTTAGGAGCTTCACTGAGCTAACTAATATTCACTCTGTTAATGCCAAGGATAAAAAGGCATACACACATCAGTTGCATTCTTAATATCAAGTAAGACACTGTGATAACAGAATTACATTTGGACCTTGCTTGGGAAAAGTCTGTAACATTAGAGGGTAAAAAGATGAGCAGATACCCATCTCATCTGGATATACCAGACCCAGTTGTAATACCGGGAAAGGGGTCCACAACTAATTGGGCTCCCTTGTCAGTGCTCTCTCCATCAGTCCAGGTATTGTTTTGTGCCAGCCAGCACGGAGGCAAAGTGGTGGATATATCAGCTCCCGGGTCCAAGGTGCTCTACTGATCACACCACGATTATGCCACAAGGCACTCTAATAACTTTGTCTGAGTAGCTATCTTGTCCACCATGAGGTCATGTGGGCATTAATTCAGTGTGCGTGCATCCAAAACTGTTGTGTGCTAAAAAGTGAGAGTAATGTAGCATAAGATACAAAATACCCCATTATAACATTCAACCATGGAATAAAGATTTCAACTAAAAACAAATAACTGTCCAAACGTACTGTAGCGTTTAACCAGCATCCTGTAAATTATTTGTGCAGTTTTACACATTGAACATATTTTGGCTTGTAAATCTCAGAATGAATTACCTCCCTCTCTTAGGTACACCTATGCAGTTATCGGGTTCAGAAAATATCCCGGCTAATTTGAAACAGATTAGGGATCAGGAAAAGTGCTGCACATAAAAGAAAAAGTCACAGCATATGAACTGTACCAGTCTGTCAGTCTTCCCTTTCAGATGGCTCTTTTTCGCTGGCCCGGTGGCGCTGAGGGCTGAGGTGCTGGATACCTTACATTGCGCTACGCCGGTGACCCATGTTCAGGAATGAGCATGGGTCGGCAGGGAAGGAGAGGGATCGAGTGTCCGAGGGACTACTCTCCTTCTCCGGGGGACCAGCAGTCAGTGCTTCACTGGCCCCTGGCAGTGGCTGGGGAACAGTGCACTGATGCTTCAGAAAAGTGGAGGAGAGGAGGCAGACGGTTGGAGGAGTGTGTGCCGACATATGTGCACTCTCTCCATAGGGCAGCATTGCATGCCTGCTCTCCTAAGGAGAAG
Organism: Neoceratodus forsteri; assembly: GCA_016271365.2. NCBI lineage: Eukaryota > Metazoa > Chordata > Ceratodontiformes > Ceratodontidae > Neoceratodus > Neoceratodus forsteri. The sequence continues at coordinate 20,978,645 of CM057459.1, forward strand.
AACTGGAAGAGAAAAGTGTGTCCTGGGCAAGGCAGGATGAGGCTGATCCCCGCAGGGCCGACTCCCGTGAACAAGCAGTAACCTCCGCACTGGATCCGTGTCAGCGGGTTGAGGGATTCCCCTCCACGGGGGGCAAGCCATGGAGGAAGTGTAAGGTAATCTGTGAGCGGGGGATGGGGCTGGGGGGAATCAGGCATGATGGAGAGCTGCCTGGGACAGAGGAGGATAAAGAAATTAACTGCTAAAGATGGCTCTTCTTCCTTCATAGTGCGGTGGCAGTTTTCCAACCGTTGAAGACAAGCGCCAGCTTCATTAGGGTCAGTCAATGCATAATTCTTAGACCTAACCGAAAAGTGAAGCCTTGCTGGGAAGGGCAGAGTGAAAGGGATTTCTAATTCCCAGAGTTGTCTCTTTATCCCATCGAAGCCTTACATCTTGCCTGCATGCATAGGTGACATCAGAGAAGAGCATGACTGGTGTTTCCCCCCTCACGGATGATGCCCTTTCTTCAAGCAACCCTCAGGATAGCATCCCTTTCCACTGATGAACCCATGGTAAAAAGCAAGGTATGTGGCCCTCGTTAAAGTCCCTTGCATGCAGAGGGTTGATCCTATATACTTTATGAATGGTGGAGTCGCTATAACCGGTTTGCTCAGTTATCCAGTTCTATACAAAAACTGTTGAGTCAGGACCTTCTAACTCTTCTAGCAAGCCCATTATTTGAACATTTGTGGATCGGACCATATTTCCTACTGCTCTATCCGAGTTTTGACTGTGATCTGTTCTTTGACCACTGTTGTGGCTGCTTCCAGGGCTTTACTTGCCATAGTGTTAGTCTTTTACTGAGTATGCCATCCCTTCAGCCTTGTTCTCTGTGGTCGTAAGATGCTTATTGGTAGTATCCACCTTTCTGTCTATTCTCTGGACAGATTTAGTTAGAATGTTCATCAAGTCCTGTCATGAATCGAGCATCACCGTGGTCAGAGCTGTTGCATGGAAGGGCCTGTTCTGTAGCATCTTGCTGCTTTGACATACCTCCCCTCAGGGCAGAGAAATCTTACTTTACGGACTTAGGATGGACCATTTTTGAAAAGAGTTGTATTAACTTGTTCAGTAGAAAGAAAAAAAAACTTTTTCTGGGGAAGTTTCAGCATTTTTCAACTAAAAATAGTGTAATACAATAAGAAAGAGAAAGATCAGTTGTAAGAGCTTACCAAAGCACTACCAGTAGGACTGCTTGCTCTGTTCCCCCAATAACCCTTCATGCAACAGTAAGTGTTGTACCCTTATTTGTGCCTGTCCACTAGTTATGCCTTTGGTGTTTAATGGTTCTTATGTTAAATATGTTCAAGGTTGTTATGAATACATGTCATACTGGTACACATAGGGATGGCTATGAATATCAGCATAAAGGTGATGTCTGTTAGTCTGATGTTAATGCTTAGGTGTTACAGAGGTGCCTGGGCAGAAGAACATGAACTTATTTGGTGCATCCTTTCACCTATGTTGTTTGCAGTGTACATACTATTCCTGGATGAGATCAGACATTACAGCTTCTATTTTCACTACTGGCAGATAACACTTTGCCAGTTAGTTACATGGAACATTAAGGGAACCCAGACCAAAGAGACATCAAGTACTGAGGCATCTTCAGACACTTTGCAAAGTATAGCCTTCTGAAAAGAAACACATACCATGAGGGATCAGGGGAACCTGTGGAGATGGGATTGAGTGGGACAGGTGTTTGTGGTGGGGGCCAGCAATAAAACAGCCAGGGTGGTGGTCCTGATACATTGTAACACCCCCTTAAAGCTTAAGGAGCAAATGGCAGATCCAGAGGGTAGATTTGTTATACTGAGAGTATTGGGTTTAAGGGAGGTAGTCCTCTGCACCATCTATGGTCCTAACAGGAATGATCTGCAGTTTTCTTCTGGGGTCATGGCCTAGTTTGTGCCCTTCATGCAAAGCCACAAAATCTTGGTGGGAGACTGGAATCAGGTAAGGGATGGGGCACTGCACCATTTGGGGTTGAGAACAAAGGGACTCTTGTCTGGACAGAGAGCCTAATAAGAGTTACAGGACACCCTGGGGTTGTGGAACCATGGAGGATATTGTACCCGGACTCCAGAGAATACAGGTTTCATTCAGCAACCTATAATACGTCTTCCAGATTAGCCTATTTTGTGATTAGTCTAGAGCTGCTGGAAAATGCACAAGGAAGTGAGATTCTGGCAAGGGTTGTGTTGTATCACTTCCCAGTGCTAATTGCCTGGTCTTACAGCTTTCTAAAGGGGATGAAAGGGGCAGAGTATGGAGAGTCAGTAATCACCTCCTAAAAGATGATAAGAGTCTGGCTAAGATCAAAGAGTGCCCTTGATTCTGTTGCACCAGTTCATATACGACCCAAGATGTCTCACTTAGGTTCCTTGTGGTTCAACAGGGAGCTTAGGGAGATGAAGGCCATGGCTCAGAGATTAGAACATTGTTGGCGGAAGTCCAGGAGTGATGAAGACAGATTGTTTTCTGAGACTCACCATAGTGAGTTCTCAAAGTCAATCTCCCATAAGATGGTAGCATTCCTGTCCAGGGATATCGTTGCTGGGAAGAACAGACTGGCTCAGATTTTCTGGATTGTGGATAGAGTACTACATCCTGCCTGCCTTCAGCCAGTAAAAGCAGTTTCATCCCTCATATGTGAAGAGTTTACTCATTTCTTCTCTGACCGAATGTCCTCGGTCAGATCTGGGATAACCCCAGCTGGGCTGTCGTGGCCCAGCAGAGGGGAGCTGATTGTCACTAGGAGCACTCCTGTTGTTTGGGGAGAGTTTAGGCTGGTATCAGTGGAGGAGGTCTGTGAGGTGATCTCAGAGTTGCGTCCCACTTATTGTGAACTGGATCTGGGTCCAGCACACCTTCTAGTGAGTTGTGCACGATTCTTAATTCTGGTGTTGGCTGAGATAGTCTGGTGCTCCCTTTTGGTGGGGTCTTTTCAGAGTGCATTGAAAGATGCGTTAGTGAGGCCCCTTCTGAAAACAACATCTTTAGACCTAGACTGCTTAGCAAATTTAGATCCATTTCTAACTTTCCCTTTTTGGGAAAGGTTATCAGGAAGATGATGGCTCAGCAGCTCAAGGCACACCTTACTACTTTTAATGTCTGGGTGTAAACAAAAGAGCCACTCAGAGAACCAGGTGCACAATGACATATGGAAACCATCTACAGTCAGAAAGTCATGGCACTCACCTCCATATAAAATACGACAGTCCACACAGGCCGAGTAGACTTCTCTTAATTTATTTTTACAAGACATACACATATGTCACAGCAACAGGGAGCAGAAAGTTCCTAATGTTTCACCTTATGGGTTTGTCAAAGGTGTGGACTCTTTTATTTGATATAGAGGCAAGTGCCGTGACTTTCTGACTGCAGACTTTTAACATCTGTGAGCCACTCCAGGTCAGATTTAGGTTTATGCACAGTATGGAGACGGCATTGGTCAAGGTGCATAATGACCTCCTCAGGGCAAGAGATGATGGGCGTGGTCAATTCTCATTCTGCTTGATCTCTCCTTAGCATTTGACACTATTGACCATGGGTTATTGATGGACCGCCTAAGGGGATACCTTGGACTCGCTGTACTGGTAATCAGTTGGTTTGAGTTCTTCCTCAGAGATAGGATGCAGAGGGTGGTAATAGGGAATTTCTTCTCACTGTCAAGCCCGATGCTCTTTGGTGTACCCCAGGGCTCGATCCTTTCACCTATGCTGTTTGCAGTGTACATGCTGCTCCTGGGTGAGATCATCAGACATTACTGCTTCCGTTTTCACTGCTATGCAGATAACACTAAGCTGTATCTGTCATTTGCATCCAGGACGTCTGGTGTGGTTGATGTACTGAATTTGTACCTGTCCAAGATCCAGGACTAGATGTCCTCCAGCTGGCTAAGACTCAATCCAGATAAGATGGAAGTATTAGTGATTGAGCCTCATCGACAGCAGGGTGTGGAGGTCACAGTGTAGACAACTGGCCTGATGCTTGGTCACCCCGGCCTCATAGGCACTGCTGAGGTTAAGAATCTGGGCATCATTCTGGATGAAAGAATGACACTTGTGACTTAGGTGTCATCTGTAATCCTGAGTATCTTTTACATCACCTGGATTAAAGCCTTGATCCCATCAGATGACCTGTCATCACTGGTACATGCCTTTGTGACTTCCAGACTCAACTACTGTAATACTGTGTATCTCAGAGTTAGCAAATTAGATCTACGATGCCTACATTTGGTACAGAATGCAGTAGCCAAGTTTACTGATGGAAAGAACTCTGACTGGTGCATCATCTAAGGCTGACTGGTTGAAGCTTAACATAGCCAGAACCAAGTATTAGGAGGCCTTGAGGGAGGGAGGGAGCAGAAAAGGCCATTTTCAGGGCAAGACTGAAGAATGTGGACCAGGGAGGAAAAGTGGGGAAGCTCCTAGCTCTCTGACTAGGTCAGCAGGGAATTTCCCGGTCTATTCTAAGGATCAGGGAACATGAACATGGCCCCTTGATGATAAACCCCCTGGACATTACTGAAGCTTTGGGCAACTTTTATAGAGGGATATATACAGGTGACAAGACACTACCAGTGAGTGAGGTGCAGAACCTTCTGTGGGCAGCTGAACTACCAAGAATCCTAGAAAAGCAGTTGGGGGACAGGGGGGTGGTGAGAACCAAAAGAGAGGTGAGACTGGCAATACATAGCTTGACCCTTTACAATGTACCAGACCCAGACCGGTTTTCACCTAGTTGCTACAAGGCCTTGAAGGTGAACTTGCCCCATACCTAATATGCCTGCTCAGTCAAGCATTTGAGGAAGGTTGGTTGGTCCAAGCATGCAGGAAGCACACATCACCCTTGTACTGAAATCTGGGAAAGATACACACTGCTTAGCAAACTACAGGCCCATCTCTGTCCGGAACCTAGACCTTAAAATACTGGCAACGAGAGTTGGGTGGGGGAGTCTGGGAGTCTCTGATAGGTTCAGAGGAGGTGGGATTCATGCAGGGCAGACTCTTCATGGATTACATGCAGAAGCTATTGCACTTGCTCTCTGCATCCCGGGATTCCCAAGATCACCACAGTGCCGATGTCCCTGGACACAGAGAAAGCATTTGACTGGGTATCCTTTTTGTTTGTTTTATGAACATACAAACATAGGAAATTTGCCAGCAGAAAAAGGCCATATGGTCTATCGAGTCTGCTCGATTTTGCAGCTAGCAGCCCTATTCTGCAGCTGCCCTCCCCTTATCCTCCCCCTTACTCTGTCCCAGACCCTTTTGAAGCTGCCCACTGTCTACCACCTCTGCTGGCAACACATTCCACCCTCTCCATAAAAGTGTCCTAATTTCCCTCCTAAATCTTCCCACCTTCAGCCTCATGTCATGGCCTCGAGTGTCCCTCCCGGCCCTTACTCTGAAAGGCCCTTCCGTACCAGTCTTGTTTATCCCTCTCATGTACTTGAATGTCTCGATCATATCCCCTCTGTCTTCCAGCGAGTACATGTTCAACTCCCTTAGCCTACTCTCATGTGGTAAGTCCCCCAGCCCCTGGATCAACTTAGTTGCTCTGCGCTGCACCCCTTCCAGTAATTTAATGTACCTTTTCAGGTACGGGCACCAGTACTGCACACAGTATTCAAGATGAGATCTAACCAGTGATCCATACAGTGGAAGAATCACCTCCCCCCTCCTTGATGTTATTCCCCTTGCGATACAACTCAGCATTTTGTTGGCCCTTGCTGCCGCCTCCCTGCACTGTGTTGAGTTGTTCATTGATCCCATGATGACCACCCCCAGATCCTTTTCCTTCTCAGTCTCTGCCAGCTGTACCCCCCCCCCCAGTTGATAGTTTCTTCTGGGATTTTCTTGCTCCAAAATATAGGACCTTATACTTTTTGGCATTGAACCCCAGCTGCCATGTGTCCGACAAAGTCTCCAGCTTATTCAGATCTTCCTGCAGACCCCCTCCACCTCTGTATGTCATCCACCACCGCCGCTATCTTGGTGTCATCGGCAAACAAGCTGATCCTGCTCTTGATGCCCATGGAAATGTCTGCAATAAATACTCTAAATAACACTGGTCCCAGCACTGAGCCCTCTGGGACCCCGCTTGTCACTGCCCTTGGGGATGAGATTTCCCCTTCCACCACTACTCTCTGCTGTCTTCCCTGTAGCCAGTTTCTCACCCATCCCACCATTATTGGTCCTGCCCCTGTGCCTTCAAATTTTGTTCCAAATCTCCCACGTGGCATCGAATTGAATGCCTTGCTGAAGTCCAGGTACAGGACAGCCACCGAATGGCCCTTGTCCATCTGCCTAGTTACCCAGTCATAGTACTTTTCCAGGTTGGTCTGGTAGGATTTTCCCATGACAAAGCCATGCTGTCTACAGTCCTGCTACCCACTGGACTCCAGCAGGGCCAACAGTCTCTCCTTCAGGATAGTTTCCATTAGCTTCCCCACGATTGACGTGAGGCTCACCAGTCTGTAGTTCCCTGGTTCATCTCTGGAGCTGCTCTTATGCAGGGGAACCACATGAGCCAACCTCCAATCCCTGGGTATGCATCCCGAATTAGGTGAGGCATTGAAAAGGCCTGCATAGGGCCCTGACAGTATCTCCGCCAGCTCCCTCAGCACCCTGGTGTGAATGCCATCTGGCCTCGGTGCCTTATCCACCCTCAGCACTCTCAAGCCCTCCAGCACTCTACCTTCCATGATCACTCTGTCCGTTACTCCTCCCCAGCCTCTACAGCCCACCCCACCCCACCCCTTGGGTAGCATTCCCTTTCTCTTTTGTAAATACCGAGCAGAAGTAGTCATTGAACTTCTCTGCTTTTCTCCCCGCTTTTCAACCCATCCCCCATCCTTCTTAATCCTTACTATCGGTTCTTTACAGCTTACAGTTTTATTTTTAAGTACACTGAAGGAATTTAATTTAATTTATTTTGCTATTGGGTTGGCAAACGTAAGAACATAAGAATGTGGCTGCAGATGGGGATTGCTTGATCCATCTAGTCTGCCTGTGTGTTTGATTGATTGACTACCCCCATAGGATATACTTCTTTGTTTCAGTATCCCAAAATGCCTATCCCAAGATAGCTTGAATTCCTTAATCGTCTTTGCCTCCACCACCTCCTATGGCAATCTGTTCCAAGGCTCCATGACCCTTTCTGTGAAGAAGAACTTTCTGACATTGCTCCTGAATTTACCCCCAACCAAACGTCTGTTGTGCCCTCTGGTACCTGCCTCTTTATTCTCATTGAAGAGGCTCAGCTCCTGTGCGGAGTTGATTCCCATGAGGTATTTAAAGGGCTCTATCATGTCTCCCTTGTCTCTTCTCTGTTCCAAGGAATACGAGTTTAATTGCCTAAGACTAGTCTCATAGGGTTCGTGGTGGAGGTCTTGGACCATCTTTGTAGCTCTTCTTTGCACCGACTCTAATCAGTTTATGTCCTTTAAAGGTGTGGTCTCTAGAACTGGACACAGTACTCCAGGTGAGGCCTCACCAAGGACCTGTACAGCGGGATTATCACCTCTCACTTTCTGCTTGTAATACCACTGCCTATGCATCCTAGGATGCTGCTGGCTTTTTGTGACGCCTTTTCACATTGCCATCCCACCTTCAGGTCACTTGATACCATGATTCCAAGGTCTCGTTCAAGGTCGGTGATGGCTAATGTTTTACCTCCCAATGAGTATTTTGTCCCGGGGTTTCTTTTCCCCAGGTGCATGACTTTGCATTTAACTTCCAACTGCCAAGTCTTGGACCATTCTTCCAGTTTCTTTAGTCCAACTCATCCTTTTGGCCCCTTCCTGCATGTCTACCCTGTTACAGAATTTAGTGTCTCATGCAAACAGGCATACCTTTCCCTCCAATTCATCTGCAGTGTTGCTGATGAATATGTTGAAAAGTATTGGTCCCTGCACCAGTCCCTGGGGGACCCCACTGGTTACTTTCCCTTCCCGTGATAAGTACCACTTACTAGAACGTTTTGGGTCCTCCCCAGTAGTCAGTTTCTTACCCAGTTTGCAATCTTACTTCCTGTGCCTGTGTTCTCCAGTTTGTTGATGAGCCTTCTATGTGGGATGGAGTCAAAGGCCTTACTGAAGTCTAGATATACAATATCTACAGCCTGCCCTGGTCTATTACTTTAGTTACCAATCAAAGAATTCCACCATGTTTGTTTGGCAAGATCGCTCAGATGAGAAGCCATGCTGTTTAGGGTCAAGCTTCCCGCTAGCTTCCAGGTATGCCATTATCCTTTCCTTTAGCATAGATTCCATGATCTTCCCCATGATGGAGGTGAGGCTGACAGGTCGGTAGTTCCCTGCCTCCTCCTTGCTGCCACTCTTGCGTAGAAGCACTTCAGTGGCCTTTTTCCAGTCCTCTGGTACCTGTCCACTCTCTAGTGGTTTGTTGAAGGGTGTGGCCAGTGGAGCAGCAAGTTCCTCTCTGAGCTCTTTTAAGACTCGTGGATGAATTCCGTCTGGGCCCATGGCTTTGTCCATCTTTAATTTGTTTAGTTCCTGTTGGAATCTGTCTTTTGTAATGGGGCTATTGCCTGCCTCCTGGTGTGGTGTTCATTTGTACCAAGTGCTGGACCATTTCTGCTGTCTTCATGTGTAAATACAGAGCAGAAGAATGTGTTCAAGACTTCTGCATTTTCGTCACTTTCACATGCTGACACTCATTGGTTTTTAGACTGACAATGCCCCTCTTGGTCATTCTTTTCTTTCAGATGTACCTGAAAAAAGTTGTTGCCTTTTTTTATGTCCTCAGCAATTTTCTCCTCGGTTTGTGCCTTTGCAGCTCTGTCTTTCCAACTTCCTTTAGCTTGGTCTTGTATTCTTCTTCTCCGTCTGTATCCGTTTTTGTTTCTTTATACTTTCTGTAAGCTCTCCTATTTGCCTTTATTATTGATGCCACTTCCTTTCTGAACCAAAGTAGGCTTTTTTTCATTTTGATTTGCTGATCACCTTTGAATTTTTTCACGGAGAGGGTGGTGGATGCATGGAACGGCCTTCCTGAGGAGGTCGTGGGGTCAGAAACATTGGGGGGATTCAAGAATGCATGGGACAGACATAAGACAATTCTAGTTGGGGGTAGGAGGAAGTAGGCTGTTTAACTTGGATCTGCAGCTTATCCAATAGATAGGGAAATGGGCAGACTGGGTGGGCCAAGCAGTCCTTATCTGCTGTGAAACTCTGTGTTTCTATGTTCTATATTTCTCTGTTTCTGTTAGCGTATTTTTTCAGTGCTTCCCAGCTTCTCTCCACATTTCTGTCTGTTTCTTAACTATACAGTCTTTTGGAGGAGGATTTCATTTCACTGAAGTTTGCATTCCTGAAGTTGAAGGGTTTTAGCTAAGTGTGTGGTATCCTTGTATCTGCTGACTGTAAGCCAGACTGACCTATGGTCGCTGGACCCTAAGTTAATTCCCACTGTAACATCCGATATCCTTGTGCTATTTGTAAGAACAAGGTCAAGGATTGCATCCTCCCTTGTTGATAAGTCAACTAGTCGTGTAAGACCCGCCCCCTGGAGAGCTATGAGGAATTCTTTACTTTTTATGTTTGCTTGCGCACGTGCGCAAGAAACATTATACGGCAGCTTAGAAGAGAAGTGGGTTGTAGAGGTGTGGCAGTGTGGCGGCCAATGCCAGCACTGCATTTGTGGGCTTGGTGGTGTGCACCCAGTGCAGGCCCAGTGTCCTGATGACATTGGTTCTGCAGAAGTGCCACCAACTTGAAATGATCTGGCTGCTGCAGTGAGGGTCCGCCTTGTCATTGCATCATCAGCAATTTCGCTGTAATGAGGGAGTGACCCGTCATTGCAGGGTGGTACCTTGCCTGGTGTAATATTTCTGTCAACATGGCCTCACAGTCCCATGTAAGCTGACAGGGGTGCTCAATCCCCTGTCAGCATGCCAACGACCCAATTCATTTGTCGATGGGGGAGCCCACTCCCCGTCGGCATAATGTTCCTACCATTTGTGTGCCGAGGGAGTGTCCAATCCACCTCAGCATCATGCTCCCCCAAACAGTCTTTATTTGCTGACATAGGGCCCAATCCCCATTGGCTTAAATCACCCCCTTCCCAAAAACACAGGCAGCACACTGGGAGCCCACCCCAGTGTGCACAAATGAAGCCTGAAGAGGAAAAAAAAAACAACCTTCCTGCAACGTCCTTTTTATTATTTTTGTCCCTGAAATAAAGAAAACAGTCCCTCATGGTCGGTCTTGCCCTCTCCCCCAACCTGCGCCCACCCTCTGCGCTCCCCACACACACCCTTACCCCATACTTGCCGCCGGAGCCCAGCGCGATGATCTTTGGTGGACCGGGAACACATCTGCACTCTTCAAAGCTGACTGCAAACTGAAGAAATGCCGGTAAGCTGTATAATGGCATAAATAGGGTTTTTTTCAACTTATGTGGATATCTTGGCCATTTTTTGGACTTTTGCCACCAACTTTTCAACATGAGGTTATTGGGATCCCTCCTCATGAATACAGTCACTGTCATAGCGTTATTCGGTCCGAAAGGTGATTTCACGGTCACTGCGTGGAATCACCTTTCGGGACAGATTAATGAAACAATAGTGCCACTGTTCATGAGGTGGGCTCTCAAAAAGCCTGTTTTTGCAAATTTGGCGAAAAAAATCCAAGATATGACTGTTTTACGAGTGTGCATTGCACAGTTTCCATGCTCCCTTGTAACTTTGTGAATTTGTAATAGTTTCACTCCTGATTTTCAGCATTGCCATTTTTTGAGACCTCCTTATGAACAGTACAGCTGTCATGTTTCACATCCTGGCTGAAATGTGTTTTCGTACTTCCGGCACACAATAGTGCGGTCGCTGTGTGAAGTCAGTGTTCGGGACACATTACGAAAATCACAGTGACACTGTTCATGAGCAGAGGTGCTAAAATGCCTATGTGGAAAATTTAGTGACAAAAGTCCATTAAATGACTGTTACGAGTGTATGTTGCACAGTTTCCACACACCCTTGTAATTTTGCGCATTTGTAATATTTTCACTCCAGATTTTCAACACTGGCATTTTTTCACACCTCCTTATGAACAGTCCAGCTGTCTTTTTTCATATCCTGCTCTAAATATGCATTTACACATCTGGCTCAGAATAGCGCAGTCGCTGTGGGAAATTAATGTTTGAGACAGATTAAGAAAATCATAGTGACAGTGTTCATGAGCAGAGGTCACAAAATGCCTACATTAAAAATTTGGTGAAATAATTCCACTAAATGACTGTTACGCGCATGGGTTGCGCAGTTTCCATGTATGCTCGGAAGTTTGAGCACTTTTAATATTTTCACTACAGATTTTCAGCATAGCCATCTCTTCACACCTCCCTATGAGTGGTACAGCTGTTATTCTTCACATCCTGCCCTATCTGCGTTTCCATACGTTTGGCATAGAATGGCACGGTCACTGTGGGAACTCAAATTTCAGGAAACATTAACAAAATCACAGTGCCACTGTTCATGAGAAGAGGTCCCAAATGCTTTCATGAGGTGTGGGTCACAAAAAGACCATGTTGAAAATGTGTAATACAAATACTAACAAACGCCCGGAGCGTTAGGGTTTCTAACCATAACGTCCCACCCTGTACAGACTGACAGGCATCAGGGGCATGCCTTTGGAGCGCTGACTGTAATGCTCATGCCATTCAACCCCCAACCCCCCCCCCACCCTGCAGCCAGTGACAGGCATTGAGGTGTACCTTGGACTCTTTGGTCCCAGAGTTCACCCCATCCTCCTATACTGCACCCATTTCAGCATATGTCCTTATGGAATGGGGTGACTGTAAAGCCGAACACCCCAAGGCACTCCTCAACACTTGTTGGTGAATGCAGGATAGGGTGAGGTGAAATGGTATAAATGTTATGGTCGACGACCCAAACGCATACCCCAATACCTGTCCCTGTCTACAGGGTGGAGGTGGGGTTGGCGTGAAGTTCAGTACTTCACTGCCATTCCTATTCTGCATCTGTCTAACTCCTGCATTCCCAATGCTAATACCAGCAAGCAAACATTCAGCATTGACAAATGCTTGCTTCTGTTGAGGCTGTGTAGGAGACCCAGTTCGCATCAGGTAGGTTGAAATCTCCTACCAGCAGGAACTCATCTTTGTCTGCCATCGTAAGAATGGATTCAAAGAGTTCTTTGTCTTTTTCCACGTCTTGCGATGAGTGGGAATTTACACTTGCATTTACATTCCTTTTTCAGGTACTGAGATTTAAAAACAAACATTATACAAAATACAAAGATACAAAATGCAAAGTATTTCATGTCACACGCAGTGCAATGAAATACAGTTAGCAAAATCTCATTTAAAGCCAGAAAAGGTTCTTTAAGATACCGATAGACAGCAGCTGATCAGGACTTCAGTGTGCGCATACTTGGAATATTAAGAGGAAGCATGTTCCATACGGATGCAGCGCTACATGCTAAGAGACTTTGTCCTGCCACTGTGCACACCAGCAGAAGTTTTAATGTTTGTGAGTTTGAAGAGCGTTAGTCAGAACTGGGATTATAGCCAATTAGCTGTTTACTTAGATAATTAGGTATTCCAGACTTCTAAATCTTATAACAGGAAAGAACAGCTCTAAACTTTGCTTGAACAGAAGGCTAACCCAGTTTGTTTAGAACATCACATTGCCCCATAAAATTTCATCAAAGCAAATGTACTGATTTTTTGCAAGCAAGACAGATTTTTCTGATAGTGTGCAATGGAGAGCTAGGTACATAACTGTGCTGCCATTGTTTAAAATGGACAGCAGATTATATGAAGCAACAGCCAGTGAAATACTTTGGTTGGATAATTCCAAATTCTGTAAAGGGTGCCAATTTTAGAGTGTAACTTAGTTATAACCTGATCTAAGTGGGGGACACGAAACTCAGATTTGGTTTTCTGGAGTCCTTCCTGTGGTGGGTTTGCCTGTTCTGTTCCCACCCATCAGCTGAGATCATCTGCATCATGATGCATTCTGAATCCTACGCATTAGAAAGGGTACTAGGCAGAGTGCCTCCTGTCCATCTATATCTAGAACCACTGACCAAGGCACTACTCAAGAATGAAAAGATAAAAGGGATTAACATTGGATAGCAAAGATATAAAATGTCTACATATGCAGATGATGTGCTTCTGCATCTAGAAGACCAAGGATACTTTATCTCTGCAGCCTTTCATATTCTGGATAGGTTAAATAGGTTGTCTGACTACAGACTCAGCATATCTAAAATGAATGCCACTTAATGCCAAGAGTTTTAAAGCTGTCACTATGAAATGTGGTGGTACTTTTGGCATAGTTGTGTCCACTAGGAAAAAAAGCTGCTCACCAGTATCCTGAACGATGATCTGACCATGGTCAAGGTAGACTGGTGCAAGTGGACAGCCCTCTCCCTCTGCCTATGGGTGAGAATAAGCATAATCAAAATGGGTGGGCTGAGATACCTCATTTACTCCATGATTTTGGTACATCAGGTCACCCCGAACACCTGATTCATCCACCTATGGTCAATCCTGTCAGAATTCCTGTGGATGGGAACCCCCCCCCCCAAAAAGGGCTTACAATAATCTAATGCCTGAAAAAAGCAAGGGAACTCCAATTTCCATACTTTGGACTCTACTACCTAGCAATCCACACAAATCAATTTCGCTGGTGGAGAAGAGAGGGGCTGTCCATGGAGGGCACTCAGTATTTTCTGCAGTAGAAAAAGCTGGAACTGGATATGTGTAACCAAGCTGGAGTTGACAAAAAAGCAATTTTAAATGTGATGTATGGTAGATTGTCACAGCAACTGAAATCCACCCTTATATGTACCTAGGTCCTGATAAGTAAGCAGCTGCACAGGTATCTAAGCACCAACTCCCTTTTTGACCCTGCACAACCCTTGTGAAGAAATCCCAACTTTAAAATCCAGAAGTTAATTTCAGAGAATTTTCTCAGGCCGGCAGATTTAGATACTGTGAGGTACCTACTTGATAGAAATACCCTAATAACATTTTCCACCTTCAAGGAGAGAAACAATGTGGGGAATTTAAAGGAGAAAAACAAGAGACAGTAGCTCAACAACCAGTATTTTAGTCTTCAAGCTCAGGGTGCACTTAGTACATAGATGCTGTCGGCAGATAAGGACCACTAGGCCCATCCAGTCTGCCTGTTTTAGCTGCCTAACGAAGTGTCCTGTGACCCTATTTGGTCATTGACTTTAGCTTTTTCTTCCTGTCTCTATTATTCCTTTGTGTCTGTCCCATGCATGTTTGAAGCCCGCCACTGTACATGCTGCCACCACCTCCTGGGGCAGGCTATTCCATGCATCCACCACCCTTTCTGTAAAAAATAACTTCCTGACATTTCAGGGTGCACTTAGATATATAGGGAGGCAACAGTTCCACTATACAAGACCCTAGTGAGACCTCACCTTGAATACTATGTACAGTATTCAAGATGAGGTCTCACCAGGGTCTTGTACAGTGGAACTATTACCTCCCTATGTATGCGGCCACCTCTCAGTCTCATGTCATGTCCTCTTGTCCTAGCACTACTATTAATCTGGAATAGGTTGTCCCCTTTCACTTTGTTAATGCCCTTGAGGTACTTGAATGTTTCTATCATGTCACCGCTCTCCCTTCTTTGTTCTAGCACGTACAAATTGCGGTCCCTCACTCTCTCCTCATAAGGCTTGTGATGTAATCCCTTCATCATTCTGGTCACCCTCCTCTGCACCATCTCTATTTTGTCAATGTCCTTTTGAAGGTGTAGTCTCCAGAACTGTACACAGTATTCAAGGTGAGGTCTCACCAGGGTCTTGTACAGTAGAACTACTACCTCCCTCCTTCAGCTTGTGATTCCCCTTCCAGTACACCCCAACATCCCACTGGCCTTTCACAATGCCTTTGCCATCTGCCTAGTGGCCTTCAAGTCATCTGTGATTATGAACCCCAAGTCTCTCTCTCCTTAGTTACTGCCAGCAGCTCCACCCTAGCCTGTAGCTCTCCCTAGGGTTCCTGCTCCCCACATGCATGATTCTGCACTTCTTTGCATTAAACCTTAGCTGCCATGCCCCTGACCATCTCCCCAGCAGTTCCATGTCTTTCCTCATCCTTTCCACCCCCTCCAGAGTATCCATCCTGTTGCAGATCTTGGTGTCATCTGCAAACTGGCAAACCTTTCCCTCCAGCCCATCTGCAGCGTCACTGATGAAGACATTGAAGAGGACTCTCCCCAGAACTGACCTTGAGGTACCCCACTGATCACCTCCTTTTTATCTGATTGGGTTCCATTCACCACTACCCTCTCGTTTCTGTCCCTCAACCAGTTTCCAATCCAGTTCACCACCTTGCGTCCCAACCCCAGTCTGCGTAGCTTGTTGACCACTCTCCTATGTGGGACCATATCAAAGGCTTTGCTGAAATCATGATAGGCAGTATCTACCACCCCCCCCCCACCAGGCCACTGCCTTTGTCACCCAGTCAAACAAATATATCAGATTAATTTGTCAGGATCATCCTGCAGAGAACCCATGTTGCCTGGGATGCACCAGTCCATTTGCTTCCAGGTGTTCCTCTATTCTTTCCTTAAGGAGTGCCTCCATTATCTTTCCAGCTACAGAGGTTAGACTAACTGGCCTGTAGTTCCCCGCTTCTTCTTTGCTACCGCTCTTGTGAAAAGGGACATTTGGCCTTCTCCAGTCCTCTGGGCTCACTCCAGTGTCTAAGGACTCACTGAACTGGGCTGCCTGTTCGGTCCTCAGTTCCTTTAGGACCCTGGGATGTATGCCATCTGGACCCATGGCTTTTTCCACCTTTAGTTTCGCCAGTTCTTCTAGGACCTTCTCCTCTGTGAATGGACTGGTGTTTACTTCCTTATCCTTAGCTCCTGTGAAGTCCAGCTGTGGGTCCTGTCCATCCCCTGATACAGTGAAGGTTGAACAGAAATATTCATTCAGGATCACTGCTTTTTCCCCATCTCCCTCCACTATCCCCCCCTGGCCCCTCTAAGCTTTGTTACTCCCCCATTTGCCTTCCTTCTCTCGCTAATGTACTTGAAGAATGTCTTATCTCCTTTTTTATCTGATTGCGCTATTCTGTCCTCTGTTTGTGCTTTAGTGCTCCTCACTGCCTTTGTTTGTGCTTTAGTGCTCCTCACTGCCTTTCCCGCCTCTCTCTGTGACATTTCTGGTACATATCCTTGTCCTCATCCCTTTTTGTCTCCTTATACTTCCTGAAGGCTAGCCTCTTGACCCTTACTTTTTCTGCCACCCCCCCAGAACCAAAGTGGTTTTCTTCTCCTTTTACTCTTGTCTATTGACCTAACGCATTATTTAGTTACCTCCGCTGTAGCCTCCTTGATGTGTGCTCATTTCTCCTCAACGTCCCTGCCTATCCACCTCTTTTCCAGGGTTTGTTTTAGCTGTAGTCCCACACTGGTAAAGTCTGCCCTTCTAAAGTCTAAGACTCTTGCCTTCGTATGGGTTGACTGGATCTCTGTGTCCACTTTGAACCACACAATATTATGGTCGCTGGACCCTCACTGACCTTCCACCCTAAGATCTGCCACCCTGTCCCCATTAGTCAGCACCAGATCCAGGATTGCCCGGTTCCTGGTAGGTTCCTGAACCAGTTTTCTAAGGCCAGCCACCTCAGGGGAGTCCATGAAGTCCTGTATCCTAGCGGAGGCCCCTGCTGGGATGGACCAGTCTACTTCTGGCATGTTAAATCTCCCATTAGCAGTATCTCCCCCTTTGCTGCCATTTCATGCATGTTTTCTAGCAGCTGCATGTCAATTTCTTCAGCCCGAGAAGGGGGGTCTGTAAACGACCCCTCTGCGAATGGCTGTTCCATTGCCTGGCTCAAGGGTGACCCAAACGTCCTCTGTTTGCTCATGTGTGTTTTGAATTTCAGTCGCCTTTATGCTGTCTTTGATGTAGAGGGCAACCCCTCCCCCCCTTTTACCCTCCCTAACATTTCTGAACAGGGCATAACACAGTACACTTATGTCCCAGCTATGGTTGCTGGTGTACCATGTTTCAGTTATCGCCACTATGTCCAGATCAGCCTCCATCATTGCAGCCACCACGTCTGTGATCTTGTTCCCCAGACTGTGGGCATTTGTGTGCATGACCTTCCATGAAATGTAGTATCTTTTTGTTCCCTCCTTGTGTTTTGTCCCTTGCTTCATCCTACTTTTCCTGGAGTGTTCTGTGTGGTGCTTCCTTTGTATTACCTTACTGGTTGCTTGTGGTCCAGGTTCTTTTAGTAGTGGTGATAATGTTATGTCCTGAGCGCAGCCTATCCAACCTGCGGTATCTGTGTATCTGCCTCCGGGCTGACATCCTGGTCTTGCTTGATGTATGCACTGGATTTGGGGATGCCTGAATCTCCCCCAGTGGCTAGTTTAAATGCTTGCTCAGGAAGCATGTAAACCTCTCATTGAGGACAGACGTACCCTCCTCAGAAGGATGCAGGCCATCTTTTTTGTAAAGGCGTGCATCATGCCAGGTTGTGCCCCAGTCACCAGTGCAGCCAAAGTTGTTTTCCCTGCACCAGTCTTTCAACCACTTGTTGAAGGTTTTGATGCATTGGTTTCTTTCCCCCCTCCTTCCCCTGACTGGTAGCACCTCTGAGAACACCAGGCTCCTACCCAGATCCCTAAAATTCTCCTGAACCTTCTCCATACTTGCTCTTTCTTTGGTTAAGTTGTTTGTCCCCAGATGGACAACAATGTCCAGCCCCCCCCCAAAGCCATGGCCTTTGCGATCCTGTGGCTCCGCTCCCCCTCCCTCAGAACAGTGCCTCCTGGTAGACACATAACCTCCCTTTCCCTACTGACGCCTGATCCTGTCACCATACACTGAACTACCATGCTGCCCACTGAAAAACAATCAACCTGGTGTCGAGTTTCCCCCACAGCACAGTTAAGCCTGTAGAAATATAAATCACAAAATCTGTTATAGCAAATAAATTCAGAAACTACTGCTAGGTGAAAGAACACACAAGAATTTAAACACAGTTACCTGGAATGTGATCGTATCTGAGGTTAGAAGCACAGAAACTTCCAGAAGGTTACTAACAACAGAAACCCAAGCAGCTTCAGCAACTGCTACTAGGTGAGAAAACACACAGGTGTTTAAACAGTTACCTGCAAATTGATCCTAGCTGAGGCTGGAAGCACTGAAACTTGAAATCAAGCAAGACGTCTCTCACTGGGAGAGTGGTGCTGTGGCAAACAAGCAATATATCAACACTTTAAAAAGCAGAGCACTCACCACCTCATATAACATGGACACCAGGGATCTTATTTATTGCATTTTAATGTTAAAAAGCAGAGAAATGCCTGATGTGTTTTGGATCACACAAAAGATCCTTTATCAAAGGCTAAAAAATGTTAGAAACTCACCATTTATTTTTTTGTAACTTGTCTTTTTATTTAAACGATAATAATCATGATACAAAGTCTATTCATTACAGGTGAATACATCTTCAGTTCTTAAGACATTAAGAAAATAGGGTCTAAAATCATCCTTGTGATCATTAGTCTTCTTATATAATTTCCAGAACACGTTAACTTATTTTTCTTCTTCATATCTAAATCATTCCTGACCCAATCTGATAATACCCTTAGAGTCCAAAGTTTTAATTTTCCAACCTTTGACCTATTATCTTCTCTTTCTTTCTTTCTCTATCCGGTCTCACCCTTCCATCCCTCTAATCGACCTTTGGATCTCCAGGAGTCGCCCTTTTCTTTGTACCATGTCTTCCTATCTTATATTCAAACTTAATGTTTATTAATACCTAACATTTTATCTAATACACTAAAATCAACTTTGTAACTTTCAGCAGGATGTGTCCCGGAGTGAATTCCCCCTTCCTCAACTGACCTTCGGAATACCCCCAATCTTTCGACGGTTGCTATTCATGTCTTACTCTGCTTCCTTCTATTTTATTGTCTTGTTTCTTCCTATCTCTAACTCTCATCCTCTTCAGCCCCCTCCTACATTAAGTATTGGTCCAATACCGGAGTTTGTTTTTTTCCTTGGATGTATTCGTAATAGGGTAGCCATCTGGCGTTAAACCTTTCTGTCTTTAACTGGACTTTTGCTACTATGCCTTCTAACTGTTTGATTCTTTCCATGTTATGTTCCCATGTGTCTACTGAGGGTGGAGTCAATGTAAACCACTTCTGTGTAATTGCTTTTGTTGCCGCCGCCACAGAGATATAATACAGGTATCTGTTGTCTTTCCTCATCAGATCTACTGGGGGGAGGCCTAAGACCAAATTCTCAAACTGGGGAAGCAGGTGCAGCTCAAACATTTTCATTATATTTTCTTTCAACTGGGCCCAGTACTCAGCTAATATTGGACATCCCCAAAATATATGGAAGTGCGAGCCCACTCCTCCACAACCTCTCCAACACTTATCTGAATTCTGTCCATCATAGTGCTTAGTTATTGTTGAAACACACCATTTAAATACCATTCAACACCATGATGTCACAATGACATAAACAAACTGATTGGTTTACCCTAAACAAGCAGCTGATGCTAACTATTGAAACACCCAGAGAAACACACAGTGATTTTTCCATACATAAAATATATACAATAGTAAACTACATTAAACAATAAATTCCAGGGGGGTCATACGGGCAGGGTGGAAGGCAGAGGGATGTCTACCTTGAGGCTCCTGAAGGGTCGGGGATGGCAGGCAGGAAGGCGAATAAATAGTAATTTCAAAAAAAAAAAAACAATAAATTACATTTATGTACATTCATATATAGAATACAGTGGTCCTGACTATATATGCCAGTATAAAATACAGAGTAATTCATATAAATTACAGTCTGGACTACATCATAACTATATTAGAAGCTATAATGGGGTGGGGGTGAGGAAGGTGAAGGGAAAAAGGGGAATTTGGGAAGGGAGATGAAAGGGAAAGAAAAATGTGAAGAAATATATATTTAAATATGCAGGCCTACATAAAACAATAAATTCCAGCACTTGAAATCAATGCACAATCCCATTATTTTTCCTTTTTCAGATGTGTTCTTATATCTAGACCTGTATTCAGTCCTGGTGTTTTGTTTGCTCCCAGCATTAATATCCCAAAAAGTTCTCTTATTAGGACTGAATCATTAAAATTACCACCTCTTACTGGTGGTGTAACCTTCTCTACTGCTTGGAACTGGAAGCTGTGATCCTGACTATTCATTTTACAGTGTGTGCTGCTGTTGCACAAGTGCAATCCCCTCTCCGGATGGCACACATATGTTCTCCCACCCTTGTTTTGCATATGAACATGTAGCTAAGTAAATGATTCCAGCAGTGTCACGAGTTATTAACTGTCTTATTTCAAACTTTTTCTGTGCATTCACGCTGGAGAAATCTTTTACTATTTAAAGCTAGGAGAAACTGTAGCACACCAGCACAGATGGAAAAAAACATGGATGAAATGACAAATAGGTTCCAAGAAAGGGGCTACAGCCAGCAGGTTTTGCAACAGGCAAGAACTTTTTAGCCAGTGAGCAAAATAGGGATGAGTTATTGCAGAACTAAACTAGGACCGATTCCCAAGAGAAAAATATTACATTTTGTAACAACTTATTCTATACAGGCAACACACTTGGAGAAAATCCTAAAGAAACATTGGTCAGTTTTGACCAGTGATCCAGGATTACATGAGCCTGCACAACAACCACCAAGGATGGCCTATAGGAGGGCCAACACACTCAAGGATTCATTGGCACATAGCCATTATGCGGAGCCAAAAGTACAGAATACTTGGCTGAATAAAGATATAAAAGGGTGTGTACAATGTAAGAGATGTTTGTACTGCAAAGATGTTTTAAATAGTAAAGATTTCTCCAGTGTGAATGCACAGAAAGAGTTTGAAATAAGACAGTTAATAACTTGTGACACTGCTGGAATAATTTACTTAGCTACATGTTCATGTTCTTCCTTGTATGTGGGTGAAACCACTAGAAATTTCAAAACAAGGGTGGGAGAACATATGCGTGCCATCCGGAGAGGGGATTGCACTTGTGCAACAGCAGCACACACTGTAAAAATGAATAGTCAGGATCACAGCTTCCAGTTCCAAGCAGTAGAGAAGGTTACACCAGCAGTAAGAGGTGGTAATTTTAATGATTCAGTCCTAGTAAGAGAACTTTTTGGGATATTAATATTGGGAGCAAGCAAAACACCAGGACTGAATACAGGTCTAGATATAAGACCACATCTGAAAAAGAAAAAATAATGGGATTGTGCATTGATTTCAAGTGCCGAAATTTATTGTTTTATGTAGGCCTGCATATTTAAATATATATTTCTTCACCTTTTCTTCCCTTTCATCTCCCCATACATTCCTTTTTCCTTCACCCCCCATTATCGCTTCTGATATAGCTATGATGTAGCCCAGACTGCAATTTATATGAATTACTCTATATTTTTATACTGGCATATATAGTCAGGACCATTGTATTCTATAGATGAATGTGCATAAATATAATTTATTGTTTAATGTAGTTTACTATTGTATATATTTTATGTATGGAAAAATCACTGCGTGTTTCTCTGGGCGTTTCAATAATTAGCATCAGCTGCTTGTTTAGGTTAAACCAATCAGTTTGCTTATGTCATTGTAACATCATGGTGTTGAATGGTATTTAAATGGTGTGTTTCTAACATTTTTTAGCCTTTGATAAAGGATCTTTTGTGTGATCCGAAATGCGTCAGGCGTTTCTCTGCTTTTTAACATTAAAATGCAATAATTAAGATCCCTGGTGTCCATGTTATAGGAGGTGGTGAGTGCTCAGTTTTTTTAAGTTAAAGCACAGAAACTTCCAGAAGGTTGCTAGCAATGTCTGTTGAAATATAAATCACAAACTCACAATATAAATCACAAAATCTACTGTATTAAACAAATTCAGCAACTACAGCTAGGTGAAAGAACACATAAGAATTTAAACCCAGTTGCCTGGAATGCGATCCTAGCTGAGGTTAGAAGCACAGAAACATCCAGAAGGTTACTAACAACAGAAACCCAAGCAGCCTGAGCCAAGCAACTTCAGCAACTGCCATGGTGAAGCAAATACAAGGACACAGTGCTGGAAACCAGCGGATACGTCAGCACTCCATTTTGCCCAGAGTGATGAAGGCTTTGTTATGACGTTGAAATGTTAGTTGCATGGCAGTTGTTGAGCTCAGATGTGTCGAGGGTGTAGCTAGAGAAGCCAGAGAAGCGATTGTGTTGCATTTTACTTGAAAATCAAAATAGATGCTAACAGAAAGTTAAAGAAGGTATACACAGCTCTGTAAACAGTTTTTCTATGCTCTGCACACCTCTGTGATGATACCTGCTTGCTTGTTTGTATTGCTGCTGTCTTAACATTAGTTATTATTAAAGTCTGGATTCTGTTGTTGTCTTTGATGCCAGCCCACTTTTGTGAAAGCATACTTGGAATTTCTGTTTGGGCAAAATGGAGTGTTGACCTATCCGCTGGTTTCCAGCAATGTGGGGAATTTATTTGCTATTATTTTATTTATTTTTTGTTGTCTGGGAAAGGAGGGCTAGGCAGTTCTGCCTGTTTTCAACTGTGTCCCGGGGGGAGGATACAGATGCAAATCGACAAATTGACTTGGGTTCCATGTAGGTGGTATTTTTAGTGAATGGGGGGAAATTTGGCCAGCACACAGGGGAAGTTCACCTACTCCTTTCAAAACGTGCCATGGGACTTTAACATCCACCTAAATAATCACCAGAATAGGCAGATGAAACCATGGTTTAACATCTCATCTGAAAGATGGCACCTCAGGAGTGCAGCACCCTTCTCGTGCTGCACTACAGTGTCAGTATTGGGATTTTACCCCAAGTTCCTGGTGTGGGGCTATAACCCGCAACCTCCATGATCTTTTGGTCTCAGAGGCAAGTGTACAACCTGCTGAGCCACTTCACACTATGTCAGCAGTGTGTTCCCATGTATGCAGTTGCAGCACATGTTGGGTACAACACAGGAACCTAGAACCTGGGAATTCTGGATGCTGAGGGCTTGGACCAAGTTACTGTCCTCTGCCGAACAAAGGCATGCAATATCTTTGGTATATAAAAAGCTGTTCCCGATAGATACTCCTGCTGACATGAATCCTTGTTGTAACTGGCAGCCAAAATTCTGAGAGATGGTAAAATCAGGAAGTGAAGTCTAGAACATGGACGGCTCTGCATAACTATCTCAGATTTGATCATCTTAAATATAACAATATAAGGTAGCAAACAACATGAATTTTACTCCAGTAAAACTGTACAGAATTAATAGAATAGAGTCAGACTCTTGCTTCAGATGTCTTTCCCAGCAGGGCATTTTGAAACATATATTATGGGATTGCTGCAAGGCAAAACCTCTCTGGGAGGCTATGCAAAACATGCTGGACCCACTGCTTCACCTAGACTCTGCTTTTATACCCCAGATATGTCTGATGGGATTGGATATGGAGCAGCTCTTAGGCATCAAGCGGTATCACATAATGTTGATAGCTGCAGTCACGAAGAATGAAACTGCATCACTGGTTGAATGATCGCAAAGCATCTTATAAAGAATTGCACCATGCAGTTCTAGAAGCAGTTCACATGGAGAGAATGAGTTCTAGCATTAGAAACTTTCCCAGTAGTTACAAAAGACACTGGGAATCACTGCATGCGCTTTTGCTTCTTGAAGATTAGGGAAGACTAGAATTAAATTCTGTGATGGACATTATATTGGATAGGTCTGTCAAAACTGCTGTCTCTAGTGAGCATCTAGGCTAGAGGGGGGGTGCTTAATAGCCTAGGTTATGACTGATTTCAGTTATTGGTAAATAGTGTCTTACTTTTGACATACTTGTCTTATGAAAAAGGGACCTTTGGGGCCCAGTGGGCCAACCCGGTCATCAAAATTCAATTCAATAAATAAATCTTGAGTAGTCTGCTCATTTATATTCGAGCTGCTAATGAGTGTTGATGGACAGCTTGAGATGATGTCTAGTACTCTTATGTGTATTTTCAATAAAGTTTACTAATTAAAAAAAATGTGCATCTGTCAGCCATTTCGGCTTTTGATGCCCTGATCGATGGTAAATCAGTGGCACAATTGGAAGTGCCTCATAGATTCCTTAACGGGATGCTACACATTCGTTCCCCCTGTCCATAAACCGTTTCTTACCTGGGACCTTAACTTTGTATTAGGAAAATTGTCAGGTTCTCCATTTGAACTTGCTGCTATTTTGACATGAATTGCCATGGTCTGTACCTAAAGTAGACCATGTGTCTGCTGGTTTATTATGCTACCCCCCTTCTGATATGGGGGATGCCCAATAGCATAACTTGGATGTGCATATGACCGTGGGGTTCTATCTAGATCATACTGAGGACTGTAGAAGGTCCACTAAATTGTTTACATCCTTTGCTCCTGGTATGGAGGGATCTTCTATGTTTAAACAGTGCTGCAGCATCTGTACCTGGAAGTGTTTGCCTCTGGGTCCTATGTGCACTTGGATTTGACTTCCAGAAATGTAGTGAAGTCATTTGGAATTTCATCATAGATACAGGTACCCTGTTAGTATGCAGGCTGTGAATATCAGGTTAAGTTCCATTAATAAGAGAACAAGTGTTTATTTAATGTTTACTTATAGTCAGGGCCATGACCAGGGGGGTGCAAGAGCTGCAGTTGCAGTAGGGCACGCACTGTCAGGGGGCCCACTGCCTCAGAGGTCAGAAAATCTTTTATCACAGACAAACTTGCAATTTTCTCTTTGGACATTGCTTATCCACTTGAAACTGGAGCAGTGGCAGTAGAAGACTCCAACTCCAGTTTCACATGGTGGGGGAGTGCAGAGCAAGGAAGCAGTAGGGCCCACTACTCAAAACATCTAATATTGGTGCCAGTGTCCCAAGAAGGAGCAGGGACAGTTTATTTATTTATTTATTTATTTATTTATTTAAGAGTTTCACCAGAAGGGCACACTGAACAACAAGTTGCTCATCTCACGGTGCGTCCTGGGGGAAAGGGTAATTGGAAAAGACATACAAACATTTCAGCAAACAGCAACAAGCAATATACAATGCAAATATTACATTATATTTCATACCATAGTGGAGAGTGAAAATTAACAAACAGTAACAGAACTAGTTATTATTACAAATGTTAAAATATGTTACAGGACGTCACGGTGGACGAAGGTCCACAAGTGCAATAATTTGGATATCCATTTACAGCCCTTGTGATACAACAAGTTTAGATCAAATGCAGTTGCAGTTCACAGAGAGGAAATTATGCAGGGCTGAGGAAATGGATGAGGGGAGGAAGAATGGCGAATCTGGTGGGGAAGGGAATTCCACAGTTTAGTGAAGCAGTATGAGAAGACAGCCTGGCCGACAGTAGTAGTATGGCGAGGGACACTTAAAGTATGGGAGTCAAAGGACCTAAATGACTGGTCGGGGAAGGGGGGACTGTTGGAGAATAGCTGAGATATGAAGAGAGTGAGCCAAACCAAAGTTTGGAGACAAATTTAGCACAGTGGAGGATACATCTATTTTTCTAGAGAGGGAAAAGCCAGGGAGTGGTAGAGTTGACAGTGGTGGGTGAGAGGAGGTGCATCCAGAGCAAAGCAGCAGATGGAGTTGAAGAGGGCATCCAGTCTGGCTAGGGAGGTCTTGGGAGTGGCACTGTAGACTGCGTCGCAGTAGTCGGGGATGAGGAGGATCATCTTTTGCACAAGTCCATGCCTGGTCGGGAGAAGGAGGCAATTTCAGTTCCTGTATAGAGTGCCTATCTTGGGGTGCAACTTTTTTAGGATGCTGTCCACGTGACCAGAGGAGGTGAGGTGTTGGTGTAGCCAAACCCCCAGATATCTGAATGAGGAGATGTCCTCAAGGATCGTCTCATCGAGGGTACGGAAGGTGGGCAGGGCAGGAAGGGGAGCCTAGAGAGTCTCTACCTAGTGCTGAAGGTCATGGAGACTGTCTTCTTGGCATTTAGGAAAAGTTGATGTGAGCAAAACCAGTGCTGGACGTTATTGAAGTCCTACTAAAGTCTGTTTGCAACATCGGTGGGGGAGTGGCCAGAGGTGTAAAAGACTGTGTTGTCTGCATACATATGTATTGAGGTAGATGTGCAGAAGGACGGTAAGTCTTTGAGAAAAATGGAGAAGAACATGGGGTCCAGCACAGATCCCTGCGGGACCCCAGTGTTGATAGGGAGGGGGGAGGATATGGAGTCAGCGATTCTAACTGACTGGGTCTGACCTACAAGGTAGGCATGGAACCAGTTAGTGGCAGCGGCTGTCAGACCAGCTGAGGAGAGAGAGTGTAAAAGTAGGGAGTGGGCGAACGTGTTGAAAGCCTTAGCTAGATCGACAAAGATGGCAGACGTGATTTGATCACTGTCCATCCCAGAGAGGATGGAGTCGGTAAGCCTAATCAGGGAGGTGGTGATGGAATGTTTTTTACAAAAGCCAAATTGGAAAGGAGGGAAAAAGTTGTAGTTTGAGAGATAGGAAGAGAGTTGGGCAAGAACCAAGTGTTCTTGCAGCTTAGCAAGGGTAGGAACTAGGGATATGGGGCAGTAGTTCCCAGGGGTGGATGGGTCACTGCCCTTAGGGAGGGGAAGAACAATAGCATGCTTCCGAACCGACAGGATGGCTTCCATTTTGAATGAGAGGTTGAGCAGCTCAACCAGAGGGGCAGAAATAGCTGTAGCAGATAGATGACGCAGCTTGGGGTCCAACCCGTCAGGCGAACTGCCTTTGGATGGGTTAAGGGCAAGCAAGGCATCCAAGGTGTCAGAGGGGATTATTTTAGTGAATGAGAATCAATTAGGCTGGGAATATGTTTGGGGTGAGTTGGGGGGAGAATCAGGCCGGGAAGGCAGTAAGGAGGATAGGAGAGCAGAAGCATAGGAGGTGAAGTAAGAATGAAATTCAAAGGCAACATTCGGGTGGTCAGTAATAAGAGTGTTGTTAATATTGAGGAGATGGGAGGGAGGAGAGGAAGTGGGTGAGAAGAGCGAGTGAATAACTTTCCAGAATTTAGCAGGGTTGTTTATGTTAGATTGAAAGGTTGAGGTAAAGTAATCGGCTTTAGCAAAACAAGTGGCTTTGGTGCACTTGTTGCGAAGATAACAATAGATAGCATAGTCTTTAGGGAGCTTAGAGACTGTGTGTTGCTTCCAAGCTTGATCCCTCGCTCTTTGGCATGCTAAGAGTTTGGGAGAGATCCATGGAAGGTGGTTCCCTTCCCATGGACTCTGACGCAGTGTAGTGGAGTGTGCTGGTTCCAAACTTCAAGAAATTTACCTTTGAAGTAATCTGCGGCTGCATCTATTGAGCTCGCAGATGCTATAGGGGCCCAGTTTGTGAGGGATAGGTCATGTAGGAGCAGGGCAAGGTGCATACATTTGTATGAGCGAGTCACCAAGATTTTGTGAGTGACTTTAGTTCGATGAATCCTATGCACTACATAGGTCATGCGATGGTCACTTAAAGCGTTGGATAACACTCAGGATTTAATGACCCTATGTGGATTAGATGTGAGAGGCCAGTCGATTAAGGAGTGATTGCTCGTTTTAGGGTTTATCCTAGTGGGTTCAAGGATGAGTTGGGTTAAGTTGTGGGCAGTGATGTTGTTTTTTACTTTGAGCAGAAAAGGGGATAACCAATTTAAGTTAAAATCACCCATGATATAGACTTCCAGTTCCTTAATCATGGTGCCGGCAAGTGGGACAGGAGCAGCATGGACAAACTACAGATGTTCAGTAGGACTGATACAAAAAAAAAACATATGGTATAAGTATTTCATATGCACTAATGGTTATTTTATGCTTATTGGTGGGGAAGTGGGCCCCACAAAATATTTTGCAGGGGGACCCTTACAGTTGTTGGCACAGCCCTGCTTATAGTTCATGTAATTTTATTTCTTTATTTTCACTATGCATTAAGGTAAATTCTGTTTTTGAGATTAATCACACAAGTGGGTTAAGGGGCATTAATAATGGAAAATTATTTGTGTAGCAGTGCTGTTAAGTGTTAACTAGATTCCCCTAACCCATGGTTACGTGAGCCTTATTTAAACCTAAGGCTCACTAACAGACTCTGTCCCCTGACAAAGGTCATCAGAGCAATACACCAGGGTCTGAGGGGTGTTTGGACCATCTTTTGGATAATCATTAACTTTGCCACTTTTTGCATATCTGGTAGTTATTTATACTATTTATGTCACTGAGCAACTTTAGCAATCCAGTGTACCTGGCATAGCCGGGAACGGAGTGTGGTATATCTGCACTGCTTTAGTTACATCTGTGAGAGCCAGAAAACTGCTGTTTTTGCCCATATTGTTGTGGCATGCGTACTGATATTTGTTACTTTGCATGAATTAATTAAATCATACTCGTATGGAAACGAATACTTAATCTACTTCTAGGATATCTCTTTCACCAAGCCATAGCTATGAAACTTACAGCCACCAGGCATTAGGACCATATGGAAACTTTTGCATGTAGTCCACTAGGGGCTACCCACAATGACATCCTACGTTGACTCTCCCTATAACGTGGGCAGACCCTTCCCTCCTCAGTTCTTTTCCCACCGTTGATCAGAGTTCGTTGGACTACTGTGGAAACGTCACTGCTTTTGCCGCTGTTTTTCTTTCTCCTGTTGATACAAATAGTAACTTTGAATGTGATTCTTATGACCTGTATGTCATCAAAAAGACAGTTAAAAAAAAAAAAAACACTCTTCCACCAGCATGAATGCATAGATGAGATCTACACAGTGATGGCTCCCAAGCATTTGTGCCACCTCGTGGGCTTCCAAGTCCGGGGACAAGACCTAGTAGGCAGTGGGGAGTCCCAAGATTAAGCACCTGGACCAGGGCAGGAGAAGGCCTTCCTGAGTGCACTTCCGGTCACCCTGGCACCCTCAGGGACAACCTTTCCTCTGGTGTCTTCTGCCTCAATGACAATGCCCCCCCCCCCCCCGACTGTTGAATCAGGCACCAAGGTTGGGGTCTGGGGCAGTCTCTACCAAATCTTTTTCGACAGGTACAGTGATGTTGACAGTGGTGCCCCAGTCTTCCCTGTTGATGTCTTTTTCCTGGTGGATGCAGTAACATGTTGACAGTGGCGCCTCTGTCTCCACCATCAGCCCCTATGCTTGCTGGTACATCAATGTCAACGATGGCACCTGTGCCTCCTCCGTTGACCTTCATCGGCACTCCTGTCGGCCACATGGGCACTGACATCCAGGCGGTACTCTGGTCCCTTATGGATACACTAGGATGCCTGCTGCCTTCTTCTCCCATCGCAGGAGCTACGCTGATGGGGCACCTAAGCCAAAGCCTCATGTCAATGCCTGTATGGTCATTGCACCAGCTCTCTTCTCCCGAGCATCGATGGCCCCAATAGCTCACTCCTTGTGATCCGTCAACCGTGTCGACAATGCCCAGGAGTACCACCCTGTCCTTATAATGCAGGATGCACAGGAGGAGAACGATTATAGGAAAGTCCTTGGGAGAGGACCAGTTCTGTTGTGCCCACTGGGAGTGAGGACCCAGTGTGTTACACCCAGGTCCCTTCCTGAGGTCCCCTCTTTTACAGTCATGGGTCAGCAATTGCAGGCTGCCATGGGGCTTGCTTCAGTGGGACAGGCCATAACCAAGAAGAAGCTGGTGGAGTCCTTAGGGTTGCCTGATTCCCTTCCCAGTATCATCCCTCCCCTTGTACTAGCCTTGGAGAATGCCCCTTGCTGCCTGGCATAGGCCTAACATGATCCCTGCCATACTTAGGAAGGCAGACAAAAGGTCTCAGGCAAGCCTTTTTTCACTGGCCAGCACCAACTAAGGAGTAGACAGAGGGTGCCTTTTTCCCCTGGCACTGCCAGATGCCAAGGATTAAGGTAGTGTAGCAGGAGACCTGCCTACCGCAGGAACCACTCCAGGTGCCCACTGAAAAGCTATGCGGGTGGTAGGGTGGCAGCAGTCACAACAACGGGCTTTGCCTGGCTCCCTTTAAAACCCTCAGCCACCATTGCTTTAAAGGGTGGTTGTCAGGGGTCACCTTTCCCTCCACCTGGACCAGTGGAGGGTACTGATGCCTGAGCCCTAGAAATAATAACATTAGTACATGCTCTGGAATTTCTAGAACAGTCTCTAGACCATTCACCAGTGTTTTCACACTACTCTCCAGAACATATCCCACTGTTTCTGAAGGAAATTCCACCCTTACATCAGAGAAGGGCTATAGAGCCTGTTCTCCAGGAACAAACTCGTATGGAAAAGAAATATATTTTAGATATATTTATAAAAGTATATTTCAAATACATATTTGATCATATGTCTGAAGTATATGCAAAATATCTCAAATTGGCCGATTTTGAAATATCTGATTTATTTGCAGAATATATGAAACAGATATATTTATGATATACCATAAATATATTTTCATGATATATTTATTATAGGTTCATAATATATATTTTATATATCTGCTTATATAGCTTGAATAAGTAATAGACATACTTTTTTATTTAGTTAACAGATAAGACAAGTTTTATTTTTCCAGGTGCCCAATCCTGGAGGTTCTGGGCGCCATACATGAACAATACAACTATCAAATATTAAAACTGTCAACAGTAAAACAGACTACAACAGTTAAATAATTAAGATCTAATTAAAACAGTACTAGCATGGGCCATCCAGGACTAAAATTTAATATACAGTGTCTGGGAAGGTCAGATTAAATAGGTGGTTCTTGAGACGGGCCTTAAACACCTCCACTGAATGTAACTAAAATATTTTGTAAGTATAGTATATTCATCGTAAAAATATCTTAAAATGCCCAGGCAAAAATATATTATATTAATCCTGATGTAACATACTGTATATTTAACTGTACATGTGGAATTCCTCTTATTAGTAGCCATTTATATATATCTATAGTGGAATTATCATTTAATGATGCGCCATTACCACATACTTACAGGTTATACATTTATACTTACACATAGGACTTACCTCTTGATCTCGCAATTTATAAAGGCCCAAATTAGTATTTATACCACCCCTGTTTGGTTCATTTTTATGTCGAGGTGGGTTCCAACATGTACTTGTTTTGTACTCTTTACCTTTCCCTCTGGTCTGTAAGCTAATGCTGTCAATTCAAAACTATTTTAAAAATAGAAATTATCATGATTTTGGTTGATAAACTGTACTTTAGAAATATGCAACTTAGTTATACAAATATGTACACAGTACCACAGCAGGCATTTGCAACAATGTATCTTTTTTTCCCCCAAACTTTCTTTATTCTCCTTCACTGGCCGCTTAGAACTCTCTCTGGTGAGGTCACTCGGAGCTTGCCTGTCCCGCCCTGCCTGAGATCCTCCTGGTTCTGGTCTGCTGCCACAGCTCTCCCCTCCAACTCCTCAAACTACCCTGCTCCCCGAGGTGGGACCGCCATACTCCTCCGGCGCTCTATCTATAATCTAGAAGGGCAGCCAGGGAGTGGAGGAGAGACAGCATCCAGCCAGGATGGGTCTGGCAGTGGGCATGGGGGCAGTCCTCTGGGCCCACCATCGTCTGTCTGGGTGCCAGGGTGTATCCGTTTCCTGGTTTCCCCTATGGAGGTCGGATGTGCCATGACATCCTGCACACAAAGGGAGCACTCCCGCGCGTAAGACGTCCGCAGATAGCTCCAACTCTGAAGTGTGCACCGCAAGTAGCGCTGCCCTCGGTCTCCACCATGGGCCACTAGTACTGCGGCAAGCAAGCCCACTCCACCCCAGGAGAGGAGAGCAGTCCTCTGGACACTTGATCCTCTCCTGTCCCTGCCAGCCCCTGATGACTAAAGCTCATTCCCGAACCCGGGTCACTGGCATGGTGCGAGGTGTGGCGTCCACCACCTCAACCCTCAGTGCCACCGGGCTGGCTTGCAGCAATATATCTGACATATATAAAAATATATATTCTGCATATATTCTACACATACTGTATCTTTCAAGCAAACAAGATACATATTTTACTCATAGCAGAAGTTAGGCACACACGCACATCAGACCAGGAGCTCTAGAAGGCACTTCTTGGATTTGCCAGCACAAAGTTTACTTGTACAGTAAAGAAGAAATTTTAAAACTAAAGCCAAAAGTAGTAATAGTAAAAAACAGACGTCAACAAAGGATTGACATTTCGCACTGTTCTTAAAAAAGCATGAGGACAGCACGTAATGTCAATCCTGCGGGAAGGTCTGTTTTGTACTATTTCTACTTTAGCTTTATTTAACATTTTTTTTGTACAAACAAACTTTGTGGTGGAAAATCTAAGAATTGTCTTCTTGAGTTCCTGATTTGGTGAGTGTGTGTGTGTGTATGTGTCTGTGTCTAACTTTTACTGTGAGTGCTGTTTACATTTACGTTGTGAGCACCACTACATTTTGGAGTTGCCGTCTTTGCTTGTATACATATTTTGCTATAAGAAGATATGTAGAAATAGTGCATTCAGTATATATTTACAGAATGTAGTCTCTACATAAAATAAAAGTATATGTAATATATATTCCAGTCATATTTATAAACCATAAAACATATTTATTTGCTATTTAAAACATATACAATAAATAATACATATATTACAGATACCTTCAAGAGGTATATCAGGCCAAACCCATTTTAACATATATGAAATATAATGTATCTCAGAAAATACTTCTCTAATATGTTGAATACTAGTGTATGTTTGCTATCATGCACTTATTGTAGAAATTACAAAATAAAATTACGCTTGCATAAAACTGTAATAATTTTTCATGAGAGAATCCATAAAACATTAAAAAGTAAAGCAAAATATTTTCTTTGATAATATTTGTATTTTATTTATTTAGAAAAGATTCACAAGAAAAGCAACATGAACTGTGAAACATCTTGCTTCCAGAAGCGTCCTGGGGGGAGGGGGTTACATAAGGAGGAGGCGCAAACCTCAGTAAAAAAGTAACACGTACATTACATTACAAGCCAGGTAAAAAACATGTACATGACATTACAGTACAGTACATTACATTACATGCCAGGTAATAAACATGGACATAACTTGGATATAACAAGGACTTTAGGTATAATTCAGTTATCTAGATAAGCGCAGCAATATCTTGGAGTCATAGAGACATGGTAGCAGCATTCTGTACACAACATAGTGACAGGGTAGAACAATCAGTATATAACATAAGGAATAGTCCTAGTGAGCAATAACAGATTAAGACAACAGTGATGGATCAGGAACAGTAAACAATACTAGGAGTGCGAGGAAATGGGCAGGCAGACATAAACAAGCATAGGATATAAGTGCTTATAGTAAGTGGAACCGGGACATTTTCCCCTTCAGGATATAGGGAAACCTGCAAGGGGAAAGGAAACGTGCAGGAAATTGAAGAGATGGAGATAGAGGGAGGGGGAGCATGGGAGAGATGGGCGGATGGAGATGGAGGGAGGTCAGGGAGGATGGCAGAGAGCCGAGTCAGTACTTGCTTATAGTAAGTGGAGCTAGGACATTGTCCCCTTCAGGATGTAGGGAACCCTGCAAGGGGAGAAGGAACAGGCAGGAGATTGAAGAGATGGAGATGGAGGGGGAGCATGGGAGAGATGGGCGGATGGAGATAGAGGGAGGTCAGGTAGGGTGGCAGAGAGCCGAGTCAGTACTTACCTACAAGATTTGTGGTGCAGGAGATGGAGATAGGGGAGGGGGGGAGCATGCGAGAGAAGGGTGGAATGAGGCAGAGGTGGAGGAGCAGAAGGAGGGAGGGGGGAGGAGGCACTTTAGAGGAGAGGAGTTAGGTGGGTGTGTCATAGGAGCACAGGAGAAAAGCCAAATGAGGGGAGAGGGTGGGGTTTGTGGTAGGAGGTGGGGTTGTGGAAGATGGGAGTGGGGTGGGATTGTGATTGGGGGAGGAAGAGGGGGATGAAAGAGGGTGGGGTGGGATTGTGATGGGGGAGGTAGATGAGGGTGATGGAGGGTGGGGTGGGGTGTAGTGGGAGACTCTGGTGAGTTTAGCAAGAGGCAGCTGAAGCAAGGAGGGAAGTAAATAGAATAGGGGAGTTTATCCGGGGGGTTAATTACAGTTGCAGCATTGTACTATGTGTCTCCGAAGGAGGCGTGCAAGGGAATGGCGAGACCAGCAGAGGACCCTTGAGGAGAGAAAGATCCAGGTGCTAGGAAATTTGTATAAGAAGGCGGAGTGACCAGAGGAAGTATTCCATGGTGGGATGGCAAGAGTTCTGTGTGTAGAGGAACGAAGGGAGTAGCAGGATGGTGGGGGGAAGAGAAGAGGGAGGTCAGGTAGGATGGCAGAGAGCCGAGCCAGTACTTACCTACCAGATTTGCGGTGTGGGAGACACCTGACAGCGAGGGATGGGAATGAAACTGAGGTATAAAGATTGCAGTGGTGGGGGAGGGGGGGCAGGCAAGTACACAGCGGCAGAATGAATTGAAGAGAGTGTCCAGTCTGGATAGGGTGGTCTTAGGAGCAGAATTGTAGACAGTGGGCTGGATATTCAAACTGTGCTATTCTGTGGCGCAAGCCCTTGCGCTGCACAAGATAGTTGCGCAGGGGTGTGGTCGGGGAGATATTCAACGGAGTTGCGCTGTTGAGCAACTCCTTTGAATATCACCCTTGGGCCACAGCCACTGTGCATAGCGCAGTGGAACTTGCGCCACCACAAGTGGTCAGAGCGGAGCATTCAAGATGCGGTGGCGCAAGTACCATTGTCGCCATGTGCAAATTTCCGATATTCAAAAGGTGACATGCAAATGGGGCCATAATTCATGCAAGGCACAGGGGGCCATTTGCATCTATTTATGGCCCCATTTGCATGCCATTAGCATGCAGGTGCGCCGATCCCCGAGGACTTGCGCCTGGCGCCCTGCCAGGCAGCAGCCGTCGGGGACCGACGTCCCTGCAGCCCGATCGCGGGCATAAGTTAAAAACCCCACCCGACTGGCCCGATCGCGGGCAAAAGTTGAAACAACCCCCACCCACGGCTGGCCGAGATGGCGGGCAAAGTGAAAAAAAAACCCACCCCCACTAGCCCGATCGCGGGCAGAAAAGATTCACCACCCCCAAGAACATATCCCTGGTGGTCCAGTGGACCCACGAAGCCGTCATCGGCGGACAGCAAATTCAAACCCCCCAGGACCACCTACCCTGGTGATCTAGTGACCCCCACCCACACCCACCCATCGGCACCACCACGCTCCCCGTCAGCGGTGAGCAGCCCGCTCCCATGCACCTGACGCTGCCGGTAAAGACTGAGCCGCCATTGGTTCAGAGCAAGAGCCAATGGGCGTGCAGCCATACCTCACAAAGGCAGTCCAGATTGAATATCACATATCTGGACTGCCTTGTATTCGGCTGTACGCCCATTGGCTCTGCCTGAACCAATGGGTATGCAGCCCTCGTTGGTAGTCAGCCTGGGCGGGCGGCAGACAGGTGGGATGCTGCCGCCCGCTGACGGGGCAGGGGTGGTGGGGCTCCATGGGTGGGTGGGGTGGGGCTACTAGATCACCAGGGTAGGTGGTCCTTGGGGACGGGGTTTGAACGTTTCTGCCCAGGTGATCGGGCTTGAGGTCCACTGGACCACCAGGGATATGTACTTGGGGGTTGAACGATTTCGCCCGCGATCGGGCTGGTGGGGGTGGGTTTTTATTTCACTTATGCTCGCGATCGGGCCAGTCGGGGTGGGAGGATGTTTAAACCTATGCCCGCGATCAGGCCAGTTGGGGGTGGGGATGTTTGAACCTATGCCCGCGATCGGGCCAGTTGGGGTGGGGGATGTTTGAACTTATGCCGCGATCAGACCAGCTGGGGGTTACTATATGCCCGCGATTGGGCTGCAGGGGGCACAGGGAGTAGGTTGAGGCCACCCACAGGTGGCAGCTGCTGTGTTGCGCCCTGCAATGCGGCAGCTCACCTGTGGGTGGCCCTCGACTTACTCCTTTTTTTGGCTCAAAGTTGTGCAGGCGCAGGTTGGGGGTTGCGCCTGCACAACTCTGCACAGCCCGCTGAATATCGGGCTGTACAGTTTATGCATGGTTCCTCCCCCTCCGGTTCAGCATGCCTTCATTAGCATTGCGCTGTCGCTCAGCTTGACTTGGGGGGCGCAACTGCCTCCTGCTGAATATGGCAGAATGGCGCAATTTCGGACTTGCGCAGGCGCAACCCTATTGCACATGGCGCAACCCTTTTGAATATCCAGCCCAGTGTCCCCAAAGTCGAAGACTGGGAGGATAATCTTTTGGAGAATTTCGTGCCTGTCTTTCACGGGCAGGCATCTACGATGTCTATACAGGGCACCGAGTTTAGGGAGGAGCTTTCTGTGAATGGCATCAACATGTACACCGAAGTCTAGATTTTTGTCTAGCTACAGCCCAAGGTATTTGAATGAGGGGACATTGTCCAGTTTGGTACTAGTCAAGATATGAAAGCTGGGGATGGAGTCAAGTCTAGACAGCGTTTGTCTGGTGCCAAAGGTCATAGAGACCATCTTTTTGACATTCGGAGAGAGTTGGTTAGCACTAAACCAGTGCTGGACATTGTTAAAGTCCAGTTGAAGACTGGTAGTCACTTCAGCAGGTATAAAAAAAGATATACAGT
This sequence comes from Neoceratodus forsteri, assembly GCA_016271365.2. Lineage (NCBI taxonomy): Eukaryota > Metazoa > Chordata > Ceratodontiformes > Ceratodontidae > Neoceratodus > Neoceratodus forsteri. The sequence continues at coordinate 21,015,369 of CM057459.1, forward strand.
ACATTTAGTGTATCAATGACAAGTATAAGGCATATCTCATTGCATTCTGCAAATATTTAAAAAACTGGAAAAATGCACAGCTATCTGAAATATGTGACATATTTAGGCATATTCAGATATACTCTACATATTAACAAAATACAGTATAGTTCTTTTCCATATGGGTATAATTTAAAAACATTTTGTGTTTTTTATATACTTAGTATCTTACAAGGGAAACCAAAAATGAAAAGATTTAAGTAACTCAGAATATACAGTATATGTTGAATAGATTCAAAATATATGTGTACCTAAAATGTAAAAATATGTAGAAACTGCAATAATGTGCATGCACAAATAAGTATTTTTGATTTTATTCAAGGACATAACATTGAAAGAACAAAAACTTGAATTCTGAAATAGTATAGCAAAAAATATATTTCAAATATATGTATTAAAGATGTTTCCCAAATATGATACATCTTTGATCATTCTGTGAATATCTAGAAGATATCTTGAAATATATCTGAAAAGTGTGAATGTATCTGACATATGTTTGAAACATATTTTGGGATACAAGACTATATTTCAGATATTAAAAAAATATAGATCTTTTCCATATGAGGAACACAGGGTTCTATTCTAGGTACTTCCTAGTCCCAAAATAGACAAGAGATATGAGATCTACCCCAGATCTCCATGCTCTAAACTTTTTTATTGAGCACAAGCAGTTCAGAATGGTTATTCTACAGGGTCTGCTCCCACTACTGCAGGTAGGGATTGGCTTGGTTCCCTGGATATGCAGGATGTCTACCTTCATATCAGTTCAGGATATTGCCCCTTTGGCTTATTATCTATGCTGCGGGTCTGTGCCAGATGTTTAGCAGTGGTGACAACAGCCCTTCTCAAGGACGGCCTTTATGTCTTCCCTTACCTGGATGACTGGCTACTAAAAGCTAACTCTCAGGAGCAGCTTTTACATACTTTAGCATGTACCAGACATATGTATGATGTTCTAAGGCTCACAGTCAGTGTGCCTATGTCTGTCTCGATTCCTTGCCAGCACCTGCAGTATGTAGGGGCAGTCTGGGACACAGTCCAAGGCTTAGCGGAACTGCCCTGGGACAGGACGAACACCTGATTACACAGGCCCAGATTTATTTATTTATTTAGTTTTTGTTGACCGGGTAAGTGCACTAGACAAATCCTGCCTATTTTCAGGCACGACCCAGGGGAGGGGATACAGATGAATGCCAACTGACCTTGAACCAGATTAAGCTGTTGGATGACAGCAGGTATGTCACAGCCAGGACATTCTGGAGGCTTCTAGGCCTGCTGGCAGTGGTGGCCGTTGTCATGGTACCCCTGGCCAATCTACACATGAGAATCCCTTAGTGGCCTCCAAGAGTCCAGTGGCATCAGCATACAGATTCTCTAGAACACATGGTTCTAGTACTCTCACCTGGCTGCAAGGTGGATGGTACCCAATAATCTGCTACAGGGGCTCCTTCCCTGCTCCCCTCCCTGTATCTAATTTTAACTACAGGTGCCTTGGGAAGGGGCTGGGGGGCGTGCACTTAGGGGGACCATCAGCTACAGAGTACTTGGAACGCAGTGGAGAATACCCACTAAATCAACGTTCTGGGAATGCAAGCTGTTCTGTATGGCCTACAGGCCTTTCAGACTCAGCTATTCCTGGACTCTCTGTTAATACAGATGGACAACATCAGTGTGATGCTTTACATCGAAGAGCAAGGGGGAACTTTTTCTTACCCCCTGTGCAGGGATGCAATGAGAGTCTGATAGTGGGTTTTAGAACATGGTCTAGAACTGTTGGCAGCACATGATGTTCCAGGAGCCCTGCCATATCTTAGCAGATGGGCTAAGCAGGTCACAGTCCAGAATACACAAGGGAGACTGCTAACCTTGGTAATGGACAATCTGTTCAACAGATGGGGTCATCCAGAGTTGAACCTTTGTACGTTCCCACATAACGCAATTTTTTTTTTTTTTTTATTTGCTCACTCCAGGGCCTAGAGTCTTTCAGTGAAACCCATTGTCCCTTTCTTGAAAAGGGATGTTTCTGTATGCCTCTCCTCTCCTCCCTCCCCTCTCATGCAGAAAGTGCTACTTCAGCTTCAAATGGACTGGGCAACTCTGATACTCATTGCTCCCAGATCTGGTTCCACATATTACAGCATTTGGCTGGAGAACTACCAATACCCCTGCCCTTATGCCAGGACCTTTTGTCACAGGTGCAGGTATTCTTGGTCCACCAGGGCCTTAAGTAGTTTCATCTCCATGCATGGCTCCTGACAGCATAACCAGTGCTAGATTTGAGTTTCCCAAAAAGTGGCTGGTGTCTTGGTAGCCACTAGAAAGCCTTCCTGCAGAGCCACTTTTTCTATGAAGTGGATGTGGTTTGCTTGTGCACCACTTCTCATCACATGGATCTGTTTACTTGTTCAGTAAACCAGACTCTGGAGCATCTGCTGCACCTGTTAAATGCAGGGCTATCATGCTGTTCTATCACAGTGCACTTGGCTGCTATTTCAGTTTTCCATGTGCCTATTGAGGTTTGTAAGGTTGCCCAGCTGCAGGTGGCCCCTATGTTCTTGAGAGGCATTCTACAAATGAAGCCTCCTAGCTGCAGTCTGGTCCCACCTTGGGCCCTGACTTTTATATTACCAAAGCTTACTTTGGCTCCCTTTGTGCCAGCTGCAACTTGTGGTTTATGTTTCCTTTCTGGGAAAGTGTTGCTTTTAGTTGCATTTACTTCTGCTGATAGAATTTCATGGCTTCAGGCTCTCATGTGTGTGCCTTCTATTTTTCACAAAGACAGGGTGTCTTTGCACACAACCCTAAGTTTTTACCAAAGGTGGTATCTGAGTTTACTTTAAATTAAACCATCCTCCTGCCAATTTATTTTCCAGAGCATACCACTCCAGGGGAAGCACTGCTCCATACTCTAGATGTACATATGATATTCAGGTATTATATACACCGTACGAAGGACAGCGGAAGTCCCACAGCTTTTTGCTTCACTCACCCCTGGGAAACATGGTGATACTATTTCTCACCAGTACCTGTCCAGATGGCTGGTCAACTGTATCTCTTTCTGTTACAGGAAGTAGGGCACGGAACTTTCTGGTGTGGTTTATGGTCATTGCATTAGAGGCACGGCCACTTCTGCCTGTTTCAAAAATGTGTCTGCTGCAGACATTTGTGCAGCTGCCACATAGAGTACTGTTCACACTTTCCCCAAGCATTACAGTCTGGACATTGCATCCCGAAAAAAGGCTGGCTTTGGCCTAGCTGTGCTTCAAGACCTTCTTTCTTAGGCCTGTAGCCTCCAGCCACCAAGACTTTTTATGGTCAGTACTGCTTGGTGCTCCTTCCATAAGTGTGGTCTGATGAAAGAGATATCCTTGGAGAAGATAGAACAGTCATGTACTTACTGTAGCAGTACATTTTTGAGAAAATCTGTTTCATCAGGCCATGCCGACCCACCCTCCATCCCCCTAGGGATCTACAGCTCTGCAGATGCTGTCTCCATCGCCATGAAGGTCAACCTGCTGTTTTTCTGCCTCACTTGCTCGACAGAGATATGCATTCTCTCTTGGTTCCCTGAAGAGAGGTCCTCTGAGCATGATCTCCAGCGGGAAACTGAGGAACGAAGGGGCTGCCCATGTGTATATAGGGAGAGTCAACGTAGGATGGTGTCATGGGTGGCCCCTAGTGGACTGCTTGCAAAAGTTTCCATGTGGTCCTAATGCCTAGCGGCTATAGGTTCCATAGGTGTGGCCTGATGACAGATTCTCCCAAAGATTTACTGTTACAATAAGTACGTAATTGTTCTTTGTCTGCAGTCCTGTTGTGTGCTACTTTTTTGTGATGTATAGCAAATCTTGAGTTTATGGGTGCCCTAATTGATTTTTAGAGTATATGGAATAACCATGTCTTTGGGAGTCTCCTGTGATTAAACAATTTCTTTCTTATTGGTTGGCATTTTGTGTCACTTTCATTTACCAGAAGCATGGAAAGGACCTTCCTGGTGTTGTCAAAGGGCATTCCACGCATGAACTCTCCACTTTTGAGGCCAGTTTTCATGATGTCTCTTTGGCTGACATTTGTGGTGTTACTGCTTGGAGTACTGTTCATACCTTTTCTCTTGCAGATGTGCTGGTTTTGGCTTTGCTGTCCTTCAAGGCTTGCTGTCCTGATCTTCTGTGGAAGGTTTCTGACCTTCCTCAGTGAGCTACGTCTGCTGCTAAGAAATTGTTCCAAAGGTTTGGCTCAGTCTAGAGGATATCCTCGAAAAAGATAGTTTTGTTTCTTACTGGTATCAGCAGACTTGCAAGAGAATTGTTTCCATTGAGTAGCAGCTCACCCTTTCTATGTCCCCCTGTTGGTTATTCTAGTTAGTTCAGTCAGTGGTGGTTACTGGCTACATTTTCTGTGGGGCATTCTGTGGTTCTAACCTTCTGTGGTTTATTATGCCAGTGTGTCCCCTCTCTGGTGAGCCTGGTACTGGATCTGGTGTCCCAGTCCCTGCTGGTTTTGGTACCCTCTGAGCTTGCCTCTGTGGGGAACTGAGGCGTGAAGTAGCTGCCCACGTTATATAGGTGACATCAACACAAGTCAGTGTGCGTGACCCCAGCTCGGCAAAAGATTCCAAGTGGTCCTGACACCAACGGCTAACAGTTCCAAAGGTTCGGCTCAGAGCTGCTGTTACTAGTGAGTAACAAAACTCTAGTCTTTTCAGGAAAACCTTCAGATGTACATACCTTTTTAAAAATCCTGATGAATGTTTTATGGAGGGGTCTGTGAGCAGCATCAAATTCTTCTTGCTCTCTTTTGTCATGTTCCACTACTAAAATAAATGTTTTTATATTTTATTCCTCATAGAGATCACACATGCAAAGTGTTTGAAAGTAGGGACTTTATTTGTGTGATTTAAATCAACTTATCTTGAGTCAATTTCTCTTTCGGGGCTGGATAATAAGCCTAATGTTCTCTAGCAGATCAATTCATTCTTCACTCTTCTTATGGATCTTACTTACTGTTTTTTACTGCAAACCACAGTAGTGGTAAAAACTGCTGCTTTAAATCATAAAGTGGACTCTTGTTATTCCGCATCCTGTTAGCTGTCACCGAGAAAAATATTCACACAGGCTTGATAAACGAGATTCTGTTAGAATATATTGTTCATATCACACACCACATATACCAGCTGTGCTTTAGCTAATTCTGTAACTTAACTAATTCTGCACAGTTAGCGGCCCTGATAGACTACGTACCACAGGCTTTCATCTAGGAGGGTCCATTGCTTGACCTGCTGGTGGGTGAGGAGGTATGGGCTAATGGTCTTCCTGTCATCTATGTAGTCCTTTCAAGTGCTGAAATTATAAAATGAAGACACCATTTGTGTGAGTGCTGTTTGTCATAGCGCCACTTTTGCTCTCCTCAGCCAAAGGACCCTTGTGGTTGGTCAACCTCTAAGCAGGGGGAGCTACCCATGGTGCTCATCAGTCTGCATGTCGAGCATCTGTCAGGACAGCCAGACTGTCCGACACTGATGGAGCTTTCGACCAAGCCATCTGGACCAGGTGGAGACCATTCCCATGAAGGGGAAGGCTGTGATTCTCTCTCTCTCTCCTGGACCCAAGTGACCCTGTCACTAGCTACGCAGCCACCAGCATTGAAAGGGCATTCCAACTGGGGTTCTCCGAAATGATCTACCACCTGTGGAAGCCCATCGTTGTGCTGACTTTTGTCATTCGAACCCCGTTTGTTCCACTGGTTTGGATGTGTCAGTCAGTTCACCAGTGAAGCAGCCAATACTGGTTGCACCAGAACCACATTGAAATTGGTTGGGATCCTGCTCTTGATCTTATTCCTAACACTGCATGGAAAAAAATCAGTTGAGACAGCCTCGTAGATCTCTCTTTGGCGATGTCAGGCCTATTCTTGACTCGAAGATGTGTTAGCAGTAGGCCTTTAGCATATACTTGAGAGGGTAGGATGGATTGCTGTCGGTCATCAGTCTGACCAGGTCTTGGTCAGTTCTCTCTCTGTCCCTTTTTACTCAGTGGTGCTGGTGGCACCACAGTGTCCCATTCCATTTCAGCTTCCATGTGTTTAGCTGAAGGTGAATACTCAAACCAAAGTTCCATGCCTTGCCGGTGGTTGTTAACCTGACCAAGCAGGTTGTCCACTCACCTCATCAGCATCAGGTCCTCTATATACAGACTTAGACTGATGTGATGCTCCATTCAACCCCAATTGAGAGCACAACGGCTTGCTGTTGGATCAAGCTGCCTTGGTGGGAAATTACCCATCTTTTGCCTCACTGTTGGACAGAATTTCCTCAGCTCTGGGCATTAGTTTGGAGGAGGTCCTGAAAAAGTAAATCTTTCTGCTGTTGGACATCCTTGAGAGAAATTACTCCAGGGGGTAGCCTTCCCCATCACCCCAGCAGTGCTGGGCCCTGTACTCAGCGACTGGGGGCACCCGGCTTCATGCTTGATTGTTCCTTGAAATATGTACTGCAAGTATGTGGTGGCCTGGACAGGTACACCAAGTTCCAGGAGCAATCTTCTTCAGAAAGTCTGGTGGTGGATGAGGTGTCCCACAAAGCCAAAATGTTGAAGACTGAGACCAGTATTCCTAGCATTTTCAGTGATGCAGTTGCGCTGCCCCCACCCTTCCAGTCTTGTACCTGTTCACTCGCTTCAGTGTCTTATGATAGTTGAACAAAGCAGGCATGCTGGGAGGGGTGACTGAGCTAGCTGGATTTTAGAGACTACTGTACCACACCAAGATTATGGATTGGGTGTCAGAAGGGGGGACCGTCTTCTAAGTAAATATGATTTAGAGGCTGGAGAATCAGCCTAGGGAGGTGGTTTCATTTAAAAGATGGTCTTGGGAGCCAACAGCTTTTTTTTTTAAACAAATTCCCCTGAGAGAATGGTGGAGAATTCGATGGCTATGGAGGGGAGTGGCCAAGGGACTAGTCCAGGCTAGCTAGGGAGGTGGAAATAATATTGAAATAAATAAATTCTCTGGCTGAATGTCGAATATGAATAAAAAAATACCCTAATATATGGCCTCCAAATACAAATAATCAGCTGACTATTTCAAAAAGGAATTTATACACCCCTGGTTATCATGGCTCATGTGCAAGCTGTTTTCATATCCCATTACAGCATCAACATCCATAGTCACTGGGATGCTGCTTTTGCATCCTCTGTCCTCCTGTCTTTACTCACCTAAAAACATGGGGTGTGGGCCTGTCTTGTCCTCCTAGATGATTGCTTATAGTTTGCCTAAGTGTTTATTGAATCTGGGTAGTTAGGAAAATAGGTAACTTACTTGTAACCATAGTTCTGCTACTAGTATTCCCATCCACATGGCCCACTCAACCTCCAGTGGCAAGGCTTGCTTTTGGTTCCTGTTTCCAGCGTGCAGATCAGAGCGCAGTGTGTGTGGAGCCAGAGGACTCATTATTGGGTGGTAGGAGGAATCTCGCTTAAAACATTTTCTGGTGAATGAGCATGCTCAGTGAAAGCCTGCCTAGATAAGGATGTGAACTGGATACTAGTAGAACATTGGTTACAACAGCAAGCAACCTTTTCTTTAGTTGCGCGTTAATATTTTAATTGAATAATGAGAGCTGGACACTGTCTTTGTCCAGTTTTTCTGTGTACAAAAGGAAGTTTGCAGAAGCTAGATGGGATGCTTCTGAGTTTTGCATACTTGTTGAAATTGCACCATTCAGCTGCACATGTACAAAGTTTAGGTTTTTAGGCATATTGTTTCAAAAAATTTAAAATTTTAACAAGATATTGTATCTTATTGTCACTCTGATGCACTAGTCATGGGGAGTTCTCTGGCACCATCTTGTTCTTTACATACTTTGATTGTTGGCAACACAGTTTATTGTACTGCTGTACCTACACAGCAGTCAGGTTCTGATCATTGCTAAAGCGTCTATAGGCAAGTCAAGTTCTGCGTGTCAGGTTATAGTGATAGGAATCTAAACTTGCATTTTGAGTAACTTAAACATGAATCATTTTATGGAAATATGTACTGCCATTTATAATCGTTACTTCTGTTAACTTCTTCAGAAAATGCCTGAAAACAAGGGTATCACTCTACTTACTTGACAAATACTACAGCAAGCCCATGTTAACCACTATAGTCCTTCAGCTGGCAGAGTTTGCTAACAGCTCTTGCGGCTAGCAGCTCTTTTCACAAAACACTGCACAATCACAAAAGGACCTGAATAAAAAGAAGGGGAATCTCTTGAGTGAGAAGTGCCCTTCTTTAATAATTCAGTAAGTAGCGACTACTAATCCTGCAAGTAAATCTTCTTTAAAGTACTATGCATAGGGTAAAAGTGTAACTTGCTTTGTGGTGACTGCAGACCAGGCCCAGACATTGAACATGTACCGATGCAAATTAGCTGTGCACCAACAGTAACACAAGGCTGGCGGGCCAACATGACTCAAGTTAAAATTCTGTCTGTGTGAAGGGCTGCTAGTCCTCTGCACATCAGACATTAAGTTTGTAAAACTGTCACTGAACTCTCTTGCGTAGAGGCAAACCTCTTGAAAACACCCACTGTGCATCTAGAAAGACCTGTTTTTCATAGACCAAGGATGAGCAAACAGCATGTTTTGAAAAATATATGAGGAAGCCATACACATATATTCACAGTTTTGTGTCTGGTTTTCGCAAGTTTTCCTGATCTTTGCCTGGTGTTGTAGTTCCAACTGGGCACTAAAACAAAGTGCCTCCACAACAGCCTGCCATTTTTCTCATCATTCTTTTGTCCTATGTCTCTGAAACTTTTAAATATGTAAAGGGGCTCAATAAAGTGGGAGAAGAGGGTTTACTTAAGAGGAAGGAGGGGGTCAAAACTAAAGGCAAGGCCTCAGACTGCAATGAAAAGATACAGGGGCAATGTGAGAGGCGTTTCTTCACGGAGAATGCGGTAGTGCCCTGGAACAGACTACCAGACAGAGTGGTGGGGGGGCTAAATTGGTGGAAGAATTCAAGAGGGCATGGGACAAGCATGTGGGGCTGAGTATCGGGGGGCGGTGGCTGGTAGGGAGGGGGAGGTGTAGGGGGAAAAAAAGTGCAAACTAGATGGGCTGGTATGGTCCTTTTCTGCCATCAAGATTCTATGATATGATTCTATGATGCCTCCTAGCTTCAGTCTGATCTTATGCCACTCAGCTGTCCTTCTAACAGGCTGCTCATCCCAGTACTCTGTGCATATGCTATTACTTTGTAACACCTGTATACCTAAACGTGCTCAGCTTGTGTGTACTTTGCACCTATGTAAAATATCTTGCATGTACTTGTCCTTTTTGTACCCCTGTAACTCCCCAGGTCGCATCTGGAAACGAGCAGTCCCCTGCTCAGTATGCCAACCTGGTAAATCTCTTAAATAAATAAATGATAGCACCAGTCTAGATGTTCTGTGAACCTCCAAGGCTTAACCCCCACAGCAGGGCCGGGTAGGCACAAACGTGTGACTTTCTGAACTGCTAGCAGGCACATCCAGTACAGCGAGGAAGTGGAGAAGAGGTTTTTAAGAGCATGAAGCATTTGTTAGGTGAGTGAATGGCAGACTGACCTCACACTACGGAGTGGCGCTTTCCCCTTCAACAACATTCCCAGCACCCCGTCCTTATCAGAGGGCCAGCTTGAAGAGCAGTCCTTTTTTTTAATACTTTATTGAAGATAAATTCAGGGATACAATAAGCACCAGATATTGGAATTAACAGTACAAAGCCTCAGAACTACATTCAAATATGGTATTTGTAACAGTGAAAATACTATTTATAACAGTTAATAATGCAGCAAAGCAGAACTAGTAATCAAAAATCAATAAATAAATACGTAAATAACTAAATAGATAAATTACCCATGACCGGATCTATTGGTGTCTATGTCATATTTGATATATAAGGAAATAAAAAGGTATGGAACCTTCTCATCTCCAAATATAGAACCATACTAGGCTCCTTGGCTCAGTAGTCAGTTTATAGGTCAATCCTTTAAGTGGAGGTTGGCATATGTTGTGTGGTCACCATCATTTCAGTGCCACCAGAATACGCCATAGGAGGTGCTAGAGAAGCGGGTCAGCCTTCCCCCTCCCCATAGGGCCAGGGCACGATGCCTCCCCATCACGTCTGACACCCCACCAGCATGGGTGTGGAAGTCAAGATCAGGACTCCATCTTGGGTCTCCCACTTGGGAGTGCAGCATATCCATGCTCCATAGATGTCAGCTGTTGCTTCCTATTTTTGCTATTTTGCAGAATCACATCACACCAGATGTAGGCTCTTCTGTCGAGCTCGGACAGTAGAATACTTTCAGGGAATTTTCCCTGATTATTCTAAGTCTGATGCTGGTTTATTTAATTATATTATTTTTTCATTAGATCGCAGTTGTGATCCCATTCCTTGGAACTCATTCGAGTTCCTGGTATTTTAGCATTCCCCTGCATTCATACACCTGTAACTTTAAGGGGACACTATTTATTGAGCACTAGAATGGCCTTACCCTGTCCCCTTAGGAAGATGTGTTCATTTTGAAATACTCGGGTCTGTTTGGTGCTCTGGCTGCCCAGTGTTTTGTATTATTTATATCACTGGATCTCAGCCATTAAAGTCTGGTTAAAATGATTAGTTTATTTAGTTTATTGGTATCCAGGTGAGGTGGAATGAGACATGGATCACTTTTTCAGCCAGGACCCAGATCAGAACAACACAGTAGTAGAGCAAGTACATGACAGAAAACCATGGTACCAGATTTAAACTGAGGTACAATATTCAGGAGTTCCCAAAGCAGTTACATGTAGATATGAAAGTTAGATGGTTTAGTACCTCGTTATTTTAAATTTAGCGTAATACAATGGTAGCCATTGCCGTTTTCAAAGATTTTGCGCCATAGCTCAGGGTATCATACTCATGGTGTCTTTTTGTTTGTTTCATTCCAATATTGGAATTTTTGGACACAGAAGTTCCTGCAGTGGCCTGCAGATATAGCTGCTCAGCATTTATACTGCACATTTGTCACCATCGAGCATGGTCTGGGGACAGCAGTATGCAGCCACACCAAGTAATAAGTGATCTAGGTCAATAAACACTCTAATACACATTTTGTAACAGCGCATTGATATATCAGGAGAGTGGGATGTTTGAAACACTCTGTGCCATTCCCAACAGAATACCCTGAGCGGGATGGGGTGGGGTGGGGGCTTTTGCAAGCACTCTGTGCCATTCCAACTGAATACTAATGATGCAGCAGGCCAGGGGATACAGATTTGACTGAGGAGAGGGGACCCTTGGAAATACTCTGTGCCATTCCCAGCTGTGGATAGGGGACCCTTGGTAACACTGTGTCATGTTCCCAGTTGAATAATGAATGAATCGGCATACCAGGGGATGCAGATTTCACTGAGGCAAGGGGTCCACTGGAAACACTCTGTTACATTCCCAGTTGAGGAATGGGGACCCTTGGAAACTCCTCTATCACATTTCCAGCTGAATACTTAACAAATCAGCATGCCAAAGCTTTAACTGAGGAAAAGGGTCCCTTGGAAACATTCTATGCCAATCCCAGCTGAATGCTGAATGAATCAGCTTGCCAGGGGATGTATCTTTCACTGAGGAAAGGGGGGCCTTGGAAACACACTGTTACATTCCCAGCTGACTACTTAACAAATCAGCATGCCATGACTTTCACTGAGAAGGGACTCTTGGAAACACTCTGTCCATTCCGTCTGGGGTGGGGGTGTGGGGGTGCTTGGCAAGTGGCTTGTCATCACCTACCAGAATAAAAACAAGACAGATGTAGTACAGTATATAAATCTTTAGTTGTATAAAATAAGATGAAACTGTATCCTGTCGAAAGGACAGGCAAATTACTGCAGACTTAGTCTTCCCCCTTCCTCCTCCTGAGAATCCTCACTTGAACCCATGGGGGCAGTAGGAGTATACCCCCTCTCCACCAACGCCGTCCTGCACAGAAGACCACGATACCACTGAAACGAGAAGAACACATATGACAGTCCTCAGCGGCCTTCACATCCAAGCCTGCATCTCTATAGAGTTGGCACACAGTGCCCCCCACAATACACATGCCTTTGATGGCTCCAACAGGGCCCACAGCTCCCCACATCATCCTTGTAGTAGGTGTCCTAGCTGCCCACCCTCCAGGACAGAAAGTCTGAAATATAAAGTGGCCCTGGCCACCAATGCCTCTGTGTCACCACCACAGATATGGTCCAATCAGGTTGATCCCATCATTCCAGGACTCTCTGTCCCAGATGTCCATGGAAATTCTGTAGAGACATAAAGATGGAGACGTCAGTGACAATGCATGCATGTGTGTGTACACACACACACACACACACACAAACCGTGCACCAGCAACTCCTGATAGGTGTGTACTATACATACCTCTGTAGGCTTAGTCACCTGCCAGATCACCCATTCTCCAGGGAGTCCAGGTAAGTGGAGAGGGACACCCTTTGTAGCTTTCTGGGGTATAAATATAAGCCTCCCCACACTCTCCACTGACACCACCATGCACTTGCATAGCCATTTTGATGCAATGTACTGGATCGGACAGAGACAGCACTCCAAATGTCAGAGGTCTTGCAGGTGAGGTGTTATTTGAAATTCATATTCCAGGGGTGACATTTCGGGGAAAATGGTTTGAACAAAGTTAAACATAACTTTACATATCGGATGCCCAATAAGCTCATCGGCATCAACCAGAGTTGCACTGCGGAGAAACAGTTCAATACCATTGTCTCCATTGCAGTTACTGTACAAATGTTAGCACCTATCTCATCATCCCCCTCCCAAAATACAGTAGGTGAACTGGAGTCATTATCAGCAGACAACAGGTACTACTATCACTGGGATTGGTAATACGTGACTGCATACTGTGCAATTGTAGGACACTGCTTCTATATCACAGTTGGAGTTCCATCACCCTTATGGCTGGATTCAGAGATTAAACTTGACCTTGTATTTGGGAAGCAGATTTGATACACTTTCTCTGTGTTTGCATATTATATTTACCTATCTTGCCCCACATGCCCCATTTAATTAGAAACTAAGATGATAAATGCACAGAATTTCAGAGCTTAACTGGATTACTATTCAGTAATTCTTCTGAATTTGAAAAACGTTTATGAAATAATTGAGCTGTTTGCTCAGAGAAATTAACTTTTTTTTTTTTATATTTATTCAATATGTGTGGACACAAATCCAAATGTAACAAAAATAAATGTCCCCATATACACAGTGCAGTACTGTATGCGTGAGAAACTTTAGAATCAGGATGTTAGATAGCCGGCCCGGTGGCGCTGAGGGTGGAGGTGCTGGATACCACCTCATGCTTTGCGTGACCGATGTTCAGGAGCAGCATGGGCGCGAGGGGTCAACAGGGAGGAAAGGATCGAGCATCCCAAGGACTGCTCTCCTTCTCACAAGGCGGGTCCTGAAGTTAGTAATTGCCTGCCCCCGTGGAGGCTGGGAAGGCGCCACGCTGACATTCAAGGGCGCAGGATGGGGCAAACAGAGGGGTCAGCCTTAACTTTTTTTTGGACTAGCCAGCTGGACAAGTTGATTAAAAATTGCACTAGCCCGCAGATGGTTGCACTAGCCCACAATAATAATGGTCAGTTTTGTTCGGTTATACAGGTAAAATGCAAGCCAAGAAATACTTTGATTATGGCATATTTATCCTGCTCCCAAATTGCTTCCTGCCCCAGCAAAAAAAGACTGCACTACAATCACATACAGTGTGTACTCCCACTGTTTTTTACCATGTGCCCCTTGCTTCCTCTTTCTTCACCTCCTCCCCACCAGACTAAAGAATACCATAATAGCATATGTTTAATCAAGCAGTTCTAGCCCTGCACACACAATAGCCAACATCATCATGCACCTCACCACAGTCTCACCCTGACCGGCAGGGCAATGTACAGAGTCAGGCAGAGAAAAACACTCTCATCCCCCACCCTGTGATTAACCAGACCTGCACTTCTGGAAGTTTTCTTACGCTGCGAAGTGAGTCAGGGGCAGTTTTAGGATTTCTTTTGAGAGAGTTAAGTACTGATATAACATGCTCTGCCCTAACAAACACAGATTTTTCATAATGATGTCCTTTCATCAGTCAAAGGGGAGCAGTATACAGGCATGATGCTGTACTACCTCTCTTTCTGTATAGGATGATCTATGCATACCAAGAAAACCTATTTTAACCTTTCAAATTATATATTTTACTAAGGTTTTGCTTTGTACCATACATGCACCAAAGCATTGTTTTTAGGATGAAATGACATGCTGGGTGGTACTGCATGGATGGCATTGACTGGTGTGATCCATTAAGAGGAGCTGTGAACCCTACACCAGTCAGTAATGGCAGCTATGGGTCTGTGGATGGCCACTTCAGAGTCTAGTCTGCAGTGGTATCCAGAGAAAGTATAAAGTGGACAGACCACCTGGCTGGGCAGACTGTGTATACATCACAGCATTCTGCCACTGCTGTGTTGGATACAGACACTCAAAAGGTTGGGAAATGAGGCACACTGGTCTTAATTTTGTGGAACAAATCAAAGTCAAGTTCAGCAAACTGGAAGCTAGTGACTTAACCACTTTACCCTTGATCACAGCATGCACACTAGCTGAATGTCCTAACTATTAAGTGATAATGACTCACATCAAGTCTTTTGTTGGATCCCCCTCTTGAACTGCCAGATAATTGCAGCTCTTAATGAGCTGTTAATCACACCAGGCCACCTGGAACACTTTTTTATTTATATATTTCAAATTTGGATTAATACCTTTGAGCCGGGGGCTCGTTTACAAAGGCTCCAAGTCAACAAGGAATGCAAGACATTTACAGGTGACGAAACATTGCAGAACAGAAAGACTTCAACTAACAAGTGGTATTAGTGTGCAGTTACAACATTAAGCAGGGTACAAGAAGTAAGGAGAAACAGGACCACACTTCCAGAGAAACATATTAATGCAGCACTAATTAAGTGCAGTACAGTGTTTAGCAAGCATGTTACAGTTCAGACGGGGTGCTCCCAGTCTGCAGAAATGCATGTTTTAGCAGCCAAGGTGAGACTTTGTCAAGGGGAGGTAGTAGGTGGTGGAAGGTGGGAGGGGGAAGTGGGCAGTTGTGGAACAGGAGGGTGGGAGTGAGAGAGGGTAGCGTTTGACTGGTATGAGAACTGCTGTCAGAAGCCATGGGTTAACAGAAACACTCGTAGTCAGATTTGATGGCAAGAAGAGATCGAAGTCCATTTTTAAAGTAGCCAAGTCTGGGGGAGTTGGCAAGGTCTGCAGGCAGACCATTGAACCATTTAGGCCCACAGTAGGAGAGGGATCTTTGGCCAAGGGTGGTTCGTTTGAAGGGAACAGTTAGAACAGTCCTGGAGGCACTCCTTGTGCATTTAGATGGTTGTGCAGGCTCAAAGAGGGCTGAAGTAGCCTTAGGCATGGACCCCATCAGGGACTTTTTCGCAAGGAGGCAGGCCTGGTATTGGAGTCTGTGATGGAGTGGGAGCCAGCCAATTTCCTTGTATAGGTCACGAGAGTGAGTCATTTTGTGTACTCCCAGGACCAGGCGGCAGGCCTTGTCGAACATAGTTTTACCCTTTTAAGCACTGTGTCTGTGCTTGCCCCATATTTGACAAGACCATAATCCACAGATGAGAGAACTGAACTGCACGTAACAAGTTTCAGGGCAGCCGGTGTCATTGAGGTGCGGTGTCTGTACAGGATGCCAAGCTTCATGTTGGTGGACTTTACCAGTTGCTCAGCATGGGCAGTGAAGGTGAGGGTGCCATCAAGGTGAATCCCTAAGTACTTGAATGTATTGACTTGGTCTAGTACTTCTCCTTCGCTACTAAGTATATGCAGTGAGGACCCTCGAATCTTGCTCTGTGGGTTGTTGAAGAGCATGACCTTTGTCTTTTTGTAGTTGAGTAGCAGTTTATTTCGGGTGAATCAGGATTCCAATGCACAAAAATTGTGCTGAAGTTCAGAGCTAATTGATCCCAGGTCTTTCCCTGGGACGGAGAAAACAGCATCGTCTGCATAGAGAACGGAGTGTGCATGGCAGGTAGAAGGCATGTCATTTATGAAGAGGCTGAATAAGAGAGGACCGAGGATAGAACCTCGCGGGACCCCTAGATTTACTTCCCCTGGGCTCAGAGATCATATTGCCAATCCTGACCCGTTGAGATCTATGGGTTAGCTAACTATGGAACCAGGCCACAGATTCCATTGACAATCCTGTAGAGAGGAGACATTTCAGTAGCAGTTGGTGATTGACTGTGTCAAAGGCCTTGGTGAGGTCTATGAAGATAGACCCCACTGCCATCCCTTTATCCAGGGCCCCATAAAGAAGAGTGGTGTACTCTACTAGCGTGGTAACAGTAGAGTGGTTTTGTCGGAATCCATGTTGTTGCAAGCAGAGAAGACTGTGCTTTTCTAGGTACTCAGTTAGTTGTTCTGAGACCACCCTTTCAAGTGCTTTGGGGGGGGGGGTAAAATCGAGATGGGCTGGAAGTTTGCTAAATTAGCTCTGTCTCCTGATTTAAAAAACAGGTGTGACTAGAGCCTCTTTCCACCTGTCAGGGAAGATGCCAGATCTTAGAGAGGCATTGAATACCTTGGTGAGTGGTGCCACAAGTTCGTTTAATGTGAGTGCTACCATCTTCATATCGATCATGTCACTTCCCATCCTCGTCTTACCAAGGACCCATTTGATATATTTGACGGTCTCACCTGTGGAGATTTGCCTGAAGTAGAATAGTGGAGTAACATTATCCTGTGGTGATGGAGTGTTGAGGTTGTGCTGCTGGCCTGCAAGGGTGTGATTCAGGTATTTAAGTGGCAACACATTGCTGAGGTCCGTGAATGCAACATTAAAAGCATCAGCAATTTCTTTTGGGTCTTGCAGTGTACCAAAGGTGGTAACTATAAGGTCCGGTGTGGCCCTTGAGGCTCTACCCATGAGAGATTTTACAGAGTCCCAGAACTCCCTCCCTCTATCCCAGGTCTTTCCTAGGAGGTCATTGTAGTAAGCTGCTTTCGCCAGACATATGAGTTTTGTGCAGGTATTTCTAGCTGCCTTATACGCTGAGTCAGCTAGATTCCGGTGGCTTTGGCCCTATGCCACAGGTGATCTCTAAGTGCATCGTTCAATTAGAGGCTGGACAGCCAGGGGTTGGGGATTCCTCTGGCTTTCTTTGTTTTGTAAGGAGCAAAGATGTCACAGGCTTTAGTAAAAATACTGCAGAAGTAATCCAGTGCTTGATTTCCGCCCTGACTTATCCAGTGGGGACCAGTCAATCTTTTAGATAGTGCCTGAAGGAGCTCCAGTTGACCAGGCCTTAGTGATCTGTTCTTGGTGGTCTTAGGCTTACTCTAGTGAACTTGTTGTCCAGGTAAGTAGTACAGGGGAGTGGTCACTGATGGTGTCCGGTAGGACTGTTACCTCTGCGATATGTTCAGGACAGGAGGAGAGTAGCCAGTCGATGAGGGTGCTGGTTCCTGTAAGGTAGTTTTGTCTGGTGGGTTGTGTGACCAGTTGGGTCAGGTACAGTCCAGCTATTTGGTCTCTAGCTGTCGCTGCATCTTGTGCTTGCCAATTAATGAGGGATATTAGCAAAAGGACTACAGCCCGCTAAAGCAGGGACTTTTTCAACTTCATTAACAGCCATGAAAAACCTGTACTAGTCAAGAAGGACAAGTAGAGGGTTAGCTGCACTAGCCCTGGCCAATTTGCACTAGGTTCAGGGCTAACCAAAATAATGTTAAGAAGTCGAACCTGGGCAAACACCTGGAAGAGTGTGCCGGTGCGGGGCCTGCTTCCGTCTGGCGACATTGCACACCCTACCCTGGAACAAAGAACAAGGAAAATACTCGGTCGTATGGCTTGATGGTATGTCTGGGAAGCACCTGCTGGCTCCCGAGGGTGTCACCCCAGTACGCTGGATCTGTTTGGTGTAAGCAGGAGCTCGTTGACCCCCTGCCATAGGGGCAAGCCGTGGGGGTACCATTGGGGTGAGGGCCTTGATTGGAGTGGCGGGTGCCCCAGGACGGCAGCAGGATGTGGGCTGACCGGGAGGGAGAAAAAGATTCAGGGTGTTAGATAAAAAGTACCCAGTACCGGTCCATCTTTAGGCCCTTATGAATTTCTGCTTTACAACCAGAATCTACAGCAGCACCTCCCCTGTGTGAGCAGCATCTTTTACTTAATGATTCAGTGGGCTAGGGGACACTGAGGAGAGGGGGCACTTTGATAACACTCTGTGACATTCTTAACTGAATACATGATGATTCAGCAGGCCAGAGGATACAGGTTTGGTTTGACTGACATCAAGGATATTTTTCACAGGGCCCTAATGGATATACATAACTGAATTTAAGGTGCTTAGAAACGCATTGCAAAAGTCATTTGAAGGTTAGAGGAATAGTCTGTTCTTTGTTGTGGCTCCATGTCATCTCAGCGCAAACAATTTCAGCGCTGTCATTGTGAAGTGCGGTCAAAAGCGCGAATGTGAACTCAGTGCTACATAATAAAATTGCATGCTAGCTTGTCATGAAAAATCCTAAATCTGCCCCCACCCCACCCCCGCCTGTCTCTAATATGTATGTTCAGCTGGCAGCCAGTGTGTATTGCCAACTTGGATGCAACATTTACACATTTACCTAAGTTAAACACTGTGCTGTGGATGATACGTGTCTCGATTCCAAAATACAGGATGCTCTGGGGGCTTTGCTCACCGTTGATGGTGTACAACAATTATTTATGGGTTTTAACATCTTGATTCTGTGACTTTATTATTTATTATTTAATAAAAATAAAATTTTTAAAAGTGCAGCTGTTGATGTGACATTTGAACATTGCCGCCGATTAAATGCTTCACCAGGATGTAATTTCCCTTTATTTATTATTTATTTAGCTTTTGTTTACCGGGTAAGTACACTAGACAAGTATTATGCCTATTTTCAGGAACGACCCGGGAGAGTACAACATGAGGAACAACAGTCAAGGAGACATGGCAAAGAGAGTACAGTTTTTTGTCACAGTAAACAAACGTGGGAAAACGGAAAGCGGGATTACTGCATTCATGTGACCGAGGAGAGACAGGAGCCAGGGCAGCATCAAGCCAACAAAAAGGTAATTAAAAAACACAGTTCTCATTATCAGCACTCATTTGTTTAATTCCATTTCAGATTTAGTGTTAATTCCATTTCAGCTTACATACAGCCATGTAATGTAGCTTGAACTATGTTTTTTTTTTCAGCAACAGTACTTGCCTCAAACAGCAGTTGTAAGCAGATAAAGAGCAGTTTCAACATACTGTACAGCGATGTACCACTGCTTGAAGTTGACGTTGAATGATGTGGAACAGTTCTTGCATCAAGCAGAAAAAGAAGTAGTGTGCTGGGTTGGGCTTACGCTGTAATTTGGTTTAAGTGCTATTTGCATTACGTGGTATTGTATGCGCTGTTTTTCTTACACTGACTTGACGTGATACCCTTTGTTGCTGATGATTTTAGGGACATGAAATTATTGGTGTACTTTTTCCTTCAGTTTGCTGCCTTCTTCATGCTGATTCCTACAACTATGGTTTTCTGTGACACTCCACCCCCCACAGACAGGATTAGCAATCCTGAAATGTTTTATTTATTTATTTTTTTGTTGAAATGTTTCACCGGGAAGGCACAATGAACAACAATTTGCTCGTCTCCCAGTGCGACCTGGGGGGGGGGGGGTTTACATATGGATGTGACGTAACACATACAGTTAATATTAACATACATGGCAAATATACATTCAGTTACATTTGTAGAGGACACATGTAGTTACATTTGTTGGGTGACAAACAATTACCATTTAGCATGACTGAGGATTCTGCAAACATTTGCATTTAGTGTACACATTTAATTACATCTATAGAAAGACGCATTCAAATGCTTATATAGGAAGAATACAGTTAACAGTTTAAAATGACTAAGGATAACTCTAGGCTAGTGCAAGCTGGAAGCAACCTAGACTAGGCAAAAAAGAAGTGCAGGAGGTTAGTGCAGTTGTGCTAAAGCAACTTTAAGTGCAGGGTGGTAGAGAATTATGGAGAGAGAGGGGGGGGAGGATGGAGGAGGGGGTGAGGGGGGTGGGGCAGGGAAGGACGACTCGAGCCAAGTGCTAGCCCCTCCAGGATAAAGAGAACCCTGCAAGAGGCAGAGCGAGGTGGTGACTTGGAAGGGGAGAGGCAGGGAAAGAAAGAGGGAGTGTTAGGTGTTGGTAGTGGTGTGATAAATGGTGATGCTGAGAAGAGGGAAGGAGGAAGCTTTGCCTAAAAACTTGGCCTCTCCAGGATGCTGATTACCCTGCCAGAGGTTAGGTTCAAGGCGAGAACGAGGATTGGATAGAAAGGATAACAGGGAGGAGGTGTGTGGAGAAAGGTCTTACCCCAGGCTAGACCTCTCCAGGATGCAGAGAACCCTGTCAGGGGGCAAGAGTAGGCATGGGCAAGTTAATAATATGGGTAGATGAAAGAGAGAGGACAGAAGCAAGGGGGCAAGAGGTAGTGGCAGAGTGTGAGTGCTAAGTAGCTAGGACATAAGGTGGAGGGGGATTTGAATGGGATAGAGGTGGGCGGCGGTGCAGCTCGTAGGTAGCTATTTAGGGAGGGTTAAAACAGGAGCAGCTAGAGGAGCAGAAGTTATGTAAGGCAGAGGCAAGGGCGAAGGAGTTACAAATTTGAAGGGGGGGGAGTTCCAGTTTTAAGGGAAGCGACGAGTGAAGCCTGACTGGCCAGTGAGGGTGGTTCAACAGGGGACTAATAGAGCACGGGAGTCAGAGGATCGGAGGGAGTGGGAGGGGGGGACAGAGAGGGAGCATGAGAAGTAGGGGGGAAGTTCCCCTAGCCAGAATTTAGAGGTGTTTGGTGCAGTGAGTGAGGCATCTACTTGCAAGTGAGGGAAAGAACAAGGCATGGCAGAAGTCGCAGTGATGCGTGCGAGATGGGGCGTCAAGGGTGAAGCGATAGAAGGAGTTGAAGAGGGTGTCCAATCTGGTTAGGGAGGATTTGGGAGTGGCACCATAGACCACATCACAGTAATCAAAAATAGGTAGCATCATCTTCTGGACTAGTTCACGCCATGCCATAGAAGAGATGCAACTACGGTTCCTAAATAAGGCACCAAGCTTGGGGCACAGCTTTTTCAGGATGGCATCAATGTGGCCAGAGAAGCTGAGGTGTTGATCCAGCCAAACCACAAGGTATCTGAAAGAGGAGGTGTCCTTGGGGATTGTCCCATCAAGGGTGTGGAAAGAGGGTAAGGAATGTAGCCTGGAGAGTCTCTGTCTTGTGCCAAAGGTCATGGGGACAGTTTTTTTGGCATTTAGGAATAACTGATGCAAGGCAAACCAGAGCTGAACCTGTTGGAAGTCATGCTGAAGGGTGGTTGCTACATCGACGGGGCATTTGCCAGAGGTGAACAAGATGGTGTCATCGGCATACATGTGGATTGAGGAGAGGGGGAGCAGACTGTGGGTAGGTCATTTAGGAATATGGAGAAAATAATGGGGCCAAGCAAAGGGTCTCCTGTGGGATGGGGGATGACATACTGAATCTTGACTGATTGCATTCTGTCTGTGAGATAAGCTCTAAACCAGTTATGAGCAGGAGTAGACAAACCAGCGGTCTCAAGGGAGTCAAAAAGCAGGGCATGGGAGACAGTGTCGAAAGCCTTGGCGAGGTCGACAGGGATGGCAGAGTTGATAAGGACATTGTCCATCCCGGTGAGGATGGAGTCAGTGAGCCTGAGGCTGGAGGTGGTAGTGGAGTGGTTCTTCCAAAAGCCAGATTGGAAGGGGGTGAAAAAGGAAGTGTCAGCAAGAAAGGAGGTAAGCTGAGAAAGAACCAGGTGTTCTTGGAGTTTTGCAAGGGCGGGTAGAAGGGAGATTGGACGATAGTTGGTAGGGGAGGAAGGGTCACTGCTCTTTAGGAGAGGGAGGACCATCATATGTTTCCAGGATGAAGGGATGGATGAGGATGCAAAGGAGAGATGTAGAATTAAGGAGAGAGGGTAGGTGATAGCAGTAACAGAAAGCTAAAGGAGTTTAGTGTCTAGGTCATCTAGTGAGGAGCCTTTGGAAAGATAGAGAGAGAGAGAGAGAAGGGTTCTTAGTGTCTCCTCAGGGGAGACGGTTGTGAAGGAGAAGTAAGGGTGGGCCGGGGAAGGTTGGGTGCTAGAAAAGGGAGGGTGGGGAGAGGGAGATTTAGGGAAGAGACTTTAGAAGGGTTGAGGCACAAGAGGTGTAATAGGAGTTAAATTCCTGAGCCACTAAGCACGGTTCAGACACTAATATGTTGTTTATTTTAAGCATTGGGGTGGTTGATGCGGGGATAGGGAATGGACCACTTTCCAGAATGTGGTTGGTGAATTGGTGTTCCTTTGGAAAAATGATTTAAAATATTCAGCCTTGGCTAGCCTGGTTGCTGTTGTGCAGGCATTTCTTGGCATATAATACTTGGTATAGTCTGGAGGAAGCTAGGAGGCCATACGTTTCCACCAGGCTTTATCACGATCCCTGAGACAGGTTAGTAACTCTGGGGTGATCCAGGGAAGATGACTTCCACGAACTCTGGTGCGTTTGAAAGGGGCATAAGAGTTCCAGGTGGCTAGAAATTTATCTTTGAAATAAGCGAGGGCTTGGTCAGCAGATGGGGCAGAGGCTATTGGGGTCCAATCAGAGCTGGCAAGTTCATTTAGAAGGGGGTTGAGGTCTAAAGAGCCGAAGGAGCGAAGTTGTAGGATTTTATGTGCTGGTTTAGGTCTATGGACTTTCCCGATTATGTAGATTGGGTGATGAATCGCTGAGGGCGTCCGGGAGGATGCCTGATTTAATGACCCGGTGGGGGTGGAAGGTGAGAGCCCAGTCATTCAGGGAGTGATTGAGGGTTTTATGATTTAGACGGGTGGGTACCAGCATGAGTTAGGAGAGGTTGAGTGCAGAGATGTCATTCCATGTCTTGGAAGTGGTTGGGGACAGCCAGTTTAGGTTTACGTCACCTATATATAACTCACCTCTATGTGAGAGGGAAGTTATAGAGGTGATGAGATCCATTGTGTCAGAGGGCTTGGTTCCAAGACAACAGTAGATCCTGGCTAAGAAGGACAGGGGAGGAGAAAGGCAAGGTAATGTTTACAACAAGGGCTTCGTAGGTGGAAGGTAAAGAGGAGGAAAGAATGGTAGAGTGCTGAAGTGAGGACAGGATGTACATAGCAGCACCACCTCCCTGACCGGCCCTGTCCTGCCTTATTATGGAGTAGCCAAGGATGGCTACAGAGAAATCAGGTATATTAGCATTCAGTCAGATTTCTGTTAAGATTAGAATGTCCGGTGTGAGGGAGTCTACCATTGGTTGCAGTAGGTAAATTTATGAGACGAGACTGCAGATATTTAAATGGAGAATCTTCAGACCCTTAGGGAAGGCAGAGGTGGGGTGAGAAGATTGACTGTTATTGGTAGACTGGCTACTGGTAGGGAAGGGGGTAATGGGCCCGGGGTTGGGTTGAACGTTACCTGAAGCAAGTAACAGGAGTGTAATTATGAGGAAGTGGATTTTTGGACTTTTGAGACGGGCCGGGTATTTGGGAAGTCTGTGGGGGAGAGGGGGTACAGGTGAGTGGATTAACAGGAGGTGAAGGAGAGCAAGGTGGCTAGGTGCTGAGAATAAAGTGGCAGGGGGTTGGAGAGGGAAGTGGTACCAGTGCAACCCTCGCATCCTTCTTTCAAGCGTGGGCTGAGACTACACCTGGCCACCTTAGATCTATGCACCTGCTTTGATCCTACCTGATCCCGAATCTTCCCTGCCTCTTCTCCCAACCCCCCTACTACTGGTCTCCATGCTACCTCCCTTCTTGTTTTCTCTCCCCCAAAATCCAACCCCTCTCTCCAAGCTAACCTAACTTTATCCTCAAATATAATTATAAATATGTTTTTGTGAATGTTTGCACTTACTTACTACTACCTACATTACTTTTCATTATGCATTGTTTTTATCCTCTGCGCTACCTGGGCATTGTCTAAACCTGCTACAGGTGGATGTTGGTACAGTAAGGTCACACCTCCTCCCTCCCCTCCTCTTGCCTACCTTTTCTGCAGGATGTCCACGGCCAGGGACTGCCACCAGCTTTTATGCCCAGCCTCGGAACCACGAGCCCGGCTGCACCTACCCGCCTCCTACCGCTAAAGCCGTACTTCAAGCCGCCTTTTTTCCTCCCATCCACCCCTCCCACTTCCTCATCCCTGACAGTGGGGCCATGAACCTGGCGTCCCCCTAGTCTGCTGCCGGGATGTCTCTGGCATCTTTTCTCTTACTTTCCCTGGGTACCCTGGTGCTGTTCGGGCTGGCTGCTGCTGGCCGCCAGTTTACGGCTCCTTTCCACCCTTCCTCCCGACTATTCTTGCTTCTGGGTGCTTTATCTGTCTCCCCTATGCCCCCTTCTGATACACACTCCGACTACTTCTCCCTATTCATGTTGCCTGCACCCCCTTCACTCCACTTCTATCCTGCCCGGTTGGGGAACCACAAACCCGCAATCTCCATATGCTTTCCGCAAAGCCGTAAGCTTCCTTTTGGTCCCAAACTCCTTCCTTACCCGCTACTTGTACCAACACCCCTGAAACACCTCCTTGCTCATGGCCTCCTGCTCACTGCTTAGTATAGCCTAAATCATGTTAGACTAGCTGGAACCGCCTCTATGTGTCCGGAATGTACTCTGTATGGTTGTTGCCTCAATTTGTAATGTTGCTTCCATGTGTTATGCTGTATTGTACTCTCCCGGGTCGTACCTGAAAATAGTCACCTGCTGGCTAGTGCACCTACCCGATAAACAAAAACGAAATAAATAAACAGAAGGGGAATGGGGGTTACAGCAAGGATGAAGGTGGGGGCTGTGAAAGTGGAGTGGAAAGGAGAAACAAGAGTCTTAGATTGTGGAGCATGAGGGGTTGGGGTAGACACCTCAGGATGCTGCCCGGCTAGGTCTTGGAACCTGACACCACAACACAGCCTAGGTTACTATTCAGTAGTTTCTCAGACTCTTTGACACCCATCCCCACAGCTTAATTGGCAAACCTTAAATCACATTTCAGGATGCTGCCAGACTAGCTGTTAGACTAGGTGTTAAACACAGCAAAGATGCGGGATGCAAAAAAATAGCAAAACACTTACTGCTGGAAAAACAGAGTTTAATTATATTATTATTTTCACATTGCAGTTGCTCAACCATTGGCACGAGCAAAAGCTGGCATCACTCTATCCATGTGATCACTATATTTATTACAGCCTTCAACTGTCAGTACTCTCTTCCAAAAGTGCCTTGGGCCTCATATTAGCGGAGTACATGTCCTTGGCTTCACACACCTCCGAATGTCGTGTTTCTTTCTGATGCCACACCATCTCTGTTGGGCTCAGGTGTGGTGATTTGGGTGATGTCCTGACCCAGTTCACTCCCTTAGCCTTTATGTAAACCTCAGATGCTGCATGCTTTGGATCATTATCTGTACAAGAGAATGAACACACGTGTAAGTAAACGCTTAGAATACTGTGCTGTATATCCCCACCATGAACACAGAGGAACTGTCAGTGCGAATTGCTCTGCCAGTATCAAACCTTGGAAAAGCCAATGCGCATCTGCAAACATTCACTTGACAAAGGGCAGCAGTGTATTGGACACTGTCTCCTCTCTGAAGAAACCACCCTTCATGATTCAATAGTAGTATCCGCCCTGGCTCACAGCATGAGATGGCACCCCAGACATGTATTTTCAGGGGGTGTTTGGGCTATGATTTTAATACAAGAAATCCTTTTTCTGGAAAGCCATGGGGCAAAAAGATTGCATCACTGTGGTACTCTCATCAGTAAAAATAAGGTTTGCAAATTGTTAATTTTCTTCCACCCACACCTTAGCCTGTTCCAGCCACTTATGTTTGTTGGTATCACGAATGAGAGGGCATATACTGTTTGGGGGCTGTCAGCAGCTTGTTCTTTTACTGTAGAAACAGTACATTCCCTATAGTACTACGGTACAGCACATAGATTCTTATACATTAGGTCACTGCACCAGCAGAACATGAGGAGCTTACAAAAGCAGGCAGGCTTTACATTGCTTTTGTGGCATACACTACCCAGAAAAATTGATTGCATACATACATGCAGTGGGCACAGCACTGTACTTACTGTTTTTTGCTGTAACTCCATCTGTTTTTGCATTGCATTCATCTTGATCGATAATTCGGATACTGAGTACTCAGTTTCTGGTAGATCTCTGCTGCACTACTCTCATCATCCTCCGTTTTTAGCTGATGCACAATTTGGGAAACCTCACTTCAAGATGCATTAATACACATTACTCAATGACATGCCTTCATGTTCCAAAAGTTTCCTATGAATTAAATCATTTAGTTTTAACATTCATTGCTATGTATTTTTAGTGGAGCTTGCTCAAGGCCAGAGGCAGCCCCAGGCCATCTCACTGCCTTGTAGTGTAGTGTGGCTTGATTAAGGTCACAGAGGCAGCCCCAGATAATTTCACTGCCTTGTAGTGTAGTGTAGTGTAGCTTGATCAAGGTCACAGAGGCAGCTCCAGCCCATCTCACTGCCTTGTAGTATAGTGTGGGTTGCTCAAGGCCACGGAGGCAGCCCTGGACCATCTTGCTTATGGTGCTTATGTTGTCAAAGATGCCCACCTAGTGCACATTGTTGCCTTGTGTGGCTGTTTTATGTGTGGTCAAATGTGTATGTAGAGGAAAGAGAGAGAAATCATGATTCCGGCCCTGCAAGGTAGTTCTGTATAGCCAGTATTGGCATCCCATTTTTGCGTATTTCACGGACAGCATTGCTATGTCTCTCATCCAGCTTCTTGATCATAGTAGTAGTGGAAAGGTGGTGGTTTCTCAGTCTGCAAATTTCCTGCAAAAAATGTGGTTACATGCCACAAAAATGCGTAGTATTTATACAGTAGAGGGACAGGTACAGTAGGTGTGGCCATGAATTGTGATGAATCATAAACTGTGGATTAAGGAGCAGACATATCAGATGTTGGAGAGCAGGGAGGCAAGATGTAACAATAACATGAGACAAGGTGCTCCAGACTGATAAATGTCTTGAAATCAGGGAACAGTATATAAAGGGGGCTTTGCTAAGCTTGAAAAATTAGATTACATATTGTACAGTACATCTAATTGAAAGACAGTACTTTATCACTATATATTGGATTGAAGATGACTGCCAGATTTGGAACAGCAAACTTTTATGGGACCCCAAATGTAACCAAACCTGACAGGAAGAGTTGAGTGGTAGTGCAACTGAATAGAGCAGCACACTTGTGAGCAGAAAGAGGCGGGGAAAGGAAAATGACACACCAGCAGTAAAATGCAGCTTTTTTCAGAAAGGAAATACATGGTAATACAATATTCTTTTGTGTTATTGTTTTCATTAATAGCTATTCCCGTAGCTTTCAACTGCAATGAATTTTGTATAGTGCTACGAATCTGAAATAAAACGTTACCCTTGCTCATCAAATACTGTATTTTCTGATATGCATTATAATATTAATACTATTTACGTGCATACAAACTAGCAAAACTTTTAAGTAACCTGATAAAAACTGTCCTTAACGCTGACTGAACATACGTTGATCACAATTTTTAAGAGTTATTTTTTTTCCAGGTGGGCTCCTGGTCTAATTTTCCAGATGGACCTCCTGCACCTCAGTCAGACCCTGAAAAGTGTAGTTTGCAGGCAGGCAGACAGTATTCTGTTTTCTATTCTTAATGCATTTCTTTGTTTCAAACAGTGTGATATCATCACCAGGACAATGAACTGTCCTTCCTCTGGTGGCACAGGGTTTCTCTTTCCATCTCTATAGTCCTTTCTATTCTCTCCCGTTCTCCTTTAATTCAGATCATATAGTAGTCTAAACTCTACGTATTATGTCTCTGCTCTTTACACTAGATATGTATGTATAAACAGCTCTAAAGTCTCTGAGTAAAATTATTGTTTAGAACCTTGCGAAGTGACCTCGTAGTTGATTCTTGTGACATTGCTATTTTTCTGTATTGTATGTCCTGTCTTGACATGGAACCTTTGTAAACTAGCTTCCAGCTCAAATATTATTTCCAGAGGACATGAAAGCACATGAGCAGCTGGGCTGTCCAGAGGACATGGAAGCACCCAAGCAGCTGGGCTGTCCAGAGGACATGGAAGCACATGAGCAGCTGGGCTGTCCAGAGGACATGGAAGCACCTGAGCAGCTGGGCTGTCCAGAGGACATGGAAGCACATGAGCAGCTGGGCTGTCCAGAGGACATGGAAGCACCCGAGCAGCTGGCATGTCCAGAGGACATCGAAGCACATGAGCAGCTCGGCTGTCCAGAGGACATGGAAGCACCCGAGCAGCTGGCCTGTCCAGAGGACATGGAAGCACATGAGCAGCTGGGCTGTCCAGAGGACATGGAAGCACCCGAGCAGCTAGCATGTCCAGAGGACATGGAAGCACATAAGCAGCTGGGCTGTCCAGAGGACATGGAAGCACCCGAGCAGCTGGGCTGTCCAGAGGACATGGAAGCACATGAGCAGCTGGGCTGTCCAGAGGACATGGAAGCACCTGAGCAGCTGGGCTGTCCAGAGGACATGGAAGCACATGAGCAGCTGGGCTGTCCAGAGGACATGGAAGCACCCGAGCAGCTGGCCTGTCCAGAGGACATGGAAGCACATGAGCAGCTGGGCTGTCCAGAGGACATGGAAGCACCCGAGCAGCTAGCATGTCCAGAGGACATGGAAGCACATAAGCAGCTGGGCTGTCCAGAGGACATGGAAGCACCTGAGCAGCTGGGCTGTCCAGAGGACATGGAAGCACCTGAGCAGCTGGGCTGTCCAGAGGACATGGAAGCACCCGAGCAGCTGGGCTGTCCAGAGGACATGGAAGCACATGAGCAGCTGGGCTGTCCAGATGACATGGAAGCACATGAGCAGCTGGGCTGTCCAGAGGACATGGAAGCACCCAAGCAGCTGGGCTGTCCAGAGGACCTGGAAGCACATGAGCAGCTGGGCTG
Source organism: Neoceratodus forsteri (assembly GCA_016271365.2). Taxonomy (NCBI): domain Eukaryota; kingdom Metazoa; phylum Chordata; order Ceratodontiformes; family Ceratodontidae; genus Neoceratodus; species Neoceratodus forsteri. The sequence continues at coordinate 21,044,540 of CM057459.1, forward strand.
TCCAGAGGACCTGGAAGCACATGAGCAGCTGGGCTGTCCAGAGGACATGGAAGCACATGAGCAGCTGGGCTGTCCAGAGGACTTGGAAGCACATGAGCAGCTGGGCTGTCCAGAGGACATGGAAGCACCCGAGCAGCTGGGCTGTCCAGAGGACATGGAAGCACCCGAGCAGCTGGCCCATCCAGAGGACACAGAAGCACCAGAGCAGCTGACCTGTCCAGAGGACAAGGAATCGCTGAAGCAGCTGGCCTGCCCAGAGGACCAGGAAGCACCAGAGCAGCAGACAGAGGGCACACAAAGAGAAAAGGCAGCTACAGAGCATGAAGGGACAGGGGTTGATTTGAAAACAGCTAGAACATGTAACAAAAGTGGGAGATAGAGCCAAATTCAAGCATTTTATGTAGAAGAGTATAAAACAATGGAAGCAGGAATGCCAACAGATGGGGGAGATTATGGAACATCTAAAGACAGGGCAATGCCATCTGCAGGCAGTGATTCAATATCCGAAAAGGGGAATGAAGGAGTTGCAGCAGCAAATAATGTCAACACCACTGACATCACCACTGGAGAGGCACAGTAAAGCTATTGCAAGACAGTGACACAGTGCTGGAGGCAGTGGCAGATGAAAGGATACCTGTGTCAGTTCCGCTGAGAGCAGTCCATGGGCATATCATGGGTACAATGCATATTCTGCCAGATATGGACATTGTGCCTCTCATAAGTGAAAAAGAGGCTGGCCTGGTGGCACTGAGGGTTAAGGCACTGGATGCCACATCTTGCGCCACGCCGGCGACCCGAGTTCAGAAGCGAGCTTGGGCATCGGGGGTAGGCAGGAGAGGGACCAGATTGAGCACCCGGTGGGCTGCTGTCCTGTCCCTGGGGGAGAGTATCAGGATGCCCTGTGCTCCAGCAGCCCCTGGTGGAGATCGAGGGCACCTCGGAAGTGTGGGTGGCACGTAACAGTGTGTCCGATGCTGGCAGGGTTGCCGTGCGCCAAGCGTCGGGAGGTGTGCATGTGGGGGGAGGGACAGAACAAGTAAAACCCCGGCTTGCTGGGATAGGCGATGGCACCAATCCTCCATGCCCAGCGCCGGGTTCGACTCGGCTGGCCTCATTACTCTTCCACCCCGGCCCCACCTGCATGCAAGAGTCTGCCTTGCTAAGAGAGCCCAAGGAAGGAGTTGGGCTACCTTCCCCAGGTGGGTCAAACTGGGGGTGCTGGCTGCAGGGGGGGAGAGAGAGGGCACAGACCGCAGAGAATCTCAGGTGGACAGGCACAGGGAACTGGTTGCCTGAGAGAGTTCCCACAAGCCGTGACTGGAGGGGAAAAGACAAAAAAAAAAAAAAAAAGTGAAAAAGAAAGGGTACTTAGGTGTTGGAAATCAAACAAACTAGAACACTTTGCAGCACTTATTTTTCGTGCTCTTTTGCCATACAACATATATGTGCAGTGGACGAATAAATAAACTGTAATGGCACAAGGGGCAAAAAAGTTTGCCCAGAAGCCTGAGCAATGTTATCTTGACCCAGTCCAGGCAGCACTTTGGTTTAACACCACCAATTCTTATGAAAATAAGGGACAGAATAAATGAACAGCTGCGAATGGTGCGGAAAGGTGAAACGCACCCACTGGCATAGTGCTGCACCTTCTGACCGTGAAGTGACTGTTTCATATTACTGACTTCTAAATATTTTTTTCCAGTTGTATTTGTATGCTTCTACCTGTATTTGTGCTTTTGTCCCCTGAAATGTATGTTTGCATAATACTGCCTTAAAAGCATTTATATTCACTGTACATTACAAAATTGTCATTGTAGAAAGTGCTGTGGTGTGCCGTGCTGTGTAATATCCTTCTGTCCCCTTCAGTTTCCTCAAAAAAAGCAGAGCCCTGTATCCTTGAGTTGTTATTTATTTGCTTTGCTCCATGCTGTATACTGAAATATTTATTTTTTATGTTGCAGACTGTGCTGTCCTATATAAGTAACAAAAGGCAGGGTATCTGTATATTTTAATTTTTGCTTGTACAATACTGTTTGCCCCACTTATGCCCCACTGGCTGAGAGGGACTGCTAATCTGAGGCACCCGGGGTAGTGAAAAGGACAGCTATGGAGATTGGTCAAGGTGGCGACCTCAGCGTGTCGAGTAGAGGACCCCAGAGGAGGAAGAAGTAAATCCTGCTGGGGGACTCAGTCATGAAGAGAATGCAGCTTAAATTTGGGAGTGGGGGAGTCAGGGAGGTTGCGTGCCTACCAGGTGCCACTGCAAGGAGAGATGAGAGGAGGATCCTTGGGATCTGCAGGAAGGGAAGGGTTGCTGGACATCATTGGGAGGGGAAAGGGAAAATTGTTTAACCAGGAGTAGCACACTAAGCCGAAACTTGTTTCCAGATGCGACCTGGGAGCACATGGAAGTTAAGTGACTTGCTCAGGATCACACAGTATGCACCTAGGTGGCTGTGGTATTCAAACCCAGGTCTCCAGATCTGCAGCTCAGAGCCTTATCCCACTGCGCTATACTGCCTCCAATACTGGACAGTTGTCCACTTAGGAACTAATGACCTGGCTGAGGAAGGACTGGATGTGGTATAGGAAGAGTTCAGGAGACTGGGGAGGGATCTGAAGCAGGCAGCTACATCCATCACCTTCTTGGAAGTACTGTCTGTAAAGGACATGGGTGAGCACAGGAGCATACGCCCCAGGAACTTCAATGCATGGTTGAAGAATTGGTGTGTAGAGGAAGGATCTGGAATGACTGGGGACTTGGGGCCCACCTGGAGGGATGGAGGCTTGTTCAATGCTGATGGACTGCATCCATCCTGGAGAGGTACTCAGATCATCAATGAAAAGTTTAAATTCTACATTGGTGAGCATTTAAACTAGCTGGGGGCTGTAGACAGGAAAATAGCTGTCCACCCAAAAGGCTATCAGGGAGCAGGAAGGGAAAAAAAAACACAAGAGACCCACATGCAAGTGAAACGGAAAGGAGCTGGTGTGAGGGAAACTAGTAGCAGACACAGAGTAGGATATATAGACAGTAAGAAACACAGAAGTAGGACAACAGGCAGAAACATCTGGAACGTGATGCCCACAAATGCCAGGAGCTTGAGCAATAAGCTAGCAGAATTGAGGCTGTCATAGTAGAGGAGAACATAGATATAGTGGCAGTAACTGAGACCTGGTTTAATAAAAACATTGACTGGGAAGTTGCAATATCGGGGTGCGCACTATTCAGGAGAGATAGAGTTGGGGAAAAAGGGAGGAGGGGTTGCACCATCTGTACAGGACACTATTAAAGCCACAGAAATACCGAGAGACAGTGGGGAGGAGGAAATATTATGGGTAGCGCTGGAGGCAAAAGGAAGGGGACATAATAAGGGTGGGGGTTATCTACAGACCCCCTATGCAAAAGAATGAAGTGGACAAGGAAATGGTGAAAGTCATTGGGGAGATGTCCAACAGGGAGGAGGTAATACTGATGGAGGATTTCAACATGCCTGATGTGGACTGGGGCATCCCAGTGGCATCTTCTAATAGGAGTAGGGAGGTCCTGGAGGAGCTGCAGGAGATATTGCTAAGAGAGCTCGTAGAGGAACCTACATGGGAAGGGGCCACACTGGACCTGATACTGTCAAACAGAGACAGTATGACCAGAGTCACAGTGGTGAACCCCCTTGGGGCGAGCGATCACAAAACAATACACTTTGAGATAAATGTTAGGCAACAAGCATTCAACACCAAAGTAAAGGTCCTAGATTTCAGGAGGGTAGACGACAGGTATCAAAGAATAAGAGGAGGAGGAGACCACGTTGGTTCTCACAAAAAGTAGCAGAGGTGGTTAGAGCAGAAAGAATAGCCTTCAAGAAGTACAAAACAACACAGGTGGGACAGGATAGGGAGGCATATAGGAGCAAAAAAAAAAGCGGCAAAGGCTCTCAAAGAGGAGAACGTAGCAAAGTCAGTGGGGGGGGCGTTTTACAGATATATCAGTGAAAGAAGAAAAAACAAGGCAGGGATAGTGAGACATACTTAACAAGTATTTCTGCTTAGTATTCACTAAAGAAAGGGAGGGAAATGGTCCACAGATAAAGGAGAAAGTAAGGAACGGTGTGTGTGTGGGGGGGGGTTGTGTGTGTGGACATAAGCCCCTTTACAGAAGAGAGGGTACTTAAAGATCTGGAGAAATTAAGAGTGGACAGGGCTATGGGATCTGATGGGGTGCACCCAAGGATACTAAAAGAACTGAAGAAAGATCTGGCTGCACCCCTGGCAGCCCTGTTCATTCTGTCCATGGATACAGGGATAGTACTGGCAAATTGGAGAAGGGCAGATGTGGTGCCTATCCACACAAGTGAGATCAGGGAGGAGGTGGGGAACTGTAGGCCGGTAAGTCTGACGTCGGTGGTGGGGAAAATAATGGTGACATTAATAAAGGAGAGGACAGCGGAGTACCTGACCAATAACAAATTGCAGGATCCAAGACAGCATGGGCTCACAGGGGGGCGATCATGCCAAACTAACCTAATTGAGTTCTTCGACTGGGTGACAAGAGTTGTGGACCAGGGGGAGTAATGAATGTGGCCTACTTTGATTTCAGAAAGGCCTTTGATACGGTCCCACACAGGAGATTAGTAAACTAGTTTAACAGTCTAGGGGTGGGGACAAAATTGGTGGGATGGGTGCAGAACTGGCTAAGCAATAGGAGCCAGAGGGTAGCATTGATTGGGGGGAGATCAGAAGAGAGGGAGGTGACAAGTGGGATACCGCAGGGGTCAGTTCTGGGGCCTTTACTATTCAATGTTTTCATTGGAGACATTGCAGAAGGACTGGAAGGGAAAGTATGCCTGTTTGCAGACGATGCCAAGATCTGCCACAGGGTTGACACACAAGAGGAAGTGGATAGGATGAGAAGGGACTTAAACAAAATGGAGGAATGGTCAAAAGTATGGCAGCTTGAGTTTAATGCTAAAAAGTGTAAGGTTATGCACATGGGGTGGAAGAACCCAGGAGCAATATGCCAACTAGGAGGGGAGGTAATGGGACAGCTAACCAGGAAAGGGACCTAGGCGTAATCATAACAGATGACCTCAAGGTGACTAGTCAGTGTGGTAAAGCAGTGGATGTTGGGGTGCATTGGGAGAGGAATAACAAGTAAAAAGAGGGAAGTAATATTGCCCCTCTATAGGTCATTGGTGAGGCCCCACCTCGAGTACTGTGTCCAGTTCTGGAGACCCATCTCAGGGAAAGATATCAACCAGGTAGAGACAGTGCAGAGAAGAGCTACCAAAATCATCCAGGGCATGCATCAGAAAAACTATGCAGAAAGGCTCAGGGAACTAAATATGTACTCACAGGAGGTAAGAAGGGACAAGGGGGACATGACAGAAACATTCAAATATGCGAGAGGGATAAATAAGGTATGGGAGACCAGCTATCTGCAGAAAAGGATGAGCTCTAGGACTAGGGGTCACAATATGAGGCTAGAAGGGGGGAGACTCAGAGGCAATGTGAGAACGTACTTCTTCACGGGGAGGGTGGTTGAACCCTGTAACAGGCCGCCAGAGGAGGTGGTGGGTGCAGACACTGTGGAGGCATTCAAGCATGCATGGGATGGACACAGGGGACTAGTGAGACTGGGACAGAGGGGAAGTATGGAAATGGGTCTGGCAGGATCTGATATAAGGAAGTAAGAAATTTCTTAAAACTAAACCAGGACAGACTAGATGAACCTGGAGATCCTTTTCTGCCAGCAACTGCTATGTAATGGGGCCGGCCCGGTGGCACTGAGGATTGAGGTGCTGGATGCCACACCTCGCGCCTCGCCGACCCGAGTTCGAGCAGCCAGCGGGCGGGGGTCGGCAGGAGAAGATTGGATTGCTGGCTGCTGTCCTATCCTGGGAGGGTATTGGAAGTCTGGTGCTCTAGCTGCCCTGGTGGAGATTAGGTGCTGCAGAGCAGTGGGTTGCCCATACACAGTGTGGCCAGACGTGACAGCGAGCCATGTGCTGAGAAGTCGGGGACGTGCACCATGCATGGGGGAGGGTGCAGAACCAGAGGAAAAGCCCTCTCCTGCCGGATAGGCAATGGCCTCCTCCAGTGCACCGCGCCACCGCCCAATGCTAGTTCCTGTCACTGCCCTTTGATCTCTCTGGGGGGCTGTAGGGCCTGCATCCCTGGAGAGTCGTAATGTCTTTGAAGATGACTGGGGACACAGCGGGCGGTAGAGCGGTTAGGCCAGTGGGTAAGCCTGAGAGAGTTCCGGACCAGGAGGGAGAAAAAAGAATCTACAAAAAAAAAAAAACTACTATGTAACTATATTTGAAAGTAAAAGTCTTAAAAGAATCGCACTTTGCGGTTACTCTGTGAACAAAAAGTGTTTTTTAAGATAACAATGGTTTGACTTGCCATGACTTAAGTGGGGGTAAAAATATAGCAGTATCAAAAACAGGGATGGGATAACAATAGCTAATGTTAGTTAAAGAGCAGGTGCTTACTTCTAATAAATAGATCGTTGACTATTTTATTTATTGTACTTTGATGTGTTTATAATTACTTTTTTACCTTGTATAATAAAATATTTGATAGTGCACTGAAACAAGGGGGTTTACACCTTTGTTTTTCACACTGCTAGTAAAAAGGATACTTACTGATCACATGCCCTTTAATGTAGCTGCTGATTGTTGGCTTGACATTCTGCCTAGATGAAGGGAGGTAGAAGGAGGGTTGCAAGGGCGACCTTACACAAAGTACAGAAACAAGGGCTATCAGACTCAAATGTATATTGGTTATTAGGTGTTGTATCTTAAATGTGTACTGCATGACACCAGTAGCTATGCAACCACGCCAAACTGAGCAATGGATCACAAGACACCTAGTGACAGGCTAAAGAATTACATAATTCAGCATTTGCTCCTCCGACATCGGATGGCACTTTCATGGACAGATGGCATACTGTTGTGTGCTATAACATACAACGTCTTTGACAGTGATGATGGCTATCACTGTACAACTCATTGTCAGTTGAGTGAGATAGCTTATTTCTTAGCCATTGGCCCCTGATAGGAGAAAGCATTTTCGCCAGCTTAAGTATTAGTTCTGGGTGTTGTATGTGCCCTGGTGGTAGCCAAGAGCAGGTTGTAGAGGTCAATTTGTGGGTGAGAAGTTGTACAGAGTCTCTGGTCTTTCATTAATTATGTAATGAGTAAATTGTAACACATGAAGGTCCACCTTCATTTTGCTGTGGTGAGTACACTTTGTTTTGTTATTTCTGTGCTGAGTTTGGTTCACGTACACCATATAGGTTTCGACTTCTGTGCATTTTGAATAGTGCTATGTATTTTTTACCTGGATTTACCCCTGCTTTGCAAAGATTTACTAATATTCCTTAGAATGTTAGAGCTATTTCTAGACATGCAAACTATTAAAAAAGTAAACAAATTTGATAGAAGCAGTCATTAACAGTAAACATATGGGGCTGGATTTTGTTGCAGTTGCATTACTTGTGAAATGATTGTTAGTCCACATAAACGTGGTCTAACTTCATGCCACAAAGGCCGCATATTGCACATCAAAAATTATGTATGGATCAAATAAATTACACATGCATCATTTTTCTGCCATAAAGTGAGTAAAGTGTCACAGATGTGTCAAAAGGTTTGAAAATCACACGCAAACACATCAGTGCATTTGCATTGCTGTGGTGGAACAACTGCTTTAAGTCCTGCATACAAAGCTTTGAAGATCCAAGCCAGGGTGCATGCTCACTATTCTTAAACGTATTATTCCATAAACTAAACATGTGCTGTACATTGTGGCCATTTACTCTGCATTTTAAACAACAGTGCTATACATTTTAGGGATGTGAGGTGTGGTGCACTGGGACTTCTCAACAGTGCACCCTGTTTTTCTGTTACTCTGTAGTGCATCACATTACCAGTCAGTTCCACTGGGGCCAGCAACAGCCCTGCATTGTAACCTGCTGGCTCTTTTTACCAACACTTCCGTTCTTTTTCCATAGCCTTTTCCGCTAACAAACTTTTTTCCATTTCCAAAGGCAGAAAGAGTCTATAGATAATGTTGTTCTCCTCATTCTGTTGGCTGTTAACAGAACATTTCTGTAGACTGGAGATTTTTTTCTGTACTGTATTGCCTTACAAAATTGTTGTTATAGAGCAAAGGTTTCTGCACGTCAGTAGTCTTCGGTGATGTTTTAACTGTAGAATAGAAAATTGATAAATACATGGTTCTGTTTGTAATTCTGGGAACAATGCTACATCAAACATGGAAAATATTCTCTGAACAAACTGCAGTGTCTTTAATTAGATAATGAAGTAATGTAAATTATGTACCATAACTTTTCTGTCACTATTTTAGAGTTAAGTACTTCTTGCCACATAGATTGGTAAAAAAATTAATGTACAGTTGACCTGAAGTTAGCATCATCATCGTTATTCTACAGACACGTTCTGCTGGATCATTCAGTAGCTTAGTCTGTACTATGATAATTCAAGAGTAACAGAAATGTTGTGGCATCTGATGAACCATCTTTATCAATAACTCTGTCTTAGCACTTCTCATTCAGATTGTAAAATGTTTGTTTGTTTGTTTAATTTTGTTGACCCGGTAAGCCCACTTGGCCTAGAAGTACCTTTCCGGCGCCGGGGGATGCAGATGGTAAGCAACTGAAATTGAACCAGATTAAGCTGTTGGTGGTATTTTTAGTGAATGAGGGAAATTTGGCCAGGACACTGGGGAAAGTCCCCTACTCTTTTTTCCGATAAGTGCCATGGGATCTTTAACATCCACCTGAACTACCACCAATCCAGGCAGGTGGGACCTTGGTTTAATGTCTCATCTGAGAGACGGCACCTCAGAAGTGCGGCACCCCTCCCATGCTGCACTACAGTGTCAGTACTGGGATATTAACCCAAGTGCCAGGTGTGGGAACTGAACCCACAACCCTCTGATCTCCCAACCTCAGAGGCGAGTGTGCTACCCACTGAGCCACTGACATTGTAAAATGACTAAATTCAGCATTGTAGCGTGTGAAAACCAAGGGACATGGCATTAAGACAAGTTTATTGGAAAGTCCAAGCAATGTTCATAATTAGATTATGGAAACAACAACACCTGTGGTTGTGTATGGGTCATTTGGTAACCACTTTGGTTAAAATGTTCCAAACTCTTTAAAGAGATTATGTAAATCTGTTGTAGGCCTAAAAAGCCTTTGCTAACAAGAACACAGATTTACACAACCAATCAGCATTGAAAGTACTGTTTGTTCTGTTTCGGAAATTTATTTTCCACTGTCGTTATTTATTTTAAAACACGATGACCTAGCACTGTTTATCTGCTGGTACTGAATTTTAGTGGTGATATCGACCCTTCATTTAAAAAATGTGGATTTTTTGATTTTGTGTAAATCTCTGCATTAAATAATTCTTTTTATCCTTTTGGACCCAGCCAGGGTGTTAGGTGTCCCTTGAGAACCTAAACCTAAGAGGGTTCTACAGCTTCTTTGTATCCTAGAGTAAATATTTTGATTTAAAGGGTGTGGTGTATGCAACAGATTTACAGGCTTGTATATGGGGAACTAGTATATTTGAACAGCATTGTAGATGAACAACATGATTTGGGGGTAGCTACATGTATAACTTGAGTTGTCCTGAGAAGACAACCATGTGGAATTCACACTGATAAAGTGATGAGAGCACAGCACCACTTCAGTGATTAAGTAAAGTGGGGATAATGAAGCCATTTAAGTGCCTTATTTTGCTGTTTTACAATTTGATGTATGAAGGTGCATTGATGAGCAGTTCCCATAAGTCTTCTGTTAGTTTAACACACAGCATCATTACCAAGAGAAAAGACTAAAGAATTGGAAAGGACAGGGGACTGGGCAGTTTCTTTTTTAACTGCATGGCTTTGATGGTGATGTAGCTTCGGGCCATCATTTTACATTTTATGTCAGCAGCCGTCGTCAAGGAGGCATCATTGATGCTGAACTCCATTTTAATTCCCACTTCTCTGCTAATCAATTATAGCATTTATCCATTAATCACATACTCTGGCGGGCTCAATAATAGCTCTTTAGTTTTAGTGGACTGTGTACATGGTATGAAACAAATATTAACATTCAGTCGCTGAGTGCTTTGCAGTACTCACAGTGAAGAGTGCCTTGAAGACAAAATACCTTTCTGCTTAGGATTGTTTTACTACCCATTTACAGTCTGTATTCAGCTCACTGTAGGGCAATCAGCCAAAACAACTTTGGTGGCAAAAACTTTAATTCAGTATAAAGATAAGACTTTTACAATGTTTTTACACACATCTGTCATCTACATTCTTGTGGAGGGAAGCTGTAGACAAAGATCTGTTTATCTGTGGCCATTATAAATGTGTCAGCTTGCCTTTCGTATTTTTCAGTAAAGCAGCTTGGATGTGTTAAAGATTGGAAAATATAACATATCTCTGGATCATGCTTTGTATTCCACATTTGTTCACTGTATTTTTAGAATTGTGTTCTTATCGTTTGCTGGTATACTGTCCTCATCATTTCTGTGTATATAAATAAGTTATGTACTGTATTCAGCATTCATTTGTGTGGTAGTTACACTTTTGACACTTGGGTTTTATTTTCTGCTTTGGCACTTTCCCCTTGTAACCCCCTCCCTCGTGTGGCACCTGCAAATGAGCTCTGGCTCAGTGTACTGTTCCCTGTCAACAAATTTTACTAACTTTGTCAACAAATAAAGATGAATTGAATTAACATTAACCGACCATAGGTAAATTCAATTGGCTTCTGAACCTAATATGCAATATATTTAAAAGATAAATTTTAAGTATTCATAAAACTGTTGTTCATTCAATTAGGCATAACTTGGAGGGAGCAGAGCATTCTGGGAATTATTTTTTTTCGTTTGTAGCATGTGTTATAAGTACAACACAAACCAACACTAATTGGACAGTTATAGTTATTGCATTCAAGCTACTGTAGCTATGATGATGGTAATAGATTTCAATTATCGTTTTATGACAGCTGTACTGACATTTAATTGTTTCTCATCAAGTTTAGAAAGAAAAGACATTTCTTCTGTAGATTTTTCAATTCTTCTACATGTCACTTAGCTGTCTACACTATTGTTTGAACTCCTTTCTCTCATCCTTTCTACGGCAACGAGTTGTGTCATTCCCTCATGATCAGCACTTTTGTTGCCTTTGTTTTTTGCTGTACCTCAGAAGTCCATCTTTTCTTTCATCTCCTTACCATTCATGCATGAGGGAACAGTTGTGCTCTGTTGTGGGGATGTTCCGCTGGATTTCAAACAGTGGGGTTTCTTTTTATTCTCTTCAAAGTAGTACAATGGGGCTGAATGTCTGTTGCAGAATGCGCACACTAATATGCCAGGTTATTTTGTTTCTTAGCAGTCCATAAAAATGCTAAATTTACAACCACTGCCTGTCTTACTTACTGCAGTTTACCTTTCAGTCTCCAGCCATAAATGTGTTGTATTTGTCTGATGTAACTTATAAGCCTTCTTATTAAATCTAGGCACTTAAGTAACTGACACTTAGCAAAATGTTACTGGCAGCAGTAATTTTTCACACTGCTTAGGTCTTGACAACTTACAGCAGCCATTTAAATACACATTTGGAAGTGACAGTCAGATTTAATTAATAGGAGCTGCAATAGGATGAAAACCCTGTGAACACGAGTGTTTGGCTCATTGTAATTTTTTCCCCCCAGTTTTCATAGCTAATATTATTGCCTGGATACTACAATTTATTCTCATGTTATGGACTGATCTACAGAATCCTTCCTAATGAGGTCATAAAGAAAAAAAAATGTACAAGTGATGCTGGTATAACTCTCTAGATGAGTCAGTGGGTTCATTTGCCACTAGGTCATCCTGTTTAAGAGGGAATTGAAATTAGTCAAGCTGTGTGTGTGTGTGTGTGTGTATATGTATATACAATCTGCAGAGTCCTCTTGTTGATCGGGATCATTTTGGTGCATTTTTGCGGCATGCATCTGTTGTCTGTGTTGAGGATTAAAGTTCTCAATGCTTTGAGCCTTAGTTTTTTTTGGTTCTGTTTTGTTGCAGTGAAGTAGCATGTAGGTCGCAGACAACCTTTTGACCTTTGACGGAATAGACCATTCTTTAAATCTACTGCTAGAGCAAGTTTAGCTGTATAAGGAGGAATCGTTCCATTCAGCCTGATTGCTCCAGGTCCAACACCGTATTCAAGTAAAGGATAAATAGGGAGAAAGAAGGCAATCCAAAACATAGTTGATTAATTGTGGGTCACACCATTAAAGAACAGGTATCTACAAAAATAAAAGTCTTAAAATTATTATATATATACAGCAGTTAGATTTAACTTTAGTGTTTCCTAGTTTTTATGTTCTTCTGTCTTTTGTTTATGTAATATTTCAGATACTGCAGTACATATAGTATTTCTTTTGGCCTTCCAAGAAGCATCGGAAGGTCCCTAACTGACCTCACAGTTGCTGTGTTTGCGACATCACAGTTTGTTGTCATGGAGAGCACTATAACGTCATAAAGTTCCCATGGCACTTAGAATAGGGGTATTCTTTATTATAACGTATTGAAAAAAAAATATCAGTGTAAGACAAAAGTTTAGCATGTCCAACTCAAAACTAAACAAAATGAAAAATAAAAAAAAAAATCTTCTCAGATTCACATTACATGTTTATGTCATAAGATATATTAATCACCAGACAGGTAAAACAAAAAAAGACATAACAGTAAACTTCTTCCCAAGCCTGTAGTTTCTGCCTGTCAGAGCTCAATATGTATTCCCTGGAGGATAGAAGGGAGAGAGGAGATATGATTGAGACCTTCAAGTTGCCTGAAGGGCATAAACAGAGTAAGCACTGAAAATATGTTCAACTTAAAAGGTAGGAGTGAAACCAGGGGACACAATCTGAAACTGGAAGGAGGAAGATGCAAGAGGGAAATAAGGAGGTACTATTTCACAGAGAGGGTGGTTACAGGATGGAATGCGCCGCTGGAGGAGGTGGCATCACTGAGGATAGTCAGCAGCTTGGAAAAGGAGTGGAACAGGATCAAAGGGAGGGTCCAAACTGAGGGTGGACAGAGTGTGTGTGTGTGTGTGTGTGTGTGTGTGTGTGTGTGTGTGTGTGTGAAGAATGCAGGAGGTAATATGGTGGTGGCAAGGGGGGGCAGCTGCAGTCTGAATGGCTGAAGTGCTGCACACTCGAGCAGACTAGATAGTCTGAAATGGCCTATATCTGCTGGCGTGTTCATATGTTCTTAAGTTTATTCCCAACCAAAAAGCTTGAAATTGCTTCCTAGATAAGGCTTTATATTCTCTGTCTTGTGCAGCTGCCAGTTAACGTGAGGCTTTTTCCACATAAACCCAATAATGATATTTTTATGCTGCAGGATATATTGGCACCTTACCTGCCAAACTGATTACTTTAAGCAGGTCAGTAAGACAAAGTGCTTTTATGTGCTGAGAATATATATATATTAGAGAAATATACACCCATATGCCCCAACTCTGGCCCTCCTCGTTCTCAGAATAGCACGGAACAAAAATCTGCATGACTCACCCTTGCTGCCTTAAACATTTGCAGTCTGCTGCCCAAACTGGACAACTTGAAGATATAGGTTACCAAATGCACCCCTATATCCTCTTGATCGTGGAAATGTGGCTATCGCCCAAGGTACCAGACTCTGCCATCGTGCTGCCTGGATACACCCTTTTTAGGCAGGACCGTACCTCAAAGAAAGGAGGGGGTTGTGTAGTCTATGTAAAGGACACACTTCAGGGGCATATCGTTCCCCTCCCCACTAGAAGCACCAATCTGCAAATCCTACCCATCAAAATCCTGCTGGGTGTTCATAACAAGGCGCTTACGAGCCTCTCAGTCTACATCTCTCCCAAAACATCAATTCCTGGTGCTAGCGACCTCATGGACTTTATTGGCACCCTGTGCCTTAACTCCGAGATCATTCTTCTTGGGGATTTCAACATCAATTGGCCCTCACCTGCAGCTGCTATCATGAGAGACGCTCTCGCGACTGTTCACTTTTCCCAGATGGTGGCAACCCCAACAAGGATCAACTACAAAACTGGTACTAGCACACTACTGGTCTGGATCCTCTCAAACCGACCGGCCCACCTCACCAACACCACTGTCCTCTCTGACTCACTGAGTGATCATTCACCCGTTACCTGCACCTGGCAAAACAGCTTCAGCAAGCCCCCGCCCAGAACCATAACCAGACGTGTACTCCTCAAAGGGCACCTACCACAATTCAAAGTGGAATTTCAAGGCCTAGACTGGTCTGACCTACATGAAACAAACGATGTAGACATTGCACTCGACTGCTTCATCACACAATTTTACGCCACTTGTGATAAACATACCCCACTGAAAACAAGAAAATCTAAAGCTCCCTGCAACCCCTGGATAATGCCAAAACTCCTGCTACAACTCAGTGCTCGGGACCAACTCTGGATAAAGGCACGCACATATGGTACGGCTGCCAATATCCAACTATATAAAAAAGCTAGAAACAAGTGCACAAAAGCTATCCGCCTAACAAAATGCTCTTACTATAAGGAAGCTCTCTTCAACTCCTGGAACTGCAGCAAATCCTTCTGGGCCAACCTCAATGATATTATTGGCAAGGATCCCAAAAAGGCCCCCTCCATGCTCCTGGTTAACGATGTACCCACAGTGGATCCACTCCAAATAGCAAATGCCCTAAATACTGCTTTCACCGACCTAAGTGGAGTGCTCCCAGTGGACTACTTCAACCCTCCAGTCCAGAAGCACCCAGTAGGTGATCAATCCCCTATGGGGAACCGTCTGCTTTTTTTACTTTAAAGAAGTCAGCACTACCGAGGCTAGAAAGTACCTTGAGAAGGTGCTGGACAAATCGAGGCACAGTGGAGACACCCTGGACCTTAAGTTCGTCGCTATGGCACTTGAGGAAGTACTAAGCCCCCTGATCACCATCACCAACCTATCCCTCTGCCACTGTCAGTTCTCCCAGCTCTGGAAGTCAGCTTCTATAACACCAGTTCACAAAAGTGGAGACCGGGCACTACAAAACAACTACAGATTGATCTCCATACTCCCGCCAGTCTCCAAAGCACTTGAATGGATAGCAGCAGATCAGCTTGTGGAATACCTGAATATACACCAACTCCTATGCCTGGAACAACATGGGTTCCTAGCGGGGCACAGCACTATCACAGCCCTGTTGGAATTCACTTGTTATATCCACTAAGCCCTGGATCAAGGACATCTAGTGGGGGCTACCTTCATCGACCTATCAAAAGCTTTTGATATGGTTCGCCACACACTTCTCCTTGAAGAGTTAGCTGATACCGGTCTCGCTTCTGATACAGTTCTATGGTTTAACAGTTATCTCAGCAGTCATTCACAGCGGGTCAAGATTGGAGCCATCGTCTCAGATAGCAAACATGTCTGCTCAGGAGTCCCCCAGGGATCAGTACTGGGGCCCCTCCATTTCAGTATCTTCTTAAATAAACTTCCAGGCTCTTGCACCAGTCACATACTATTGTATGCTAATGATGCCGTCATTTTCACCTACAACCCGAACCCCAAACTACTTCAAAATGACCTCCAACTAGGATTTACTGCTGCCGAAACATGGTTTAAGGAGCATAGACTAATCCTTAACTACAAGAAAACTAAGACTATGATCTACTTCGGCACCCACAGCAAACACAAGACCTTCCCACTATCTATCCTGAACAACAGTGGCGATGTGCTGGACCTCGTGCAGCACTTTAAGTACTTGGGTATCACCCTTGACTCCACCGTGTCCTATGCACAGCATACAGATAACACAGCCAAGGCCATCGATTCCAGAATTGGGATACTTCACCACCACAAGCACAGCTTTACATATGAAGCACTTAATATGGCCATCACCAGGTCAGTTTCTTACCCTCGTTGACTATGGCCAGGCCATTTATGGTTATGCACCAGACTCAGCTCTCCATCACATCTCCCTGGCCTTTAATAAGGCCTGCCGACTCCTCACAGGTGCTACAAGGCTTACACACACCTGTGAGCTCTATTCATGTGCAGTGTGGCTCCAGCTGAAAAGCAGAGTGAGTTACCTTACCTGTCTACTGGCCAAAAAATTCACACTAAATCTGCTGCCACCAGGAGTTCAGAATCTGCTTACTTGCCATGTAAGTGCCAGGCTAACCAGAAGCACCCTCAAGTCAAATTTTCAGTGAACCTAGATGCTGCACTGCACAGAGTCCATGTGCATTTTACTATAGTGCACCCCACTGGACCAACGCCCTTCCTTCAGCCATCTCTGATACCACAGCCACTGGTGCTTTCAAGTGTAAGCTCAGGCTGCACCTTGCCACGGAAGACAACTGTGACTGCGTTGGCCATTCATGATGACCAAAACAACTTTCCTACATTTGGACCACTGTAAAGCAGCAGCACTTAGTGTTTCACCTAATCCTAGGTGCACCTATATTCACAGCATTTCATTGTTTCACCCCCCCCCCACTGGGCATCCCTTCCCCTCTCTGTCCCCGCCCTCATGCCCCCCGTCTGATGATCTCCTAGCCCCATCGTCCCAACCTTCCTTAAGTTTGTTCCTAACCCCTTACGCAGGCATACACTTCACTATGCCACAGCTGTTCCTGTTCTCCACTCTGTTTCTCTCCCCACAAGTATGCCTAACTCTCTGATGCAGGCGCCTTCTCACCAATGCCGTAACTGTGTCTAAATGTTATACCTTATGCTAAATGCTATCCCAACCTTGTAATTCACACCAATTTATTGTCTACCTAGCTTGTAATGTATTGTTTTGTACCAGTGCAATTTTGTACTTGCTTGTAATATAATGCCTTGTAATGTAATGCTATGTACCTGTTCAATTTTTTTCTTGTAACTGACCTGGAACCTACAAATGAGCATCCGCTCACAGGTGTTCTCCAAGATATCAATAAATAAAAAAATAAATAAATAAAATAAAGAGAAAAGTCCAAAGGTCAAAGTATCATATGTCATATTGTCTCTTTCATTCCTTTTATTTTCAAAAAATCTGATATATATGTACGTAACAAAAAAAGTGTCATTGTTTCCTCTGTCTCACCGCACTCTGGGTGGGGCACATTCTTTCTGCAGCACTTTTGTGCTTTGAGTTCACCTTTATTGGGAGCCTTCTATATTTGCTTAACCATACTACATCCCACATTTTTATGGGAATTCTCTTGTCTACTAATTATGCAATAATGGTGGAGACTTGAATCATTGGCACCTTATCATATATGGGGAACATGAAAAAAGATTGTCACGTAATTGTCAGATATAGATGTTTCCTAGACCCCATAGTGAGTTGCTGGGGGGAGATATTCCATTTTACCATTTTCCGAAAGATGTCCAAAATGTATCTTGAAATGTGTCTTGGGCCTTTCCTTATCACCTTGAGTGAGCCCTCCATCCATGAGTTCAGATAGCTTTGACAGGTAGAGGCAGAAAGGTGCCTCCACACTTTAGCACCTTCAGTGCATTGAAAATTACAAAACATAAAAATACTACAGACAAAAGCTTTTGGATTCACCATCCTAAGCCCCCCCCCCCCTTAAATTCATGATAGGCATGGGCTCTTTTGACCAGATTCAGTTGGCTACCCCACAGGAACTTGAAAAATAACCTGTACAATTTAGCTTCGAGATAGGCTGCTGGCAGGAAGACACAACTTATATATAAAAAAAATGGATACCTAGAAGTTTTAATTATATAAACTCACTTTCTTTTAGACATTGGTAACCTATTCCATATTGGGACCATTTTTATTTGGTTTGTCTAATCCATCTCTCTTCCCAGTGTTGGGATGCCAAATCCTGATTCCCAAAATGCACTCCTAAAATCTGGAGTGGTTTAGTTGACAACAGAATTCCTATAATATTAGACATAGTAGGTGCTTCTGAATTTCCCATGGGGAGACACTGGCTTTTTTGCACATTTAAACAAGACCCAGAGGCAGCGGAGAAGTCTTGAAAAATAGAAATAGCTGCTTCCCCAGATGCCTCGGTATGGACTACAAGACAGACGTTATCCATGTATGCCAATATCGTAGTTGGGGGCTGGTCCTTCCACTAAGATGTTAAGATGTGAATGAAGAGTAGGGGTGTTTCCCCACTTTCATGGCCAGCATTCCCCCATCAGTAAAACAAGTCCATGTAACCCACCTCCCAGGATGCACCTGGATACAAGCTGTCGCAGCTTAGTGTATCTTTCCTGGTCAAACATAGTAAGTAAATAAATACATAAATAAATACAAACAAACAAAATTAGGCTACCCAAATGTGTTATTAAACTGGGAAAGAAAAGGTAAAAATTAAGATATATTCTGTAGTCAATTGCAGTAGCTGAAATACTATTTTAATGAAAACACATACTGAAGTGCACAGTTGTTCCTTAAGTTGAGAACATCACTAGGGACTTGGACTGATTCCATTGGGACCAACACAAAATATACTTTGCAAATAGTCACTCCTGTTCACATTTTTCTGTAAGATGCTCTCTAACTCTTGTCAGAGTCTGGAATGTATTAATATACATCTTAAACATAGGGTCTTTCCACAACTTTGAGATATGATCCATGTTTTGACATAAATTCAAAACCAGGTCTCTCCCAGGCTACCAAAACATGCAACCACAAGGCAAATAAAATGTGGATATAAAAAAAACAAACATATAATCTGGTATTTGTTACTCCATTCCAATGGTTAATTCTTGCTTTCATGTCAATACCACATGTTGTACACACCAGAGATTACTAGGTTTCATGTTTTCCACTACAAAGTAATGAATAGTTAATGCAGTATATCATAAAAAAGTAACTTATCCTTTGCATTCCTTATTTTATCACACTGCATAACTAAACGGTTCAAAGGTAAAAATATGTTTATAGCAGTGTAGTACAATAAACTATTGCTAAAAAAAATACAAACTTGTTATATAACAAAGTACTGTAACATGTTGCTTCAGTGTATTATAACAGTATCACTCACTAGTGGCACGATTCTCACTCAAGGAGTGGTTTAATTTTAATTTGGGCTTTTCAATTAATCTTATAACTATTTAAACAGTGTTAAGGTGTTTGTGTTATTTTACTAGATTTTTTTTAATCAAGTATGGTTTTTCTAAGGCATACAATATCCAATTACTTATCCAAGAATGTTCAGTTTCTTTTTAAGGTGTTTATCTAGTATTTATATCATTATGCATAAAATGTAATGCTTGCTGCTATCAAGCTTGTGTGGTCAAAAGGAATAACTTAGGAAATGGATTAGAATATATGAATTCATATCCAGATGAGTCCATATCCAGGAATGAAGCTATTTTTTTGTAGATGTGTATTATATGTTAAGAAAACTAAGTCCAAGCCAAAAGATTTTCAATTCATTTTTAAACAGCAAATACAGTAGCTATGAAAATAAAAAGCTCAAAATGATATTTACAACAGTTCTGTTTAACTGAAGTGTTTCAAGTTTTTTACTTATATTATTAGTCTACTAAATATTTCAGATAAATAATTGATACAAGTAACTGGAATAATGGCCACTTAATTACACTTATTGCATCTTGTTATAGAGTACTGTTCTGCACCCCCCTTCCCCCGGATGCATCTGGAAATTAGTGGTTTCCAGCTCAGTATGGCTTTCCTGGTAAAACGTTTTTTTTTTTAATTCAGTAAATGTTTCACCATGCCTTTTAAAACGACTATGAATGTCCCCAATTAAGCTCAGAATTGCTGTTTGTTACTTCACAGTATGTTGTCATTGCAAGTACTATGATGTCATAAGTAAAGGCACTGTGATGTCAGTATGGGATAGTCAGATTTCTTTTTTACACACTTCTAAGACAGGCTACCAACATGAGTTTTAAATCGTGCAAAGAAAAACCGAAAATAAAAAATCTGTATTAATAACTGAAACAGTATGTTTGTATAAGTATATGCTGAAATACAGAGCTGCTCTTAAAGGCATCCAAAAATCAATATTTGAACCGAATATCAGTTAAGATTCTTGTATCATAATTAGTTGCCAGCAATTGTACCATTTTTAAATAAACCTTTACCAGTAGAACATCATCTTTAAGACTCTGAGAATGATTGTGCAGTAACTTTCTTTATTGTAATGTATTTTATATTTTCATATGTAGTGGACTGTGCAATTAGTCAATTGCTGCCTTATTAAATCAAAATACTAAAATTACTACTTGATTAATTGCTGTAGCTTAAAATAATTCAGACTTTATATTCAGTTCTGGAAATAAGTGTTTGTAAAAAAAGCATATACACTTAAAATTAATCTCTTAACTGCAGAATAATTTCCAATAGTGCTTAATAATTTTACTCGGAATATGACCTGATTGAAATATTGTTACTGCCTCTAAATGTATACAATTTTCTCAGAAACCAAATGACCATTCACCTTGTAGTTAGCAACTACAAGGCATTGGACTTTATATTATAAAGCATTTCTTTTTGCAAGTGCAGGCTTTAAAGTACTGTTTTGTTTATCCATTTACAAAGTGGTGTTTCATGTAAGTTAGCTTGTCGAGCTCAATTCTCAAAGCATTTACATGTGTAACATTCTGAAGATATCCCTAGAAACTGTGGGCTGGCGTTTTCTGCCAAAAGTGTTATAAAATGTGCTGGAACAACTAAATTACATGTGCAAATGTTTTAAAAATCTGGTCCCTGATGAGTATGCCATTCAAACTGGCTCTCTACATGGCTTTTGGTACATTTACCCTGCAGCAGTGTTTCCTGACTTTGTAAGCTTCAATTTAGTTTCTCTTAGTTTCTTTTCCCTATTTTCTTTCCTTTTTTCCAAATTTCCTATTTACTTTTTTGTTTCCCATCAATATGGGAGTAGTAGGTTTTGTCATTGAAGACTCAGGCGGTGCCTCCCCTTTTTCTGGTTTACAATACACACTAGGAGAGGTTTTTGCATATTCCTCCCCCTTCCTCGGTGAGATATTGTTGCTGACCAAATTTAAAACACTACAGTATTTAGGATCCCTGCAGTGCCATTTTATGTACTTGGACCTGCAAAGTGCCTGAAGCAATAACTACCTGAATTGCTTTTAATTACACAATATAGCTGAATCATCTTAGTTCAGAATCTGTTTGCTTGATGCTGTAAGGCAATTGTAACCATGGATGATGGGATTAAGTGGCTCTTGAAGTGACTTTAGCTTCTTGTGAGAACAAAGGAAGAAAGGAGAACACTTAGTCCCTCTTTGAGTGAGCAGTCTTTTTTTCACTTGCCATATAAAGAAATGTAATCAACAAACATTATCCCCAGAGGTAAATTGAAATGTACATGCAGGAGAGAGCTGCACTCGAGTGTAATTAGACATATATGATCCAAGCTATTTTGGCCATTCATTAGTGCTAATTGTTTGAGAAACAAGTCTGCAGAACAAATAATTAAAATGTTAGTGCTATAACTGGGATTATTAGCATGTGTGATAAAATGCATGCTCTGCAGCTGTACCAATAAAAACTCTTTGGTTAGTAGCTTTGATTAGACAAATGCTTAGTTTGGCACAGTCGTTAGCTGTAAATGTTTGTATAGGGCCTGCTGGTGTTTATAACAAACAACTCATATCTTCCTTCTTTAATTAGAAAAGATTATTATGCAGGTTTTTCTGTTTCTTAATTTGTTACTCCATCTTTTGGCTAAGACTGCCTGGAAACTGAGTTTCATGATTAGCTGTTGTCTGCTTTTCCTTAAAGAACTGGTAGAAAGAGAGAACAGCTGTTTGTGATCTGGCTGTGATAGACTTTGAGAAGGCACTGGTCCACACAGTGAACATTGTTGGACAGATGTCTCAAATGACAGTAGACTTTTAAATGAGAGCTAGCCTGTAAACAAAACAAAATGCCGCCCTTCTTTTCCTTTAGCAGCATGTCTTGCTACCTTAGATCTTGATGGGCTCATTTGGTGGTTTACTGGGAGTGTTCTGTATGGGCAAATATCTGTCATGCTTGTATTTTTGGTTTTCATTTTAAATTTCAGAAATCTGCCGGCCTTTCTGCCAGGTCCAGATCCAAGTGATCTTCAGCAAGTATTTTGCAAAATATTAATCAGCACAGACCGTAACTGTGATCCTAAATCTGGCACAGTCTTCCTTCGTTGGAATGTGAAAGGTTCAAAAAATGGCAACTGGGTCAGCTAAACCCTTCTTTTTTTTGTTACAGTTTACTTACCCAGCATAGCCCAAGTAAGATACATGTCGTTTCCATTAGGTGTCTTTGGTTTTCCTAATTTCATAACCTACCCTGCATGCATAGAGTGGGATGGCCACATAAAATGCAATATTTATTTTCTTTGGGGGTAGGCCCTTAGTACAAATAACATACAAAATGCTTAGGTTGCAGTGCTATACAGTGAGACCCATGGCTACAGGTCACAGTGGAGGACACAAATGCATACAGAGGTGATTCATGATTATCTTGATAGCAAGTACATGCATTTCTAGCAGACTAGATGGGCCAAACGGTCCTTATCTGCCGTCAAAGTCTATGTTTCTATGTTTCTTTAAGATACCTTACACTTAGGTTTCTGCACTGTTGCAAGGAGTGCAGAGTCGCAGATCCACTTCTGATAGATCATTGTTGCAGTGGCGTGGAGCAGAAATGCTGTGACCGTTTTACATCCATACGTGTGCACGTCCCACCACCTACAGTGGTGCAGATTGCCTTTGGGGTTGTGGGTCAGGGGATTGATGCACTGAGTGAGAGAGCGGGAGAGAGGGAGGATTTTTTTCAATTAAAAAAGCTACCCCTAAAGTGACACAGCTTCCATGAGTGGATGTGCTGGAGACAGAGTTAGTGCAGCGCTACACACAAGGGAACTGTGCCACAGTTACAATGGGAAGGGGAAGGATGAGGAACTGTTGTCTTATGTGAGTACTCTAGGTCTAGGGCTTAGTGAGCCTGGGCCTCGGGTATGAGAGGAGTAAGGATGGTATTCTCATTTGGAAGGGACAGGAGAGCTAGGTTGGCAAGCAGTGTTACGTGGATAATTAAAGGGGGCCCTTGAGCTGCCCTAGCAACAACATTCCGAAAGCAAGTACTGTATGTTAGTGGTTAGTTGGAGGGAGGATGATAGTTTTTCCCAGTCAGTTGGGCCTGAAAATGAGGTGGCCCATCTGCTACTGTCCCTGAACTTAGGCAGTACTAAGCTACGAGTGGTAAGGGTTATAGAAAAGAGGGATGGGAGGTAGTTGGGGGAACTGGTGTGAATGCTTTTATGGAGGAGTGTATACCAATTGAGGTCCCTGCTTATGTAAATACACTGACTGAGGAGTCTCTGCTTTTTTATTTATTTTTTTATTTTAACTAGATAGAAATATGTGTTCTACCTTATCCTAGGCACATGAATCAATCAAGGCATTTAGCAATTCTGTTGTAGAAAAATATGACTTTTATGTTCTCATTTTGAATGCTAAAATGTGGAATTTTGCATTAAAAAATCACGAGATTGTTACAGTATGTAAGCTGGGCATTTTCTTCTTCTTTCTGTACAGGAAGGGTTCTGCCTCATCCGTCTTTGCCCTCAAATTAATGCAGAATTGTGGCTTTGCACATCATTCACAAGTTTGCTACAAGTACATACCCAGAAGAGCAGTGCTATATGTACCTGGGAACGATGAAAGGAAGATGCGAAAGCTAACTTCTTTAAATGTGGACTGCGTTGTATTTGACTGTGAAGATGGCGTGGCTGTAAACAAAAAGGTACCACAGAGCAGATCAGTAGGAAGCCACACACTGTGGGTGTGTGAACCCTTTCACTTTTGGATCTGTGCCATTTATCCCAAGAAAATCTGAAATGCAAGTATAGTATTCATAAAACAAGATGTATAAATCCATCTGGTCTTGAATGTCATTATCACCAGCTATCACTGATTTCTATACAAATACTGGATGTATCTTCTTGAGATAAAACACTGAACTGCTTTTCATTGGGCCACTGTGTACATAACTAAACTATATATGATCCGAATCCCTAAATAAATAAATAAAAAATAAATAATAACTTGGTTTTGTTTTCTCCACAGGAAATCCGGTTTATAATTTGCCATTATAAAGAAGTGTTTATATATGGCAAACATACCGGGTTTCCTACTCTCTATGCACTAGCTGCGCTCTTCCCTGACTGCTGGCTTGCCTTGCTGCCCGGACTCAGTGGTAAGTTCGCCCCTAAAAATAAATATATCAGTGCTCTACATTTTTTTAAATAAAAGCAAGTATGAGAAAGGAAAACAACTATCAGCGGACTGTGCTGAAATCCAAGTGGACTGTGCCACACAGGGACTTTTTTTATTTCATATAATTGCTGTGGCAAGAAAACAAAACCCAGCAATTATATAAAATAAAACATGGGGTGGTGCGTAAGATTCAAATTTTACACAAACCCTTGGTGTTGGATGCTCGTATAAACCCCTCGGGGTTTATGTAGCATCCAACACCTCAGATGTGTGTAAAATTCTTATTTCATGCACCACTTTATACTTTATTCTATATATAGTAAATTTTTTTGTTCTATCAAATATGTGATTTCTGTTAGTTTCTGCACATCTCCTTAACCTACATGCATACACTCGAAAACCTTAGACCCTGGACAAGACATCATGACTGTGTAAATCCTTGTTAGGGGTGGGTGCCCTGCACAAGAATTTGCATACCCTTGATGCCTTGTACTGGGTCTGAGTGTTTATGAGAGTAGGCATGTGGTTTGGAGATGCGTACAGAAACCAAACACGTTGGATATTTCTTCGGTCCTTGATTCTTTTATGAATCCCGCACACTGATCTGCTTGTAAATTGCCTCTTTGGCAGGCTGCCTTTGAGTCTACTCATTGCCTGATGTATGTTTGTTAGAGAGCCAGAGTATATTTGTGATTTTCTTTTGTTGGATTATGGGTTAAAAACAATAATTTATTTGTATATACTGGTTCAATCAAGTCTGTGTTTGGGAGGGTGGATGGGTATTGGCATGCTACAGAACATCTATAGTTCCTATAGCGTTCTTATTCCCAAAGTTGGCCTCCTATCACTTGGAGTAGTATGGATGAAAGAATAGAAATTCATTAGCTGCTTTGTTGAGGTCTATTATCCTTCAAGTAAAGAAGCTTCTCCCCACTCAGTACC
Source organism: Neoceratodus forsteri (assembly GCA_016271365.2). Taxonomy (NCBI): domain Eukaryota; kingdom Metazoa; phylum Chordata; order Ceratodontiformes; family Ceratodontidae; genus Neoceratodus; species Neoceratodus forsteri. The sequence goes on from CM057459.1 coordinate 21,069,771, forward strand.
AGTCCTGCACACACTGGAGGTATTTCTTCTCTGCATGTTTTAGAAAGGCAAGTGTGTGTGGCACAGGCCTGTTTTATTTCTCCACGTCTTATACTTTATAAAGAGTAGCTCAATTAAGCTCAGTCAGCTTGTTTGCAAGTCTCTGTTTTGCTGCATTGCACTGTGTTTCTTGTGTTACTCCCATCATCTTGACAATACAAGGCCTCATTTTCCAGCAGTCATCAGTTTAACTTCCCTCAAGCAGGGAAGAAGGAGTTTGTTTTTTTCCCCTTGCTATTTTCTACAGTTAATTCAGCGTACAGTAATGTAAGCTCAGTTTACTTTTATCGATGCCATAAGTTCTTAGCACAGTTGGGCGCTCAGTGGATGCTTAAGGGCTTATAGACTGCAAAGCATCCTAGTGTATGTTTTCCTGCAATGTTTTTCTAGCAGCATCAGTGGAGCAAGACCCTTGTCAGAGGTGTTTGGATTCTGGGGAATTAACTTTTTTTTTCAGCCATTCTGTAACTTAGGGAAGGCTACTCACTACATATTCAGGCACCTATGCAATCTTGCACAAGTACTGTAGCTCAGTCAGAGGTTGAAGAGGGTACAGTAGCATGTTGGCCCCCTGGGGCTATGGCTAAGTCCTATGGCAATTGACACATCTCAGCTTATGTAAAGAAAGATAACAACACATGCTGTGAAGCAGTCAGGATGTATTATGTAGGCACTTGTTCTTAGATCAGAACAGCAACCTAGTTTAGGTCATTAGGACTCTTAAATATTAAGCCAGGATCTTCTCTGGAGACAGATATGCATCAGCTCTCCTGGATCAGAGATGTTTCACTCTGAATGGCTGATGTTTTGAAATGGGGCTCTGTCAGGGCTAATCTCAAGAGGGTTTCACGCGAGGGTCATCATCACACATCTGAGCTGTCCCTTTCCAACATTCTGCTCAACTCCTGCTCAGTGGTACCTGTCACAGCAGCCCGCTGCCATCCTGTTTTTTTAAGGCTCTGCTTGACACTTTCTATAAGATGCATAAAGGCAGTTTATCACTGTAGTATTCATTGCCCATGGCAAAATTGAGCTGTGGCTGCCTTGGTTTTGCATAATTCTGGCAAGGGCACTGCTTCTTTAAACAAAACTCTCCTGCTTAAGGAGATTTAGGCTTTTCTTGCTTTATTCCTTGCCCCCTGGTGCCCCATTCCAGGCCCTGCAGGTGTCATGTACTGTCCTCCAGACTCACTGCTCACTGCAGCCCCCACCTCCAGACACCCGAGTGGAGAGTCAGTTCCACAGCTCCAGATTATCCCCGTTAGCGGAAAGAAAGTACTTCCAAGCATAAAGGGGAGACATTTGGAAGAGAATGCAGGCTGTGTGCCATGGGGTCAGATGGTGTGGGGGGAACATGGAGGTCTGTCTTCCGGTATGCTCAGGTCAGCTGTTTCTAGTTTTCTGTTATCTCCCCCCCAACAAGGGTATGCACACCACAACATCTTGGGGGGCACACATGGCAGCATATGGTCAACCACTCTACCGAGTGCATCTCTACTAGGCTAACATCAGGAGCCCCTCTTGGAGTGATGCAGGCCATACCCTCCCTTCCTAGGAGGAGAACATCCAAGGGACACTCCTTACATTCCCCTCCAGTCTGTGCTGCAGTTGTCCAGGATGCAGGGCACGAACACAGCATGGGCGTTCCTAGGGTCTGGAAAGATTAGGGGCTTGAGTCCCCACTCCTCCTACCCAGTGAAAAAACAAGCAACTAGGATGGAGTCAGTTTTAGGAATTGGTAGTATTTTATTCAGGGCTAATGAATAAAGTTTTAGAGCTTTAGCCCGTGATGCACCCCCCCAACACCCCTGAAACACAGGTCACCAGTATAAAGACTTAGCCTTTGAGAAGGATATCACACAGCAAATATTAGCTTTCCCTTACTACATGTTATGCTCGCCAGTTACTTAGATGATAAAGTATGCTTTCTTTTTTGGTTTTTGCTCAGTTAAGTGAAGACATAAGGATGGTCTGAATATCATTTCATTGCTGTTTCCTTAAAGAAGGTGCCTAGGTGTTTCATGAATCCAGTAGGATCTACCTTATTGATGGTAATGTCATTTGAATGACCCTTTGTCTAGTACATCAGCTTTGTGGAGTTATAAAACTGTGGTATCCATGGCGATTGACAACCGGACAACATACTGTCTTGCACTGTGTCAAGTCTAAGGAAACCACTACTATTTACAGACAGTCTCAATACACTGAAGTTGCAAGGATTTTGAGCTGAAGTGGCAGTTATCCAATTTTAATGACCACAGAGTCATCCTCAAACTGAGATGAAAGCCCATTTATGTCTGTATGATTATTACCCACGGAAAGAGTCATCCTGTCCTTCTGTTCTGGGATGTGGACATCCTGTAGAATCTGGCTTCCTTGTACACTAGAGGGGATTTATTAGATGATCATAGTGAGGAGTTCTGAGGTATGTCACATTCTGTATGAGGCCACTCCCCAAGTGACTTTTAGTCAAGAGGTGTCAACAGTAAAGAGGGCAGATGATTCAATTGTGTTAGGTTAGTGGAAGTTGGTGCAGTGTGTCTTTTGCTTCTGTTGGAGGGGTTGGTGGATATCTAGCTCACAATCTGTGAGACGAATCTCTGACCTACCTGCTTCCTGTGTAAATGTTAAGAGGAGTGGATCTGGTATTTTATCAGTTTTGGGGCCTTATTAATATTAGGGTGCACAAGTAATTAGACATACTCTGGTGAAGCCCTTTCTCAACAAACAAACTGTGGACACAATTGAAATAGCAACATAGAGACCAGTTTCTAACCTCCCACTTTTAGTTAGAGATACTTGAGAAGGTTGTGGAACTACGGTTGTGGGCCCACCTTAGAGAAGCAACACTGTGAACCGTTTTCAGTCGGGTTTCAGACAGAGTCCCAGTTCTGAAACTGCACTGGTAAGAGTGTTAAGTGATCTTGTAAGACCAGTTGACTGACTGGAGGAGTCCTTGCTACAATTTTTATTTACCGTATGTATTTTATAATTTGTAGCTCAGGGGCGGCCTACCAGCGCAGCGATTGGATTTCCTCTTGCAATGCTGATGACCCAGGTTTGGCAACGGACCCCAGTGTCGGAGGGCCAGCCGGGGGAAGATGGCTCGTGCATCCCATGATGGCTTGCCATCTCCAAGGGGGAGGGTGTACACGGCCCAGTGTTTGCTGACCCCTGGCAGAGGACAGAGGCATGTCAGCATGTCGGATCCTGCTGCATAGGGAGCACGACGGACATAGGCTCATGCCTTGGCATCCTGGCACGTCGCGCTCCCAGTCAGAAAACCAGGGGAAAGACTCCATGACCGGCCGGATGACGGTTGCCGGTCTCCTACCACCACGAAGCCCTGAAAAGCCTGGACCTACCCCAGCAGCACCGGCCAAAAGTAAATTCGCTTCAACCCCCGGCACCCTCCCCTCAGAGGAAATGAAAGGAAATATCGGGTTACGGGGCTGTAATGTGAGGTGGTGGTTGGCGTCGGGGACATAGTATCAGCGGGATGCATGTAGGTGACCCATAGGAGTAGCTGGTCGGGGAGCATGGGAGGCACAAAAAAAATAATTATTTGTAGCTGAGAAAGGCACACTGAGCCTAAAATAATTTCCAGGTGCATTCTAGGAGCACAGGGAGGGTACATGACATACTGAGGATCACACAGTATGCAGTTGGTGGTTGTGGGATTCAAACCTAGATCTGCTGGGTCTCCAGGTCCACAGCTCTGAGCTCTAACATCTCGGCTAAACTGCCTCCCTTTTTCCTCCCAATTTTATTGGAAACTTCAGCAGCATTAGGTATTAACGACCACATCGAATTTCAGCTTGTTTGGTGGCATGCACAGTTATGAGAGGAACCATATTGTAATGGTTCTGGTTGTACTTGATGGATAAAGAACCGGGGGTAGAGACGGATGACTGCTCATCATCAACTCTGTGTGACCTTGAGCAAGTCACTTAACCTCCATGTGCTCCCAGGTCGCTCCTGTAAAAAAGCTTTCAGCTTAGTGTGCTATACCTGGTTAAACAACTAAATAAAAAAAAAAAAAAACTCTGGCACTTTGTTATGGCATTCTCAAGGGATTAGTATTGACCCCATTGCTGTTCAGTGTCTATAAGCTGCCACTGGGAGGAATCAGAAAGGAATATGGTTTGGAGTATCATTGTTATGCTGATAATACCTGGATATACTTCTCAGTCCTATAGAACCCTTACATGGCATTCCCAAGAGCATCCTTGGAGGCTCTATAGAGTTGGATGGTGGAAAGCTGACTGAAGCTTGACTTAGACAAAACAGAGGGATTAGGATGAAATAAGAATGCAAGAGACGTGCCCTGTAGTCTGTGGTTCCTTGTGGTAAATAGCGTGGGGCTTCAACATTGTGTGACAGTATACAATCTGGATGTCCTCCTAATGAGGATATCAACCATGAGGCACAGATATTTGTTGTTATCAGTTTGGGTTTATACCAACTTTGAACTGTGGCCAGTTGTGTTCACTGCCTCCTTCATAAGACCTTGCCCCATTTAGGCCCTCAGGGAGAGGACCTGGGTGACGAGCAGTAAGTCTGCTGAAAGATAGAGACAAACAACAGTTTGTGAGTGGGAAGTGAGTGGTATGTGTTAACTGAAGAGTAAGTGTTTAATTTGGGCCACCGAGAGGTGCATGTGAAGGATAATATACTTAAGTGGACAAGCTAAAAAGTCAAGCTTGGGGGCTGGAAAAGTTCTAAATCAATATTAAGGGCAAGGTGATTAATTCTAAATTTAATTTTAAAGTAAAGTGTTAATAACTCTAGCGTCAAAAGGCCAAGTGTCTGCACAGCAGTCACGGATTAAGAAGATAGCTGACACTAGTTAACAGAATCATTGAGCAGAAAGCACACTATGCTCTGTAAGCCAGAAATTCAGGGATTCAGGGTGGAGGCAAATTGTATGGTTGACGAGACATAAATTGCCACACCTCCACCCCTGCCTGTTCTGTCTTGCCGGGATATAGTATAACCAGGGATGGAGAGAGAGGTGTCAGCTGTTTTTTTACTTAGCCAAGTTTTGATAAGGATGATAATATCAGGGGCAAGGGAGAGACAGCTAGTGGTTGGAGAAGTTCTAACTTACGGAGTAGACTACGTATATTTAGGTGTAAAATTTTTAACCCACGGGAAAGGGCAAAACGCAAGTTATGGGATAGGCCAGCAGTTACAGGTGCTGTTAGTGGCGCACCCAGGGGGCACAGTCCTGGATTTGGGTTGATGTCACCAGAAGATGAGAGCAGGAGTGCGATGATCATGAGGTGAATTTTTGCACTCTTGTACCAGGGCGGAGAGCTCGACAGACATGTAAAGGGGGGGAGGGGGGTGTTAGTAGGCAGCCCTAAAAGAAGTTTTTCTAATTTACATCTCCAGAACTCTGCTGCCTGTGAACAAGAGCTCATCATGCATTGCTACTTCAAGTACAGCACACAGAGAAATGAGGCACGCAGTGCAGAAAGCAAAAGGAAGATAAGCACCTGCACATGCTCGATATGGAACGCATGCACAGTCTAGTCTTATTGCAGCACTATTTTCATTTCTGTTTCATGACAAAACCATAAACCACATAGAAGAGCCCATCACAGGACGTTGAAACATAGAAACATAGACTTAGTAGACTAGGGAGGGGCTGTGGACATGGCCTACCTAGACTTTAGCAAGGCATTTGACACAGTCCCACACAAAAGAGTAATATTCAAAGTAACCAGCCCAGGAGTGGGTCCCAGGGTGGTAGCCTGGGCAAAACATTGGCTGGACAACAGGACACAGAAGGTAATTGTAAATGGAATCCACTCTGAAGAAAGAGGGGTTACTAGTGGGCTATCGCAGGGTTCAGTATTGGGTCCAGTCCCAGTCCTTTTTAATGTCTTCATAAGTGACATTGCAGAGGACTGGAAGGAAAAGTATGCCTCTTTGCAGATGACACAAAGATCTGCAACAGGGTTGATAAACAGGAGGCGTGGAAAGGATGAGAAGGGACTTGGCAAGGTTGGAGAATGGTCAGAAGTATGGCAGCTAGGATTCAGTGCAAAGAATGCAAAATAATGCACCTGGAAACAAAAACCCAGGGAAGAATACACAATATGGGGGAGGTAGTAACAACAAAAAAGGAAAGGGACCTGGGGGTAATCATATCAGATGACCTTAAGGTTAGCAAGCAATGTGAGAAGGCAGTAGGGAGGCTGGAGGTATACTGGGATGCATAGGGAGACATCAGCAGCAGAAAACAGGAAGTTGTTATCCCTCTGTACAGACAGTTGGTGAGACCCCATCTGGAGTACTGGACGTCAGTTCTGGAGACCCCATCTCCGCAAGGACATAGACAGGATAGAGGCAGTCAGAGGAGGGCAACTAAAATGGTGCAGGGTCTGCAAGAGAAGCGTATGAGGGAGACTAAAGAGGCTTAATATGTATACCTGTGAAGAAAAGAAGGGAGGGGACATGATAAAACTTTTAAGTACCTCAGTGGAATCAACAAAGTCCAAGAGGTAGCATCTTTCAGAAAAAGAGGCGTGCAAAAACAAGGGACACAATTTAAAAAGATGGAGAGGCAGTTCAGGGGCAATGTGAGGAAGTGTTATTTCACAGAGAGGGTAGTGGGCGCATGGAACAGCCTTCTGAGGAGGTTGTGGGGTCTAAAACTGTAGGAGAATTCAAGAATGCATGGGATAGACATAAGGCAATTCTTGTTGAGGGTTGGAAGAAATAGGCTGTTGATTAACTAGGATCTGCGGCCTATCCTGTAGGTAGGGAAATGGGCAGACTAGATGGGCCAAGTGGTCCTTATCTGCCGTCAAAGTCTATGTTTCTATGTTTCTATGTTTGACGGCAGATAAGGACCACTTAGCCCACCCAGTCTGCCCATTTCCCTACCTATTGGATAAGCTGCAGATTCTAGTTAACCAACAGCCTACTTGCTGCAACCCCCCACTATAATTGCCTTATGTCTGTCCCATGCATGTTTGAATTCCCCCACTGTTTTAGACCCCACAACCTCTCCAGGAAGGCGGTTCCATGCGTCCACCTCTCTCTCCATGAAAAAGAATTTCCTCACATTACCCCTGAGCCATCCCACCTCTAACTTTAAATTGTGCACCCTTGTTCTTACACATCTCTTTTTCTGAAAGAAGCTACCCTCCTGGACTTTGTTGATTCCCTTGAGGTACTTAAAAGTTTCTATCATGTCCCCCCTGTCCCTCCTTTCATCAAGGGTATACATATTAAGCTCTCTCAGTCTCTCTTCATATGGTTTCTGATGTAGACTCTGCACCATTTTAGTTGCCCTCCTCTGGACTGCTTCCATCATGTCTATGTCCTGCGTAGATGAGGTCTCCAAACTGCACGCAGTGCTCCAGATGGGGTCTCACCAACTGTCTGTACGAGGGATAACCATTTCCTTTTTCTACTGGATGCCCCTCCCTATGCATCCCAGTATCCTCTGGCTCTCCTTACTGACTTCTCACATTGCTTACCCACCTATAGGTCATCTGATATGACTACACCCAGATCCCTTTCCATTATTATTGTTGTTAGTACCTCCCCTGCTATTGTGTACTCTTCTCCTGGATTTTTATTTCCCAGGTGCATTACTTTGCACTTCTTTGCATTGAATCTAAGTTGCCATATGTCTGACCATTCCTCCAACCTTGCCAAGTCCCTTCTCATCCTTTCTACCCCTTGTGTATCAACTCTGTTACAGATCTTTGTGTCATCTGCAAAGAGGCATACCTTTCCTTCCAGACCCTCTGCAATGTCACTTATAAAGGCGTTAAAGAGGACTGGACCCAGTACTGAGCCCTGAGGTACTCCACTAAGTAACCCCCTTTCTTCAGAATGTGTTCCATTCACTATTACCTTCTGTGTCCTGTTGTGCAGCCAGTTTGCTTCCAGGCTACCACCCTGGGACCCACTCCCAGGCTGGCTAACTTGATTATTAATCTTTGTGGGGACTTTGTCAAATGCCTTGCTAAAGTCTAGGTAGGCCATATCCACAGCCCCTCCCTGGTCTATTACTTTGGTCACCCAATCAAAGAAATCGATTAGATTCGTCTGACATTACCTTCCTGCTGTGAATCCATGCTGCTTTGGGTCCTGTGCCCCACTGGCCTCTAGGTACTGAACAATTCTTTCTTTCAGAAGTGATTCTATCATTTTCCCCACCACTGAGGTCAAACTAACAGGTCTGTAGTTTCCTGCTTCTGCCTTGCTCCCACTTTTGTGAAGGGGAATCACATCTGCCCTCCTCCAGTCCTCAGGTACCGCCCCATCTTCCCATGATTTGTTAAAAAGTGTGATTAGTGGTGTCACTAGGTCCTCCCTTAGCTCTTTTAAGATTCTAGGGTGAATCCCATCAGGCCCCATTGCTTTGTCCACCTTGAGTTTTAGGAGTTCTTTCAGGACTCTTTCTTCTGTAAATGGACTGGCGTCAACCCCACTACCCAGAGTGCTTCTATTGTTTGGTTTACGTAACTCCTATTCCTCTTCTTTTGTGAATACCGAGCAAAAGTATTCATTCAGTGTATCTGCCTTTTCACTGTCTCCCTCCGCCCACCTTCCCTCTCCTTTATTAATCTTCACTATCCCTCCCTTAACCTTTCTATGCTCCCTAATGTACCTATAAAAGGTTTTATCCCCCTTCTTAACTGAGTTGGCTATCTTTTCCTCGGTTTGGGCCTTTGCTTTTCTGACTGCCTTCCCGCTTCTTTCTGCTTTAATTGATACAGTTCCCTGTCGTGGTCCTTCTGTGATTCCTTATACTTTTTGAATGCAGCCTTTTTCTCCTTTTTTAGGGAGTAGACTACGTATATTTAGGTGTCAAATTTTTGGGTTGGATTGAAAGGATACTCTAAACATGTGATACCATGATGTTGGGGCATCCATAGCCCAGTCTTACAGCTGGCATAGTCTCCTGGATCCTAGTGCCTGCTAATGCTTTTTCACTAGACGCCTGTCCCAAGGACAGGCATATAAATGAAACTAGCCATCCCTGGGAGAAACTGGGTGTCTAGGACAAGCAGACAGGCGGTTATTTTGACCCTTGCAGACATTGAATAACCTGTGGCAAACTTGCTTTGCAAACAAGACCAGTGGAAGTTGGCTGAGTGGACACTGGGCTAACAGGAGTGATCCAGGTGGTTAATATCTTTTTTTTCTGAAATATGGCATCATGGGAATTTTAAAGTGCATTTCAGAGAAGTTGCATAACATATGCATTCATGGTCATAAACAGGTTGCTGTATGACCACTGTAAGTTGGTTTCAGCTTTCAAGGACAGAGTGCATATTTGAGGGGAACTAGGGAGTCTCCCAGATGCAGTGGTGGAAGAGTTATGGGCTGGGTCACAGGAAAAGGATAAAAAAGATCAATTCAAGTGTTAGAGACAAAGACTGGGTTAAGATAGCCAGACGTGAGGCAAGGGTGCTACATGATATGCACGAGCTGAGAGGCAGTAACTCTGAGACCGCTGTGGTTCTTGAAAGTGGTTGCTGAAAAAGGTAATTACTAAAAGAGTAGTATTCAGAAGGTATAAAGAGACACAGAGGGGGGAGGATAAGGAGGTGTATTGGGGAAACAGAGAGAAACGGGGAAAGCAGTAAGGAGTGAAAAGATGCAAAGTGAAGAGAGAACAGCCCAGGTGGTAACGAAAGGGGACAAGAAATATTTTAAGTATATAAGTGAAAAGAGGATGGCCAGGGGTGGGACTGTGCAGAGGGGGACCAAGAAAAGGCAGATATCCTGAACAAATACTTTTGTTCAGTGTTCACAGAGGAAGGAGAAGGGGAGGAGCCACAAAAAATAATTGAAGCTTTGGAGGGAAGGAGGTAGACACTAGTCCTTTTGGAAAGAGAGATTCCTGAAGGGATTCGCTAATCTGAAGGTAGACAAAGCAGGGTAGCAGGGAGGAGGCTTTCAATTATAGGCCAGAAGCACAGAACTGCACGGATGCCACATGTAAAAAATTGCTGGAGACACTACTCTTGTTGTACTCCAGCTGAGACAGCATAATAATGGAACATCAGGACCAGAATGCTGTCGGCCATCAGTGTTCTGGTCCTAATATTCCATCATTATGCTGCCTCCGCTGGAGTTATGAAATAAAAAGCACTATATACAACAAGAGTAGTGTCTCCAGCAGTTTTTCGCGTATGGTTCTTTGTTTCTGCAGTTGAGGAGGGTAGGCTTAAGGGCAGATTAGATGGGCCATGTTGTCCCCTTCTGCCATCAATTTCTATGTTTCTGTGACTTTTACCGACAGTGTTGCCTTTCCGTCTGAGTGGCCATCTTTGTTCCTGCCATGTCTAGGCCAGTCAGCCTGACATTGGTGGTGGGAAAGTTAATGGAATCACTGTAGAAGGAAAGGATTGTGGAATATATTGAATTCAGTGGGTTACAAGACCCCAGGCAGCATGGGTTCACAGGGAGGTCATGTCAAACAAATCTGATGGAGTCCTTTGACTGGGTGACAAAGGAATTAGTTCAGAGTGGTGCAGTGGACATGGCCTACCTAGATTTCAGTAAGGCTTTTGACACTGTTCCACATAGGAGACTAATAAGCAAGCTGGGTAGTTTAGGAGTAGGTCCAAAGGTGGTAAACTGGATAAGAAATTGGTTAGGAGATGGGCAACAGAGGGTGGTGGTAGACTGAGTTCACTCCGAGGAAGGGAGGGTGACCAGTGGGTGCCTCAGGGATTAGTGCTGGGACCGCCACCGGACTGTTTTAATGTCTTTATAAGTTCCTTAGGGAATTCAAATTTAGTGAAGCTGGTAATTCCAAGTTCCAGTACATTAAGAGCAAATCATTTTTTCAGCTATGAATGGAACTCCTTGCCAGCAAGATTTCGCTCGAGAGATGGAAAATTTCCGTTTGAGAGAACACTGGGGTCCAAAGATGTTTTTTTTTTTTAATAAGGGGCTTCACCATTGCCCTTTTCAGGACGAAGGGAAAAATCTTCTCCCTAAGAGAACACCCAAAAATCTCCACAAAAATCGGACCGGCTATCCCCCAGCACTCTAAAATAAGCCTGGCCAACCTGTAGACCCTGTCCCATTTTTATGCAGAAAAAGTTAAAAGCAAGGATCTGTTCTATCCTTTCCATTTCAGTCTCTTGTCTGTCTGATTGTGCAATCAAATTTTCTTGTGAGACTCAGGAACTGATCACTCTGACAGTCTCACAGTTCTCCCCTTCCCACTATCTCCCTGCTTTCATTTGCTGATTCTGTCTTTTCTTCCCCCTTGCTTATCTGTGGTTGTAAAATATATGTGGCTCTTTATGTGAAACTGGGATCCTCTGGTTTGAAAATGTATATAGTTTTATTGTTGAAATTATTGCAAAAAAACTGTTTGGAATGCAGGGGGTTAACCCTGAGATGCAGTTTGAGCTCCATAAGCTAATTTGTAGAGTTGTCAACAAGAGATTAGTTCTGGCACACAATGTTCCATTTTGTTGCACCTGCAAAGAAAGAAACTGACAAGAACTCTGATACAATTATGTGAGAAATATGTCTCTTAACAGGCTTAGGATGCAGAAATTAACTGCCAGGCATAGAATTCTTATAAAAAGAGAGCAATATTTTGTTACAGAGAGAGATAGATTTAGAGATAACCTCAGAGAAGGACTTTCATTTTGTTTGACCTGCCTGTGTAAGAGCTATTCTGCACAATTTTATTATTTTTATTTTATTGTTATTGAAAATAATAAAATGCTACTTCTGAATTTTATAACTGCTCCTGGTTTTCCTGTGCTTCCTGACCTGCACCTTGCGAACAGATGGTGTCAGACTAAGTGGGATTTACACTTTGCAAACTCTAAGCCAGGAGTTTTGTGCATGGGTACTAGACCTGGTACCAGGGAAGCATAGACGAAAGGTATGGATCCTGCAGCAGCAAGCCCAGAAGTGATTACCAGAAAAATGGCAGCCAAACTAGAAGCAGAAGCAAAAGTCCAAACTGAGGCTGTACAGCCAGAACCAGTGATGGAAGAAGAAGAAGGACAAGCAGGGACAGAACCTGAAAGCCTGCCTGCCTTCTTCAAATGGTGGTCTATACTACAAAGAGAGACAGAGAAACAGAGAAAAGAAGAGATGTAGTGACAGGAGCAGCAGAGAAGAGATATAGTAACAGGAGCAGCGATGGCTGGAAGCTTTGTAAGTTATCAAATCTGGAGGATCTGGCACAGATCCAGCGGAGCAACAAAATACAAACGACTTAAAAGACATTAAACTTACAAAGTTGTGTCCCTTGGATGATATTGAAGCATACCAGACAACTTTTGAGGGTTGATGCAGCCAGCCAGTAGCCAAAGCAGCAATGGGAAATCAGGCTGGTACCTTACCTGTCAGGTAAAACCCAACTTGCCTACAGCAATATGAACACTGCACAGTCAAAAAAACTATGACCTTGTGAAAAGAGAAATCCTGAAAAGATATGATATCTCAGGAGAGACCTACAGGCAAAGGTTCCAGTCCCTGAAGTACCACTCGGTCGATATTCCTTGAGACATCTTCACCCGACTTGGAGAACTCCTCATTAAATGGCTCCAACCAGAGGGCAAAACAGTCCCACAGCTCATCAACAGATTTGCAGTGGAGCAATTCATCAATATGCTTCCTGCAAACGTGCAGCTTTGGGTAAAAGAACACCGACCAGAAAGTTGGGAAAAGCTGTTTCTTTGGCCGAGGACTATCTGATGGCCAGACAGACCGTGCAGCAGTGAAGTAACAGCCAAGGACCTGTAAGACCCTCTTTTTCCTGTTTAACTCCAGGTTAGATAAGAACTCTGGTAGGGGTAACAAATTCGCACCCAAAGACTTTACTTGCTGTAACTGTAATAAGCCAGGCCATACTGCAAGAAACTGCCGTAAAAATAGAGGGTGACACTGGAGCAGATTTGGCCTTAGCCAATTAGTGCAAGTATTTAACAGATGTCAAGGTGGGAGATAGACTGTGAAGGGACTTATTGATTCAGGAAGCAGACAGACCCTAGTGCATGTTGAAGTGCTGGGAAAACATTGTGCAAAAGGGCCAGGTACTGGTGTCATCTGCAACCACGGGGACACGCTATATTATCCCACCACCGAAGTGACTCTAAATATTAATGGGGTGTCACACCAAATGAAAGTAGGGGTAGTACCTAAGTTAACTGTACCTGTGATTATTGGAAATGACTTTCCAGGATTTACTGAGTTAATCTCAGAGGAAGTGATGCCTGCAGTTTCAGCAGCAGTGGTAAGAGCACAGGGGAAAGAAAATCTGAGATGGTGGAGACACTTTTCCTTTTGGTGACTTTGATGTGGACTTGTTTGAGAACAACCCCAAGATCCGAAAAACCAGGAAAGAAAGAAGATGCCTGAAAAAATAGTGGCAACAAAAGATTGACGAACATAAAGTATAGAACTGAGTTGTTACAGATAGCACAAGATAGTCCTATGGCTGGTCACTTGAGAAGGGACAGCACCCTTGCCAGATTGCTGTACAGATTTTACTGGTCTGGAATTCATGAAACTGTTGCTACGTACTGCATTTCTTGTGCTGAATGTCAGAAAGTAGTCCCAGTGACTAAAAAAGACAAGGTGCCCCTGGTGCCCCTACCCTTGATGGACGTGCCTTTTGAGAGAATTACAATGGATGTGTTTGGCCCCTTAGACAAAAGTAAAAAGGATAATCGATTCATTTTGGTAGTATGTAACTATGCTACTCGATACCCAGAAGCAGTTCCTATGCGCACTGTCACAGACCCAAAAGTGGCAGAAGAACTAGCCAAAATTTTCAGCAGAGTGGGCATACCTAAAAAGATTATTACTAACCACGGTAGTAATTTTTGTGCTGCATTACTGAAGTAGCTGTACTGACTACTCGGTATCTCTGCCATAAGAACCTCCCCTTTTCACCCTCAGGCAGACTGTCTTGTTGAACATTTTAACCAGACTTTAAAATTCATGTTAAAAAGGTTTGTGAAAGGTGAAGGGAAAGATTGGGACCAATACTTATCTTACCTGCTTTTTGCTTATAGAGAAGTGCCACAAGCCTAAACAGTTTTTTTCACCATTTGAAATGCTGTATGGTAGACAACCTAGAGGGCCACTAGATGTAATAAAAGAAACATGGGAAGATAACCCCACTCAGAACAAATCAGTTACATCTTACATGTGTGCTGTGAGAAAGAAACTGGCAAAATATGTTGAAATTGTCCATAGTAACCAGGAAATCAGCAAAAGGTGTATTATGTTCATGGGGTAAAAGAAAAATAATTTGAGCCAGGTAAAAAAGTCTAGCTACTGTTACCCACTACAGAAAATAAACTGTTAATGAAGTGGCAAGGGCCTTATAAAGTGCTTTGATGTACTAGTACAGGTAACTATGAGATTGAGACCCCTGATAGGAAAAATCTTACTAAGATATACCATGCTAACCTCCTGAAGGAATGGGTTGAAAAAACCACCAAAGACTGCTTTGTTAGTTTTACCAGAAACTGCTATGGAAGATATTGATACAGCTTATGACAGGCTGAAACAAACTGTAACTTATGATGCTGTAAAGGTGAATGTTTCCTTAACCTCCAAACAAACCACAGAAATTCATCACTTAATAAAGACATTTAATAGTACATTTACCACTGTGCCATGCCAAGCAAAAGGGGTTGATCATGTAATAATGACAGGGAATGCTCTCCCTATCAGACAAAAGATATCTACATTACCAGAGCAGTTAAGAGCAGATGTGGTTAAGGAAATGCAACAAATGAAACAGTTGGGTATTATCGAAGAATCGAGACATGCTTGGTCATCACCAATGGTGATTGTAAATAAAAAAGAAGGGGGTGTAAGAATCTGCCTTAATTTTAGGAAACTTAATCAAGTATACACATTTGACAGTTATCCTATGCCCAGGGTAGATGATTTGCTGGGCAGACTGGGGAAGTGTCAAGTACATCAGTACCCTCGCTCTCACCAACGGTTACTGGTAAATTCCCCTAGCTAAAGAATCCAGAGACAAAACTGCTTTTACTAATCCTGTTGGATTATGTCAGTTCACTACCATGCTGTTTGGTTTACGTGGCGCACCCGCTACATTCCAGCGGTACATGGATGTAATTCTAGCCCCTCACACTGGTTATTGTGCTGCTTACCTGGATGATGATGTGGTGTACAGTCCAGACTGGAAAAGCCACCTAGAACACCTATGAGCAGTTATCCAATCTATCAAAAATGCAGGTCTGACCATTAATCCTACCAAATGTGCATTGGGCATGCAAGAAACCAGATATTTGTGTTATGTTTTGGGAAATGGAGAAGTAAAGCCAGAGATTTCTAAGATAGAAGCTGTAGCTAACAGTCCTGTCCCTAGAACAAAGAAATATGTCAGGTCATTTTTAGGGCTAGCTGGTTACTATTGGAGATTCGGTCCCAACTTTGCCCAGTTAGCTACCCCCCTCACTGAACACATGAAGAAACGATACCCAAATAATGTGGAATGGTCCCCAGAGTGTGATGCGGCTTTTTGGGCCATCAAGGCTGCATTGTGTTCAGCCCCTGTTTTAAGAAGCTCAGACTGTGAGAAACAATTTTTGTTACAGACAGATGCATCAGAGGGAGGCCTAGAAGCAGTTTCCAGTCAGAATATAAATGGGAAGGGGCATCCTATTCTATATATCAGTAGGAAATTGCACAACAGAGAGAAAAGGTACTCCACCATTGAAAAGGAATGCCTTGCAGCAAAGTGGGCCACGGAGTCCCTTAGGTTTTATTTGCTAGGAGCTGCCTTTATACTTACAACCAATCATAATCCTCTCTGTTGGCTTAATCAAAAGAAGGATAAAAATTCCAGAATCACACGGTGGTACCTGGCACTGCAACCATTTAAATTCCAAGTGATGCACAAATCTGGAAAAAAAGAATGTCAATGCTGATTTTCTGGCAAGATATGGATCAGGAATTGAGAATTCTGAAGGTTGAAGCTGTTTGCTATACTGATTGTTATGGAAAAAGGGATACTACATATGCGCAGAACTATAAAGGTTATAAAATAATGTTGGAAGACAAAAGAAAGTTTTGGAAACACAAAACAGGTTCCGTTTTAAAGAGGGGAGTATGTGACATGATTGAAGAATTTGTTATACAGAAAGAGTTAAAAGCAAGGATCTGTTCTATCCCCTCCTTTTCTGTCTCTTGTCTGTCTGATTGCACAGTCAGATTTTCTTGTGAGACCTCAGAACTGATCACTCCGACAGTCTTACAGTTCTCCCTCTGCTGCTATCTCCCTGCCTTCGCTTGCTGTTTCTTGCTATTTTTATCTTTTTTTCCCCCGTGCTTGTCTGTGGTTATAAAAATATATGTGGATCTTTATGTGAAGCTGGGATCCTCTGGTTTGAAAATGTAAATAGTTTTGTTGTTGAAATGATTGCAGAAATTAATTTGGAACTTAGGGGGTTAACCCTGAGATGCAGTTTGAACTCCACAAGCTCATTTGCAGAGTTGTCAACAGAAGATTAGTTCTGGCACACTTTGTTCTATTTTGTTGCTCCTGCAAGGGAAAAAATTGACAAGAACTCTGATACATTTTATGAGAAATAGGATGTCTCTTAAGCTCAGGATGCAGAAATTAGTTGTCAGCCAAAGACTTCTTATAAAAAGAGAGCAGTCTTTTGTTAGAGAGAGAGAGAGATTTAGATTTAGAGAGAACCTCAGAGAAGGACTTTGGTTTTATGTGAACTGCCTGTATAACAGCTATCGTGCACAATTTTATTATTTTTATTTTATTGTTATTGAAAATTATAAAATGCTACTTGCAATTTTATAACTGCTTCTGGTTTCCCTATGCTTCCTGATTTGCACTTCCATGACACAGCCCAGAGTCCAAAATGCAGTAGGTAGGGAGCAGTCCTGAAACTATATGGAGGACATTATCCACGAACACAGACTCAAACTCTTCCCATAAAGACGGAGCACTTCTGTCCATCATAGACTTGGCACGGTCGGTCAGTAACAGGCTGCTTGTGGATATCTCAGTCCGGACAGAGGACACCTTGTCCAGGAAGAACCAATTAAACTCCTCACATTTATCTGTAGAAAAACCTCTGCTGGACTGCAGACAGGTATGATTTAATAATCTGTCCACAGTATTGAAGAGCTGAGCTGGTCATTTTCTTTCCAGCAGCAATCACCCCTGACAGGAACACTGACTTTTTCAGAGTGATTGCCCTCTGATACTCATCATAATAAAGCTTCTGCACCAATTTATCCTCTTCAGGGCGAGATCCCTGCCAACAGTGCTTCAGCCTCCGCCCCTCTGTCTTCAGCCTCCCCAGATCACCATCAAACCATGGTGACCTGTGGTGGGAAATCAATGGGCAGACATGGAGAGATGCTAAGGAGTCAACCACAGTGGTAAGAGCCATATTCTCACTCCAGAAATCCCTCAGTATGCTTGGCTAATGCAGTTGTGCCAGCTGGGTTCAGCTGCCCCGGAGGTGGATTTTATGCTAATGATGCCCAGGAATTAGCCTAACAAGGTGCAGTAGGAGAGTGCTGCCTGTAGCTGGAGCTGTAAGTCAGTCAGAGTCATTTTTCCGCTGACTGGACAAGTCTGCCCCGGATCTCTCTCTCTTCAAATCTTTGCTTGACAAACTTACTTTCTTTTGAAGTCAGTATATTCTTAAAGTTATTGCTGCCTTTAGCGTTTTTTATTGTTTTTATTGTAGTTTTGATGTGTTTCCATGGTTCCCTTTGGTTCTTTGAAATCGTGGATTTTTCTTTCATAGCGGTTATACCTGCGGTTCCCGTGTGTTTTTTTCCTGACTAAAAATACAGTTCCTGAAATATTTTACATTTTAATAGTATTTTTATTACGGTGCCCTACATTTGAATGGAACTGCATTTTCCATTACTTTTTTCTTTGTTTTTATTCTGTGGGGAACCATTTCTAACAGTTCCACAGCACTTGTAAACTGACAGAACGTTTACATTTTTCCCTTTCAGGAAACCATTTTTTCAAGGTCTTCTGAGGAACTGGCATGTCAGATAGACCCAAAAAGAGGACTGGACACACTGGTTTTAAACATTGTATTTACTGTTCAAAAATTGTGGCCAAGGCAGATGGCCACAACCTTTGTCTGAGTTGTTTGGGTCTAGCCCATATTTTAACTGACTTTAAACTTTACACTAAAGTTTGTTCAAAAACAGTTAAGAAAAGAGCCAAAAGGTTGGGAATAATGGCTTCTCAATCTGCCTCCCCCTCTAATAAAAATTTAGAAGAGGTGTCCTCCTCTCATCAAAAGCCTAAAGACAGGTCTTCCAAGGAACCCTTAGAAAATAAGTCTGATAACAATAATAATGACCAAGCCAAGAAAAGACATACTAAGCAGGTTTCTGATCCAGTGCCTGCTAAAAAGAAACAAAAAGAAAAATATATCATTGCCCTTCCCACTGAAAAGCAAAGGGAGACATCAGTGCCACAACAATATACTGTATACCCTTTGTGGAGGAAATGGCTAAGGCTTGGCAATTGTATCAAACCTTCCAGGCTGCGGGCAACCTCCTTAACATCCCAGCTGGTCCTACACCTATTCCCTCTGACCTGGGCCTTAGCCAGGGTGTTTTCTTTGAGTGAGGTGATGATGAAGAGGAAGGTGAACCCTTGGAACCAGATGTTTCCCCTGACCAAGAGTTTGGTTCTCCTTCCAATTGCCAGAAGGATTTCTCCTCTCACTATACTTTTGTCCATGATATGGTGGGCACTGTGGATCTCTCTGTCCAAGAGACCACTGAAGGAGAGGAGGCAGACTTTCTTGATATGATGGGTTGCCCTCCTCCTAAAAAGCTACTCTATCCAATCCATAAGTCCCTTCTGCAGTGCTACTTTCAAACTACTTCAGAATCCCACCTGTATCCATGGGTGGATAAGAAAATAGAGAAAAAGTACCAGCTAGAGAAAACTAATGCTGCGTACCTCTGCATACACCCTGATCATGAAGGAGTGGTACAGGCTCCAGCCTGTGATAAAGCTAAAGTGCCTCTTTCTTCCCAACCTCCAGTGAAAGAATCTAGAAAGCTGGATACCATGGGTAAGAAATCTTACATCACTGCCTCTGCTGCTTCACCTCTCTACATACATGGCATACACAGCTCAATACCAGAAGGCTGCCTGGAACTGTCTTGGCCATTAGCCAGCAAGCCCCGGACAGGGTGGCCCAGGACCTGGCAGAAACTGTAAAAACTGCCTTGGAAGCCATAAAATATCAGTTTCATATGGCTGTGGATGCCAGTGACACTGCCTCCAGGGCTATGGTTCAAGCCATCTCTCTCAGGCGATGTGCCTGGTTGAGAACCACTAATCTCTCCCAGGACACCCAGACTAAAGCTATGGACTTCCCCTGTGAGAACAACTCTCTCTTTGGGGACAAAACAGAGGCATACAGGAAAAAGGTGGAGGAATCCAAAACCACCTATCAGAGCAATTCAGCTAAAGAGAAAGCCTCTGCTTCCTACAAGCCCCAAGGCAGAGGGGGAGAGGTAGGGGTTACTATCCCAAGACCTTTTATCCTATGCCAATGCCCATACCCTTGAATTACTCTCAGATGAGAGGATTCTTTATGGGGAGAGGTAGAAGGGCTCAGAAGTGTGCTGATCCTACCCTTCTATCAAACTCCAGACTAAACAAAATCTCTGACTGGGAGGCCAGGTTGCCTCCCCTCCACCAGTAGGAGGAAGGCTGACCCACTACCTCCATCAATGGCAATGCATCACCACAGACAAGTGAGTGCTGGAGGTGGGTCGAGGACTTACCCTGCAGTTCAAAAAACTTCCCACTCAGTAGGGCCACAGGAGTCTAAACCCTCTAACTCCCACAGAAAGAATTCTGCTGGAGTTTGAGGTCAAAGCTCTCCCCTCAGCAAAGGCAGTGGAAAGAGTTCCTTTCTCCCAGTATAGGAAAGGCCTCTATTCCAAATACTTTCTCACCCAAAAGAAAAATGGTGACTGGTGACCCATTCTAGATCTCAGGTACTTGAATAAGCACCTGTTCAGTCCCAAATTCAAGATGGTCACCCTGTCAGTGGTGATTCTGTCCTTACAGCAGGGAGACTGGCTCGCCTTTCTAGACCCAAGGGAAGCCTATTTCCACATTCCAGTCAGGCCCTCTCATAGAAAGTATCTCAGATTCAGACTGCCCTCTGGCCATTACCAGTTTGCAGCTCTGCTGTTGAACCTTTCTTTAGCTCCCAGAGTTTAAAAAAGAAATGCTTGGCAGTGGTGGCAGCCTACCTCATAAGACAGGAGGTGTCTGTATTCCCCATCTGAATGACTGGCTCATACTGGACAAGTCTCCCTAAAAGGTCAGAGACTCTCTCAGCCTCACACAGCACACTCTGGAGTCCCTGGGCTTCCTGATCAATGCAGAAAAGTCCCACTTCGAGCCAGCCCAGCTGCTGGAGTTCATTGGAGCAGAACTGGACACTCAGTTGGGCAAAGCCCTGCTCCCACTAGACAGGGTGCAAAACTTCCAAACCCTGGCATACTCGTTTGTCCTAGGCCAACCAAGGCCAGACAGACACACACTTCCTCAGGCTCCTAGGGCACATGGCCTGTACTACGGTTGTAGAGCCAGGTGCCAAGTTTCATATGAGGGACATCCAATACCATCTGAGGGCTCATTGATCTCAAAAGAAAGACTCTGTCAAAGCTCATTCCAGTCATAAGGACCCTACTGCAAGCCCTGGACTGGTGGAAGGACAAGGAAAACCTCGGGGAGGGAATCCCTTTTTAGCAAAAGAAGCCCTCCAGGGTGCTCAATATGAATGCTTCCCTCCTAGGGTGGGGCGCACACCTGGCAGACCAGTTCATAAGTGGGGTGCGGTCTCCCAGAGAGTCCAGGTGCCACATAAATCTCCTTGACGTCAGAGACATTTACCTGGCTATCAAAGCCTTTACCCCGCAGCTAAAAGATCAATCTGTCCAAATCAGGACAGATAACACCACTGCCTTGTTTTTCGTAAACCAGCAAGGGGGCACAAAATCCACTAAGCTCTGACGGAAGCCGTGAAGATTTGGTCAGTAGCCTATTCCCTGGCTATGCAGCTCTCTGCCATTCACCTGCCAAGCAAGGACAGTGTGCTGGCAGCTCCAGCTCTGGGCTCAGTGCCAATGGATGCTTTGTCTCTGGATTGGACAGTAAGGTTCCGTCATGCCTTCCCTCCATTTTCCCTTATTCTCATGGTCCTACTCAAACTCAGAAGCCAGCCAGCAACAATGATTCTGGTGGCTTCAGACTGGGCAAGGCAGCCATGGTACATGCTGCTCCTTGCCCTCTCGGTCAAATGGTCCATTCGACTGCCTTCAACCCACAGTCCCTTGACCCTGCCTCAGACGGGGGTACCATACCCCAACATAGAGTCCCTTTGCCTCAGAGCTTGGTACTTGAGGAGATAGAGTTCCCAGACTCTCAGTATTAAGAACAGGTCCTGAAAATCTTTCGAATGGCCAAAAAGCCAAGTACCAAAAAGACCTACACTTCCAAATAGAAGAGATTTTCTTTCTGGTGTAGAGGTAGGCACATTGACCCACTGCAAGCTAGCCTGTCTTCTATTCTAGACTATTTGGTACACTTACATGCATCAGGCCTTAGAGCCTCATACCTTAAAGTTCATCTAGCAGACTTTTCAGCTTACCTCTTTCCCGGCAAGGAGAAATCTGTAATTTCTCATTCCATCTTCAAGAAATCCTTTAAAGACCTGATGCACCTTCAGTCCCCACCTAGGGAACCTGTTCCCCCCAGGACTTGAACCTGTGTATAGCCAAGCTGATGGCGTCTCCATGTGAGCCCATGGTCATTGCAGACTTGAAGTGAGTCACTTCAAAAACTGTTTTCCTAGTGGCAGTCACTTTGGCCAGAAGAATTTCAGAGCTGCAAGCTCTCTGCACCGAACCTAACTACATTATCTCCCATAATGATAAGATAGTTCACAGAACCAACAGGAAATTTCTTCCCAAAGTAGTGTCTGAATTTCACCAGAATCAGTCCGTAATGCTTACTGTCTTTTTCACAGACAAATCCACTCCAGGGGAGCACAGGCTTCACAGCCTGGATGTTAAAAGGGCACTGATCTACTACCTGGAGCATACTAAGCAGCTCAGGGTCTCTCATACCCAGCTGTTCCTCACCTGTGTAGATAAGGGAAGGCTAGCCTTTAAGAGAACTATCTCTTACTGGATAGTCTCTTGCATCCAGTTCTGTTACAGTAAGGCTGACAGCCACCTCAAGGCCTCAGGGCCCATTTTACCAGGGGCACTGCAGCCTCTCTGGCAGCACAGAGGGACATACTGTACCTTTGCTTGACATCTGCAAAGCAGCTACCTGCAACATTGTACACACCTTCACGAAGCAGTATTGCTTGGATATGCAGTCAAGATCTGATGTCAAATTTGGCACTGTAGTCCTGCAGAACCTGTTTCCTAAGTAGGTTCTGTTCCCTCCTCCCAACTACACTGCTTTGTAGTCTGCATTAGTCAAGCATGCTGAGGGATTGCTGAGCTGAGAAGAAAAAAATACTTACCATAGTAATATTGTTTCTTCCAGGGGATCCCTCAGTATGCTTGACCACCCACCCATCCTCCCCTCACATAACCTGACTGAGAATAGTTCTGCAGTTCATGCCTTTGGCCAAATTTCATACTGTAGAGCTTTAGGATGTGTAATGTTGCACAGTTTTCCATGGTGTACATAGTTCACCTTGAAGGGAGTTCTCTTTCTTCCTTGTTCTTTTCTTTATTGCTAGGATAGTTTTGAGATTTGGGGCTTTTTGCCCCTCAAGCTTCAAAATTAATCTGACTGACAGCTCCAACTGTAGGCAGCACTCTCTTACTGCAACTTGATAGGCTAATTCCTGGGCATTATTAGCATAAACTCCACCTCTGGGGTAGCTGAACCCAGCTGGCATAATTGCATTAGTCAAGCATACTGGGGGATCCCCTGGAAGAAACAATATTACTATGGTAAGTAATTTTTTCTTGTAGCTGGCCATTGCTGCCTCAGCTCCCTTCAAACAAGCCGTCTCTGTGCCTGGGATGTTAAATGCTGTCAGGAGTTCTGAAGCTCAACATGGTGGTGGCTACTGCAGGGCATGAGCGCAGGAGTTCCCACAGTGCAAAGCTGTGGAGAGGGTAGTAAGGCAGCATGACAGCAAACCACAAATGATAGCAGACTCTATTTTGAGGTATGTCATAGCTAGTGGAGTGCTGGGACACCGGCCCTACACTTTTCTGCGAGGAATAGGGACTGCAGACATCAAGGACAACCACACTAACAGGTCAAAAAAACAGGGCTACCCAAGCATTGGTACAGGATGTAAAAAGACCACCACTGGCTGTAGGGTAACTCCAACAAAGTTTATTCACAAAAAGTTGAAAAGTAGCACTCACCCCTACCCCAGTTGCCAAATGTTTTCGCGCTGACTTGCACTATATCATGGCAAACCTGGCACCAGTTCAGTTCATACTTAAATAGGTTAAATTGGATCATATGACCCCAAATTCCCACGTTTAGTAAAACACTAAAAATAATACTTAAATAAAAATATATTTTAAATATTTTCTAAAAAAAACATAGAACCTAATGCCAGAAATAATATTAACAAACCCATTAAAACACATCGATAATTGGAATATATATGACAGAATGGGAGGGGGAGGGAGAGCAGGAAGGGGTTGAATAGGGGGGAAGGGGAACCAGGGAAAAGGAACAACCCACTTGACCACTCTGTTAACAGCCATCATATATACGTATTTACATAAACTTGGCTTTAGAAAAGGGCACAGTACCACATCTGCCCTCTTGGAATTTACCGCAGCCATCCACAGTTCCCTTGATAATGGCTGCCTTGTCGGGACAGTCTTCATCGATTTAACCAAGGCTTTTGATACCGTCCACCACAAACTGCTTCTGAACCAGCTCTCAATGGCTGGGCTGTCCCCCGACTCTACGGCCTGGTTCCAAAGCTACCTGTTAAACAGATCGCAATGAGTAAAGATTGCTGGTATTCTCTCTAATGCTGTGTCAGTCCGCTCTGGAGTTCCCCAGTGCTCTGTACAAGACCGCTCCTATTTTCCCTCTTCCTGAATAATCTCCCTAAATCCTGTCCAGAACAAATTATACTCTGTGCAGATGCTGCTGTAATTCTCTCCTCCCATAAGGACCCACACTCCCTGCAAAATAATCTCCAACTTGGTTTTGCATCAGCGGAAAACTGGTTCAGTACACAGGGGCTTATTCTCAACTATAAAAAAACTAAGACCATGCTTTTCTGTAACTCCCACAGCAAACACAGGTCGCCCCCCCCGATCATATCAAACCAACATGGGTCAACCCTCGAACAGGTTCTAACCTTCAAATACTTAGGGATCACTCTTCACAGTAACCTGTCCTACGGGACCCATATTGACAATGTTGCAAAGACTGCCAACATGCATCTTGCCTTCTCTACAGGCATAGGTCTAGCTTAACCCCTGCTGCCTTACGCGTTGTAATTCAAAGATCAATTGTCTCCATCATCGACTATGGCCTCATCATTTACGGATTGGCCACTTCAACGGCCCTCAGATGTATCTCTACTTCGCTCAACAAAGCCTGTCGCCTTATTACTGGGTCCCACCATCTAATCCACACATACGACCTCTACGCCCAAACTGGCTTGCTGCAACTATCCAATTGAATAAAATATCAAGCCTGCACTATGGCTAAGATCAGCACTATGGGCCTGGCCCCCAGGGGTACTATCTCCCCTCAGCCCAAGTAGTAACCCCTGCCACACTAGGGGCTCGGAATCACATCGCCTGTTGATCCCACTCTACAGAACCTCCCTGGGTCAGCGCTCACTTGCCTACCAGGCTCCTTGCTGGTGGAATAGCCTCAACACTGAGATCTCCTCCGCTCCCAAGCTAGGCCCATTCAAATTAAGGCTCCGGCTCCACCTCTCAGCCTCCAGCACCTGTGACTGCCATACCTAGCTGGCCCTCACAGCTATTTCCCGCAGTCCTAGACGCTTTGTCCCACTCTTGCACTTCTCTCCTCTTTCCCTACCTTCCTCTCTCACCCCCTTCCCCCTCCCGCCACCCTGCCCCACTACCTGCACTTCTCTTCTAGTTGACAACTGCCTCTGGCAAGCTCTCATCCCCTTTCAGCATCCCCCTCTCCTCTGTGATCCCTAGTACCTCTACTGGTACTATTCCTATATGTATTCCTTGCTTTATTTGCAACTGTATGTTAAATGTTTTATTCTCCCTAATTTTGCACTTGCTTTATTGAATATTGCATTTGTTCCACTGTGTACTATTGTATTGTCCAGTCTCTGACGTGAAACCTTTGTAAAAGAGCCTTGGCTCAAAGGTACTTGTAATCCTAGACGCAAATAAATAAATAAATAACTTCTAATGTGGACCATAAATACTATAAATATTCAAACTCACATCCACTATACAAGAAAATAGATAAAAGGAATAATAAATAAACAATCATGGAAAGCACAAATCAGCAACTAAGAGCACAGCAAATTCATTGTTTTCAAGCTGAAAAGAGCCATTTAATTAAGCTGGTTTTAGTGATTGTAAAGTGCACTGCCAGCAAGTCTCTCTCTGCAACAATTTAATGTTCAAGTCCCCCCCACCCACATATGTGAAATAAAACTTTTTCATGCCCCATGAAACGAAAAATATGTCCATCCCCACTGTTCATAATATGAAGGGCTAATACATATTCAGCATCTCTTCTCTTGATGGCCCTTTGATGTTCACTAATGCATCTTCTAAATGCCGTAATCGTCTTGCCCACATAAAATGCAGTACAGTTGTAGATAGCCAAATATGCCAGACTTTCTGTGCTGCAAGAGATAGAATCACGTACTGTACTTCTGTCCTTTTTATTGTAATCAGGTGAACAGAACAGTTACCTATCTGAACGTTTCCACAGAACTTACAGTTGCCACACTTTAAGTTCCCTTTTGGTAAAGGTAGTCTATCAAGGTTCTTTGGGTCAGAGGCCAGATGACTATGACTTATAAATATGTACGGTGGTCCCTCTTTATAAAGAACACTTCTAGAGCCAGCCAGTTTGTTCACTATTGCAGTTGTTCACTATAGCGAGGTGTTAATATGCCTAATTAGGTAACAATGGGAGCCGTCACAAGTGTTCACTATAGCAGAAATTCCTTTTAGAAGGGTTCACTATAATGAGGGAGCACTTTATATATGATGGCTGTTAATGGTGGTCAAGTGGATTGTTTCTTTTTCCCAGTTCCCCTTCTGTCATATACCATCTGATTACCATGTGTACTTTTAATGGGTTTGTTCATATTATTTCTGGCATTAGGTTATATGTTTTTTTTAGAAAATATTTAAAAATGTCTTTTTATTACGTATTGTTTTTGTGTTTTACTAAACATGGGAATTTGGTGTTATATGGCCTAATTTAGCCACCTGTCTTTTTGACTTGTTAGTGTGGTTTGAGTTGGCTCCAGACTTGGTTCTCCTGAGCTGCCACTTGGCTTGCTGCATTCAGACATCAAGACCACACTTTTGTGGGAGGGTACAGAGGAACTTTACTAGCCATCATGGTATATGTTAGCAAAATGACAAAGGCAGACCAGAGATCCTGCAGGATAGATTTAAGAAATTAGGCAGGGGTCTTAAGAGCATGATCTCTAAGGTACTGTTCCCTGAGATACAACCATTGCCATGCACACTGTCAGTAAAGCAGCAGGAAGGAATCCTACACGAGGATTGGCTCATACTGTAAGTGCTGACACCCAAATACAGTATTAGGTATATGCTGTACTGGTGTGCTGGACTTCAGATGAAACATTGAACCGAGGTCCCTTTTGCCCATCTCTGGTGCTGTCCTGGTGGGTGTCTAGGTGGAAGCAAAAAAAAAAAATAAATGCACTTTTCGCAAGAGTAAGTTTTTTTTTTAACTTTATTTTTAGTATTTCCTCAACTGACATAGAATTGATTTGCATAACATATGGTTTACAGTCCAAAGTATTTTAAACTTCAAGAACAGCACAGTTCCTTAATCAAAGGATAAGTGCATCAGCCATATTATAGTGTATGGTGAGGTTTCATTCAGCATGGAATTCCGTGCTCTGTAAAAAGTCCTTCTGCTGCACTAGTGATGTTCGTACTGCGGGAGAACGACTTTTCATTCTGCCATAGTAGGAGCATCACACAACAGTGCTCCTGACCAGCTGATTGCTAGTTATGCCACCATCGCTCATGCTTTAGTGAAGCCCATGGTCCGCTCACGCTGTAGTGAAGCCCATGGTGACTAGTGCTTTGGAAAAAAAAAAAGGCAAACACCAGTGAAAACCGAAGCATCAGATTTGCTTTTTTTAAAAAAAAGGTGATAAACAGCCTTAAAGCACAGAGAGATTGCGTGGTGGTGGTGGGAGTGTCAGGCAGAAGCAACTGAAGGAGCAAGCAAAGGGCACAGTGAGTAACTGAAATTATTTTCTGCAGCTGCAGGCTCAGTTTTATGTTTTCAAGTGTTATTGTAAAGTTTTGCAATACAGACATGCTGGTTTGTATTTGTCTTGCACCATGCACTATATAATGTGTGGCAAGGCTTTTTCCCACCTTGTGGTTACCTTAACGACGGGGGCACTCTGTCGTCATGGTAACCATTTGGTGGAAAAACAGTCTTGTTGTGTATGTGCTGCCATACATTATTCTGTATGTGGTACAACACTGGGAGAGATTTCAATATGGACAAAAATCACTAACCAAAATATTATTATGTTGAAGAAACAGAGCCCATGAGCAACATAACTTGTTCCTGAAATTATAATATTAAGAAATTAATATACTACAAAGTGATATAATAGAAAGTATGCATCCCATTAAGAGACTATGTAAATTCTAGGGTGTGGATAAGGTGCACTGTCCACACTTGTGGCAGTCTTCTTTTCCCCTTTAAATCTGTCTGGAATTTCTTCAAGGTAAGCTCCTCCCACCCACCCAGGTGGTATACTCCTCAACACCACTCAGTGAACTCAGACCTGCCTTTCTGCTGGAAGAGTCAGTTCTCCTCCTTTACAGCTCCATGCACAGTGTAGACCCAAAAGCTGTTTCTAACTTTGCCATTGGCATTTGACTTAGCTCCAAGTTTCTTTCACTTTCTGCTGTCTTCATGAAACATAGACTTTGAGGACAGATAAGGACTGCTTGGCCCACCTAGTCTGCCCATTTCCCTAAATATTGAATAAGCTGCAGATCCTAGTTAACCAAAAGCCTTCTTCCTCCTACCCCCATCAGAATTGTCTTATATCTGCCCAACATTCTTGAATTCCCCTATTGTTTTTTTTTTTTTTATATATATACATTTTTTGGCCCCTGTGAGCCCTGACAGGTGGTTTCGGCCCTCCGAGCGGAGGGATTCTCTCTCCAGCTCTGCTGCTGACTTACTAGGCAGCCCCAGAAATTCCCCATGGATTGCCCCCGCGGCGAGGCCATGGGGAGGTTGCCAGCTTCTTCCTCCCCCGGAGACCCAATCCAGACTCCAGGACTGCTCCGGGGGGGAGGGAGGCTATCATCAAGCCTGCCAAGCTCAATTTTCCATTTTTCTCCCGTCGCCCCTCCCTGCCGATGAACAGACGTCGGCTGCTAGCCTCCCGATCTGTACTGCCCTCCAGCCACCGCCAGAGGGCAGTCAGCGAGCAAGATGACTTAGTCTCCCTGCCCCCAAAAGAGGACAGCAGTCCTCAGGATGCTCAGTCCTCTCCCGTCCTGCTGATCCCCAGCGGCCCGAACTCGTTCCCGAACCTGGGTCGCCGACAGGAAGCAAGGTGTAGCGACCAGCACCTCAACCTCTAGCGCCACCAGGCTGACCCCCCCCCACTGTTTTTGACCCCACAGCCTCCTCAGGGAGGCCATTCCATGTGTCCACCACCCTGTCTGTGAAAAAAATACTTCCTCACATTGCCCCTGAGCCGTCGTCCCGGCTTCAAGCGTTGCATCACTTGCAACCAGAAAATGTCCCGGACGGACCTGCACTCATCCAGTATTTACTGTCTTGGGGCAGAGTATGACACTCAGGCCTGTGGCCTGTGCAAATCTCTCCTGCCCTCGTCACTCGAGGATCATTACACCCACCTCCTCCTTGGTTGGCTGGACACATGGGACCCCCGGTCTGTTAGAAGAATGTGTGTAAGGCAGTGTCTGTGCTGGTGGACTCGGCTACCCAGCTTGCAACCATGGATGAGGTGACGACCCAGGCTGTGGTGGATGCCTCCTCAGTATCCATGCTGCTCCTGGTTGAGGCCAGCATTGGGGCATTCTTCATGGGCACATTCAGAGAAATGTGCCAGTCTCTTCAGACATTCGGGAAGGGGCCTTCGTGAAATGACAAGAAAAAGGTGGAAATATACCACCATCGGTCGTGGGACTGGGACACAGCACTCTCTTTCTGCTTCCCATGAATCCATGATTCCCTTGGCCACTGGACGTTCGTCAAGTGCTCGGCTTCTACCGAACCAGTGTTGGTCGAGGTTCAGGCTGCTAGCTCCAAGGTACCCCTGTCGGGCTTGTTGGCCATGATGCAGGTCAACCAGGCAGTCGAGACATTTTCAACTTGGTCAACCCATTGTCTGAGGGAATCGAGGATGACTTAGTCCAAGACCTTTTTCAACCTGATCAACCCATTGTCTAAGGGGAATGAAGATGACTCGGTCTCAAGGACTCCAGTCCTTTTGACCCTTTCCCAGGAGGGTAGGGAGCAGTCGGTAGGTCAGACTGTTTCCTCCCAGGAGTTACCTCCTTCTGGGGTCCCACAGCAAGAGCTGGTGAGTGTGCTGTACATGGCCCCTCCACCTGCTTCTCCTCGCCATCAACGCTGCAGTTGTCAGTCAAGATCTAGGTCTCAGAGATCACAGTCAGATGACTCCTCACATTCCCGCACTTAACCCTTGGCCCGGAAGTGCCGTTGGCAGTCCTTTTCCTCTTTTATTATTTATTAGCTTTTGTTTACTGGGTAAGCATGCTAGACTAGGAATGCCTATTTTCAGGTACGACCCAGGAGATTACAAGAGCATGGTTTACAAAACAGTGCGAGGGAATTACAGCAATGTAAAATACAAGAAGTGAGCAGGGTGACACAAATAAACAGGTAGAGGTTGAACAGATAAGCATATTCATCGAGGGTAAGAACAAGCAAACAATAGTTACATTTCATGGAAATAATACAAGTGCAATTTGTCCAATTTTGAGGAAGGTGAGTGCTGAGGTGAAGGGCATGCAGGGTAGATAATTCCCCGTACTGGAGCTCAGAGGGGGTAGGGGACCAGGGAAGTGGAGGGTGCACACCAGGGTCCAAGCAGGGGTAGGGGATATCAAGCAGCCTTCTAACAGATACAGGCTGAGGCAGACTTCAGGTGCAACCAGAGGGTGCTCTTAAAGATGGAATGGGTGGGGATACATCTGATGGTTGCAGGTATGGTATTCCAGAATCTAGGGGCACAAACAGCAAAAGCACAATCACCTGACAGTGTACAAGTTTTTCAGACAAGGAGGGGGTGCAAATCAGCTGACCTTAGCTGGTAGGATGGTAGAGCCGGCCGAAGGAGTTTGGACAGGATGAGTGGGATGGCATTGCGGACGATTTTGTCTGTGAAGCAGCCCAGGATAAATGAGCGACAATTACCCTGGGACAACCAGTATAGTTGATTGTATAAATCACAGTGATGGGTAAGTCGAGGGACAGCAAGGGCAAATTGGCAAATATTATTATAGGCCACATTCCATTTAGCAAGGCTAGTTTTTGCAGTGAGGATAAAGGTTGTCAGCCCATAGCTGAGAGAGGGAAGGAATAAACCTTTAGCAAGGGCAAGCTGTGCAGCAGCAGTAAGGGACTCACGAGCCCAGTATGCATGTCCAAGCTTGATATTTGTTGCCCTGCAGACATTTTGAATGTGTAGAGACGGGTCTGACTGGGGGTCAGGAGTAACTCCCAGGTATCTAAAGGAGCACGCAGTGCCAACTGGGACACCATCAAGGCTTAAGACATTGAGTGGGACAGGACGCTGTTCGAGTTTGGCAGAGGAGCTGAAGAGCATGAGTTGAGTTTTCTTTAAGTTCAGCATGAGCTTATTTGTCAGGAGCCAATGTTGCAGTTCATTGAAGTCAGCTTGCAGATTGTGATTTATGGCACGGACATTACCTGAGTTAGCTAGGAGGACCAGTTCATCGGCATATAGGGTTGTGGTGCTCTGGGTAAGGACCATTGGGAAGTCATTGATGAAAAGAGCAAATAGAATAAGGCCCAGAATAGATCCCTGAGGGACACCGATAGTGATAGGAACAGGTTCCGGTAGAGCTCTGTTGTACTTAACAAGCTGTAGCCTGCCAGTGAGATAGTTGGAAAACCAGTTTAGAGCTGGACCAGCAACACCAAGGGAGTGAAGCTTGGTACTTGATTCACTAGATCAAAGGCCTGTGAGAGGTCCACAAAGGTAGCCCCAGTCAGCATACCTTGGTCCATGGCAATCCTAATATCAGATGTAACTTTAGCAAGGGCTGTACCAGTGCTATGTCTTTTATGAAACCCGTGCTGTTTGGGTGACAGTAAGTATGTTCAGACAGGTAGTCTGTCAGCTGGACTTGCACCACCTTTTCCAGTATCTTACTAACAGCAGACGGGGTGGCTATAGGACGATAGTTTTCTATTCATTTCCGGTTACCCTGCTTGAAAACAGGAACAACCTTTGCTGCTTTCCTGATCGCAGGAACAATTCTGGTGGTGAGGGAGAGATTAAGAATATGGGATATTGGGAGCGTAAGCAAAGGGGCCCCAATCTTTAGGAGTTTTGGTTCAAGTTTATCGTGACCAGCACTCATATGAGGAGAAAGGCCAGCGAGAAGCTTGGAGGTTTCCCTCACTGAGATTGTCTTAAGACAGAAAGATGAGCGAGACAGAGATTCTGGAGGGGAGGAATGGTTAGAGGTAGATGACTCCTCATTGTCAGTAGTAAACAGGGAGGTGGTGTATACCGAAAGATCGGAGAATTGCTTGTTAAAGGCATTGGCAATGGTAGTAGCATTATTGCAACTTCTACCATTGACAATCATATCCGTAGTATCACACTGGCTATAACCCTTGACTATGGTTTTACTAGTGCTCCAGAAGTATCGTGGGTCCCTGGCAGAGGATAAGAAGCCAGCCTTGCAGTATTCACTCTTGGCGTTACGTATGCTTTTGTGCAGATGTTATGGAGCCGCCAGTACTCATGGTAGTCAGACAATTCCTTAGAGGCTTTAAATTTACACCAGTGCTTATCGTGGGCTTTCATAAGGGAGAGCAAGTCCCCATGTAACTGTTTAGTGATAGTGCCTGTAACTCTCTTTCTGATGCGAGGGGCATGCTTATCCTGCAGAGAGGGGAGGATGTTTAGAAGGTTGTCAGGAGCACCTGTGACGTCCGTGGCAGAGAGTACTGGGGCCCAATCTGTGGTTGCAAGATCTTGAAGAAAGAGAGCAGAGTTAAAGTGGGAGAAGTCTCTCACTTGTATAATTTTATAGGGCACTTTGGGAGAGGAGACTCTCCAAACACAGTAGATGGGGGAATGGTCAGATATGGAGTCAGGAAGGATTCTAGATGCCAAGATCCTATCATGCCTGTTTGTCAGAAACCAATCAAGGAGTATTCCTTGACTCCTATTGGGGTGGTTTTGTGTAGGCTGACTGATGAGCTGAGTAAGGCCGAGGGCGCCAGCAGTGGTTCATACTGCTTGACATTGTCACCAGACCAGTTCAGATTGAAGTCACCACCTATAAGTACCTCATTTGAGGTGATTTTAGGGCTAATGCTATCAAGCAGATAGGAGTGCCCCTTGATACCCAGCTTTGGAGGGTTGTAAGTGCAAATAAGGTCAATTGTTTTGGCATTCCCTAGTAGGAGGAGCCCATGAAGGAATTTGCAGGTGGCAGAGGGGGGAGCTAAGTCATACTGGATTAGGGATATGTTAAGGTGACTTTTGTAGTATATCAAAAGACCAACCCCATGCTTCAAACAACATGAAGTCTTGCTGTATTCAGACATAATGCAGTTAGCCCCAGCACTTGAACTGCCCCGGAGAGGAAAGAGTTAACTCTATGCAGAAGCATAAAACATTGAGCTCGACCTCGGTTTTCAAACCTCTGTCTGTGGTACTTCCCAGTGTAACCGTTAGATTCTTTACTCCGCGTAACAGTGAAGTCGCTCCGGAGATTTCCTCTGCTCGGTTCAGTTTAAACCATATAATTTGTTGTTATTTTCAGATTTCCAGCCTCTGTCTACGGTACAGGTAGTGTGTAGATAGGTAGTGACTGTGTTTTATTCTGTGAAAAAGTTGGAAATTGTTCTTTTCTTCGTTTTTTTTCTGGTCAGTCTGGTTTGGAACCGACCCATTCTGTTTAAATTTATTTCTGGTATTAGAGTAGTGTTCCGGTACCGATCGGTTTCAAAAGAACCAAGGTTTTTTGCCGGTTCTTTTAAAAAGCCCATGACACGGTTTGTAACCGATCGGTTATTGTATTACCTGGCTTGAAAGCTGCAATAGAGTAATTTGTTAGGTTGGCCATGTCTGAGAAACCCAAGAAGAAAACCGGTCCCACTGGGTTTCAACACTGTACTGAGTGTGGGGAGGCCTTTGCTAAGGCTGACCCCCACCTCATCTGTGTTTATTGTCTGGGTTTGACCACCTCAAGTCAGACTGCCAAATCTGTAAAAACTTTCTTAAATCCACTCTAGACAAAAGACTGAGTAGGCTGAAGGAAAGGGAGGCCGAGAAGTCCGTAGATCCGGATGGCCAGCCCGGTTCGGTTGCGGCCGAACCTGAGGAGGTGCCTACTGACCTAGTCGATACCTCCTCGGGCAAAAGGAGAGCCGACCCCGAGGGGTCGGTTCCATCAAAAAAGAAGAGTAAGTCTGCCGGTTTGGATCCGCTATCGCACTCTCCAACCACGGATGAAATAGCCAAAGCGATTAGCATTGTTCAGTTGCTTAGACCGGTTCCATCCGAACCGGTACCGCTGGTTAGATGGTCGGTTCGGTTAGATCCATCTCCTCCAGATTATGATCCAGATGCTTTTTATGAGGAGTGGGAGGGAGACGAAGACTATCCCGAGGACGATGACGATGACCAGGGGGGTCTGGATGTGCCCGTTGGACCGGACATCTCCCCAGACAGGCCCTCAGGTGTCTCTCCTCCCAGGCTCTCTGAGTCCCCTTCACATTTTTTGTTCTACAAAAAGGTGGCAGAAACCCTGCAGCTTCCCTTGGTTGAAGCTGCAGAGGAGGATGAAGAGCCTGATTTTGTGGAAATGATGGACATCCCAGAGTCCAAAAGACTGTTTATCCCTCTTCATAAATCCTTGGGGAAACAGACACACAAAATTTTACAAACCCCTAATTCAGTTCCTCCTGTGGATAAGAGAATGGACAGGAGGTATTTATTATCAGGCTCAGCTTCGGAGTTCCTTTATAGTCATTGCAGCCATGTTGGGGTAGTGCAGGCTGCAGCCTGTGACAGGGCTAACATTCCTTTGGCTTCACACCCCGGATAAGGACTCCAGGAAAGTGGATGCCATGGCCAAAAAACAGTATTTGGCATCCTCTTTGGAACTCAGGCAGGCTACTTATACGGCCTACACAGCCAGGTACCAGAAATCCAGATGGGATACAGTTCTGGAACTGGCTAAACAGGCCTCTCCCCAGCTAGCCAAGGTGCTGGAGGAGGTGGCTGCTGATGGAATTGAGGCATCCAAAATGCAATTTCATGGTGCTGTGGACTCCAGTTATGTGGCATCTAGAGTCATGGCTACATCTGTGTCTCTCAGAAGACATGCTTGGCTCAGATGTACTAGCCTTTCACAGGATACCCAGACTAAGGCTATGGATTTTCCTGTAGTAGGTAACTCTCTGTTTGGGGAGCAAACAGAGGCTTACATGAAGAAAACGGATGAATACAGGACCACGTACAGGAGTGCACAGGCCAAAGAAAGGCAAGTCACTCCGCACAAGCAGCAGTCTAGGGGCAGGGGCAGGCCCTTTCAAAGGCCTTTTTACGAAGCCCAGGCCTCCTCTCCCTTCCCACAGAGGGTTTTTTCAGAGGGAAGGGCAGGAGGGGGATGAGCAGAGCTGCTCCTTCCTCCTCTCAGTCTAAGGCTACTGCCAGGCAGACACCCTGATGTGTCAGCCCAGGTCGACTCCCCATTTCCAGTAGGAGGCAGGCTGACTTACTGCTTCCAGGCCTGGAAGTCTGTGACCTCAGACAAGTGGGTCCTGGAAGTAGTAAGCCAGGGACTGGCCCTCAGCTTCAAACAATTTCCAAAAAAGAGGGCCAAGTCTTTTCCACCTGCATCACTCTCAGAAACCATTGCCCTAGAGGCAGAGGTTTCCTCTTTTCTAGCTCTCAGAGCTATAGAGAAGGTTCCTACTTAGCACAGGGGAAAAGGACTGTACTCCAGGTACTTCCTTACCCCAAAGAAAATAGGGGAGTGGCAACCCATCCTAGACCTAAGGTATTTGAACAAACACATTTCAGAGCCCAAATTCAACATGGTAACTCTGGGAATAATCCTTCCCTCTCTAAGGCCAGGGGATTGGCTAGCATCCCTGGATCTCAAGGATGCCTACTTCCATATTCCTATCAGGTGCTCCCACAAAAAATACCTCAGGTTCTAGTTGCCTTCAGGCAATTACCAATTCAGAGCTATGCCATTCGGCCTAACATCAGCTCCAAGGGTGTTCACAAAGTGCCTTGCAGTTGTGGTGGCTTACCTCAGAAGACAGGGTATCACCATCTTCCCATATCTGGATGACTGTCTCTTAGTGGGTCAGTCACCTTTACAGGTCAAGTCAGCTCTTCAAACTATCCAGGACCTACTCAGCTTCTTGGGGTTTCTTCTCAATCTTCCAAAGTCTGTCCTTGAACCAGTTCAACTTCTCACCTTTATAGGCATAGAGTTGGACACTGTACAAGCAAAAGCCTTCCTTCCCCTGGCAAGGGTGAAGTCCCTAGTGGATCTCACTTTCTCCTTTCGACCTCAGGTCTCCCGCCCAGCAAGACAGTTCCTTCAGCTCCTGGGCCACATGGCATCTTCCACGGCAGTGGTGCAGGGAACAAGGTTCCAGATGAGGGACATTCAGTTTCATCTAAGGTCTTTTTGGTCTCAAAAGAAGGATTCACTTACCAAACTGATCCCAGTGACTCAGACTCTGGTCCAGGCTCTCCAGTGGTGGCTGGACCAGGACAACCTCAGGCAAGGGGTTCCATTTCTCCCTCAAGTCCCATCAGTAGTTCTAACTACGGATACTTCTCTCCTAGGGTGGGGAGCCCACCTGGGAGCTCTGACAACTCAAGGGGTCTGGTCCCCACAAGAGTTTCTCCTTCATATCAATCTCCTGGAACTCAGGGCAGTTTTCCTAAACCCTGCAGAGCTTCTCGGATTCAAGTCAAGGGCAAGGTGGTCCAAGTCAGGACAGACAACACCACCACAATGTGGTACATCAGTAAACAGGGAGGCACTCAGTCCTCGGCCTTGTGCACAGAGGCCATGAAGCTGTGGTCTCTGGCCTATTCTCTTCAGACTTCTCTGGTAGCAGTTCACCTTCCAGGGAAGGACAACATACTAGCAGATGCTCTGAGCAGAATTTCGCAGGAACATCACGAATGGTCCCTGGATCTTCACATCCTGAAGGTCATCTTCTCCAAGTGGGGCACTCCAGAGATCTCTTTGCAGCACCGGACAATCATCAACTTCCTCTGTTTATGCCTTCCCTCCCTTCCCTATGATGTTCAGAATTCTGATCAAGATCAGGACTCAGCCCTGCACAGTGATACTGGTGGCTCCAGATTGGGCCAGACAGCCATGGTATCCTCTGCTGCTGTCCTTGTCAGTGTCACGTCCCCTGTCTCTGCCCAGGACATACAATCTCCTGTCCTCCTCCCAGGGGTGGATCTGGTACCCCAATCTCCAGTCTCTCAATCTCAAGGCCTGGCTCTTGAAGAGTTAGAATACGCAGCACTACATCTTTCTCAGGGAGTTCTGGATATTCTGAAGATCTCCAGGAAGCCTTCCACTAGAAAAACTTACAACTCCAAATGGAAAAGGTTCAGTATTTGGTGCTCTCAGAAAGGCATCCTGCCTGATTCTGCAGACATTTCCACAACCTTAGACTATCTAGTTCATCTGAATGGTCTAGGCCTTAGGCCTGCCACTCTGAAGGTTCATCTAGCAGCTGTCTCTGCATTCCTCTCAGCAGGGAAGGGCTCTTCCCTGGCATCTCATCCTGTTTTCAGAAAGTTTTTCGAAGGTCTGGTTCACATTAACCCTCCCTTTAGGGAGCCTACTCCGCCTTGGGATCTTAATGTCTGTATAGCTCAGCTTATGCAGCCACCCTTTGAACCTCTGGCTTCAGCCGAATTGAAGTACTTGACCTGGAAAACTGTGTTCCTGGTAGCTGTTACTTCTGCCAGGCGGATTAGTGAGTTACAGGCTCTGTCAGTTGAACCTGTCTTCATCTCCTTCCATAGGGACAAAGTGGTCCTAAGAACCAATAGGAGGTTCTTGCCCAAAGTGATATCGGATTTTCATCTGAACCAGTCTATATCTCTCCCTGTGTTTTTCACTGATCATTCTTCTATCAATCAATCAATCAATCAAAATCTTTATTTATTCAGGCGAACATCATTGAGCATAGCTCATTTACAAGATGGACCTGAGTGGTCATAACAATATAAGGTTACAAATTTTACACAAAAACATGGTACTGAATGAACACAAATACAAAGATTTATGAATGAGACAGGTATACAAATATTTACATATATACAAGGCAAAATGACATTGGACCTAGATCATATTAAAAGGAAAGAAAGAAACAAACAGTATTATAGGGATAAAGCTAGGGTAATGGGATTTGGGGGGGCATTTTTGTACGAAGTAGGTTGGAGAACAAGCTAGAAGAACAATAAAGAAATAGGGGTAGTATAAAAGGGGTAGGGGAAGGAGGGTGTGAGAGGACTAGGCCTTTATGGAAGCAATTGCATGATTCTGGGAATAGGCTAGTGTACAGTTTTTGAAGGATGTTAAAGGAATGAGGGTATCCAATTTCAAGGTCTTTGAAGAGAATTCCAGATAAGTGCTAGGGAGTAGCTGATTGCAGCCCTTCCATACCGGGTGCAGGTGATAGGAATCTTCAGCATGATGAGTTTATTGATCCTTAGGGTGTAAGGTCTGGATGTAATCCGGTTGAAACAATCTGAGATGTAGGAAGGGAGTTTGTTTGTCAGAGCTTTATAGATCCAGACAGCAGCATTTTTGTTTCTTCTATGTTGTAGGGATGTCCAACTGACTGCATTGTAGAGAGAGCAATGATGGGTGCTGGAGGGAAGGTCTGTAATGAATCTAATAGCTCTATGATACAAGGTGTCTAATTTATTTAAATGGGAGAGGGAACAGTGACCATAAAGGAAGTCAGCGTAGTCAATGAGGGATAAGAATGATGCCAGGATTAGCCTTTGTTTGGAATCTCTTGTCAGGTAGTGTTTGATCCTATAAAATAGGCCAAGTCTTTGTCTAAGCTTTTTCAGGAGCTCTTCAATGTGGCTAGTATAGTCAAGTTTATTGTCAATCCAGACTCCAAGATATTTGAATTTGTCCACATATTCCAGATTTTCACCAAGGATGGTAGATAATTGTGGGAGGGTGAATGATGGGACAGTGGAAGAGCAGCTCTTGGTGGCAAAGAACTTAGCTTTCGTTTTCTTGGCATTTAGTAGTAATTTCTTTTCTAGTAAGTTGTGCTGTAGGAGGGAGAACTCAGACTGTAAAAGCTCACAGGCTTTTGATGGTGAGGATTACTGACATATAGTACAGTATCATCTGCA
The DNA here is from genome assembly GCA_016271365.2 of Neoceratodus forsteri. NCBI lineage: Eukaryota > Metazoa > Chordata > Ceratodontiformes > Ceratodontidae > Neoceratodus > Neoceratodus forsteri. Next base: position 21,108,734 of record CM057459.1, read on the forward strand.
AAGAGGTGAATATTAGATTGTGAGAGATTGGAGCCAATATTGTTGATGTAAATGGCAAAGAGGATGGGGCCCAGGATGGAACTCTTGTGTACACCTCTTAGGAGTGGTTTAGAGGTAGATAGGTCACCTTCATTTTTTACCAGTTGTATTCTTCCGGAGAGATAGCATCTGAACCATTTAAGAGAGAGTGAGTCAAGGCCTGTGGAGTTCAGAGAGGAGATCAGTAGTTCATGGTCCACAGTGTCAAAGGCTTTGCTTAGATCCAGGAACACAGCACAGGTGTTATTCTTTTTGTCTAAGGCAGTCTGCCAGTCATTTGTAACTTTTGCTAAGACAGAGATGGTGCTGTGCATAGATCTAAACCCAGATTGAGCTGGATTAAGGAGATTATTGGTATCAAGGTAGGCACTTAACTGAAAGTTCACTAACTTTTCAAGCATTTTGGACAGTACTGGTAAGATGGAAATGGGCCTATAGTTGTTGAGGTCCATGGGATCACCTGCCTTAAGTAGTGGAAACACTTGAGCTGTCTTCCATATTGAGGGGATAGAACCAGTGGCAAGGGACAGATTGAAAAGGTGAGTGAGGGGGCAGCTAAACGTGCAATGCTACTTTTAGAAAGTAGGGATCCAGGAGTCTGCACCTCGCTTTTAGTTGTATCTAGTTGGAATAGTAGGTCTTCTACTTCTTTAAGAGTACTGATTTGAAGGAGAATGTGGAAGCAGCCTTTTGTCCCTCGGTAGATTGTAAGTTTAGTGATGACCTCAATAGGTTTGCAGGTGAGGAATCGAAAGCTAGGCCAGCTATAGTGAAATGATCGTTGAAGGCATTTAAGATTTCTTGCTTGTCAGTGATTTCAACACTATTTAGGTGCACTTTGGGTGGTAAAACAGGGGTAGAAGCTTGACCTAGGATCCCCTTTATGGTACCCCAGAACTTGAAAGGGTTGTGATAGGAGGCATCCAATTCAGCTGTGTAGAAGGCAGCCTTGGCATTTCTCACTTGTTTTGTGCAGGAGTTTCTGGCTTTTCTGAATTGAAGCCAGTCATTGGATCCTGGTCTTTCTTGCCCTTTCCAGAGTTTATCTCTGGCAAGCAGTGCTGGATTTAAGGTCAGCAGAGAACCAGCGACAAGATTTGAGTTTGGTTCTGGCACTGGTGAGGGGTGCATGTATATTGAGGGCACTTATGATAATATCACTTAAGACCTGAAGAGCTGTCTCTATTGAAGCTGTGAGATAGAATTCTTGCCAACGTGTGGTGTGGCACAAATCATGGAGATATCCTGAAATATTAAAGTTCTTTTTTGACCTTCTTGGGAGAAATTTTGCAGGGTTGGGTGGCTTGATTGTTGATCTTATGCCAGCTATGGGACAGTGATCACTTATGTCACTGAATAGCACTCCAGCATGAGAATACAGATGAGGCTTATTTACCAACATGATGTCCTGTTGAGATTATTCTTTGGATTAATCCTTGTTGGTTCTTTGATTAATTGAGTGAATCCATAAGTGTCACAGAAGGTTACCAGGGGTGCAGATGCATTGGCTAGCCAATTTAAATTCAGGTCACCTAAAATGATGGTGTCTTCAGGGCCTAGATTAAGTATAGATCCTAGGTGGGATAGGAGTTTGAGGCCTGCAGAGGGGGGCCTGTAGCAGCCAATCAGTTGAAAAGATGATATGTTGAGAAGGATTATTTTAATTGATAAGCATTCGAATTCCTTTGGCTGTGATGTAATATTGAGGCAGGATGCAGAGATGTTTGCTTTGACGTAGATGGCTACCCCACCGCCCCTGGATGGACGGTCAGATCTGAAGAGCTGGTAGTTGGGAAGATTTATTTCACTGTCTTTTGTTGCAGATTTGAGCCATGTTTCAGAGATAACCAGAAAGTCAGGTAAGGTGTGCAACCCAGGCCTGTATTAATGAGAACTTTTTAGGAGGCTGCAGGTGTTGATATGAAGAAAACTCAGGCCATTTATGGAGGCTAAGTCAGCTGGGAGATAGAGCTTCTGTGGGTCCAGGGTTGATTTCAACAGTGCCAACACAGATCAGCAGAAAGAAGATTAGTTTGATGAGGCACCAAGTGATAGGAATAGGGAGTAGTCAGAGGACTTTCTCTTCTTGCTTGGGATCCAATGTATAGTGGGCGATGATCCTGCTGTGTGGTTATAGATTTTGTCATAAAGTACCAGCTTAATGGACAGGTGTAGGGGGTCATTATAGTGCCAATAATGGAGCAGGGGGCTTATGGAGTACCGAACTGGTTGTGAGCCTTTTTGTGGGATACCCCAAGGATTACAGTGCAGAAGCGGCAGTATACACTTGGGGAATTGAGGGGCATCCACTGGGGACAGCAGAGGGGGACAAGCCCGAGTAGCCGCCCTAATCACCAGGTTTATGTCGAACAATTTCTTCAGGTGAAAGAAGGTTACACAGTCTGGACATTAAGAGGGCCCTTAGCTACTACATTGAGAATACTAAGGCACATAGAAATGACTGTCTTCAATTGTTTTTCACTTATGGTGAAGTGGGGAAAGGTAAGCCTGCCACTAAAAGAACTATTGCCAGGTGGATTGTTTCTTGTATACAATTCTGTTATGACAAGTTGGGTAGAACGCCCCCTTCAGGCCTGAGGGCTCATTCGACTAGGGCTACAGCTACTTCTCTAGCTGTGGCCAGAGATATACCTTTGTTAGAGATCTGTAAAACAGCCACCTGGAAAACAGTACATACTTTTACCAAGCATTACTCCCTGGACATCCAGGCTAGGAGTGATGCTAGGTTTGGCACAGCAGTACTGCAGAGCCTCTTCCCAAAGTAGGTTCTGCATTCCCTCCTCCATAGGGAACTGCCTGGTAGTCTGCATTATGTCTGAATACAGCAAGACTTCATGTTGTTTGAAGAAAAAATTACTCACCATGGTAATGTTGTTTCTTCTAATGGAGTCTTGCTGTATTCGACTTCCCCCCCCCCCCCGCCTTCCCTCTCAGAACCTGTTTTTTAGGAAGTGGGCTGGCAGGTACAGTGTTGCACCTCAGGGGTGTACCGTGTATCCTCCTTCTTGGGTGGGGTGGATGTTGTTATTATTTTTCTGGTGTTTTATACTAAAATATTGTCACTACCTTTCCTTCTTGGGTTCTCGACTTGAGTCTTTTGGGCCCAAAAATAATTTTTTGCCCTTTGGCTATATGTTGAACAATTTCCATACTATAGTATGTTAGTGTGCTTGTAAGAATCTGATGGTTACACTGGGAAGTACCACAGACAAAGGTTTGAAAACCAAGCTCGAGCTCAACGTTCTATGCTTCTGCATTGAGTTAACTCTTTCCTCTTCGGGGCAGTTCAAGTGCTGGGGCTAACTGCATTATGTCTGAATACAGCAAGACTCCATTAGAAGAAATAATATTACTATGGTGAGTAATTTTTTCTTTTTACCCAAGCGATCGCAGCGCAGGAGGCTAAAGTTGTGGAGTGCGAAGACTGAGTCAGGGTGGTAGGTTTCAACCATATTTCCGTGAGACACAGAATGTCAGGGTTATAGTGGTCAGCCCAGGCTGTCAGTTCAGCATGATTGTGGATGACACAGCGAACATTGAGATGTGCAATTTTAAGACCCTTAAGAGAGGACCAGGAGGGGGTGTTAAAGGTCTGTTGTGAGGTAGGTCTGGGGTTCAGTTCAACATCTCCAGCAAGGATGAGGAGAGCGGAGAACCAAAGGAGATGGTGCAGACAGGTCCCCCTATAAGGCATTTTATGAGTATGGTATCGCAAGCATTTGAGCAGTCTAAGCACAATTCTCATAGAATTTGATGGGCACCACCAGAGGGGACGCACGTTTGCTTGCCAGGAGGCTTTAAGATTGGAGTAAGAACAGTTCTAGGGACATGGAAATGTTGTTCAATCCACACTTCTTGGCAGGTACCGTGCCGCTTTAAGATGGGTCGGAAGATCTTCAAGTTGGCTCCTCCCACCCACCGGGGTGGTAAAACCCTCGGCTCCGCCCCATGGTACCAGATCTTTCTTACTGCTTGGAAGCTCAGGTTCCCTCCTTAGTGCTCACGCGTTTTGTAGGCCTGGATTCTGTTTCTTCAGATTTTTGTCCAAAGATTATTTTAAAACTCACTCGAGTTCGTTCTTCTTATATCGCAGCTGTGATAGAAGACAAGTCCGTCCCCAGGTTCCACCGGTGCCCTTGTGGGCAGAAGATGTCCCAAGCCAACTCCCACACCATGTGCGTTTACTGCCTTGGGCACGATCACGATCCACAGGCTTGCGACGCGCGTCTCTCCTTCTCTCAGTCAGTGCTTGAGGACCGTGCTGCCCGACTTCAGCTAGGGTGACTGGAGAAGAGATTCCCGCCTGTTAAATCAAAGGAGGCCCATTGGGTGGTGTCCATGGCATCAGGCTCTGCGGAACAACTGGAACAGCTTACGGCCCTTGAGGAGGAGGCGGCCCAGGCCATGGTGAGCTCCTCCTCGGCCTCTGCTTTTATTCCGCTCCATACGGTTTCCTTTCAGGAGCTTTGTCAGACCCTCTCGACTAAGGGAAAGGGTCCTTCTGGGTCTTTTCCCACTCGATCCAAAAAACAGGATTACAAAGGTAAGTCCCAGCATCGACATTCTTGGGAGCCAGAGAGGTCTCGCTCCCCGGATCATCTTCTCCCGACTTCGGTCGAGGTGGCAGCCCAGGCTTCTGGTTTCACAGAGTCCCTGTTAGACCAGTCGTCCATGACTTCTGTCGACGAGGCTGAGATCTTTCTCGAGCCCACCGACAGGTTGTTGACCGAAGAGGCCGACAATTTTCTCTCCGTGACACCGGTACCCCCGGTGCCATCTGGGGACTTAACTCTTGAGCCGAAGTCTCTGGCCAAGGACCCTGATCTAGAGGATCAGCGGGTTTCCCCCACTCCTTCCTCGACCCACCACTGACATCGTCAACAGTCTAGGTCTCAGTGCTCTTCCGTATCGGGTTGGTCCCGCCAATGGCATCAGTCATGGTCCTGACATGGCAGAAAGCGACGTCGCCGCTCGTCCTCTTCTTCCTCCTCTGCCGAGAAGAGGCTTTGAAGCAAGTTGTGTCGATATTATGAGGACCTTATGTGGCAGCAACTTATTTTAGCCGGTGGTCAACCGGTGCCGGCTCCCACACCGGCGATTAAGTGGCTGTCGCCTGATCGGCCGAAGCCGTTGCCCACCCCCGGTTCCTCGGTCGAGGAGCTGGCACCGGCGCCGATTGGTCGGCCTAAACTGGCTGCTCCATCCATAGTGGTGGAACCCCCTCCTCCTCAACTGAAGACTGGGGTGTGCCAACCAAGGATTCTCAGTTGGGCCAAGGCTTGCCCCACAGGTTGTTGGTCACTGTCACCCCCAACCGCCCTCAGGGAATGGAGAGTGGCTCAGGTGGGCAGCAGCTGTTCGCAGACTCTTTGGAGTACGACAGTTCCTCGCTGTATTTCCGGCCAGTTGACCTGGAATCTTCAGGAGGTCTATCAGTGGACGAGAGCCCATCCTCGTTCCTGGGTATCCTTCGACTCATCTCGGAGTCCACTGGGATGAAGCTCGAACCCGTGAAGAAACGGGCCAGATACCCTCTCACGGAAATCTTGGACAAGGGGGATTCCCCCTTGGAGGCCCTCCCCGTGGCCGAGGCCATAGTGGGCCTGGCCTTGGAGCTCTGGCAGTGGCCGGCCTCTTGTCCTGCACCTTCGGCCAGGATTGCCCATAAGTATGTGGTCCCTACTGGCTCCCTCTCCGGTTTCTCGGAGCATCCCTCGGCTGAGGGGTTGGTGACCGATAGCGTTTTCCGGTGCTCCAGAAATGATAGGGATGTGAACAAATAAAAAAAAAAACCCAAAAACATCTTTTATCAATCAGTCAAGCCCCCGGACAAGGAGTCCCAAAAGCTGGACTACTCCGGGAGGAAAGTCTATGCTGCTGCCTCCTTAGGCCTTTGTCAGACTAGCTCGGCTGTTCTGATGGCACACTTCTCCCATGCCCTTTTGGGCTCCCTGGATGAGGTGCTTCCTCATCTCCCGGCTGACCTCCAGACCATGGTAAAGCAGGTTCAGGATCAGGGAAGGGCGGTGGCTAAACAACAGCTCCAGACTGCTCTGGACATCAGTGATTCTTGTGCCCGGTCAGTAGCAGCCGCAGTACCAATGCGCCGCAGGGCTTGGCTGCGGATCTCAACCTTCATGGTGGATACCCAGCATGAGCTAGCAGATGTCCACTTTTTGGGCACCGACTTGTTCGGGCCCAGGGTGGAGGCCCACCTCCAGCGGATCGAGAAGTCCAACGCCACCTTGGACTATGGTGCATCTTCCCAGAATGACAAAGGCTGCCATCAGCAGCATAAGCCCTTTCGTCCTTCCGCTCCTGCGGCATGTCTGGTCCAGCAACATCAGCAGCAGGGCCAGCAGGCTCATTCTTGGTGCCCCAAGGCCAAGTCTATCGCTTCCTTGGTTAGGAAGCCCAGAGGTAAAGGTCCGGGCGGCCCCTCCGCCAGTTCTTCCTCCAAGCCCGCCCAGTGACAGGCTGTGGGGTGCCACCCCAACCCCATCACACCTCCCCTGGGGTCCCCCCCAGGGGCCGGCTCAGCCACTTCCTTTCTACCTGGTCCGCTGTCACCATGGACTGCTGGGTGCTGGAAGTGGTCGGCAGGGGTCTGCCTCTGGAATTCGAGCAGACCCCTCCTTTTCGAGCCTGCTCCCCGCGGGGGGCCACCGGATCTGCAGCCTCTCTGTCAGCTTGCTGAAACTATATAGGCCTGATCCTCCAGAATGGGGTAGTCAGCAAGGTGGCGGATCCTGCTCCTTGCTCAGGGTTTGTGTCCAGGTACTTCCTGGTCCCAATATGGACGTGGGGCTGCCGCCCCATTCTCGATCTGCACAACCTACGAACATACGAACATACAAATTTGCGCAGATAAAGGCCTAGAGGTCTCATCAGTCTGCCTCGAATGTGCAGCTAGCACCCCTCATTCGGCAGCTGCCCTCCTTACACCCTTCCCTTCATTAACCTCCCCTTGTCCTGTCCCATCCTCGCTTGACAGTCCACTGTTCTACTGGATACCACTTGCAGGTAACGATTCCACCCAGCCACCACCCTCTCTGCAAAAAGTGTCTCCTCATCTCCTCCCAACCTTCCTCGCTCCAGTCTCATATCATGGCCCCTGGTGTCCCTCCCTCCCTCCCTTACTTTGAACAGCCCTCTGTACTTGTCTTGTTTATTCCTTTCATGTATTTAAAGGTTTCAATCATGTCACCCCTGTCTCTCCTCTCCTCCAGTGAGTACATGTTCAACTCCTTCAACCTCCTCTTGTATGATAAGTCCCCAGCCCCTTGATCATCTTTGTCGCTTCTCGCTGCACCCTCCGTAACTTAATGTCCCTCTTCAGATACGGCGTCAGTACTGCACACAGTACTCCAGGTGTGGTCTAACTAATGACCCATACAGTGGCAGAATCACCTCCTCCTCCTCGAGGATATACCCTTGCAATACAACCCAGCATTTTGTTGGCCTTGCAGCTCCTTCCTACATTGTGCCGAGTTGTTCATTGACCCTGTAATGAGCACACCCAGATCCTTTTCCTCCTCTGTCTGGGCTAGCTGCACTCCCCTAGCTGGTAACTCCTCCTTGGGTTCTTCATCCCAAAATGCAGCACCTTGCACTTTTGGCATTAAAGTCCAGTTGCCAGGTGTCTGACCAGGTTTCAATCTTGCCAGATCATCCTGCAACCCTGCCATCCCCTAGGTCATCCACCACCGTGCCTACCTTGGTATCATCAGCAAACAGACTGATCTTGCTCTTGATGTCCCATGATATGTCTGCAGTGAATATCCCAAACAACACTGGGTCCCAACACCGAGCCCTGTGGAACACCACTCATCACTGCCCTTGGGTGTGAGAGCCCCCACCTACCACCACCCTCTGTTGCCTTCCCTGCAGCCAGTTTCCTACCCATCTCACCAGCTTTGCACCCGCCCCTGTGCCTACTAACTTCCTTCCCAGCCTTCCATGTGGCACTGAGTGAATGCCTACTGAAGTCCAGATACAGGACATCCACTGCATGGCCCTGTCCAGTTGCCTCGTTACCCAGTCATAGAACTCGACCAGGTTGGTTTGGCAGGATCTGCCACATATGAAGCCATGCTGTCTGCTGTCCTGGTCCTTTGGCTCTAGGAGGCCACCAGCCTCTCCTTCAGGATGGTCTCCATTAATTTACCCACGATGGATGTGAGGCTCACTGGTCTGTAGTTTCCGGTTCATCCTTGGGGCCACTCTTGTGGAGGGCACCACATGAGCCATCCTCCAGTCCTGAGGTACACACCCCAAATGTAGTGAGGCATTAAATAGGTCTGCCAAAGGTCCTGCAAGGACCTCTGCCAGCTCCTTCAGTACCCTGGGGTGGATGCCATCTGGGCCTGGCGCCTTGTCCACCCTCAGTGCCTTCAAACCCTCTCGAACTCTGCTCTCCATGATTTCCCCATCTGTCACCACTTCCCACCCTGCTTCTGCCATTTCTCTCACCTTGGGTGTCATCCTCTCTTCTCTTTAGTAAATACTGAGCAAGTACTCATTTAGTGCTTCACCTTATCACACCCTGCTCCACCCAACCCCTCCTTCCTAATCCTTACTATGTGGTCCTTACAGCTCCTTTTCTCCCTGATGTACTTAAAAAGTCCTTCTCCCCTTCTTAATGCCTTGTGCCAGCCTGAGTTCCGTGAGATGCTTTGGCTCCCCTTACTGCCCTTGTCACCTCCTTCGATTCTGTTAGTACTCCTCCCTGTCCTCCCCTCCCTGTTTTCTTGTACTTCCTAAAGGCAGCTCTTTTCCTCCTTATCTTTCCATGACCTCCTTGCTCAACCAGATCGGTTTCTTAGCCCTAGCCTTCTTGCTCTGGGCTTGCAGCAGGTTTGTTGCCTCCACTATCCCCAGCTTTATGAGCTCCCACCTCTGGTTAGTGTCCATACTAGATTGAATTCTGGCCAGGTACCCTTTTACCACTTCCCCCATCTTCCCAAAGTCGGCCCTCCTGAAGTCCAGCACTATTGTGCCAGATTCCACTCCTTCCTTGCCCATATCCAATGTGAGCCATACTGAGTGGTGGTCACTGCCTGACAGCGGTTCCTCCACTATAAGTTCTCTCACAAAGTCCCCATTTGCCAGCACAAGGTCAAGGGTATTCCCTAACCTGGTTGGTTCACTGACCATTTGCAGCAGGAAGCTGTCCTGGAAGGCATCCAGCAGTACCTGCTCCCTTCTGTTCCTGGTTGTTGGGGTGCTCCAGTCCACTCCTGGCATGTTGAAGTCCCCCACAATCACCACACTACCCTTTTCGCAGGTCCTCCTGATCTGTCCCACTAGTTCCCTGTCTAACTCCTCCATCTGAGATGGTGGCCTATACACCACTCCCATTCTAAGAATCCTATTCTTGGAATCCTGGATTTGCATCCAAAGTGACTCCGTACTACCCTCCTCCCCTTCCTCCCTTACACACTTCAGTCCTTCCTTCACATATAGTGCCACCCCCTTTCCCAATCACCCTGTCCCTACGAAATAACCTGTACCCTGGTACAGACAGGTCCCAGTCATTGTATTGGGTGGCCCATGTTTCCGTGATGGCTGCAATGTCCACCTCTCTCTCTCTGCCATGGGAACCTGTAACTCTGCAGTTTTCCTCCCAAGGCTCCTAGCATTAGGGTAACCACCTTCCACCCTTCTCCCCCCCCCCATCCTGCCCTCCTTTCCTAGCATCACCTACAGTACTTGCCATTTGTCCTTTGTCACTGTTATGGGGGGTAAGCTCATATGATTTCCCAACCTGTGGTCTCTGCATATCTCTTCCCCAACTGCCACCCTCACTCCTAGTTTAAATTCCCAACTTCCTCTATGTACTCCTCCATCCTCTGTTTCAACACTTTCTTTCCCTCCTCACTCAAGTGTAATCTGTCCTTGGCATAGAGACTACTGTCCTCCCAGGTCCCTCCCACCCACCCCCAACAGCCCATACCCTTTAGCACAACAGCAGGTTCTTAGCCATCCGTTAAATTCCTCTATTCTCAGCTTCCTTGTTGTGCTTCCTTTGGCACCGGAGTATCTCTGAAAAAGTTACTGATCTTCCTGCTCCCTCACATAATTGTGCTAGTTCCTCAAACCTCCTCTGGACTGTATCTACTGTCTTGTCAGCCAGGTCGTTTGTCCCAAGATGTATAATTAAATGAGGCTTGTCCCTACCCCTTCTAGCATATTTCAGAACAGACTGTCCCACCCTTTCCGCTGTCATTCCTGGCATGGCCTCCACCCAAATGCGACTATGCCTCTCCCCCTTGCTACCCCACCTAACTCCTCTTAGTATTGAGTCCCCCAGCACTAAGATTCCACCCCTCTTACTCCCTGTACAAGTTTCTAAGGCCACGCACCTTTCAGATGGTCACTCTGGCCCAGATCATACCACCCCTGGAACTAGGCATGTGGTTCTGCTCCCTGGATCTTCAGGACGCATTCTTTCACGTCCTAATCCGTCTGTCCCATCAGCGGTTCCTCCGCTTTCGAGCAGAGGGAACCCTTTTTTTACGAGCTCCATTCCATGCCCTTCAGCCTTTCTTCAGCTTCCAGGTTCTTCACTAAATGCATGGCAGTGGTGGCAGCATTCCTGTGGTGCTGAGGGGTCCGGGTCTACCCTTACTTGGATGATTGGCTGATAGAAGCCCCCTCCAGGTTGGAGGTGGAGTGGTCCAGGGATCTGGCCCTCTGGCCTTGCTCTCAACTAGGCCTCCTTATCAATGAGGCCAAGTTGGAACTGGTGCCTTTGCAGGTGATCCAGTTCATTGGGGCGCAGCTCGACTCTGTCTGAGCCAGAGCCCGGCTCCTTGCGGTCAGGGCTGAGGTCCTTTCCTCCTTTGCCCAATCATTTCTGGTTAGACAATTGTGCCCTGGCCGCGACTTCCTGCATCTTCTGGGTCTCATGGTGGCATGCACCAGCGTGGTCCGTTGGGCCCACTGGCATATGCACCCCCTGCAGTGGGGGCTGGCCCACCAGTGGTCTCAGCGCTCTGGTCTCCTAGACCAGCCAGTGTCTGTGATCCAGAAAATTTGGGACAGTCTGCAATGGTGGCTCGTCCCAGCTCATCTGCAGGAGGGGATCTCATTTGTCCGCCCCGAGCCGACGGTCATCTTGACAACTGATGCCTCTCTGATGGGCTGGGGTGCCCATCTGGGGGAGCACAGGGCCCACGGCCTTTGGTCCCCTCAGGAGTCCCAATGCCACATCAACCTGCTGGAACTCTGAGCGGTTCGGTTAGACCTGACCGCCTTTACTTCGTTTGTCCAAGTTTAAGTGGTTCAGGTCCAGATGGACAACTCCACAACCATGTACTATCTCAACCGACAGGGCGGGACGCACTCCTTGCCTTTGTGCAAGGAAGCTCTCCACATATAGTCTCTCATGCTCAGCCTGGAGGTGAATCTCCTAGCCATCCATTTGGCAGGAGCCTCGAACAGTCTGGCCGATGCCCTCAGCGGGATAGACGATTATGTCTCATGAGTGGTCTCTCCTGCTGGAGGTAGTGCAGGATCTGTTCTCCCACTGGGACACTCCTCAGGTGGACCTGTTTGCCTCCAGGGAGAATGGGAAGCTGAGGCTGTTCCATGCCGGCCCCCCTCAGCGGGACTTGCTGCAGGGGGAATGCCTTCTCGAGGCTGTGGACCCCGGGCCTCTATTACGCCTTACCTCCATTTCCCTTGATCCACAAGGTGCTTCTCAAGGCAAGGAGGGACAAGGCACAGGTGATTCTGGTAGCCCCAGACTGGCCCCGCCAGTTCTGGTATCCAGATCTCCTCAGCCTCAGCTCCAGGCTCCCAAGGTGGCTTCCAGTCCACCCGGACCTGCTGTCTGTCAGCAAGGAGAAGGTACTCAACCCGGACCTTCAATCCCTGCACCTGACAGTCTGGTTCCTGAGCGGCTGGAGTTCCAGGCCTTGGGTCTTTCCGATGTGGTCCTCAGCGTCGTTGAGGCATCCCATGCGGAGTCGACCAGAAAATGTTATGCCTTTAAATGGAAGAGATTTTCCATTTGGTGTTAGGGCAAGGGGATGGACCCCTCATCCTGCCCATTGGCTTACATTTTGGACTACCTGTGGTCCCTTTCTCAGCAAGGGCTTCGGTCGACGACCCTTAAGGTGCACCTGGCAGCCATCTCTGCTTACCAGGCGTGGACCGGCAAGCAGTCGGTGGCGCAGGAGAAGGTGGTCTGGCATTTTTTCAAATGCCTAGATCACATATCCCCTCTGGTGTGTGAACCTCCACCTCCGTGGGATTTACTGCTGGTATTGGCTAAGCTCATAGGCAAGCCATTCGAACCGATGAACAGGTGCGATATCTTCCACCTGTCATGGAAGACTGCCTTCTTGGTGGCTGTCATGTCAGCCAGAAGGATTGGGGAGCTCCAGGTGCTTTCCATAGAATCTCCTTACCTGGTCTTCCACAGGGACAAGGTTGTCCTACGCCCCCAGCTGAAATTCCTTCTCAAGGTGGTGTTGGAGTTTCACCTGAATCAGGTATTGACTCTGCCGGTGTTCTGCCCCATTCACACCTTGGAGGCTGACTACAGGCTCCATACTTTGGACCTGAGGAGAGCGCTCGCCTACTATAAGGAGCTTACGGCTGAAGTTCGGGGAGAGGTTTGCCAGCTGTTTGTCACCTACACTAAAGCCGTACCTGGCAGACCTGTAACCAAGTGGACGATAGGCAGGTGGATCACGCCCTGCATAGATCTCTGCTATAGGTTGGTGGGCAAGGAGCCTCCCAGAGGGATAAGAGCTCATTCTACCCACCATACCGCTGCCTTGGTGGCTGCTTCTAGGGACATCCCTATCCAGGAAATCTTCAGGACTGCTACCTGGAAGTCAGCACACACCTTCATTTCCCATTACCACATCGACCTTGAGTCACGCCGGGATGCTGGTTTTGGGGTCTCAGTTCTCTAGTCCTTGTTTCCTAAATAGGGGGTGCGTGCCTTGCCTCCCTCCTCCTGGAGAACTGCTAGGAGTCTGCCAAGAAGTGTGGATTGAACATTTCCACGTCCCTAGAAATACAGGTTACTCACCTATAACAGGAGTTCTAGGAGTAGTATATGTTCATCCACACGAGCCACCCGACATCCCCGGCTTTGGCATACAACCTGGCTTCCAGCAGGCTAGATCTGGCGTCATGGGGCGGAGCCGAGGGTTTTACCACCCGGGTGGATGGGAGGAGCCAGCTTGAAGACCTTCTGGCCCTTCTTAAAGCGACAAGGTACCTGCCAAGAAGTGTGGACCACTCCTAGAACTCCTGTTACATGTGAGTAGCCTATATTTATCAGTGTGGTGCGTCTCCAGAGGGTCTGTGTATAGTGGGAGATAGACAGTAGTGAAGTACAGGGACCACAGGGAACAGAATAGGCAGGCTAGGAAGAACATTGCAGCTTTTTTAATAGCAGACGCCTCAGGAAGGAAGTATTCAGTAATGCCTAGTTAAGTGCCAGGTCCAGATAAGGTGGAGTAGAAGCCGTAAGTAGATGGATGAGGAGAAGCTCTGTCGCAGGCTGTGTTGGCACTATGATGAGCTAACATGACAACAGTGGGTCCCTGGGCAGGGTAGGCCCCTTCCCCAGTCCCCAAACTTCCCTGGTTTCCCCCTGTCCTGCCCACCTTGGTCTTGCAATGGCCAGTCACTTTGGCACTGGCCTCTCCACCAATTCGGGTGAAACTGTCACCCAGGCAACCCTTAAAGGGAGCCCACGAAGGCCTCCTGCCCTGCTACCGGCCTTTCTGGTTGGCTGTTGTTCGAGAATACCCACTCAGATGAGTCTGGGGAGGTTCATGGGGAAAAGTATCTGAGGATGGTCTTTGAGAAGTCTTTGGACTCTGAAGGGTCCTCTGTGCAATCCTTGAGGATCCCAGGCTTTGACCAACAATTGGCCGAAGAGCTGACCACCAAACATGAGCCAGTGTCCTTCGAGGCATTGCTCCAGTGATCTCCGAATCAGTGGAGATCCTTTTGGAGCCGGTGCAGAAGTGAGTCAAGTTCCCCTCATGAAAATCCTGGATCGGGATGTTTCCCCATGGGTTGTCTTCCCAGTGGTGGAGGCAGTTCTAGGATCTGCACTGTAGCTCTGGCAGCCCGCAACCTCCTGCGCAATGCCCTCAGCCTGTATGGTTCACACTTATGTGGTCCCAACCAGCTCCCTGTCCGGTTTCTTGGACCACCTCTTAGCCTAGGGGTTGGTGGCAGACTCTGTCTTCTCGAAGACCAGCAATGTCAGGGATGTGGACAGAACCCCCCCCCAAACAAGGAGTCCAAGAAGCTGGACTACTCAGTCAAGAAAGTTTACTCTGCATCTTCCCTCGGTCTCCATCAGGCAAGTTATGCCTTGATGATGGCTAACTTTGGTCCTGCACTGATGGGTGTCCTTGACCATGTCCTTCCCCGCCTTTCTGAAGATTTGCAGTCAGCAGTTAAGGTGGTCAGAGTTGAGTGCTGACAAAACACCAGCTTCAGACAGCTTTTGACATCGGAGACTCCTGTTCCCGGTCTATGGCACCACAGGGCCTGGCTGCAGATTTCCACCTTTATGGTGGACACCCAGCACAGAGAGGCTGATGTTCCCTTCTTGGGCACTGACCTTTTCGGCCCTGAGGTGGATGGACTCCTTACGAGGATCGAAAAGTCCAGTGCCACCCTAGATTCTGTGACGTCCTTGCAGAAGGATCAGTCAGGAAAGTGGCCAAAGAAAAAGCCCTTTCAAGTTTTGCCTAGCAACTCCAGGAAGGGTAATTGCAGGTCTGGCACCCTAAGCCTATTTTCACCAGCCAGGGCTCCAGGAAACCTGGGGCTCAGGGGTGGTGGGGCCCCTCAGGCAGCTGGTGTTGGTGCCCTGTCCAAGACTGCTCAGTGAGGGGCTGGGGAAGGTCTTTCTCCTGCCTGTCCAGTCCCTGCCTCAGCTCCCAGTGGGGGGGGTCAGCTTTGCCATTACTGGCACACCTGGCATGCCATCACCTCAGCTAAATGGGTTCTAAAAGTGGTGGACAGCAGTTTGCATCTCAGCTTCAAGGCTCTTCTGCCATACTGAGCCGACACTCCATGGGAGTCTGTGGTGTCGCAGGACATGCTGTCTGCACTCAAAGAGGACATCACTCAGCTCCTAGAGAAAGGAGCCATAGTCCATTTCCCAGGCACCACAGCAGGCCATGGCTTCGTGTCCAGGTACTTCCTGGCTTCATGTCCAGGTACTTCCTGGTCCTCGGGGGGGGGGGGGGCTAGCACCCCATACTGGATTTTCACAATCTCAATCAGTTTCTGAGGAAATTCAAGTTCTGGATGGTCACTCTGAACCACATCATTCCATCCCTGGAGCGGAGCATGTGGTTCTGCTCTCTGGACTCCTGGACACCTTCTTCCTTATTCAAGTCCATCTGTCCCACTGGTGGTGCCTCTGTTTCCACACAGAGGGGTTCTCTGCGAGTTCCAGGTCATGCTTTTCAGCCTCCTCTTAGCCCCCAGGGTCTTCACCGAGTGCATCACAGTGGTGGCAGCATTTGTGCAGTGCTGAGGAGTCTAGGTCTATCTGTATCTGAACAATTGGCTGATATCCAGGCCATCCAGGGAGGAGGAGCATCAAGGGACCCTGCCCTTCAAACCTGCAGAGACTTCAGCCTTCTAGTAAACCCGACCAAGTCAGAAGCAGCCACTTCATCAGGGCAGAACTAGACTCCTTTCAGGCCAAGGCCTGACTCCCTGCGGACCGGGCATCGTATCTTACCTCCTTTGCTCAATCTTGTCAGGTTGTGTGCTCGTGCCCCACCCGGGACTTCCTGCAGCTGCTGGGGTTTATGGCATCCTGCATCAGCAGGGTCAGATAGGCCCACTGATGAATGCACCACCTGCAGTGGGAGCTGGCCCACCAGTGGTATCAGTGCCTAGGTCACCTGGACTAGCTGGTCATGGTGACTTGGCCAATGTGGGATGCCATCCAGTGATGGCTCATCTCAGAACATCTGGAGGAAGGAGTCCCATTTGTCTGCCCAAAGCTGACAGTCACCCTGACAACAGATGTGTCTCTGGTGGGATAGGGAGTGCACCTGGGGGATTACAGGCCCCACAAGCTCTGGACCCCCCCCCCCGGAGTCCCATTATCACATCAACCTGCTGGAGCTCCATACAGTATGCCTTGCTCTGATGGAATTCACTGCATTTGTCTAGGGTCAGATTGTGCAGGTCCAGACAGACAATACCATGACCATGTACTGCCTGAGCAAGCAGGGCAGAACATAGTCCCTTTGATTGTGTCAGGAGGCCCTCTGCACCTGGACTCTCGTGCACAGCGTGGGTGCTGATTTCCTGGTGATTCATGTAGCAGGAGCCTTCAGCCAGCTAGCAGACACCCTCAGCTGGGTGGGGGATATGTCTCATGAGTAATCCTTGCATCAGAAGGTGGTGAAGCACCTGTACTCCCAGTGAGGCACTCCTCTGGTTGACCTGTTCACCTCCTGGGAGAATGCAAAGCTGAGGCTGTTTTGTGCCTGCCCCCTACAGTGCAGGACACTGCTGGGGGATGCCTTTGCAAAGCCCTGGAACCCAGGCCTCCTTTGCGCCGTCTCTCCCTTTCCCCTGATCCACAGAGTGTTGGTCAAGGTACAGATGGACAAGGCATTGATGATCCTGGTAGCCCCTGACTGGCCATGCCAGTGTGTGTACTCGGATCTCCTCAGCCTCAATTTTCACTACGCCTGGACTTGCTCTTCTGTCACAAGGGGAAGGTCCCACATCCAGACCTTCAGTCCCTACACCCGACAGCCTGGTCCTTGAGCGGCTAAAGTTCTGGACTTTGGGTCTCTCTGAAGAGGTTCTCCATGTTGTGGATGTCACAAACTCACTCAGCCGGTCAGCCCTCTATTCCCAAAGTGCCAACCTCTGAGCGTATGATTTGTGTACAGTGAACAGAACAAGGTAACCCTCTTGTCTGTTTTGTGGGTTCAAGTCACCTAGGATCACATCCACTGCTAATGTTTTGGCTACAGCCACCTGTTGCACAATTCCCCCCTGTTTCACCCCAGTCCAGGAGAACACTGGCCAGTGGCAATGTTTTCTCTTCACCCGCAAAGTCCTGTACAGTCACGTATTTATTGGGTATAAGCTGACCAGGCTGTACCAGATCCCCTTTACCAATGTCAGGGATGCCCCTGTGTCCCTTAACCCCTGCATCTGTACGCCATTTACCATGACTGGGTGCATGTGTTCCCTCATGTTCACTGGCATGCTTCCAGGGACACACACAAACAACCCACTTCCTTTCTGGTACTACTTTGTGTATTATTGCTTGCCCTTCTTGGACACTGTCTGACAATGTGCCCAGTTTCTTTACATAACCAACAAATATTTCTTACTTCAGAGAAATCTTTTCTTTGAAACTGGGACTTACTGGTTTCGGTGGAGGCAGTGAGGGTTTTAGCTGCCCTGAAGGTGCGCTTTTCCCTTTCTGCGCTGCCACACTCGCCCCATTCACTCTCAAAGCAGGTCTGCTCTTGGCATAGCAGTCCGAGAGTTCAGCAGCCTCTTGCACTGTTTTTGGATCTCGGTCCTCTAGCCAGGTTTTTAACTCTGCTGGGCATGCCCAATAAAACTGTTCTAATAAAATCACCATTTTCAATTTTATCAAGTGTTTGCCTCAATTCCTTCCCACCAACGTTTTAAAAACTGACGTTGTTTCATGGCTAGCTCCTTGTAGCTCATATCAGGGCTTCTCCTGAGCTTACAGAATTTAGCTCTGTATGATTCCGCAGTTAATTCAAACTTTTTTAACAGTGCAGCTTTTAACTTGCTGTAATCATTGCTGTCTTCATTGTCCATTTGACCCAATGCATCCCGAGCTTTTCCGGTAAGTAGCGGGGATAGCTGGAAGCTCCAGGACTCTCTAGGAATTTTAGCCTGAATACAAACTTTTTCAAAAGAATTTAAAAAGGCGTCCATGTCCTCCCCATCCTTAAACTCGGCTATTAATTTGGAGTTCAATTTGTAACCCAGTCCTGTAGTCCCAGTTAAACCCAAGCCACTTACCTGCCCTGGTGCCGCTGGTTGGAGTCGTAGCTTCTCCAGTTTGCGTTGCCACTGGCGCCCTCTCCCCTCTCTCCTCTCCTCTGCCTTCTACATTCTCGCTCTCTCTTCTCCTCTGCCTCTCGCTGGCGCTCACATTCCTCACGATCTGCCTCCCTCTGTTGTCACTCTGCCTCCAGTTCTATCCCCCGCAACTCAATTTGCAGCTTGAGTACCTCTGGATTCAGGATACTGGTGACCTTCCCCTGCTGCTGTGGCCCTTCACTGACAGTAGCCTTGCTGTCCTCCTCATTGGCTTGGGGCCCCTCACTGGCGCTTGTTCTGCCACACTTGAGGTCTGGTCCCTTTCAGTCACGGTCTGTGACTCCCTGCTCTAGGTATCTGCTACCATCAGGGCCTCTATGAGGTTCTGCTTACTGGCTTTCACCCCAAACAGGACTCCCCTGTCTCCGCACAACTGCTTTAAGAAATCTACAATGTGCCTGCTGTAGTTGGAAGCCATTTTCTTCTTCCCTCACTACCAATACTATTCTGACTGGCACTTCAGAAAAAAAATAAAATGGGTGGGAACTTAACTGTAAGTCAAGGGATATAGTTCTGTTTCTTTTTGAAATAAAACACTGCCTTTCTTTTTTCCAAGTGAGCTAAACGGTTTTAAGCTGATACACTGAACAATGAAGCTTATTTACCAAACTTTTTATGCCACCGCTGCCAACCAGTCTGTCACAAACTCGGTCAGCCCTCTACTCCCAAAGTGCCAACCTCTGAGCGTATGATTTGTGTACAGTGAACAGAACAAGGTAACCCTCTTGTCTGTTTTGTGGGTTCAAGTCACCTTAGTCTCAAGCTCTGGAGGGATTTAAACTGATAACCTCTTGTTAGTGTACCCAATTATCAGGCTCAGATAATTCTGTCTTCGGGGGGGCCAGATATCTTTGCCTACGGGCACCCAACCAGGTCTTTCAAATGAACCCTTAGAACTCTATGCAAGACTTTACAGAACTCTGTCCGTTTCCCAGTTTGGTATGCAATAAGCTCACACACAGTGTTACTTATAACCTTTAAAAGCTGCACTTAATATAAAAAGAAATGTCAAGGCACTCCAGACAGTTTCCTTTGTAAAAATATCTCTTTACTTTAAAATATTAAAACAGAAGAATAAATACAGAACAAATTATATCCCAACACATACAGCCTTAAAACAAACAGGTTTACAGTGCAAATTCCTACAAATAATAATAACTTCAGACTAAACTTGTCTAAGGTCCTTACTTCAGTGCTTTGATGGTCTCTCTTCTCTCAGTCAGAAATATTGTCTTGTGTGTCTGTGTCCAGGTTCTCTCAGCAATTAAACACAGTTCTGAGCCGGCCTTCTCATGAGGTCACTAACTCCGCCTTGGTGTAACAACATCTATATTTTATCTCACAGGATGTCCAAATAAAATATTTAAAGAAACATAATAGGTGACCTCACTGCCTTTCCTCCCTCAGGTTAACCAGACCAAACCGGTTTGTGCTCTGCTACACATACATCTCAAAAGTTTCTTTGATCTAAGTCACTGTATTCAAGCAAAAGTGTATTTGCCTCTTTAATCCTGTCTGGACCTTGGAATCTACACCTCAAAGGTCTCTCTGATGTAATTCAAGGGTTCCCTGGGAAAGTATATTGGACCTTCCAAATTCGTCTGGGTCCTCCCTGGCTCAGACATCAACCTCTCTTCAATGTCCATTCTGGCTTCTCTCTGACACCCCTCCCTCTGAAGTTCTTCCTGACAACTATTGTAAGTCAAAGGATTTTCCCTGAAGGAATTACGAATGGCTAATCTTATTTCCTGGGATGAAAGCAAATTGACAAGGTAATTGCACCCCAGATATCTGTAGTTTAGCTATGTTCTGTCCTTTGAACTTATCCCTGGGGGTTCTTGATGTGTCAGTTCCAGTAAGACAGTAGTTTCCTCAGACTGACCTTCCCATCACATATTTTATATGTAATAAAAAAATTGATACAGCAATCAGAGCTGGCTGTCTACGTCACAGTGGAAGCCTCCCAGAAAGATTCAACCTGCCAGTGCTACGCCTTCAAATAGAAGATGTTTTTCATTTGTTGTCAGGTCAGGGAGCTGGACTCACTAGCCTGCCCTTTGGCTAGCATTCTAGGTTACCTGTGGTCCTTCAATGTCGGGCCTGAAGCTGGCGACCCTCAAGGTGCACCTGGCGGTCATCCCTACATATCGAGCGCAGGCTAGTATGCTGATAGTGGCACAGGAGAAGGGGGTTGGGTGCTTCTTTAAGGGTCTTGCCTACCTATTCCTGCCAGTGCATGTACCACCACCACCTTTTGACTTGTTGCTGGTACGGGCAGTGCTCATGGGCAAGCCTTTTGAACTGGTGCATAGGTGTGAGATTTCACACCTGTCGTGGAAGACTGCTTTCTTGGTGGCTGTCACCTCTGCCAGAAGGATCAGTAAGCTCCAGGTGCTCATGGGGGAGTTTCCATATTTGGTATTTTACAAGGACAGGATTGTCTCCGCCCCTACCTGAAATTCCTTCAAAAGGTCATGCCAGAGTTTCACCTTAATCAGGTGATTAACTTTCCGGTGTACTTCACTGCTCCAATCTCAGAGGCCAAGCACAGGCTCCACACTTTGGACTTGTGCTGAACACTCACTTGTTACAAGGAGTGTATGACTGGAGTTCAAGGAGAGGTTAGCCAGCTGTTCATAATACATGCTGAAGCCTAACTGGCAGTTAAGTGGACAGTTGGCAGGTGGATAGTCTTTTGCACTGACCTCTGCTATAGGTTGGTAGGTAGGAAGCCTCCTGTAGGGCTTAGAACTCATTCCAGTAGACATACCGCTGCCTTGGTAGCTGCTTCCAGGGTCGTCCCTATCCAGAAGATCTGCAGAACTGCTACCTGGAAGTCAGCACATATGTTCATCTCCCACTACCACTTCAACTTTGAGTCATGCCCGGATGCTGGTTTAGGGACCACAGTTCTCCAGTCTCTGTTCACCAGTTAGGAGTGTGCACCTTGTTCGCTTCTCCCAGAGAACTGCTAGGAGTCTGCCAGAAGTGTAGATAGTACACCATATCCATGCCCCTAAAAATGAGGGTTACTTAACTTTAACTGTAGATCTTACCATAACAGTAGATCTTCGGGGGTATCTCAGTCATCGGGTAACACTGTAGGAACCTTTGCCGTTAGTGAAGGGGAATCGACATGGAAGATTTTCGGCAGTATAACTGGGGCTGCCTATGCAGTCGATGTCAGCCGACATCACCAATGCTATATAGGCAAGAGCGGCCATGCTTCATCCTCATTTCTTTCCTGCCGTCGACTGGCTTGCATGGGTCTCCACAGAAGCTCCGTCGCAGTATTCGTGCCTTTTTTCAGCCTATGGCTTTTTCCACTTATATTGTTAAAATCTCTTTTTTAAGAGATTTCTTCTCTTGTTTATTGTCGAGAGTTGCTCCTTCTTCATCTCTTTTTCATTGATGCCGCTGTGGAAAAAGATTGCCTCTGCAGACGAACGTTATGTTTGTGTCTGCTGTCTTGGGCCTGACCATGAAGTTTCTGACTGCAAGCTCTGCCAGAAGTTTAACCATACAACTTTTCAGCGACCCAAGAAGGCTCTTAAAAAATTCCTGATGGATCAATAGGTGGCCAGCTCTGGGCAGGGGTCCTCCAGGGCCCTGGCCTCCCAGTCCCCAACCAGATCTTCAATCTCCCAGGCCTCCAAGGCCCAAGACATGTTCTTGGGGAAGAGTCACAAAAAATACCAAGATCGTGACTGCTCCCCCATCTGGGCTACCAGACATGACCTAGAACCTTCTACCTCTTCAGTCAATCATATTCTGGACTACCTGATCTCACTGTCTGACTCAGGCCTCCAATGTTCTTCCCTCAAGAGCCACCTTTCGGCTATTTATGCTTTTCATGAGCCCATGGGTGACCGTGTAATTGCTCAGCTGAATGTCTCCCATATTTTTCTTACGGGCATCCTGCATCTGAAACCTCCAGTCTGTTCCCTGTTTCGTCTTGGAACTTGAATTTTATTTTGGAAAAGTTGACCTGTCTCCTTTTGAGCCAATCCCGACTTGCGATTTGTGCTTTCTCTCTTGGAAAGTACTGTTTTTAGCTGTAATTACTTCTGCTCAAAGAATTTAAGAGCTTCAGAACCTCGTGTGTGAGGAACCTTATTTGATTTCATAAAGGCAGGGTGTCTTTGCCCACAAATCCTAAGTTTCTGCCTAAGGTGGTATCCGAGTTCACACTCAATCAGTCTGTCCACCTTCCTGTTTATTTTCCCGAGTGTGCCCATCCAGGGGAAGCACTGCTTCATACTTTAGATGTGTGCAGAACCTTGAAGCACTACCTGCTTAGGACTAAGGAGTCCAGGAAGTCAAAGCAGTTGTTTTTTTCTTTCACCCTGGGTAGAGTGGACACTTCGGTTACCAAGCAGTGTTTATCCAAATGGTTGGCAATTGCATTGTGTTCTGCTACAAGAATGGGAAAAAAATTGTCTGGTGCTGTCAATGCTGGCTACCTCAGTGGCTTGTTTGAAAGGGGTCTCAGCCACTGACATTTGTGTGGCTGCCACCTGGAGTACAGTCCATACTTTCAACAAGCATTACAGTCTGGACAGTGCCTCGAGATCCCGTGCAGGATTTGGCAGGGCTGTGCTGGAGGGCCTCCTGTCTTGGGTTTATGGAGAACCCTCCTCCCTTCCCCTCCCAGACTGTCTGTTTTACACTTGTTACTGCTTGGTACTCGTTCCTACGGTGTTACATGATGACCGAGATACCCCCGAAGAAGACAGAACAGTTAACGTAAAAACATAACAGTATATCTTTGAGGGGATCACAGTCATCAGGAATATTTTACCTCCCACCATCATCCTTCTTGGGCTCCTGTCTAGGAACTGGCTATCTAGTGTATCTGGCTTTTTTCTTAGATCTAGGGACCCCTTTCTCTCCTCAGTCCCTTGGGATGAGAGCCTAGCTCCCTTAGTCTCCAAGGGGAAAGAACTGAGGAGGGAGCAGGGCTGCTCATGCCTATATAGGGGTGGCGATGTTGCCTGATCTCGATGGCATGGGAGGCCCCAGTTGTACTGCTGAAAATCTTCCATGTGTATCCCCTTTCACCAATGGGGAAGGTTCCTACAATGTTACCTGATGACTGAGATCCCCTCAAAGAGCTACTGTAATGAAAGTTCTTAATGTAACTGTTCTTTATAGGAGTGGTATGTGGTGCACATCCACACGACACACCTGACCTCCCCTGGCAAATGGTACACGGATCCCTGGTTCCAGCATCCAAGATCTGACATCACAGGGTGGAGCCGAGGACTATACCACCCAGGTGGGTGGGAGGAGCTGAGCTTGAAGAGATTCTGGCTGTATTTAAAGGGGAAAGGAACACTGCTAGAAGTGTGGATGTGCACCATATACCACTTCTAGAACTACGGTTACATGTGGGTAACCCTCATATCATGTAACTGGCCTCAAGTTATGTAGGAGATTAGTAAATGTTGCAGCACTTAAACACTGAGATCATAACAATTAAATGTTATCATTAAAATTATTATTCTAACCTATCCACCCCCACTCCGTTTAGGAAATGTGGACCTCAGTTCAACAAACAGAACAGGATCAGATAAATTTAGGGACAGGCTGTTACAGAACAGCAGAAAAGACTAATCCATAAACTTTTTAACAAGTAAATAATTTTTTCCTGCATGCTCAGTCCATGATGCAGCATCAAACAGAAGGGGCCATTTGATGGTTTAGCAGTCTGAATATCAGGAGCTCTAAAACAAAGTGATGACAGTTGAAATGTGTTACCAATCAAAATGTTTATGTGTTTGATTCCTGGATCTCATGTGAAATGAATAAAATAAAGTTACCTGAGACCAAGTCTGTTAATACTCTCCACAGGAAAGAGTTAACAGCAGTGCACGGCTGAAGAGTGTGTCCAAATATAAAGTACATGCACCCATTTATTTATGCCTCGTCTCCAACAGGATCTTCCACCACTGTGTCTCCTCGATGGTTCTTCCTAGGTTCAGCCTAGAATGGATCCAGAAAAGCCTATGCATCTTACTTCGAGAGTATCTCTTGCAGCAGGCCATCGCCAGTAGGACTAAGCAGTCAGGCGCCCGGACCACAGGGAAACCTTTCTAGCTAGCAGTCTACCAGAGGGGGTCTCCCACCTCCGACATCAGCGCCTGATGTCAACCAATCCTATAAAAGGCGTGTGGCCCCCACACCCTCCTCAGTTCTTTTCTGCCATTGACCAGCACACGTCAGACCACTGTTACCACTGCAGCTACAGTCAACTGCCATTTTCCCACTTCAACCATGCTTTATTATTTTTCGCTCAGTGGCTCAGCTTGATGTGACCCCACATTCTTGTAGGACAATTTGCATTTGAAGCCTCCAATCAGGGATCCTGTCCTGCCTTGGGACCTTAATTTTGTGTTAGAAAAGCTTACACTGCCTCTCTTTGAACTGGCTGTGTCTTGCAAGCTACACTTTCTGTTGTGGAAAGCATTATTTTTAGTTGCCATTACTTCTGCTTGAATGATTTCTGAGCTTCAGGCACTCATGTGTATAGAGCCTTATTTGTTTTTTCACAAAGACCGGGTATCTTTGCGTATAAATCCTAAGTTTCTACCTAAGGTGGTGTTGGAGTTTACTTTGAATCAATCCATCCACCTGCTGGTTTATTTCCAGAGCAGTCCAATCAAGGGGAGGCATTGCTCCGTACTTTGGATGTGCAAGTATCCTGAGGTACTATACACACCAAGCCAAAGGACTCACAGAAGTCCAATCAGTTCTTTGTTTACCACTTGGAAGGAGGGCGCCTCGGTGTCCGAACAGTGTTTGTCTAAATGGTTAGCCAAGTGCATTGTCTATTGTTACCAGAAATATGGCAAGGAATTTCCTGGAGGGGTTAAGGGCCATTCCACAAGAGGTATGGCTGCATCAGTGGCCTGCTTCCATAATGTGTCAATTACTGACATTTGTGCTGCTACCACCTGGAGTACTGTCCACACCATTACCAAGCATTATAGTCTGGACATCACCTCTCGGCATAGGGCCAACTTCGGCCTAGCTGTCCTCCAAGGCCTCCTTTCTTAGAAAGATATTTATCTTACGTACCACCCAGACTGTCTGTTTGTAGTTCCAGAACTGCTTGAGATTCAGTCCTACCAGTGATGGCCTGCTGCAAGAGATACCCTTGAAGTAAGATAGTACAGTTATGTAAGAACACACCATGACAGTAGATCTTCTAGAGGATCTCTTGCAGCAGGCCCTGCTTTCCTTCCCCCCCTTCTCCTGTGTCTCTCTCTCCCTTCCACTGGGGTGAGCCTTCTGCTTTTACTGTCTCTCTGTTGTTGGGTTACCTTGGAGTCCTCCTCGACTCCCTCATTCTGGCTTCCTGCTTATGGTGTCCAGTGGGAGAACTGAGGAGGGTGTGGGGTCACCCACCTTTTATAGGACTGGCTGACATCAGGTGCTGATGTCAGAGATGGGTGTCCCCCTCTGGTAGACTGCTAGCTAGAAAGGTTTCCGTGTGGTCCTGGCACCTGACGAATTTAAACATACTAGTGATGGCCTGCTGCAAGAGATCTTCTCGAAGATCTGCTGTTACAGTAAGTTCTTATGTAACTGTACTTTTTTCTGCATGCACAATTTGCACGCTGGCATGAAATGGGAAATTGCAGCTTCCTGCAGTACTCATCTCATGCTGTTAGTTTTTCTTCCTAGGATGAGTCGCCTAACTAATGTCTGGGAATATGTGTATTGATTGACCACTATGTGACAATGGGCCAATTCTCCATACAAGAGAATGGATTTTGTCCCTGGCTTCTGTTCCCTGCATTACTATCAACAAAGTATGTGGTTTGTTGGAGATCTGTTGTTTGCCATGAGGAGGTGTGACGCAGGGCTTGATGCAGGCCCTTTGTCACCTTTGGAAAATCGAGCCCAGCATCACTATATTTTGCAGACAACAACAAAGTTTGGACTAGTTTAGACTGTATTATCAACCTACAGTGTCTCATTACTTGGTCTTCCGCTATACTTGATTATTTAATGTTTTCTAATAACTGCAAATGTTATAAGATAGTCTATAAAGTTCTTTGTTTTATTGTTGTCATAAGGTGTTTTTTAAGGATTGATTCTGTTGTCATACTGTGTCAGCGAGTTCATGGACTGGCTAAATGAGAACTCACTGAATTTAACCTGCACCCACTGATGTGAGCCTGTTACCACAGACTACTTAGATGTGAAATTGTTAGTCAGTTGCTCCAACTGAGTTGAAATATCCCTGTTTAGGAAAGAAACACTTTCTGGCAACAGTCTTTTGAGGGCAGGCAGTTGCCACCATCATAGCTTGGTCGGCAGAATCCCCTTTGAGCAGTTCCTGCAGACGAAAAGGAAATGCACTTCTAATGATACCTTTATTCGTGAGGCTGGGATGCTGTGGGCCAGGTTCAGGGAGTGTGGTTACTCTGCTGCAGTCATACAAGAGGCATTTACTGAAGTTTGCAATATTGATAAGAGTCTTTCTTTTGCAGCCTAGAGCCAGGCCAGCTCGAAAAACTGGGTGTTACATTTGTAACCAGATACAACACCTCTGCTATGGCTATCCATAACATCAGGGACAGGTGGTCGATTTTATGAAAGGGTGATGAACTTGGTACTCTAATGGGAATTATAAAATGGGCATGTAAAAAGAAGCATCATGATTGGCCAGAAAGGAAGTGTCAAATAGGTATTACACATAGGGAAAAAAAAGAGCAGGCAAATAAATCAATGCACCCAAATGGAATGTTCAGATGTGTCAGTGGAACGTTAATTTTTTAAAGGCCGCCATTGTTTTTAGTCTCGGTAAGCGAGGGAGTGAATGTCATGCTGACAATCCCGCTCCAAACCTCGTCTCTGCTAGAAGTAAAAATCGGAAAGCAGCAGCGTGCTAGCGTTTTATCCTGCATAAAGCATTCTTCTAGTTCAGCGACACTGAAGCTTGCTGCCGCATGAAACTGGAAGTAGACCAGAACGGGGTGCCGTCTCATAGTAAACTGCGTTTCCCTCCCAGTACATTTAACTAAAACAACAAAAACAAATCTGCATCTCTTATTCCTTTTTTTTTTAAATTGCAAAAGTGGCGCAACCTGTCGGGGAGAACCCGCTACTTCCTCTCCTAACCATACTTGTTCTCTCGATCGGGACGTGAGGTTTTTTTTTGGGGCAACAACAGTACAAATGTCAATGTGTCAGAAGACAATGATGTCATCACCTAGTAGGCGGAAGGACTATTTTATCTTAAATTAACACGATGATTTCAGTTTTTTTTCAGTTCAGTAATATTTTTTAAGGTTACAAATATTTAAAAAAAAAAAAAAGAACCATTTTATAAGCGCAATAAAACATTCCAGGGTATGTGTGTTGAACAGATATTACCGCACTTCCAGGAGCTGAAGGCACTCGGCAGGGCCTCGTGCCTTACTACGCCCCCGGGCATGCTGTAATATCTGTTCAACACACACCCTGTCGTGTCTTATTGCTTACATATGCCACATCTTCCTTTCAAAAGTAGTATCAGTCTCAGGGATCAATTTAGTAAGAGCCACTACAGTGATACTGCATTATGGAAAAATACTGGTAGTAGCAGAATGGGTTTTTACAATAGCAGAAAATGTAACGTGTTGCTTTGGTGCTACAGGACCTAACTTTAAACACCCAGAAACAAGCCAAGAGTATACGCTACAGTATTACACTGACTGACAAACTGAATTTGTAGTCTATGTGGCCTGGGGCAATGTGGCCTGATTTACATTGGCAGAATGGTCCATCCTCTGAAGTGTCCCATCCAGGAGCACATCCGTGCTATAATAATATGAATAATGCCCTGGGTGCTTACTTCAGGAGTACATACCAATCCAGCAGTTTGAGGAGCCAGATTTAGAGTCTATAAATGGGTCAAACCTCTCTAAAGGCGTGGAGACAGGCTAAAACTGTTACCTCAAAGACAAACTAGAGGGATCTTGATCCTGGAAGCCCTGGCCCCTGGAGGCCTTAATGATCAAATTGATTTGAAACCGTTCTGATGAATTGATGTTTATCTGTTATCCAGGATGCGATGCTGTCATTGTGCCCGAGGTTTCTCTATCATGATAGATCCTGATTGGTATTCTGGCATCTGAATTTGTAGCTTGATTAACATTGTTAGTAAAACATCAGTATGAAATACTGTTTTTACTGTGCATTATTTTCTTGTACCATTATTTATCCATGACCTCCTTTGTTACCTTCTCTGATTGTATCACATCCCCACACACACACACCGTTTTGTTCCTTCATTTCTTTTGGTTGGCAACACAGCAGACCTCCTTGTACTTTGTTGGTGATTGATTTTTATCTGCTGGCCATCATTACCTTTGTCTTTGTTTTCCTGTTTGGTGTCTGCTTATTTCCAACATGTAATAATATGTAACTGACAACATTTGTATAATCTTTTTTGTTATACTGTCGACTACTAGTAGCCAATGGACAGCAATTTATGGTCAACAGTAAGCACTACTCATTCCTTCCTTCCTTCCTTGGTGTCCCGATTAGTGATGTCGTGTGTCGGTGCTCACTATTTTCCATAGACACATAGATAAATACAGCGTGCCGGCATATAAGGACCGCTTGGCCCATCCAGTGTGCTCATTTCCCTACCTACTTCATAAACCACTAGATCCTAATTGATCTGAAGCTTACCTTCCCTTTTCTACCACTAGGGTTGCCTTTTGCCGATCCCATGCATTCTTGAATTCACCTGTTGTTTTTGCCCCTACGACCTCCACGGGTAGGATGTTCCATGCATCCATTACCCTTTCTGTAAAAAAAAAAAAAATACTTCCTCGCGTTTCCCCCTGAGTCTTGCCTCCCTCCAACCTTATATTGTGACCCCTTGTTCTTACTCATCTCTTTTTCTGAAGGATGCTGCCGTCTTGAACTCTGTTTATCCCCTTAAGGTACTTGGATGTCGCTGTCATATCCCCACTCTCCCTCCTTTCTTCCAGGGTATACATATTGAGGTATTTCAGTCTTTCCTCATATGGCTAAGGAAAGACTAAAATACCTCAATATCCTGGGATTATCTATTGCATCTTTTACTACTAGCCATGGTTAGTAATCAGGCCATAACTAGTTTGTTTTACATCTCAGTGTCTCAAGTAGTATTGCCCATTGACAGTTGGTACCTACTAAAGTTTTGTTGCTTTACTGGTCATCACCATATACTTATTCCAGGTCTTTTTGCCATCCTTACTCTAACCCCCTTTCTTTCTTTTGGTTACCTGGCTGTTTGTTTTTTCTATATAATTGTGATATTTTTGAACTTATTTACAGCCACTAGCCACCAATGTGGTAGGTCTGTCTAACTTGGCAGCAAATTACTGTATGTTTTTTTTGTATTGACCTGCTAGATTTGCGATACTTGTACTTTGAGTTTTTGATACTTATTCTTTTGGTGACGTTTTTCCTGTCATGTGTGAACAGTTTTGCTTTTCAAATATACAGGTACCTTTTTTTCTGACTACATTATCCACCACTGTATACTTGTTTGGTTTTTTTGAATTTCACCAATGAGCACTTGACATACCACGTACAGGGGTATGAATAAAGGGTCACTTGTGGCTAACTCCGCCCCTGATTGAAGCCTGCTGCGTGAGGTGATAGGTATGGGTGTTAGCCCTACTTGCTCATGCTTAATTGGGTACAATAAGATATTTGACCTATTCTGGTGTGTGCAGTTTTGTTTAGGATCAAGACTAACACCCTTATACTTAAAGGAGGATAAATGCTCCAAGGGGGTACAATCAGACACATGGACTTTGAACAGGGAATTATTGGAGCATTACGGTGACACTATAAGGATACCAGCAATTGCATTACAGTGCCCCACTTACTGCTGCAAGCAAGACTAGGGGATAGGACTGTGCTCGATGCTACATGGCAAAGACGTACCGTTGCTACCTGGCAAAGGGGCCAAAGAAGGGATATACCCTTCTGAACGTGAAATTGCGCAGAACATGAGTGAAAGGCTACCTCAGCGATCTGTTCTGAACTCCTTGCCTCCATGGGGGATGGAGTCACCACCTTTAATGCAGTCACAGCTATTTTCAGGAGAACTGCAAGAGTGAGAACAAAAGCCACATTTACACATCAGCAGCGCCTTACAATTTGCGGCACTACACTCCCGCTGCGATGACCGCCGCGGCTCAATTTTGTGTCCACACTGCTGGTTGCTCCAGTGGTTCTTCCCCTTCTGAGGTGGCAGTTACCAGTTGCTAACATGCGTGAGGCAGCTAAAGCACCAGAAGGCTCATTCCTGCCTTGCACACCCAAGTTCAGCAAATAGCATTTTTCAACAGCAGAAAGAAAACTGAACTCGGGAAAGTGCTTGAAAATGTAAAACAAGGGCTACAAATATTACAAATTTGGGTTGTAAACTGTGACAGCATGCGAGAATTCATATGCAGATCCCTGGGGATTAATAGGATATGCATATGTATTAGCACATGCCCAGTATCGCGGTCCCAGTTTACAACCCTAATTGGTCATATTTGTAGCCCTTGTCTTACATTTTAATGCATTTTCCCAGAGTTCAACATTCTTTCTGCTGTTGAAAAATGCCTTTTGCTGAGCTTGGGTGTGCTAAGAGGTTCTTCCAAAAGTGCTAACAGGCAAGTATCTGAGAGATTCGTGGGGCCAGGAGAATGCAGGGAGAGGAGACAATCATTGGAAGCAAGTGCTGCGGGGAATCTACATGGCAGGTAAGGCACTGTAAAGTAGCTCGCTCCGTTCCACATCCCCTTTCCTAAGTCGCATCACAAACCCAATGCGAAGCCCTCTTAGGATGCTCCCGAAAGTGTCCACACTGCTGACTTTGAAGCGCATCAACCCCTGCTCATGGGTTGATGCACTTTAAAGTTGGCGGTGTAAACAGAGCTAAAGTGAAACAAAACTTGGGCTGTTTCCTGAGAAAGACAGGCACTGCCCAATGTGTATGCACTAAAACCAAAACAGATTTAAAGCTGTTGTGTTTTAAACAGATTTTGTCAGCTTAAGGGAGTAAGGGAGATTTTGAACGTGTTTATTTAGTGAATAGAGATTTAAGTTTTTTTTTTGTAACTTAGTTGGATTTGTCTGAAACAAATAACAAGACAAACTAAGTATTTAGATTCCTAGTAATCTAACTGAAGTGCAGTGAAGTGCCCAACTGCACTGAATAAATAAATGTATTACTTTTTTTTTTTTTTTTTTTTGTGGAGGCCAGAGTCGGCTGACTCCCACTACCTTTACTTCTGAGTGGCTGCCATCTTATCCTTTGCTTGTGTGCAGTAGTGTGTACTGCGCACACTTGTGCAGTCAGCTTGTTTGTGGCCTTATGCCAAAGAAGAAATTAAAAGAAATTGTTTTAGTCAGGTTTGACTATTAGTGAGGGAGACTTGTCAGCTCACTGACATTGTTGCAGTGAGGGTCTGGGTTTCATAACAATATAATTTAAGTTTAATATCAGACATCTTTGTGTGTGGAACCTGGGCTTGGGTCCCTCCATGGCCACTTGAGCAGCTATGAGTGTGCCGCCATATATAGCTGATAACTGGTAGGGTGGGATTAGTTGGCTAACTCACACTGCTTCTGGGTAGCTAGCTGCCATTTGGTTCTGTGTGTGTGTGTGTGCGTGTGTGCGGACACACAGCGTGCATTCAAGAAAGATATTGTTATAAGACTGTGGCTTTATGCCAACGAAGAAATTAAAAAAAGAAATTGGTTTAGTCAGGTTTGACTATTAATGAGTGTGATTTGTCAGCTTACTGACAATGCTACAGTGAGTGACTGTATTTCATAATAACATAATTTAAATTCCTGTGAGAAACATGGGCCTGGGTCCCTCCATGGCCACAACTGCAAGTGCACTGCTGTATATAGCTTTTAGCTGGTAGGGTGGAACTAGTCAGCTGACTCCCACTGCTTCTAGGCATCTAGCTGCCATTTGGGTCTGTGTGTGCGCAGTGTGTACACAAGAAAGACATTGTTCTAAGTGTGTGCCTTCCTGCCAAGGAAGAAATTTAAAAAACAAACATTTTCAGAGACTTTATTTACTAGTCCGACTTGACCAGTGAGTGAGACTAAGTTGTCAGTTCACTGGCACTGCTGCAGTGAGTGATTACTACATTTCATAGTAATGTAATAAAAATGTAATATCAGACATCTTCCTGCGAGGTATAGAACTATGACAAATGGAGGACATACCAGAAAAGTGTAGATCTTACTTCGAGAGGGTTCCTGCAGTAGGTCTTCACTGATAGGACTGCGCCCCCTGGCGTCAGGACCACATGGCAAACTTCTAGCTAGCAATACATGGCGGAGGACCCAGCGTCACATAACGGGACGTCAGCATGACAGTATATGTGGGCTGTACCCACGCCCGCCCTCCAGTTCTTTCCCGCCGTCAGCCTGTATACGTTGGCCCTCACGGTGAACTCGGCTACAGTCGACCGCCATTTTTCAAGTATTTCTGTTCTTTTTTTCTAAGTTCTTTTCCAATAGTTAATGCATGTATTTGCTTAAAACTAAGAAGAAGTGCTCACAGTGTGGTGCTCAGATTCTGCACGGGGATAATCACTCCCTCTGCGTCCTCTGCTTAGGCCCAAAACATTGGGTTGATGACTGCGACATCTGCCAGTCCTTCAACCAGGCCATGCTCGTCAGGCGCCAGAAAGCCCTCGATGCCCACCTTTGGAAAAAACACCTTGCATCAATGGAAAAGGAGCTTCAGGAGCTGCGAGAACGCTCATCTTCACCCACCTCTGAGCGCCAAGAAAGAAGGAGAACGCCAGGACCAGTCCCCTCTACCCAGTGTTGCCAGGCAGCATATACTCATTTCAGATGGGCGCCCACCTCGTGAGTACTTCCTCCTCTCCACGGCGCTGTCCATTCCAGTGGATAGGTCACCAACTCCCCCTCCCGCCTTGGTCAGTGGGTAACAGGGGTGTTCCTACTAGGAGGATTTTTCTTTGGGACCTGTCAATAGCTGTCAGGCTGATCAGTTACTCTCCGACCCTGCCGCCAGGTTCATGTCCACAGTCGATAACTCAGACTCTAGCTCCTCTGCTGTCCACCCGACTGCGACTGATAAGTCTGATGCCGGCTCCTCTGACGTCCGCTCAGTCAAAGCCGATCAGTCAGTCGCCGGCCTGTCTGACGACCGTTCGGCTAAAGCTCTCCCATCGGGCCTAACTCTATTACCCGACATTGCCCAGAGCCAGCTTCCAGGCACCTCATTGTCCCGCAAGGGTTCTCTGTCCCAGGACTCACTGGACCCCTGGGACACGAGTGATTCTGGCCAGTGGATTTCTTCCCCTATGTCGGGTATCTTTTCTGAGCTTCCCGCTCCTCCAGCGGACCAGTCGACGGGGGGCCTGTATTCCTCTCCCCCCCTCGCTGGTCTCAGATCAGACGTCGGGGCCTCTTAGGCTCTGACGCCAGGCCACCCTCCCACCTATGACCCTCCAGACTCAGGAATGGCCCCTGGATTTCTCATTCTCCGATGATGGAGCCTCCACCTGGCCCTTCAGGGATTCCAACTGGGACTCCAGGCTTGCTGATGGACCCTCATGCTCCCAGCAGTCCCTCGGCCCTTCGCCTTCTGGGCCCTCGACTCCTCCACCATCCACTCCTACAGGCTCAGACCCCAGCTACCTGCCACTACAGTTCCCCTGTTACCTGGCACCAGGGGAGCTGTCGCCAGGCTATCCGGCACCAGGTGCGCTGTCGCCCAGCTACCCGTTACATGCACTGCTGGGCAATATGTACGAGGGGTACCATCAACACTACCCTTATTGGTACCAGGCTCCTGGTTAACCCCAATATTCTCCCTCGGGGGTTCCCAGGCTACCAGCCTCCACTGCCTCCTTCGCCCCCCCTGCCTCCCCCTCCTCAGCCGGAACCACAGGGATCAATTCCAGCCTGATGACAGGATGCCAAATTGCAGCTCCTGCAGGAGCTGTGGCACCCTCATCCAGATGTGATTTCTACCCCAACCCATAGGGTAATCCCTAGGAGCCCATCCCTGGTCGACCATCATTCATCGGACAGGGACTTTGGTAGGTGCCCAGTAGGGGCCCTCTCAGACGTCAGGGTTACAGAGGAGGTTCCAGATATTTCTGTGCCTAGCAGACTGGAGTCTTCAGACTCAGACAATGACTCTGACTCTGAAGCTCATTCAGAGCCTCATTCCCCAGTGGAACCACAACCCAAAGAGTTTCCCAAATCTCCACCGGAGGACCTGTCTTTTTCGGAGCTCCTTAGATCCATCCAGCAGGCTTGCGGTTGGGCATCCCAGGAGATGGATCCAAAAAGGAAGAGGCTAGCTGAGCACCTGGATTTAACCAGTGCAGATCCCCTGTCCATTCCGCTTTGGACGGGGTCACACAAAGACCTAACATCCACAATATGGCAACAACCATCCTCTATTCCTGCGATCTCTAAAATGGCTGAGAGAACCTATCATCCCCCGGAAGGGGCAAGCCACCTTATGAGTCAACCTAAGGCTGACTCTCTAGTCATCACAGCGGCCCATGATAGGTCGACTCAACCAAAGCATATGAGGGCCTCACCTCTGGACAAAGAGTCCAAGCAGATGGACTAGTATGGCTGCAAAGTCTACGCTTCCTCCACCTGCGTTATCTGGTCTCTTAATTATATGGCCCACATGATCTCTTTCTAGAAGTCGGCACTGACCGACTTAGAAAAAGAGCCTGTCTATCCTGGATGAGGAACTCAGAAATAAGCCACTGGACAAGGTGAGACTTAACAAGTCCTCTTGCAGCCATGCATTGCGTGCCACCTATGACTCGTTGGCCTGATGCACCGCTTCGGCAGCTTGCTTGAGACGTCTGGCATGGCTCCGTCTTGCGGGACTGGCACAAGGCATCCAGATCACTCTACTGGATGCGCCCTTCAGGGATTCCATCCTATTTGGCGGCGACGCTAAAGATATTATAACCGAGCTACAGGAGAGTGGCAAATCCCTGCAAGATGTCTGCTCTATGTATCACTCAGGCCAAAAACCCAAGCAGCCTTTTCATCACCCACAAAAGAAATGGAACAGACAGAATTAGAACAGACACCAGGCTAGATGCTGCGCCACTGGTTCTGGCACCCAGACCCCGCAGGCAAACGTTCAGAAGGCCTCTGGAGTCAGCAAAGCAACCCTCTTCTCCGCCTCCTGACTCAAGGGGACCCTCTCCACCTCCTCCTGTCTTCTCAGAGGAGCCCGTGGGAGGGAGGGTTCACCCTCCACCTGGACAAGTGGGAGGTGATAACTGCCAATGCTTGGGTCCTTCAACTCACCGCAAGAGGGCACTCGATCGAGTTCCTGGACAGACCCCCAGACAATCCACTGGGCAGGTCTCGCTACCCGTCAGGTCGTCTGCTTCTCATTCAGCAGGAAATCCAGGCTGTATTAGACAAATCAGCCATAGAGCTAGTTCCTCTAGGGCCAGATGGGAAGGGGGTATTACTCCCATTTCTTCCTGGTCCCCAAAAAGATGGACAATCTGAGGCCCATTCTGGACCTCAGCCTGCTCAACCTCTTTGTGGAACACAAGAGGTTCTGCATGCTTACCCTCCAGGGACTCTTACCCCTGCTCCAACAGAATCAATGGCTGTGCTCGCTGGACATGCAGGATGCTTTTCTGCACATCCCTATCGTCCAGACCCACGGCTATTTCCTTCAGTTCAGCTTTCAGGAGAACCACTATCAATTCAAGGCCCTTCCTTTTGGCCTCTCTTTGGCACCCTGGGTTTTTACCAAGTGCCTGGCGGTGGTAACTGTGGCCCTGCACTGCAAGGGGATGTACGTGTTCCTGTACCTGGACGACTGGCTATTGTCGGCCCCATCTCAGGACAGTCTGATGGAGGCACTCTCCACCACCCTGGACCTTTTTACCCAGCTTGGAATTAGTGTGAAACTATCCCAAGCCTCACGTCTCACCATCTCAGTGCCTCCAGTTCATTGGAGCAGTACTGGATACGGTCCAGGGCAGGGCCGTCTTACCTCTGGACAGGGCAGATACTCTGATTCAGCAAGCTTTGTCTGTGTCCAGCTCTTGTTGGACCACAGCACGCTCTGTCCTCCACCTGTTGGGCCTAATGGCAGCTGCCATACCCACAGTTCCGTTGGCCAGAGTGCATATGAGGGTGACCCAATGGACCCTCAGAGTCCGGTGGGACCAACGCTCAGATGACATGGACCACAGGTTCCTGATCACCAGCAGTATGAAGAGGGATCTTCTCTGGTGGCAGGAACCACCCAGCCTCTCCTCGGGGGCCCCTTTCAGTACTCCGTCTCCTTCCATGATCCTCACAACCGATGCCTCGGGTCAAGGTTGGGGAGCCCACCTGGGAGACCATCGAACTCAAGGGATGGTCTTCATAAAAGGAACACTTGCACATAAACGTCCTAGAGATGAGAGCAGTGCTCTACGCTCTCCAGTTGTTCCAACCCCTCTTGCAAACAGGAACACTCCTTATCCAGACCAACAGCACTGCCAGGGTCTGGTACATAAACAAACAGGGAGGCACCTGTTCACACCCCTTCTGCAAGGAGGCAGTGTGGGTGTGGTACTGGGCAGTCCAGCATGGCCTGTCTCTGACAGCAGTCCATGTCTCGGGAGTTCACAACATCCTGGCAGACAGTCTCAGCCGCACTGTCGCATGGGCACATGAGTGGGATCTAAAGCAGTAGGTAGTGGAAGATCTTTTCGATCAGTGGGGGTCAGCCAGAAATAGACCTGTTTGTCTCCCCATCCAATGCAAAACTACCCAACTTCTGCTCGCTCGTTCCCGGGTGTGATGTTTTTTGGCGAGACGCAGTCTCTTTGTTGGACAAGGAGGTTTCTGTATGCTTTCCCTCCATTTCCAGTTCTGCAGAAGGTTCTGCTGAAGCTCCAAGCAGAGGGTGCTCACATGATTCTCATAGCTCCCTTCTGACCTCGGCAGATCTGGTTCTTCCTGTTGCAACAGCTGGCAGTGGAACCCCCAGTATCTTTTCCTCTCCTTCATGACCTTCTGTCTCAGGAGCAGGGCAGCCTGGTGCATCTGAGCCTCAAGTCTCTCTATTTGCATGCGTGGCACCTTTGGATGTAGTGGTCTCATGTTTTGGAGTCTTCGCACGAGTCGTCCAGGTCCTAATGGAGGTCAGAAAACTATCCACTAGATCTACATATGCCATGAAGTGGAAGAGATTTACCATTTGGGCCACGGCCAAGGGCCTGGGCCCATTCTCTTGCTCGGTGCCCCAGGTCCTCGAGTACCTCTTGCACCTGTCTGATTCGGGCTGCAGTTACTCTTCCCTGAAGGTCCATGTTTCTGCGGTTTCCACCTGTCACCTTCCGGTAGATGGCAAAACTCTAGTGCAGTTGGAGGTCTCTAAAACCTTTCTGAAAGGGATCCTCCACTTAAAACCTCTGGTCCATAGTCCGATTCCCCCATGGGACTGAAATTGTATTTTGGAGAAACTTACTTTTCCCCCTTTTGAGCTGGCAGCAAGTTGCAACATGTGCTATTTGTTCTGGAAAGTGCTCTTTTCAGTCGTTATCACCTCAGCTCGAAGAATTTCAGAGCTCCAGGCCCTCGTTTGCAAGGAGCCTCATTTAATTTTTCACAGAGACCGGGTGGCTCTGTGGACTAATCCTTCCTTTCAACCAAAAGTGGTTTCAGAATTTATGTTGAAACAAGATGTTCAATTGCCGGTTTATTATCCCGAGTATTCCAACAGGGGGGAATACCTTTTGCACACATTAGACGTGCACAGGATTTTGAGATACTATATCTCTCGGACCAAGGAGGTGTGCAGATCTGACCAGTTGTTTGTGGTTTTCGCACCCAGACGTGAGGGTATGGCCATCTCTAAACAGGGCCTGTCCAAATGGTTGACTAATTGCATCTCGTTTATCTATCAGAAGTACGAGAAACCCCTTCTGGTGGAAATTAAAGGTTACTTGACCAGTGGCATGGCTGCTTCCATGGCCTTCCTACGAAACGTGTCCACTTCGGACATTTGTGCTGTGGCCACTTGGTCTTCAGTCCACAGTTTCATCAAGCATTACAGTCTGGACATTGCCTCTAGGTGTAGAGCCGGTTTTGGACTTGCTGTCCTGCAAGGCCTTTTATCATAACTGGCTCTCTAGTTGGTAGACATTCTGCCTCCTGGACCGTAATCTCTGACTTGCTTTTCTTGACTGCTTGATATTCAGTCCTATCAGTGAAGACCTACTGCAGGAACCTTCTCGAAGTAAGATATAGCAGTTACATAAGAACTTACCGTAACAGTAGATCTTCGAGAGAGGTTACTGCAGTATGTCACATTTTCCCTCCCACCTTCCCCCAGCAACTGTTTTTCCTATCCCTTTTCAGGGCTGCTATCAGCAGCTCTGGGCTCTAGGAGTTGTGCTCCTTTCTTCCGTCATCCTTACAGGGATCTTCTGACGGGAGAACTGGAGGGTGGGTATGGGGACCGCCCCTATATACTGTCACACTGACATCCCATCATGTGACACCAGGGGTGGTCCCTTGACATGTATTGCTAGCTAGAAGTTTGCCGTGCGGTCCTGACTCCAGGGGGTGCAGTCCTATCAGTGAAGACCTACTGCAGGAACCTCTCTCGAAGATCTACTGTTACGGTAAGTTCTTACGTAACTGCTATTTGGTCTGGTAGCCACAGAAAAGCTGCAAGCAGCAGATGAGGGTGAGCATACTGCAGAGCGACACTCAGGATGCATTCGCTGCACATTATATTTTACCTCATCAAAGC
Source organism: Neoceratodus forsteri (assembly GCA_016271365.2). Lineage (NCBI taxonomy): Eukaryota > Metazoa > Chordata > Ceratodontiformes > Ceratodontidae > Neoceratodus > Neoceratodus forsteri. The sequence goes on from CM057459.1 coordinate 21,147,708, forward strand.
CTGCAGTCTTCAGCACCAGTATGGCACTGACTGACACCAGAGAAAAAAGTACCATTCAGACTCCTGGTAGTGCTGCTAGGAGGACATTGTCATTAACTGCCACTGATACTACAAATGTGAATGTGTCCTATTCATCCCTTGCCACTGCCACCAATACCACCATCATCTCATCCTTAATAACCCCCACTGCTCTGATCCACCACCCATCTACTGTGACTACTAGCATCTGAACTTCTGCTGCAACAGTGGCCCTGCCAGCCACTCTTACCACTGTGACCCAGACCACTCCTACCACTGTGACTGAGACCAGACCTGCTGCTGTAGCCATGGCGATCACCATTACTGCTACAGTGACACTGGCCCCTACTACCACTGTAGCCCCATCCAGTTGTACAGCTATTTCCAGTATTGTGTCCATTCCTACTGCGACACCTCTTGTTTCTTGGCCTATCTCCGGTACTGTAGAACTTGATAGTGCAGATCAGGAGGAGGAGGAGCATTCATCTGCGTCTGAGTACTTTCCACCAGGAGATGAACTGCCCACTGATCATGATCTGAGGAGGCTGCCTAAGCAGCTTTGATGATGAGGTAGAGTATGGGGAGTACCTTAAGAGCCATAAAGCAAGAAAGTTGTGTGGCAAAAAAAATCGGTACCGGGTTATTGTAGTGCAGATGAAACCACGCATAAAATACTGCGCATGGAATAGCGTGAATGGAAATACAGCGACAGTGTTTTTATAGCATGCAGTAAGAACCGCTACCCCTGTCACTGTATGGTGCCATGCAGTAATGTGAAGGATGCTGTCGGGGCAGTGCCTGGTTGAGCCGCTCCCATGGTGGAGTGGCTAGAGCGCCTGCCTCTGGCAGCGTCAGGGACCTGGGGCTGCGGTTTGGTTCTCCCCAGGTCCCACTATATTGCAGCATATTATTTGAAAAAAACAAAACTAGTTTTCCCCGCTTCAGGGATTCCTTTTACCCCAAATTTCATGACCCCCAGAGTTGATTATAATAAGTCCGGGGGGGGAGTGTGGGGGTGATGCCCCCACGTTAGAGCCCCACACAAAGACAAAGATATGGTTCCGTTGTGCATGTCGCTGTACTGGTCGGCATCTTGTGCTGTCCTTATTTTGCTGCACGCTTATTTGCATGCAGCATTGTTGATGTGTGCATTTTTTCCATGACATTATGACCCCGTGCCAAAAAACTCAATCTCTTGAGGTTGCACTAGCAGGGGAAAGAAGGATATGCCCCAAAAAAGACTGCAAGCTACCCTTTAGCAGTTTGTTCAGCCAGCTCTATCCCAGCCTGAACCGCCAAGTGAAGCAGGTACAGGGGCACCAGTGGTGCCAGGGAAAACCTGCAGACACAGGCCCAAACAACAAAGGCTAGTGGGTCATTTCAAAATACTGGCTTGGCACTCTTTCATCCTACTTGTCCTCTTCTCTCTCCACTCCCCCCACTCCAGCTCGCTCCCTCCAATCATCCGACTCATGCATCTTCATGATCCCTCGCTGTTCTACATCTGCAGGACAGTCCGCCTTCCCCCACCGCTTCCCCAAAATCTGGAACTCCCTCCCTCACCAAATCCGACATTCCTCATCCTTTCACTCCCTCTTCTCTGCCCGCCACAACTTCCTTTCATCCAGTTGTACCTGCATCCCCCATTCCTAACAACCCTCTCCCCCTTACTCTCTCCCTTCCCTTCTCTAGCCAGGACTACTCACACTTATAGTAGTTGCTACTCCTATTATAGCACTTCCTCCTCTTGTTGCTTCATTATCTGCAACTACCCCTTGTAAGTCCTCCAGTTGTATGGCACTTAACTGTTTTCGATTTTGTATTTTTCGCAAATACCTCTTGTATACTGTTGGAATATCTTAATTTTATCCTGCTACTGTATAGTTACTGTCTTGTATTCACTACTGCACTAATGTTCCACTTATTGTGCTGTATTATCATTTGTACTCCCTGTTCCCCCTCTCCCCCAGGTTGCACTGGGAGACGAGCAACTTGTTGTCAGTGTGCCTTCCTGGTACAACATTTCAATAAATAAAAAAAAAAGTCATTTTGAACAATGTCTTTTATTTTTGAAGGAAAATTCTTGGCCCCTTGTTCCTCCTGTGGTACCCTTTTAAAGGATGTGCTATGTGCGGTGCATGTGTAGCCACAAGATCACCCTGTATGTGCACACTTCTATGTGCATTAATATGGGAGGACGTGGGGAATAAGACCTGCTTGAGCTTGTGGTGGGGCGTGTGTCAGCACCCCCATGAAAATGCTGCATCTCTGGGGTGGCCATCCCAAACTACTAGCTGGACGATGTAGGACGACCAGAGTTAATCTTTGTATATCTGCGGAATCCCAGACAAGTCTGGCACCCAGGGTAAACTCAGCTGCTATAATGAGGGGTTGGGAGAGGACAGATCCAGCATTAGATGAAGATGGCAGCAGCTTCTCTATGTGCAAGGTAAAGAGCCACCTGCTGCCCAGGCATCAAGGAGTGCTCCGCCTTGCCAGAGACTATTAAAATGTATTATTTATGTGTTGTTCCTGCCAGTCTAATGGAGGGGGACATCATGGGTAAGGGGACAGGACACCCAAGAAGGTGCGAGCCACCCACCTGTATTTGGAACAAATGCAGACTAATTTCTCGGTGGCTAAGGTCTCAGGCTGGGAATTAGAGTTCCTCACAGTTCCCCTGAGATGGCTGATGATCTCCTGGGGCCTCTGCAGCTTGCTGGCGATGCTGTGCTTTTGAGGCAGACTTGCTAGGTTTGGTTCATTCTTTCTGTGCCAACTTTGATGCCAGCGATTTCTGGGAGCTTGGCTGCCTTGGTGTGTTGATTTTAATGCTGTGCTTTATAAGTCCTGCTATGGCCATTTCAGCAGATTTGTAGGTTTATATACCACTGTCCAAAAATACTACCATCCATGCTGGATATGGGGTTCTAAATTTCAGAGCGTGCTACTTCAGTGCTCTGATGACAAGATGTATTTGATGTGTTTGGCCATGACTGCAGTGAAGTAGTCATTATCAATATGTATTTGTTTATTCCGGAAGAAGACTTTTTTGCTGCCATGCAAGATGCATCTGGGGCGGACTTGGTCCCAGGGCTTGGCGAACCTGCTCCAGTTCTAGGGAAAAGTACGGTGGGATTTAGAGGGCTGAGCATAGCAGAGTGGGTAGGAATGCAAGCATAGAAACATAGAATTTGACGGCAGACAAGGACCGATTGTCCCACCCAGTCTGCCCATTTCCCTACCTAATGGATAAGCTGCAGATCCTAGTTAACCAGCAGCCTACTTCTTCCTACCCCCAACCCCCTAGAATTGCCTTATGACTGTCCCATGCATGCTTGAATTCCACCACTGTTTTTGACTCCACAACATAGAAACATAGACTTTGACGGCAGATAAGGACCGCTTGGCCCATCTAGTCTGCCCATTTCCCTACCTACAGGATAGGCCGTAGATCCTAGTTAACCAACAGACTATCTCTTCCTACCCCCTACAAGAATTGCCTTATGTCTGTCCCGTGCATTCTTGAATTCTCCCACAGTTTTAGACCCCACAACCTCCTCAGGAAGGCTGTTCCATGCGTCCACTACCCTCTCTGTGAAATAATACTTCCTTACATTGCCCTGAACCGCCCTCCTTCTATCTTTAAATTGTGTCCCTTGTTCTTGCAAGTCTCTTTTTCTGAAAGATGCTACCCTCTTGGACTTTGTTGATTCACTGAGGTACTTAAAGTTTCTATCATGTCCCCCCTCTCCCTTCTTTCCTCAAGAAGGTATACATATTAAGCTCCTTTAGTCTGTCCTCATCGGCTTCTCTTGCAGACCCTGCACCATTTTAGTTGCCCTCCTCTGGACTACCTCTATCCTGTCTATGTCCTTGCGGAGATGGGGTCTCAGAACTGGACACAGTACTCAGATGGGGTCTCACCAACTGTCTGTACAGAGGATAACAACTTCCTGTTTTCTGCTGCTGATGCCTCTCCCTATACATCCCAGTACCCCCCAGCCCTCCCTACTGCCTTCTCACATGGCAACCTTGTAAGGTCATCTGATGCAATTACCCCAAGGTCCTTTCCGTTTTGTTACTACCTCCCCACCATTGTGTATTCTTCCCTGGGTTCTTGTTTCCCAGGTGCATTATTTTGCACTTCTTTGCATTGAATCCTAGCTGCCATACTTCTGACCATTCCTCCAACCTTGCCAAGTCCCTTTTCATCCTTTCCACTCCTCCTTACGTATCAACCCTGTTGCAGATCTTTGTGTCATCTGCAAAAAGGCATACTTTTCCTTCCAGTCCCTCTGCAATGTCACTGATGAAGACATTAAAAAGGACTGGACCCAATACTGAACCCTGCGTTTCCCTAGTAACCTCTCTTTCTTCAGAGTGGACTCCATTTACAATTACCTTCTGTGTCCTGTTGCGCAGCCAATGTTTTACCCAGGCTACCACCCTGGGACCCACTCCCAGGCTGGTTAATTTGACTATTAATCTTCTGTGTGGGACTGTGTCAAATGCCTTGCTAAAGTCTAGGTAGGCCATGTCCATAGCCCCTCCCTGGTCTACTACTTTGGTCATCCAGTCAAAGAAATCTATTAGATTCGTCTGACATGACCTTCCCGCTGTGAATCCATGCTGCCTTGGGTCCTGTGCTCCACTGGCCTCTAGGTACTCAACTATTCTTTCCTTCAGAAGTGACTCCATCACTTTCCCTACCACAGAGGTCAGACTGACAGGTCTGTAGTTTCCTGCCTCTGTCTTGCTCCCACTTTGTGAAGGGAATCACATCCGCCTTCCTCCAGTCCTCGGGTACCACACCATCCTCCATGATTTATTAAAAAGAGTAGCCAGTGGTTTCACTAGTTCCTCCCTTAATTCTTTTAGAATTCTGGGGTGAATTCCATCAGGACCCATTGCTTTGTCCACCTTCAGTTTTAGGAGTTCTTGCAGAACCCTTTCTTCTGTGAAAGGACTGGATCGCCCCCTATCAAGAGTGCTTCTGTTAATTGGATTAGGCACTCCCCTCCTCTTTTGTGAATACTGAGCAGAAATATTCGTTTCAGTATCTGCTTTTTCACTGTCCCCTCTGCCCACCCACCGTTCATTCTATTCAGCCTCACTGATCCACTCCTTTGTCTTTCTCGCTCGCTGATGTACCTATAAAGGGTTTATCCCCCTTCTTAACTGAGTTGGCTATCTTTTCCTCAGTTTGGCCCTTTGCTATTCTGACTTCCCTCCTGCTTCTTCTGCCTTAACTGGTACAGCTCTCTGTCCTGCTCCTTCTGTGTTTCCTTATACTTCGGAATGCTATCTTTTTCTTCCTGACTTTCACAGCCACCTCTTTGAGAACCATAGTGGCTTTTCTTTCGTTTTGATTTGTTTATTTGCTTCACACAAAGGCTTGTTGCCTCTGTGATGGCAGTTTGATGATTCCTCATTGTTGCTCCACACCTCCTTCTAGCCTGTTTGCTAGTGCTTTTCTGAGGCACCCTCCCATCTTGCCAAAGTCAGCTCTCCTAAAGTCCAGTACCCTCACTTTTGTGGCTTGACTCTGTAGCTGAGTTTAACGTGAACCACACTGTTTGATGGTCACTTGTCCCCAGATGGCAACCACTTCTAGATCTGAGATCTCTCACTGCCCCGTTTGAGTACAAGGTCTAGATTGCTCCCTCAGAGTGGGTTCTGAAACTAGCTGTCTAATGCCTGCCACCTGTAGGGCATCAAGAATGGCCCTGCTCTTGGATGTGGCTGCAGCAAATGTGCTCCAGTTAACATCTGGCATATTCAGGTCTCCCATCAATAGTATCTCCCTTTCTGCCATTCTAAGAATGCCTTCTATCATATCCTTGTCCATTCCTCCCCTGACATGGGGGTCTGTACACAACCCTGTGCGGATTGTGGTGCCTTTCCAGTCTCCAAGGACCCACAGTGCCTCCTCTCCTCCCTGTTTACTCTTTTGTTCAGTTGCTTTTATCCCTTCCTTTACATAGAGAGCTGCTCTCCCCTCTTCTCCCCTGCCTGTCTCTCCTGTGGGTTATGTGCCTGGTATGTTAACATCCCAGTCATGGTTCTCTATGTACCATGTTTCTGTGACTACTCGATATCCAGGCATCCCTCTTCCATCAGACCACCAGCTCAGGAGCTTGTTGCCCAGACTACAGGCATTGGTACTCATTACCCTCCATTTCCTGATGGCCTTACTCCTTTTGCCCCATCCTGTCCTTCTTGCCTTTGTCACTTTCTCCATTTACCCTTCCCTTCTCCTATCGACACCTCTATGTTGGTGTTTGCGCACTTACTACCGTGATTATTTGGGGGCTAGGTTTCCTGCTCCTTTCCAGTGCCTCCCCTTGGCTAGTTTAAAAGCTTACCAGCAAGCATATAAACCTATCACCTAGGATTCTGGTTCCCCTCCCGGACAGATGCAGCCCATCATGCCAGTATAGGCTTGCATCACTCCAGGTGGACCCCAGTCCCCAATGAAGCCAAATCCCTGGGCTCCACCCAGTTTTCAACCACTGATTGAATCCCATAATGCGGAACACCCTAGCCTCTCCTACGCCATAGATGGGCAGCACCTCCGAGAAGGTTACCGTGCATGCTACTTGTCTAAGGCCCCTCCCCAATTCCACAAACTCTTCCTGCACTTCTCTAATCCCTTTCTTAGCCAGGTCATTTGTCCCTAGGTGGACAATGACATCCAGCTCCCTCCCCTGTGCAGCTGCTCCAGCAATCCTGAGGATTCGCTCCCTGTCCCTCAAGCCATGGCGCCAGGCAGGCCACCTCCCTCTCCCTTCCTCTCCCAGTTCTACCTTCCTAACAGTGGAGTCCCCCACCAGGGTTGTTTCCTTCCCTGCAGGGTCCCTGCCACCCTCCTGTGGGTCTCCTTTGTGAGGTTCCCAGCATCCTCCTTGGTCTCCACTCACGGGTGCCTCCATAGAGGAACCACACTTTGCCAGAATGGCATAGGAGTGTGGAGAGATACAACTGGAGGGATGCGCCTCTGTTCCACCACCCTCACCCTCCCTGAGCCCACTGTGGTCCAACCGCTCCTCTTTCTTGGCAACCTCTGAGGCAACGGCAGTGGCACTGGTGGTCCCTGGATGGAAGAGGAGGTCCCACAAATCCTGGTCAACTCAGCCTGGAGATGAGCAATCTTCTCCCTCAGCCCAGAGAGGTGCCTGCAGATGGGACAACACCGCATCCTCCAGAACGTCTCCCGGAAGACTGCTGCTCCACAGCCACTGCACTGCACCACTCCAATCATGTCTTATTTCTGGCCCCTTAACTGTTTTCAATCCTTACTCTTTCCTCTGTTTTTCTCTCTCTCTCTCTCCTTACTTTCTGCCTGTGTGCCCTTTAAGCTCCTGATTGTCCTGTTCTGAGACAAGAATATCCTATATTTCTCAGTGGACCACTTACTTGCTCAGAGGCAGACCTCCAGCAACTAGAGGGGCGGAGAGCTACTCCTGCCCTTCTAGGATGGTGGGTCCTTGGTGGTTCTGTGATTACTCACTTCCTGCTCCCAAACAGGAAGTTCCTGTTGTCAGTCAAATCCTGTGCCTATAAAAATAGAACTAGCTTTGGGTGGAGGGAGGGAAGGAGGCAATATAGTCCCAGCAGAAGTCCAGTCACACAGCAGTCCTTTCTCCTGGTGTCTTCTGCCAAGATATTAGCAGAATCTTTCTAAGGCAGTCTTTAAATGTAGCTTCCTTCTAGCTAAGCCATCCCCTACTTACTAGATCTTTCTACCAGTAATTTAAACCTCACACAGCAGTTAAGTCCTTTCAATCACCTGATATTTACACCTATAACTGTTCAGATACCCATTCAGTTCAGTTAACCCAGACAGACACACACACTTTTTTGTTTTGTATGTTGGTTTTTACCCTAAATTAAAGGTCCAAGTACAAAAGTTCTTCTACTTTAGTCCCAGCAGAGAAGTCCAGTCACACAGCAGTCCTTTCTCCTGGTGTCTTCTGCCTCCTCCAGAAGACCGTTCCATGCATCCACAACCCTCTCTGTGAAAAAATACTTCCTTAAATTACCTCTGAGCCGCCCCCCTCTATCTTCAAATTGTGCCCCCTTGTTCTTGCACACCTCTTTTTTGAAAGATGCTACCCTCTTGGACTTTGTTGATTCCCTTGAGGTACTTGAAAGTTTCTATCATGTCCCCCCTCTCCCTCCTTTCCTCGAGGATATACATATTAAGCTCCTTAAGTCTCTCTTCATATGTCTTCTGGTGCAGACCCCGCACCATTTTAGTTGCCCTCCTCTGGACAGCTTATCTGTGAACTCTTATCCCTCAGGGATATTGTAGAGCCTCAGGTTATTGCATCTGGCCCTGCATTTGTCGTCTTCTGCCCTGTTCCTTAGATCCTGTAGTGAGTCATGGAGCTGCAGGACAATCCGCTCCATGGCACTGAGGTGGTCATCCTGTTGTGTGAGTTGATCATCAGTGCCATTGAGTCACTTTTCAGTTTTATCAGTTTCTGTTCTTAAGGCAGCTGCGGTGAATTTCATCTTGTGCCTGAAGCTCCAAATCTCCGCGGGCATCAAGTCCATCTGTAACTGTAGTATGTGGCTGGAGGGGGCCACTGCCCGCTTGTTCTCGTGCTTTGTAGAGCATAGTAGCACAGTGCTGTTGCTGTCAGAGCTGCCCCTGCCGAATTAGTCGCCATCCGGGGACTCTGGGGAGAGAGCCCTACTAGACCATTTCATCCTTCTTGGGAACCTCTGCAGTTTTTATAGTAAGGCTTTTGCTGCAGTTTGGAGAGTTTTAAGCACTTGTCCCCCATGGAGCATTCCTGACTTGCTGCTCACAGGAACTAGCTGTTTGATTTGGATTAACTGGGTGCCTTATCTGTAGGGTAGTCAATGGTGACGACAGACATCTTTTGTTGACAGTTTTTTGAGGGGGGGGGTGGCCTGTAATAGGCATCAACCTTTAAGTCTCAGAATATGTACAAAGAGCTAAGTGCCACATACAGCCACAAAGACGCTGAGATGTGTTGGCCTCTGGGTTGGGGACCGGGAGGGCTCCTGGTACTGCCGGGAGGGGAGGTATCCTTAGGGGTTGCCTGACCAGACACCAACACCGTACGGTGGAGGAAATGAGGGAACTTTAGAACAAGGTTCAAACTTGAGACATTAGACATTTTCATTTTGAACCAGTGTGATTTGTATCCAGGACATACAGAACCACAGTCAGTCCCATAAGTTGAGAAGTAAGCAGATCTGAGACTTAGCTATTTGGACTAGAAATGAAATGTTTTCTTAGTTGATAATAGCAGGCAGACTCCCACCCTCTGGGTGTTAAAACGGAAGGGTAGAACAGACATTGGACAGTAATCTTACTCATTTTCTAGCAGCCGCTGTGGACCCCCTCGGTCCCCCCTCACCTGATGTTGTTAACAGCTCCTACCACTATGGGGCTGCTTCCCTACACCATTGAGGGGTTCCCTGGTGCTTGCATCTGGAAGCCAAGTAGCCTAGCAGCGTATCCTGATAGTCTGTTCCGAAAAGGTTCTCTGAAATCTAACATCATGTACTCCTTGGCCCCATGCTATAAGTGCCTAAATTCCCAAAAGGTCGCTATGCGCTGCCTGCACCATGGTCCCCCTGGAGGATGTCATCTTCCTGTTTACACACCAACCTTAAGCCTGAAATGGCTGGAGGTCCCTCTATACAAGGCTTTACCTCCTAGCAGATTTCTGCCCAGGACCACCTATGGCTCCCAACTTGGAAGCCAAATCACAGTTAGGTCTGGGTTGGACCATTTCGGCAACTTTTACCCCGGTAAGCTGTTCCCTGGAGGACCAGGGCCATCCCTTGTGCACCTACTAGTAGCTAGTTTTCTATTATACTGGTTAAGTGGAATGCTGGGGTGCATAGGGAGAGGTATCTCCAGCAGAAGGAAGGAGGTGGTGATGGCACCATATAGAACATTGGTGAGACCGCACCTAGAGTACTGTGTCCAGTTCTGGAGGTTGCATCTCCGGAAGGACATAGAGTAGAAGCCATTCAGAGAAAGGTGACAAAAATGGTGCAGGGGCTGCACCAAAAGTCATATGAGGGGAGACTAGAGGATCTCAGTATGTATTCCCTGGAGGAGAGGAGAGAGAGGGGGGATATGATAGAGACTCTCAAATACTTCAAGGATGTAAATAAGGTACAAGAGGGTTGTATCTTTCAAAAAAATGATGTTCAAGAACGGGGGCCATGATATGAAGATAGAGGGGAGTAGACTTAGGGGTAATGTGAGAAAGTATTTTTTCACGGAAAGTGTGGTGGATCCATGGAACAGCCTCCCGGCAGAGATTTGTAGGGGGATTCAAAAATGTATGGGACAGATATAAAGGAACTCTAGCGACAGGAAAGAGCGGGTAAGCCGCAGATCATTTATGATCTGCGGTATAAGAAACAGGTAGGGAAAATGGGCAGACTAGGTGGGCCAAGCGGTCCTAATCTGCCATCAAATTCTATGTTTCTAAGTTTCCCCAGGGTAGAGTGTCTCCTCACCACATTAGGCCCTGCACAATTCCTGCAGAGTTTCTTGTTAGAGAAATGTCATGTCAACCATACAGTATATAAATACATATGTGTCATGGGGGAGGGGTGATGGGAGGCTTCGGGGGGGGGGCGGAGGTGAGGGGTTCACCTGCATGTAATGTATACCAACTAAAATGATTACCTCTTCTAATTACCTTTACTTATGGAATGTAAACAGACTTAGCAACCCTGTCTAGTGGATGAAAATACTTTCCTGTGTCCGAAAACTGAAACTGGACCTGGTGTTCCTACAGGAATCATATCTTACCCCTCCTGAACACGCTGAACTACCAAAGCATGACTTTAGTGCAGAATATTCCTCCTCCTCCTCCCCTGAGGGGGGAGCTACAGATCAGGTGTTGTGATATTAATCCCTAGGCACACCTAGTTTGAGGAGCAGTGGGTCTGGTGGGACCTGGAGGAATGACTGGTTCTGGTACGTGGTACACTGCATGGGCAAGAGGTGACCCTGGCAAACATATATATACACCCAGGAGACAAAACCACAGTCATCAGCCAGCTGATGGGCCAGATTATCGCATTTTCTAGGAGGAGTCTCTTTATGGTAGGAGACTGCTTTATGACTCTAAACTTTAGTAATCTGCATCCCCACAGTCTTCCTGCCTCCCATAAACATTCTAAATGACTCATGCATGAGATAGGATGGGCTGATGTCTGACGGACACTGAATCCACAGACAATGAAGCTACACCCATTACTCCCAGGTGTACAACACATACTCTAGGCTAGACTACTGCTATATGCAGGTGGTGTATCTCTCTAGAGTTATCTCTTTAGAGTCTCATGTTGTTCCATAGGATATATCTTCCTCTGCTACCATGTTCCTGTTAGTTTGTACTCGGACTTTGGATGGGAGAAAAGGGCCACTTGGTGCACCTAAATACCTATCTCTTGAAATCTCCCCCCCCCCTTCCCTCAGTGCATAGAGGAAAAACCCAGGGAGGTGTTATAGGAAACCCAGAAAATATAACCACACACACGGTCGAGTGGGGCACTGTCAAAACAATATTGAGAGGTCTCCTCATACAGTACTCCTCTTCACTGAAGAAACATAGGCAGAACATTGAAGATATTCTGCACTTCCTTCAGCAAACCAGCAGGGGGATCAGTCAATCACCCCACAACTTACAAAGGTCAAGGCTGACCTAGACAAACTAATGCTTGAACAGACTGAAATAGTGCTTACCTTTTTCGCGATTTTATGAAGTAGGAACAAGGTCCACCTGGCTGCTTGCATATCAACTCCAGAAGCAACATAAAGTGGCCATAATCACAGCATTACTGCACCCTGTTGTGACATACACCTGACTCAGTACCAGGAGATGGCACAGACTTTTCAAAGCTACTATGAGTCCCTCTATACGCCACAGTTTCTCCCACAACAGGAACTTATTGATTCCTTACTGCAACACCTCAAGTTGCACCCATTTACTCAAGACGTTGGTACCCACTTACTAAACCCCATCACATAGAAGGAACTGCACTTTGCTATCGGCATATCTAAAACTAGAAGATACCAGGGTCAGAGCATTACAGTGAAGAGCTCTATAAAATCAGCAAAGAAATCTCTGTATCTCCCTCTACTAGCTACATATAATGAGCTGCTGAAGGGAGTGGGCCCCCTTTCAGGTCTTATGCAGCGATATCAGTAATCCCCAAACCTGACAAAAACCTACTCACCGTCACTCCTATTGCGCATATTGGTGCTCAACACCAACTTTAGATTAATAATGTCTGTCTTGGCTAAGCAGCTAGATAGACGGACTCTAACCCACCTTTATACACAGAGACCAGATGAAATTCGTCCGCCCCCACATGACAACAGATAACATCCATCAAACCCTGCCTGTTATCCACCAGATGCAGCAATCTTAAGCTCCATCCTTACTGCTGAGGTTTGACGCCACAAAGGACTTTGACTGGGTCTTCTGGCAGGTCCTATACTCTGTGCTGGGGCAGGTGGGTTTTCCAGTTCCATTTGTATAGCCACTGAAAAGGTTCTGTCACTCCCCAAAGCATGTGTGAAGGTTAGAGGACATCACTTCCCTGACTTTCCTCTCTGGAGGGGGGGACCTGACAAGACTGCCTTATGTCCCCTCTTCTTTTTGTGGAATATATAGAACTGTTAGCTCCGGCTGTTTGTGCAGCCAACACCTTTCAGGATATATTAGTGGAAGGGGGAGGAACCCTGCATAACCCTCTATGCGAATGAGATGCTACTATGCCTGTGCAACCCTGAGAAGGCACTCCCGAGGGTTTGTGACCTACTGCAGCAGTTTGGTGAGGTGTCATGCTACCACTTGAATGCTTCTAAGATGGAGACTCTCTGTTTTAATTTCACCCCTCCCAAGCCATTCATGACACCTACCCATTTAAATGGGATCTACACAAATTAAAATATTTAGGAATTTATATCACCTATAACCCCACTTCAGCATTTCCAAGACAATTATGTCCCATTTACCCTGGCAATGACTCACCGCCTCCATAGACAGAGGATGTTGCTAATCTGTCTGTCCAGATGGGGAGCGGAAGTTCATGTGGTCGCCCTACCGAGAGCATTATATCTCTTCCAAAATGTCCCCCTGTCATTACCCATGAGCTGCTGGAAAACGTGAAATAAAGAAATCTCTAGGTTTATTTTGTCAGGCCAAAGACTACATATCAAACCAAAAGCAACTTTTCTTAGCCAAAGAGGGCAGTGACTTGGCTGTTCCCAAACTTAAAGTATACTATTGGGCTGCACATGTACTTTCTGGAGAAGGGCTCATGTGATCCCGCTCCGCAAGAGTGGTAGCAGGGAGGAGGCAGGGAACTACAGACTAGTCAGTCTTACCTCAGTAGTGGGCAAGATTATGGAGGCACTCCTTAAGGAAAGGATAGTGCAACACCTGGAATCCATAGGGGCACAGGATCCAAGACAGCATGGGTTTACAAAAGGAAGGTCCTGTCAAACTAATCTCATAGATTTCTTTGACTGGGTAACCAGAGTGGTGGACCAAGGGGAGCAGTTGATGTCGCACCTTGACTTCAGCAAAGCTTTTGACACTGTTCCACATAGAAGATTGATAAATAAGTTGGGTAGGCTCGGGGTGGGTCAGAAGTTGGTCAACTGGGTGGCAAACTGGTTGACGGGCAGAAAACAGAGAGTGGTGGTAAATGGTATACAGTCAGAAGAGATGCAAGTCACAAGTGGGGTACCTCAGGGATCAGTCCTGGGGCCAGTCCTCTTCAATATCCTCATTAGTGACATTGCAGATGGACTAGAGGGTAAGGTTTGTCTGTTTGCAGATGACACCAAGATCTGAAAGAAAGTAGATTTCCCAGATGGGGTGGGCAGGATGAGAAGAGATCTGGATAAACTAGCAAAATGGTCAGAAGAGTGGCAACTGGGATTTAATGCAAATAAGTGCAAGATCATGCACATAGGGAAGAGAAACCCTGAAGCCACCTATAGACTAGGAGGGGAGTTGCTGGCAGCCACAAAGGAAGAAAGAGACTTGGGCATCATTATCACAGATGACCTGAAATCATCCAAGCAGACCTCTAAAGCAGTAGGTAAGGCTGGGGGATGTTAGGGTATATTAGTAGGGATATCACAAGTCGAAAGAGGGAGGTAATAATCCCTCTTTACAAGACACTGGTTAGGCCCCATCTGGAGTACTGCGTGCAGTACTGGAGGCCACACCTTCACAAGGACATTAACCAAATTGAGGCAGTCCAGGAAGGGCAACCAAATGGTGCAAGGACTGCATCAGAAGACATATGAGGACAGATTAACGGAGCTCAATATGTATACCCTTGAGCAAATGAGGGAGAAAGGTGATATGATCGAAACATTCAAACACTTTAAGGGCATTAACAAGATGAAATAGTCTAACATGTTTAAATATAAGAAAAATAGCAGGACAAGAGGACACAGCATGAGATTAGAGGGAGGCCGATTAAGGGGGAATGTGAGGAAATTCTTTTCCACAGAAAGAGTGGTGGATGCATGGAACGGCCTACCTCAGGAAGTGGTAGCTATGAATACAGTGCAGGGCTTCAAACAGGCATGGGACAGGCATAAGGGAGCAATACAGATGAGTTTGAATATAGGCCACTGACAGAGCAAAGGCCGATGGCACATTTATAAGATAGAAAAGAAAATGGGCAGACTGGATGGGCCTTGCGGTCCTTATCTGCCATCAATCTCTATGTTTCTTTTCTTTCATCACCTCACCGGGTGACATGTTGCATTTTTCATCCTCTCCCCACCCTACCTACATTCCTTCTCCCCCCCCCCCCTTCCCTCTCCCTATGACTCTGGCACTTCTTATCTCTTGTCTGTTTTCTCTGACAAATGCCGCTGGCTGCCTTGCTTAACAATGCTACTCTTGAATTGTATTAATCTGTAATCTGTTTGCGATGTCCACATTGTTGTAATGTCTGTCTTGATGTTTCCCATAATTTGTATTTTTCTGACATGGAACCTTTGTAAAAGAGC
Source organism: Neoceratodus forsteri (assembly GCA_016271365.2). NCBI lineage: Eukaryota > Metazoa > Chordata > Ceratodontiformes > Ceratodontidae > Neoceratodus > Neoceratodus forsteri. Next base: position 21,162,781 of record CM057459.1, read on the forward strand.
ATTGGCTCAAAGGTATTTGTAATCCTAGACCTGATAAATAAAAAAAATAAAAAATAAATGTTACATGGCTAGATATGGAGCAAACTCTGTTCCCCCAGCCATCATTTTGTGAAAGTCATGTGCCACTGATTAGTGGTCCCACAGACGATGAGTGGTCTGAACCACTGGCTGCGGCATCAGGTGAAAGTCTGGCACTCCATTTGGAGAGCACTATGCCTCACACCATTTCTTCCATTACTCTGCCCTATAGCAAAGCTAGATGAGTTTGCTCCACTGGCAACTTGACTGTGGATACAGGAACTGGGAGAGATACTCTAAACAATATATTTGTCAATTTTTTCGGGGATCAGACATTCAGTCCTTTCAAAACATGAAGGCCCAATGTCAGTTCCATAGAGCTGAGTTCTTCAAGTACTTGCAGCTGTTACATTACATTGTGTCCCTTCTGTTAGGTGCCCAAACCCCGGGCATGCACCCTACACTAATTACCTAGTATATCACTTTCTTTAAAACAGGCTGTGATCCACATATGATCTCACCACTATACCAGGCTCTGCAAGCCACTTCAGGAGAAAATTCAGTGGATATAGCCTTAAAATGGATGGAGGAACTTGAAATAACCTATTGATTAAAAAAGACCTGGAGAGTATGCTTGGAAGCAACTCACTAGATTTTTCCATACCCCAGTACTAATGGCTCATTACCTGCCATCTCAGGACTCCAGGTGCTGGAGAGGCTGTGGTGAGGCTGTAGACACACACACACTGTGGGTGTGCTCTCACCTGTAGCCCTTTCTTTGTTCCCTAGAAACAGAGCTGAAGGAGTTATTTGGTAGACAAATCCCTCTCACCCCATCTTTGTTCATCCTCCTGCAGTTTCCCAGAGGTCTCGAGGATCCTAACTCCCACTGTTTCTTGGGAATTTGACTCACGGTCACAAAAAAACTCAAACATAATGAATTGTTGACTAATCCCTGCTACCACAGATAAGACTACCTGGAGGAATATGGTTAATCATAAATACAAAATGGAAAAAATAACTCACTCCCTTAACAACTCAATGGAAGTCTGTACCTCATCCTGGGACAGCTGGCTGTTTTATGCCATGAGCAAAGACCCAGCCTTAGCCATCAGAGTGCTTCATTTGGAGATAAACCACATCTTCAGTACCTTTTCATTAGTGAAAGTGAGCCTGGAGCCTACTACCTGCATGATCTGCTAGAACCCTAGGAGGCAGAGGAGATGAGGTTGTAGCAGACTGGCAGAAGCATTGCAGACCCGTGTCCATTCTGGTGAGGGAGGAAGAGGGGCAGTGCCATAGACTGCATCTGCATAGTCAAAGACTGGGAGACAATCTTGGTGACTGGTTCTCGGCAGACCTGGGGAGAAAGGCAGTCCTTATTACGAACATACGAAATTTGCCAGCAGATAAAGTCCTAGAGGTCTATCAAGTCTGCTCAAATGTGCAGCTAGCACCCCTTATTCTGCAGCTGCCCCTCCCTTCCACCCTTCCCCTTCATTAACCCTCCCCCTTGTCCTGTCCCATCCTCGTTTGAAGAAGTCCACTGTTCTACTGCATACCACTTCAGCAGGTAACGCATTCCACCCAGCCACCACCCTCTCTGTAAAAAAGTGTCTCCTCATCTCCCTCCTGAACCTTCCTCGCTCCAGTCTCATATCATGGCCCCTGGTGGCCCTCCCCTCCCTTACTTTGAACAGCCCCTCTGTACCCGTCTTGTTTATTCCTTTCATGTATTTAAAGGTTTCAATCATGTCACCCCTGTCTCTCCTCTTCTCCAGTGAGTACATGTTCAACTCCTTCAACCTCCTCTCGTATGATAAGTCCCCCAGCCCCTTGATCATCTTTGTCGCTGCTCTGCACCCCCTCCAGTAACTTAATGTCCCTCTTCAGATACAGGCACCAGTACTGCCGCAGTACTCCAGGTGTGGTCTAACTAATGACCTATACAGTGGCAGAATCACCTCCTCCCTCCTCAAGGATATACCCCTACAGTACAACCCAGCATTTTGTTGGCCTTTGCAGCTGCCTTCCTACATTGTGCCGAGTTGTTCATTGACCCTGTAATGAGCACACCCAGATCCTTCTCCTCCCTCTGTCTGGGCTAGCTGCACCCCCAGCTGGTAACTCCTCCTTGGTTCTTCATCCCAAAATGCAGCACCTTGCACTTTTTGGCATTAAAGCCAGTTGCCAGGTGTCTGACCAGGTTTCAAGCTTTGCCAGATCATCCTGCAACCTGCCATCCCCCTAGGTCATCCACCACCTCGCCTACCTTTGTATCATCAGCAAACAAACTGATCTTGCTCTTGATGTCCCATGATATGTCTGCAATGAATATCCCAAACAACACTGGTCCCAACACCGACCCCTGTGGAACACCACTCGTCACTGCCCTTGGGTGTGAGGCTCCCACCCACCACCACCCTCTGTTGCCTTCCTGCAGCCAGTTTCCTACCCATCTCACCAGCTTTGCACCGCCCTGTGCCTACTAACTTCCTTCCCAGCCTTCCATGGCACTGGGTCGAATGCCTTACTGAAGTCCAGATACAGGACATCCACTGCTGGCCCCTGTCCAGTTGCCTAGTTACCCAGTCATAGAACCTCGACCAGGTTGATTTGGCAGGATCTGCCACGTGTAAGCCATGCTGTCTGCTGTCCTGTAGTCCTTTGGCCTCTAGCAGGGTCACCAGCCTCTCCTTCAGGATAGTCTCCATTAGCTTACCCACGATGGATGTGAGGGCTCACTGGTCTGTAGTTTCCGGTTCATCCTTGGGGCCACTCTTGTGGAGGGGCACCACATGAACCATCCTCCAGTCCTGAGGTACACACCCAGATGTAGTGAGGCATTAAATAGGTCTGCCAAGGTCCTGCAGGACCTCCTGCCAACTCCTTCAGTACCCTGGGGTGGATGCCATCTGGGCCTAGCCTTGTGTCACCCTCAGTGCCTTCAAACCCTCTCGACTCTGCTCTCCATGATTTCCCATCTGTCACCACTCCCCGCTTCTGCCATTTCCCACCTTGGGTGTCACCCCTCTTCTCTTTAGTAAATACTGAGCAGAAGTACTCATTTAGTGCTTCCGCCTTATTGCACCTTGCTTCCACCCAACCCCTCCTTCCTAATCCTTACTATGTGGTCCTTACAGCTCCTTTTCTCCTGATGTACTAAAGAGTCCTTCTCCCCTTCTTAATGCCTTGTGCCAGCCTGAGTTCCGTGATGCTTTTGCTCCCTTACCCTTGTCACCTCCGCCGATTCTGTCAAGTACTCCTCCTGTCCTCCCCCTCCCTGTTTTCTTTGTCGTCCTAAAGGCAGCTCTTTCCTCCTTACCTTTTCCTGACCTCCTTGCTCAGCCAGATCAGTTTCTTAGCCCTAGCCTTCTTGCTCTGGGCTTTGCAGCAGAGTTTGGTTGCTTCCACTATCCCCAGCTTTATGAGCTCCACCTCTGGTTAGTGTCCATACTAGATTGAATTCTGGCCAGGTACCCTTTACCACTTCCCCATCCTCCCAAAGTCGGCCTCCTGAAGACCAGCACTATTGTGCCAGATTCCACTCCTTCCTTGCCCATATCCAATGTGAGCCATACTGAGCGGGTGGTCACTCCCTGACAGCGGTTCCTCCACTGTAAGTTCTCTCACAAAGTCCCCATTTGCCAGCACAAGGTCAAGGGTATTTCCTAACCTGGTTGGTTCACTGACCATTTGCAGGGGAAGCTGTCCTGGAAGGCATCCAGCAGTACCTGCTCCCTTCTGTTCCCTAGTTGTTGGGGTGCTCCAGTCCACTTCTGGCATGTTGAAGTCCCCACAATCACCACACTACCCTTCTCGTAGGTCCTCCTGATCTGTCCGCTAGTTCCCTGTCTAACTCCTCCGTCTGAGATGGTGGCCTGCACACTCCCATTCTAAGAATCCTATTCTTGGAATCCTGGATTGCATCCAAAGTGACTCATACTACCTCCCCCCTTCCTCCCTTACACACTTCAGTCCTTCCTTCACATATGAGTACCACCCCTCCTTTCCCAATCACTCTGTCCCTACGAAATAATCTGTACCCTGGTACAGACAGGTCCCAATCATTGTATTGGGTGGCCCATGTTTCCGTGATGACTGCAATGTCCACCTCTCCTCTGCCATGAGAACCTGTAACTCTGCAGTTTTTCCTCCTAAGGCTCCTAGCATTAAGGGTAACCACCTTCCACCCCCCTCCATCCTGCCCTCCTTTCCTAGCATCACCAACAGTACTTGCCATTTGTCCTTTGTCACTGTTAGGGGAGTAGCTCATATGGTTTCCCAACCTGTGGTCTCTGCATATCTCTTCCCAAATGCCACCCCACTCTAGTTTAAATTCCAACTTCCTCTATACTCCTCCATCCTCTGTTTCAACACTTTCTTTCCCTCCTCACTCCAAGTGTAGTCTGTCCTTGGCATGAGACTACTGTCCTCCCAGGTCCCTCCCCACCTCCCCAACAGCCCATACCCTTTAGCACAACACCAGGTTCTTAGCCATCCGTTAAATTCCTCTATCCTCAGCTTTCTTGTTGTGCTTGCCTTTGGGACAGGAAGTATCTCTGAAAAAGTTACTGATCTTCCTGCCCCCTCACATAATTGTGCTAGTTCCTCAAACCTCCTCTGGACTGTATCTACTGTCTTGTCAGCCAGGTGGTTTGTCCCAAGATATATAATTAAATGAAACTATCCTACCCCTTCTAGCATATTTCAGAACAGACTGTCCCAACTTCCGCTGTCATTCTGGCATGGCCTCCACCCAAATGCGACTATGCCTCTCCCCCTTGCTACCCCACCTAACTCCTCTTAGTATTGAGTCCCCCAGCACTAAGATTCCACCCCTCTTACTCCCTGTTTGCTTCCATTCATCTCCCTCTCTCATTTACAGCTCCTCTTCTTCCTCCTGCACATTATTTCCCCCTTTTACCCTGTTGCAATTCTCCCAGCAGAACTTCCCCCCGCTCCAGTTTGGTCCAGGCATTTATCAATTACTCCTCTAATTTCATCATTTCCCTCCTCCACCTTCTTCCTCTCTAGCAGTGCACAACTATTTTCTGAAGGCCCTTCACAAATGCCCGCTCCCTCTCTCTTCATAGTAACCTGTTCTCTCCTTTCTACTCCATGACTTTTGCCACTTCTTCACCTCCCCTCACAAGTCCCTATCTCCTCCTTCCATTTGTCTTTTGTCTCCTGACCTGGTTTCCCCGGCAATTGTTCTTCCTGGCCTGGGCCCCTTTGTCTCTGCTTCCCTTCTTCTGACCCTCTCCTCAACACTGTTGGCTTAAATCGCCCTCCCTCATCTCCCCTTCTTCCTCCCTCCAGTATTGGGCTAAACCCACCCCCAATCTGCCTTGCCTGTCTTAGTTCCTCCTGCAGACCCTCAATCTCCTTTCTAAGTTTTTCTATGTGGTTGCACACTAAACATCCTCCCACACTCCAGGCAATTTTTAGAAAGATTGGTGCACCGCAGTTGTTGCAGTCTACCACCCTACCCATTGCTGTCGTTGCCCACCAGCGACCCCCCACCCTTCCAGATGCGGGATACCAAACACTCCCCCAAGTCTCCCCTCTCCCTCTTCTATCAGTGCAAAACATTTTCTTTATTTCCCTTACCTCCTTTGTTGCACACGTTTAGATATATTGAGCAACTGCTTTTTATATTCCTATCCTTCCTATCCACACTCAAAAACAGACTTTAAGTATCCATTGCACAACCTTCTTCAAACTCCTACTCCTCCTTTCCCCAATGCAATATCAATGCGAAGAAGTAATAATGAAAGCTCCTAGATTTGCATTTACTTCCCTTCCACTGAGAGAGCAGTCACCTCTTCACTTGCTGCTGTTCCTTTTCTGGATGTCTGCTTTTGCTATGACAGGTGCATATCCTTTGCCTGTTTGAGGAAGTTTTTTATTGTGGTACAGGGCACTGAGTTTTGGGGCAGAACTTGGTGTGGATGGTGTCAGTGAGGGCAGAGAAGTCCAGCTTATCTAGCCAGACACCAAGGTACTTGAAAGTTTTTATTTATTTATTTATTGAAATTTCGGACAACACCTTTGAGAAGAAGCTCATTTCATAGGCTCCACATCAGATGAACAATACATATTGGGAAAGTATGAGATGGAGAACAAACAAAACAAGGAATTATACAAGACACTGCAAGAGTGTATAACTAGAGAAGTTCCAATACATGTGGCATTGTACAATGTTTGCCAAGGTGCATATTTGATTAAAACTTGGAATTCAAAGGGTCATATTAGAGGGGGTGGGGTCTTATGAAACGACACTTTACAGGAAAATGAAAACAGACTCAGCCTAATATATAATAATCAACAAGGTAAGGGATGGCATCAGCCAAGGGGCTTCATCAGAGGTGAGAAGGTATGGGACAAAGCATTTTAAAGTGAACAAGGGAGCTCAGGATATAACAGGGGAGGGGGATGGGGAAAGCCATAGAGGGTGAGGGAAAGAGTGGAAGGAATCAAGAGGAAATGTGAAGGAGAATGATTAGCAGCGTAGAACAGTTATTTACATGCTGAGAACAGTTATGCATAAGGTCAGGATAGCATAAGGTTAGAATAGTGCTGGTCACAAGACAGAAGGTTGTGGAAGCAGTCTGAGTGGCATCAGCAACTAGCTGTTGCTTAAGTTTAACGTTGAAGGAGCCCAAGGTGGATGCTGAAGTGATGTCATGGTGCAGCAGCGAGTTCATCCATAGCGGGGCACAGTAGGCAAAGGATCTTTGTCCCAGAGAAGTGTGACAGTGGGGTATATTAAAAATCTGGCTAGTAGAGCTTCTGGTGCAACGACGGTTGATGGTGGGGGGAATAAGCTTTTGCACTCCTGGGGGCATTTTGCCTAAGCTTACTTTTTTAGACAGTAAACATGTTTGGTACATGAGTCTACTTTTGAACTGGAGCCAGTTAGCCTGAGCGTACATGTCGCTGGTATGGGACAGACGGGTTGAGCCGGTAAGGAGCCGGCATGCTTTCTTGAGTGCAACTGTTATGCGGTGAAGAGTTGTTTCAGTAGCTGATCCAAAGATTGGTAAGTCGTAATCAATAAGCGAGACAAGAGAGCTTTGAATTGCCAGGTTAAGAGCCTCTGGGGTCAAACATTGCTTATGCCTATAAAGTAGCCCAATGCGGGTGTTAACAGCCTTAGCAATGTTGTCAACATGATAGGCATAGGTCATTGTACTGTCGATAGTAATCCCTAGATATTTAAAGAGCTGAACTAGCTCCAGGGGAGAGTTCTCTTTGTTGGTGATAGAAAGAGGGTAAGTTCTGTGCCTATTTTGGGAGCTGGAGAACAGCATAGTTTTAGTCTAGTTCATAACTAACTTGTGCTTGTGGAACCATCTTTCTATGACTACAAAATTATTCTGTAGCCTAGATTCAAGAACCTTAGGGTCTGGATCGCCGGTAAACAGAACAGCATCATCAGCATATAAAAGGATGTGACCCTGACAGGAGTAAGGAAGGTTGTTGAGGAAAATGCTAAATGAAAGGGGGCCCAAAATGGACCCTTGAGGAACTCCAGTGGGGACTACTTCAAGGGGGTGCTTTCCAGTGTGGAGAACACAGGTAGGGTGAGAACCTGGCCATGTTCTGGTTGTGCCAAAGGTCATGGACAATGATTTCTTAGTGTTGACCTGGAGTTGGTTGGCATGGAATCAGAGCAGTACATTGTGGAAGTCTCACTGGAGCAGGTATTCCACAGGCACATTTGAGGGTCTGGAGGAGTAGATGACTGTGTTGTCTGCATACATATATGTATGTGAGTTGACACAAATAGAGAAGACAGGTCATTGAGGAATATAGAGAAGAGGATGGGACTCCGGATGGAGCCCTATAGAACCCCATCCTGGATAAGTAGGGGAGAGGGCATCTCTAACCTGCAGTGACTGTTGGTGGCCATTAGTCAGGAACAGATACAATCAACAGCTGGAGTTACGATCCAACATAGGTAAGTTTGTCCAAGAGGGAAGGGAGGCACACCAAATCAAAGGCTTTGGCTAGATCAGTTAAGATAGCTGTCCTTGATCCATCCCTGTGAGGCTTGAGCCAGTGACGCACAGCAGTGGGGCAGTGATGGAGTGATGCTTACAAAAACCAGACTGGAAGGAGGAGAGGAAGTTGGAGGAGTTGAAGTCAGCAAGCCTGGTGTGGTCTAGCTTCTCCTGCAGCTTTGCAATGGAGAGGAGGAGGCAGACAAGTTAGAAGTTACCCGGTGTGGAATGATGGCCCCCGTGTTTAAATTTAAATCATTAGCGACCTTCCGGGACTAAGGGGCAGCTTACAGCAAGAAGGAGAGGCTCAGGAAGTGAGTGAGTGGAGAGGTGATGGCAGGTGCAGAGAGGCAGAGGAGTTTACGGTCCAGCCCATATGAGCTGGACTTAGGGTTGAGCAAGGAAAGGGCAAGCAAAGTTTCCTGAGGAGTGATGGAAGGAAAGTGAAAGCCCATTGCTGAGCGGGGCAAAGATGAGATGGGGGGGAGCTGGACCAGGGGGAGAGGAAGAGGAGCGGGCACAAGTGATAAAGAACTCATTGAAGTGAGCAGCAACAGAGGGAGTCTAGAATGTTTTATTTCTTACCTTGTAAATAATAAATGTAGATCGTAGTGGTCCAGTAAAAACAGACTGTGTTCCAGACCCAGAAGTGCATTCAGTGTGTCACTAGGGTGGAGTTGAGAGGGGAGTGTGCTAAGTCCACCTTCAGTATGGACCACTGCAGACTGTTGAGAGGAAAAAAGTAACCTTTTTTAAAATCCTTTATTGATGGTATTTTGTGAATATTTTCACTGTTGGAATAGTATTACGTCATGAAAAGGTAAAAATACACCCCCCAAAAAAGTTGACTCTGTCCTTTTAAAACCCTCTTTTTCCAAAGTATATAGCTGCTGACACTGCTAGCCCCTCTCCACTGTAACAGACCTTCCCCTCAACACTATCCACCAAGTAAAAATCACAGTTCTTTGTGCTTTGAGATAATGTTGTGTGAAATGTGCAATATAAAAATACATTTGTATACTGTATATGATTCATATTAATGCTATCACATACTATTGAAACGCTTACTTAGAAGACAGATACCCCCAACAAAGGGGGTGGGAATAGGATCAAGTATCCTATAGAATGCTTCCTACTAGGAAGAATGGTTGTGTCCCACTTCATTATTTCCACCTGAGGGACCACGTGATGGTTCAGCTAGAGTGGTGCACTGGGAAGGTAGGGCACATATTCAACAAGTCTGGCTTTCCATCAGCTAGAATGATGTATTGGGAGGAGAGGACACATATTTGATGGGTCAGGCATTTCATCAGCAGTGTCCCTGCATCCCCTTAGTGAGGGCCGAAAGGGAGAACAGTAGAAAACTGGGAAAAGGTTTAGGTGGCTTAAGCTGGGCCACACAGCATGCCCACCTCCCTCCATCATCTGGAAGTAGTCTCAGGCACCTCCACTCCCCATCTGCTGACAGGTGAATTTGTTGGGGTTGGCTTGCCTAGATCTGAATGGCAGGGTATGGCCGGTGGGGTGGGAGGAGGCAACCAATGAAATGGCTGGTTTCGAGTATAGTGTCTTGGGGTACCTATAGCAAGAATTGGAGTGGCTCCTAAAACAGGCAGTGGGAATGGCTCTAGTGAAAGGAGGACCCACCAGGACCAGTAAAAATTAAAAAAAAAATGAGCAAGAAATGCACCATGATAATCATATTGCTACTGTGGTTGATTTTTGAAATCAGCAGTGTGACGTTATTTTTAAGAAAATCAGGTTGCCAGCTCAAATGAATAAAAACAATACTTGTATCCTTTAATACTAGTATATCTGTAACTTTTTCTTTCCTAAGCGCCACCTCTCCTGTGCACTATATTGTGAGGTTTATTTTCTCCATCCTACTCCCACTCTAGGGTTTCTAAGCTGTGTGGAATGATGGTCCGCTGACTAGACATCTGAATAACACTGAGCTGATGGGGGCACTGTGGGAACTGTGCTAAAAACTGATTTCACTAGCTGGGAGAGTAGAGAAATATAAACTGGGTAGAGATCTGGCATATGTTTCCTGAGGAAAAAACAAATTGTTTTAAAATGCTGGAAGGATGAGAAGATCATACAGACTTGGAAGCTCAGAATGTATTTGACATATTTAGCTGAGAAAGGAAGGCTTTGATTTTTTCCACATCCAGCTTACACCATTGCTTTAATGAAGGCTAACTAATGACATAATTTAAGGCTGCAATATAATTGCAGTACTGGACAGTTTCTGAAGCTGTGAATGATGGTCTGGGGAAGACTATAAAGGGGTACCTAAAGATAACTAGGCAAGAAAGAGTAGAAGTTGACTGTTAGCACCTAAAACATTCAGGTTTGGTTGCATAGGAGTCTTGAAAACATTCTCTGTCTGGAGTTGCCAAAAAGGAAGTGGGAAGCAAATCCATTACCACTTCAGACTAACAAGGAGCCAGGTTAACTGGGAGGATGCTGGGCAGATACTGCATGCTGTCGAGAACTACAGTATATGTGACCTTTTATACAGGGTTGAGGTGAATCCTATTACACACTGTGTGAAATCAGCACAGTTTCAGAAGCAGAGTATCAGTGGCTGACAACATCAGCAGAAAACTGCAGTGTTCATTGTACATGTCACAGCTAATGCAATGAATGCTGGAATCATGGCTTCAGAAGATAATACTGGAATCTACACATGTTTACAATCGGGCAAAAGAGGGGTTTACATTTCTAGGGTAGACTCTTTAACTCAAGACCAAGTAAAATGGAATCGGGTTATTATTGCTGCTGCTGCTGCCAAAGTATAGAGGTCCCTGAAGATAAGAATAATGTGCCTACTGCATGTGAAGGGAATGACATTAACAGTAGTCAGCAAAGTGTCACTTTAATGAACTAGAACGTCGCTGGAGACTAAAGGATAATACTTTGGGTGATGATGTATCTGCTGCAGTGTAGCACTGCCATGCTGTAGATTAAGTGTTTGAGCTTCACTTGAATCTCTCACGGTTTTAGAAATACTTCGGTCTCCAGCAAGTTCTGTTCCCGCTTGCTGCTCCTGCCAAACCAGACTGACGCAGCATTCTGTTATTACCACTCTGTACATCTGTGAACATCTATGTGTGAATGATCACGTTCAAGTTGGTACTGCACCGTACTTCGGTGCTGTTGATCTGATCTCTCTCATGTGGTAAGTGGAAACCAGGAAATTAAATAAAGTTTCTTCATTTAAACAAATAGTAGGACTTTTCACCTAATCTCTGAGGAAAGAGTTGAAACAAATTTTTGTCTGAAGGTTAGGAAAGGAATGAATTCTGTCTTATGATACAGTGCTTTTTATAGCCCCATATCCCAAAAAGCTTTACAAGCTACAGAATTTGCAGCAGGCATTTGTCATGAATAGAGAGGTTGTGAGACTGGGGGAGATTAAACTTAAAGAAGTTAATTTACTTGAAGTTAATTTATTTGTGCAATGTTGCACAGTGAATGATAATGGCAGGATTCAAACCATGGCCTCAAGTTCACAGCTTTTTGCTGTAACCAGTCGACTGTGCTGCTTCCCCAATTCCTCAGTTGTGTTAGTGTCCAAGTCCCACAAACTTGAGATAAACATTATATGGGGACATGAAAAATGGGTCCTAGTTTTCTGTGTCGGACATTAGTACTGTTCTCTTTTCAGCTTGCAGGTATGCCGTAACTGTCTTTAAATATGGGTTATGCTGTCACATTTTCATCTGTTTCTTTCATGACTGTCAGCTTTTGATTTTCATTTATTTTGTCACCCTCTGATTTAGTCGCAAAGAATAATGATCATGGGCCTTGACCTGGGCAATAAAGATTATTGTTGTTTATACAGTGTGCGTGCCAGCATCATCATTGGCTGAAACAGATCACAATAAGGAGGAAGCAAATCTCACTTGACACCAGGTGAACTCATCAGTCCAAAAACTCAGCAGCTACAGTATGTTATATGACAGGATTCCCATGTGCTATGTGGTGTTGCATCATTTCGAGTGATCTGTGTAATTTAGAAAAGTTACATGTACATATACACCAGAAATTAACTGCCCATTATTTGTGGGTAGAATTAGTTTTTTTATGAAAACGAAACTACGTGGTTTATAACATACAGAATAATACATGGACAGCAGTATGTTTCATAGTTTTTTTTGTTACACTCTCAAGTTGTGTGCCACAAGAGTGAAGCTCGAGAGGTTTGGATTGGTAAATGTAAAAAAAAAAAAAAAAAATGGTTTTATGCTGCCCATATTTAATAAATTATGTATAATGTACATATATATATATGTATAGTATATATGTATACACTATAGTGGCACGGTACTGCCACTATAGTTAGGGTTGAGTTCCCCATTTAAGGTTAAAGTGTGAAATTTTGCATCTTAATAACTTTGCCACCATATGACAGATTTGCCTGACATTTGGTAGGCACAGAGCAGTACCATAGATCTCTGGATCTGCCAAGTTTTTTAACGGTCGGATATACGATTGTGGAGTTATAAAGCGACATTCTGTAGTGCATTTACGCTTTTTTGCGCATTCATTGCTCGCGCCTACAGGTCGCACGGTTTGAGCGACCGGTCCAAAAACGTCAGGGAGCATGCGGCAGGGGTCCTCGATGTGCCTTTCAAAGATTTCATGAAAAAATATTAAACGGTTCAAAAGTTATTCAAAACAAGATCTTACTTGAGGGGCTCTTGCAGTAGGCAATTACATATAGGACTGCGCGGCGAGGCTGCAGGACCTGAAAAAATTTATAGCTAGCAGTCCCTGGTGAGGGACTGCCTCACCGTCAGGTGACCGGCGTCCAGGAGGCGTCGGTATAAAGGCGATCCCGGACGCCGCCTTCAATTCTTTCCTGCCGTTAGCTTTCGTAGCATCCTCGGGAAAAGTTTGTGCCGTCAACCTTCGCTCGTCATTTTTTACGAAAAAACTTTATTTTTTTGGACTAACGTCAGTACTAACGTTGGTGTATATCGTCCCCTACACCCTCCGAGCACAAGAATAAGTGCGATTCGTGCGGCGCCCAACTACCGCACAAGGACGGCCACTCCCTGTGCCTGTTCTGCCTAGGTCCTGATCATCTGGTCGAGAAGTGCCAGCATTGCCTCAGCTTTAACGCGGCTACCTGAAAAAGGCGGCAGCAATCCCTGGAAGCCCATATTCTTAAGAAGAAAATGAGCTCTATGGAGAAGGAGCTTAAAAACTGAGGCAGGCGTCCACTTCCCGAAGGCCATCGAAAGAAGAAAGACAAGAGAGGCACGGAACAAGGCTCCTCACTCGTCTCCCTTGGGGTCGTGGGCTCGCAGTAACATCCCCTCCAGAGGATAAGCTCCTCAGCAGCCGCCTCGGAGGTTTCTGAGGCGGTGTTGGCCTGCCCGTCTGGCTCGCGCTCGGGTCTTGCGGGCGCCTCCGGACAGTTGAAGGCCTCTGCCCCTGGTTCGGCCGCAAGCTCGTGGCCTACCATCGTGGGTGACTCCGGTAAGCTGGGCGTCGGCTCCTCTGACATATGCCCGGAGAGGGCTGGTAAGTCGTCCGACCCTCCAGGGCTACGCGCGGCTTCTTCCCCACCAGACCAGGCTGACCCCTCCTCTCGACCTGTCTCCGGTGATGGCTCTCGTAAGTTGGACGTCGGCTCTTCTGGCGCCCTCTGAGAGCTCGCCTGTATGCCTCAAGTCGGCTCGTCCGATGTCTGGCCAGCGAGGGAACCGACGACGGACCCCCCAAGTCCGTCGTTCCTGGTTCACGGCAGCCTTCGCTGCCATCTGGGGAGCCAGAGTCCCCCCAACCTGAACCCAGGGTCTTTTCCCCTCCGTCCCTGAGGGCGAAGCTGGGGATTTCTTGCCTCCGTCAGTCCTTCCTCCATCTGGAGCGCTGGACCTGATGTCGGCTTCCCGGACGCCGGCTCCGATGCCGGCCCCTCCGACGTCGGTACCTCCGGCATCAGGGCCTTCGCCGTCGGCCCTGACGTTGGCCTGACCGACTCAGGAGGTCTTCTGCTCCCGCTCGGGCTCTCGCTCTGGACCGCCCGCGAGGGTTCCCAGCCGGGCCGTCTGCTCAGGCAGCCACCCCGGCTTCTGGGTATCCTCCGTCTTATTTGACGCCGGTGTACCCGGGAATGCCGTATGCAGCGCCACAGTACCCGACGCCGGGCTTCCCGACGCCTGAGTACCCGATGCCGGGTTACCTGCAGCCAGGTTTTGGATACGCTCCATATGGGTATAACCCATATTCTTATCCCCCACTTCCTCCTCCTCCTCCTACTCCACTGCCCTCACGGCCGCCGGTGGACCTGCAGGAGACTCTGGCCTCCTGGTGGGCTGAGGCCAATGCTCAGCTTACCAAAGAGGTCGAGAACCGCCTTCCAGCGACAGTGCTGTCTTAGGTTCACGTACGCCCCAGGCAGCACACTCCCTCACCACCTCCGGACTCCAGGGTTCTTCCGTCTGGATCCAGAGAGGGGCAGCACACGCGTCCCCAGGGACTCCCCAAGGGACCCGTTCCTCTCCCAGGTCGGGAAAGGGAGTCTTACTCTTCTTCATCCTCCTCTTCACTCTCAGACTCTTACAATGGCTGCTCCGAGAGAGACGACAAGCCTCGCTCTCCGTCGAAACCCCAGCCAAGGACTCCTCCGAAGTCTCCTCTGGAGAATCCTTCTTTTATGGAGTTGCTTAGAAAAATCCAGGAGGTTCATCAGTGGCGCTCTTTGGAACCAGATCCTCAGCGTCTAAAACTAGCTGAACATCTGGATCTGCCCGTGACAGCTCCTACATTAGTGCCACCCTGGATAGAGCCTCATGCCGACCTTGATACCACGATATGGAAACAGCCGTCGGCCTTAGCCCCACTTCCTAGGAAGTCAAACAGGCTATATGAGGCTCCAGATGGTGTTGATTTCCTGGATTCTCACCCTCGTGCCGACTCGGTCATGATTAGCGCCACTCACGGCCGGTCGGCGAACCCAAAACATCTTAGCTTGTCACCTCCTGATAAGGAATCTGGCCTTCTGGACCAGTACGGGAGAAAGATTTACACTTCCTCCACACTGGGGATCAGGGCCCTGAACTATGTCGGCCACATGGGGGACTACCAGAAGGCCATCCTTACTCAGGTGGAAGCCAAGCTGGACTCCTTGCCTGACTTCCTAGGCAAACAGGAGTGGGCTGATCTCATCCGCTCTGCTCGTTCGACCAGTCACCACATGCTACGTGCGACATACGACACAGTTGACACTGCTGGGCGGAGCTCAGCTTTCGCCGTAGGCCTATGGCGTCATGCTTGGCTCCATGTGTCAGGTCTGGTCCCGGAGGTGCAATCTGCTATCCAGGAAGCACCTTTCCGGGGGTGATGTCAAGGACATCATTACCGATTTGCAAGTGAAGGGGACGGCTCTGAAATCAGTTGATTCCATGTACCGTCCCCATCAGCAGCAGTGCCGTCCCTTTCGCAGACGGAATTGGCCAAAGGCAAAACCCCAGGAAAGGCGGGCCACAAAACGTTGGGCCCCCGCGGCTGCTAAGCCCCCCCCATCCAAAAAAGCAGCGGGTGCTTCAACTGCGGCGCTGCTCCACTCCACCTGACTCCTTTCCTTTCCCACTGCCTCCAGACTCCCCAGAGGAACCGGTAGGAGGGAGGTTTTCCCTCCACCTTCTGGGATGGGAGAGGATAACCACGGATTCTTGGGTGCTCCAGTTCATAGCAAAGACACTCCATAGAGTTTTTTCAGAAACCACCCAGCCACCCCCCTCTGAAGTCGTCGTATTCACGGGAACATCTTCCTTTGATCCAGGAGGAAATCTCGGCTCTTCTGCTGAAGCAAGCGATAGAGCCCGTCCCCCCTCATCTTCAGGGGTAGGGTTACTGTTCCCATTTCTTCCTGGTCCCAAAGAAGACGGGAGATCTCAGACTGATTTTGGATCTCAGTTCCCTGAATCTTTATATAGAGTACAAAAGGTTCAGGATGCTCTCTCTGCAGAGCCTTCTTCCCCTCCTCTGGCCGGGTCAATGGCTTTGTGCCCTGGATATGCAGGATTCTTATCTGCACATTCCCATCTCATCACAAATACCTTTGTTTTGCGTTACAGGGGGACCACTACCAGTTCAAGGTGCTCCCATTTGGTCTATCCTCGGCCTCCCGAGTATTTACCAAATGTCTGGCAGTGGTGGTAGCCCACCTGCGTACCAAGGGAGTACAGGTTTTCCCCTACCTGGACAACTGGCTCCTGGCGGCCTTGTCCAGGGAGGAACTCCTGCGATTCCTTTCCCTTGCCCAGCAGGTTTTTTGCCTGCCTAGGTATTACCATCAACCATTCCAAGTCTCATCTGCACCCTTCCCAGAGGCTACAGTTTATTGGGGCGATCCTCGATACGACCATGGGCAAGGCCTTCCTGCCTCCGGACAGGGTGGCCTCCCTTCAGACCCAGATAAGTCTGTAATCTGACCGCAGGATGGTATCGGCGAGGTCGGTCCTTTGCCTTCTCGGGCTCATGGCGGCTGTTATCCCGACGGTCCCTCGCTCTCGACTCCACATGAGGATCTCTCAGTGGACTCTATGCTCTCAGTGGGATCAACTAGTGGACAACCTAGATCACTCAGTTCTGATCTCATCGCCGATGATGCGAGACTTACAATGGTGGATGGGTTGAGAGAACCTGTTTTGGGGGGTTCCCTTCTTTCATCCTTCCCCCCTCCCAGATTCTAACCACAGACGCCTCAGGCGAAGGTTGGGGAGCCCATCTAGGCCCCTTATCGGACCCAGGGCTCCTGGTCCAGGCTAGAACAAGCTGTCCACATCAATGTGCTCAAGCTTCTGGCAGTGTTGTATGCTGTCCAAGCCCTTTACCAATACATCCTTCCCGGCCACCTTGCCGTCCAGATGGACAACATGTGCGTGGTGTGGTACATCAACAAGCAGGGAGGAACTCGGTCCTACCCTCTATGCAGGGAGGCAATGGGGGTTTGGGATTGGGCAACACAACACGACCTTCACCTCACAGCGATTCACATTCTAGGAGTTGAAAACACCCTGGCAGACAGCTAAGTCGCTCTACTGCTCTGACTCACGAGTGGGAACTGGACCAAGGGGTCCTAGACAATATCTTCCAACTTTGAGGAACACCACAGGTCGACCTGTTCGCATCCCCCCAAAACGCAAAGCTTCCCACCTTCTGCTCGCTCTTTCCAGAGCAACGCTCTATCTCTAGACTGGAAGGACAGATTTGTCTATGCCTTTCCCCCAATTCCTCTTATCCCATGAGTCTTGCAGAAACTAGCTTCAGAAGGAGCAAGAATGATTCTGATCACTGTTTTCTGGCCCAGGCAAATCTGGTTCTCTTTTCTACAACAATATTCAGAGGATTCTCCTCTTCCTCTTCTTCTATGTCAAGGTTTCTTGACCCAGGATCAGGGGACCCTGGTCCATCCAGGCCTCAAATCCCTTCAGCTGCATGCATGGCTCCTGCAGACCTAACCCAATCCCATTTTGGTGTGTCTCCCAAAGTGGCGGAGATTTTAGTGGAGGCCAGAAAACCCTCCACCAGATCCACTTATGCTATAAAGTGGAAAAGATTCACTATTTGGGCCGCTTCCAAGAACGTGGAACCTTTCTCCTGTTTAGCGGGGCTTCTGCTGGAGTATCTACGTCATCTGTTCGACCTGGGTGTCAGCCATTCCTCTTTGAAGGTACACATGGTGGCCATGTCGGCCTATCATGTTCCCTTCGTAAACAAGGCTTTTGCCCAACTGGAGGTCTCCAAGACCTTTCTCAGAGGGGTTCTCCATCTGAGGCCCCCCATCCGTACTCCTGCCCCCCCCCCTTGGGACTTGAATTTTGTTCTCGAGAAACTTACCCTTCCTCCCTTCGAACCTGCAGCTTCTGCAGATTTGAAGTATCTTTCGTGGAAGACGCTCTTCTTGGTGGCCATTACTTCAGCTCGAAGAATCTCCGAGCTCCAGGCCCTGATGTGTAAAATCCCCTACTTGATTTTTCACAAGGAACGAGATGCTCTTCACACGAATCCTAAGTTTCTACCTAAAGTAGTAGCAGAGTCTACCTTAAATCAGTCCATAGAGCTACCTGCCTTTTTCACGCAGTACTCTAATCAAGGGGAATATTTATTCCATACTATGGATGTTCACCGGATTCTGAGATACTACACCAACAGGACGAAGGATCTCAGAAAGACTGATCAATTGTTCGTCTCTTTTGCTCCCAAAAGGGAAGGCAATGCGGTTTCCAAGCAATGCCTGTCCAAGTGGTTGGCTCATTGCATCACTTTCTGTTATGACAAATACCACAAGACCCTCCCGAGTCAAGTCAGAGGCCACTCCACTAGAGGAGCAGCTGCCTCTGCAGCTTGTTTCAAGAATGTGTCTGCGGCAAACATATGCGCTGCAGCCACCTGGACTTCCGTCCATACCTTTACGAAACATTACAGTTTGGATATTGCCTCTCGCCGTAGAGCAGGCTTTGGGCTGGCTGTTTTGCAAGGCCTCCTGTCTTGAGACTTGCACAGCTAGAACCACTTCTTGGAGTAGTTTTCCTCCTCCTGGTGCCTTTTCTTTGTTCCAGACTGCTTGGGATTCAGTCCTATATGTAATTACCTACTACAAGAGCCCTCTCGAAGTAAAATAGTACAGTTACATCAGAACTTACCGTAACAGTAGATCTTCAAGAGAGGCTCTTGCAGTAGGTAATACCTTCCGGCCCTCCATCCCCCTAGGCTTTTTCAGCTCCTTTTCCATATAGAGAAATATCCACTCCTCTCTTGTCCGGCCTCTTTCGGCCTGTGGCGGGTAAGAACTGGAAGGTGGGCGTCCGGGACTGCCCCTTTATACCGACATCTCCTGATGCCAGTCACCTGACGTGGGGGCAGTCCCTCACTAGAGACTGCTAGCTAGAAATTTTTCCATAGGGTCCTGCTGCCTGCCGGTGTCAGTCCTATATGTAATTACCTACTGCAAGAGTCTCTCTCGAAGATCTACTGTTACGGTAAGTTCTGACGTAACTGTACTTTTCTCACTGTAGTCAATGGGGAAAAGTTAACAAAAAGTTCGACAGTATCGCAAATGCAGTTTTCAGTGTCGCAAATGATCCCTGTGGTGTTGTGAGTCAGCCATTTTTTTTTCAGTTATTGGCCACAGAAATGCTTGGCATTTAAATGTGGAACCCTCTAGGGGCACAATTCTTTTTGTGTTCACCTAGTTGAGCCCTGATCATGCTAGCTATGTTTTTTTGGGGGGGGTTAAACACCCCAGAAATATGTTTTTGAAATTTTTGTAAACTGTAGTGTCGCAAAGTAGTGTCGCACCTGTGACACTTTTGTGTTTTTTTTTGCTAAAATGTGATTTGCGACACTACTTTGCGACACCATGCCCAAAATAACAGGAATTTTTGCCACACTGCTGCAAAAGAACAGTTTGGTCTTTTTGGGCTGAAATTTGAGGAAGAAAGCCAACATCCCACAGATGTGCTCTTTGGTAGTTGGTGACAAAATATTACAAGGATGCAAAGTTACAGTACTCAAAGTTGACACTTTTCCCCTAAACTAACATTACGGTGTCTGCAGCCTTTAGAGGCCGTATCTCGAAGCAACCGAGATACAGACTTTCTTTGGAAGAAACGCTTAGCTCTAGCTAGGTAAAAAACTAGAAAAGAAAAGTCATAAATCATTTTGAAACTTAAATTTTTCTTCTACATCGTACGGTTCCTGAGGTACAAGCAATTTAGTATTCCAAGTGCTCATTTTCTGCTCCGAGGCCCATTGTTATGCATACATACTTTGTATTCACTGTGTTTCTGTATGCAGGTTTTGGGGAAAAAAACGGTATGCGTTTCCGTTACTGTTACAGTTAGCTTTCCCACTTGCGTTTCCGTACCTGTTTGCGTTAGCATTCCCGTGTATGCCACAGTGTGCATTTCGCTTTGCATTTTTGTTTGCACTTGCATTTGTGTTATTGTTACCATTTACGTTTCCGCTGTTTCTGTTTGCGTTTTGTTTTGTGTCATCGTGTGCATTACCATTTTCGTTTGCGTACGCGCTTCCATTTGCATTTGTCTTTCCTTTGGCGTCATCATTGCTGTTACTGTTACCATTTACATTTCCAATTACGTTACCATGACCATGTGCGTTACGGGTTGCGTTTCTGTACCCATTTGCTTTGTGTTTCTGTTTCCATCACCATTTGCGCGTGCGTTTCTATTACTGTTTGTGTTATCATTTATGTTTCAGTCACCTTGTGCATTACCATTTGCGTTTGCATACGCGCTTCCATTTGCATTAGTGTTTGTGATACCTTTGGCGTCATCGTTGGTGTTACTGTCAGCATTCGCATGCGCGTTATGATTTGCATTTGCGTACACGCTTGCATTTGTGTTTCTGTTTTCAGTAATGTTTGCGCTTGCATTTCTATTACCGTTTGTGTTACCGTTAATGTTTACATCACTGTGTGCGTTACCATTTGCCTTGCGTTTGCGTTACCGTTACTTCACTATTTATAGTGCACATTCTCAAAAAGAAGGGAACTTCATGGCAAAAAACTCTGTTTACTGCATCAATTAGGGTTGTTCCACAGCGACAACAGCGAGGAAATTCGATGTTAGGGTTTCCACCCCTTGCACTCCACCCCACTACCACCAACAGGCATCGGGGTGTGCGTTGGGGTCGTGGGTCCTAACTCTCACCCCATTCTTCTATACTGCACCACCTCAGCTTGTTTGCACATGGGATGGGGTGAGAGTTAGAACTGATGACCTCAACGCAACCCGATGCCTGTTGGAAGTGGGGTGGGGTGGGGTGCAAGGGTGGAAACCGTAATATCGAATTTCCTCGCTTTTGTCGCTGTGAACAACCCTAACTGATGCATTAAACTGATTTTTTTGCCATGAAAAAAAAAATATATATATACTGTGTATATATATATATATATATATATACACATATGTATATAGTGAGAGAGCGAGTACTGTATCAGAGTTGCTAACTTCCATCCTGCTCTATTTTCTCCATTTGAGTTACCGGAAGTTAGTTTAAAAACAAAAGTGTAACAGTCCCATAATTCACAGTTGCAACAGTACAAACGTGCATTACAGGATTTTTAGAGTACTGGTTTCAAGTTACTATCATACCTAACCAGTAGTTCTAATACAAACACTGATTTCTGTTTCAGTTTTTTTCTGTCTTCATCATATATATTTAAGTGTTATCTGCCTGGCTTATTAGCATTGGGAAAGTGTAGTCTCACTTCCGTGTGGGTGACCCCGTGTTTGTATCCCAAACCCAGTTCCAGTCCCTAGGTTGCAAGAGTCTATGGGGCACTCAGGAGCATGCTACTTTTCCCTCTGCCATAACTTCTTCTTCAGAAAGTTGCAGGGGGTGGTGTTAGTATCATGGGTAACAAGGCAGCATTAGCGCCCTACCCAGCAGAGGTCAGGCATGGCACTGGCTGGTTCAGAGAAGGGTTTGGGGTACATTTGGGTTAAAAAAAAAAAAATCAAGGGACAGGCATTGCATTATGATGTTTCCAACAATCCATGTTTTAGTGGCCAACCTCCTCTGTAGAGGACCTTGTATCTGTGTGGAGGCAGAAGTGACCCCATTATCAAGGGGGTTTGGATAAGCTGCAAGTGCATATAGAGGAGGCATCAGAAGGGCCTCTGAAGATGACCAGGTAGTGTCAGTTTACTTGGGGGACAGAGGAATGATTTAAAAAATTATAAGGCGCGCTAATTAGCAGCTAAAGCAGCTAGTTATGGTCTCTTCGAGCTCTGAACTGGCCAGGGAACCACCAGGTGGGCTGCCATTCTTGACATGGTGCTCATCAACTCAGAAGTGGTCGGTGCAGTTGGGTTGGGGAACCACTGTGGTCCAGTGACCATAACACCATGTGATATGAACTGGCCCTGCATACTAGTATACCCTTGTCAAAGGATGAGGTTCTGTATTTCAGAAGTGCAGACTCTGACCCGATGATGGAAATTAGTCCAGGATAAGTTGGTTGGAGTGAATAAAATCGAGGGGGGGGGAGGTGGAGAGTAGTTAAAGGGGCTATTCTCAAGGCAACTAAGTCATGCTTGAGAACAGTTAGCAAGAGAAACAGGCTTAACAGACCAGTCTAGATTTCTGTGAAGGTCAGGGAAACAGTGAGGGCCAAAAAAAAAAATTTTCAGATACAAAGAGAAACAGGGGAACTAGGAATGGAGTGAAGGCCAAGTAAACATGAGGGAGGCCAAGATGGCAGTCATGGAAGCAAAAGCAATTAAAAAGCTGCATATTGTGGAGGGGATCAAAGGAGCAAAAAAAAAACTGTTTTTAGATACACTAGGGGAAAAAGAAGAAATGTCTTCATACTTACCGTAATGCCCTTCTCTGTTAGCTCCTACATTGTCAATGGGTATTCATTACGACTGGGTATTGTGCACCCCTACTAGGGGAAATGGCACAGTCCAACGCTTTAGAATGTTGGGCATGTGAGGATTCTGGACAGCAGCACCTCTCCAGTCATTAGTGCCCTAGCAGTGTCTCTAAATGTGAAAATAGATGTCATACCAGTTGACTGACATAAAAAGCACACAATTAGCTGTCTATACAGACATGACTCTAGCCAGATTAAAGCATAGTAAAGATTGTCTTGCCTCGTCAGATGAAGACGGGTGAATGATCAGATCTCATCTTTCAAAGGTGTACAGCTTGTAAAGTCCAATGGAAAGTATCAACTTGAAAGAAAACAGAGTTAGTAAAAAAAACCAAAAAAAAAACCCAGCAAGGACTGCATGCAGTGTAAGCACTTACCTGCACAAAAGGAGGCACCCTTGGTTAACATCAGAATCGCACATAATAAATCTGCATAAGAGCAACCAACATTCTAATGTGGAAGTGCTCTCCTTATTATGTTTTTTTTGTTGTTGTTGTTGAATAAACACAGGTGCAGCAGGCAAACTACTGAGGAATGACAGACTTACGAAAAAAAAAAAGAGGTTATAACTGAAAAATGGACTTTACCCATGCTGACATACTGGACAGTATTCTCACACAGGCGCGAGGCTCCCAGGTGGGCCCCGTTGACAATGTAGTAGCTAACAGAAAAGGAAATTATGGTAAGTATGAAGAAATTTCTTCTTTCTGTAGCGCTTCACATTGTCAATGGGTATTCATTATGATTGGGTTCTAAGAAGCAGTACCCAGAAAAATCGGGTGGGGGGAGAAAATTGTCCCATATTTATTAGCTTTTGGTAACCGGATAAGTGCACTAGGCAAAAAAAAACCTGCCTATTTTCAGGCATGACCCGCGAGAGTACAATTTGAAAATATAGCAGTGACAACAATTGGGTACATAACGCAAGATAACTGTCAGGACAACAATAAATCAGCAGTAGCAGCAACAGAAATTTGTACAACACAAGGGTAACAACAAGAATAATGCAAAATCGGAGTAGTATAACATTTTTGCATAATAGCCAGGTAAACAAGTCTTATGGCCTAGTTAGGGGAGAAGCAGACAGGTAGACAACATTCACATTAGGCATACAGAAAATGGGCATGAACACAAGCTGGTGGACAAAATATAGAGACAACGCAGAAGCTAAGTGCAGTCACAGTTTCCAAGAGCACTGAAGTGTGAAAACAGAGCATGCTTAAATGTAAGGTGAGATGAGGAGTTCTTAACATGGAGGGAGAGTGAATTCCAAAACCTAGGTGCAAAATAGGAAAAAGCTTACTCACCCATTTTAGTGGAGCAGGGCTGAACAGATAGCAAGGGGG
Source organism: Neoceratodus forsteri (assembly GCA_016271365.2). Lineage (NCBI taxonomy): Eukaryota > Metazoa > Chordata > Ceratodontiformes > Ceratodontidae > Neoceratodus > Neoceratodus forsteri. The sequence goes on from CM057459.1 coordinate 21,186,579, forward strand.
AGGAAGAAGACCTAAGGGAGCGGGACTGAGAGACCAGGGTAAGCATGTCACCCAGAGTGGAGGGTTGAGGGGTTCTGGTTAACGAGTCAACAAAATAGCCTAGAGCGTAAGAACAAAGGGCATTGGGAGTCAGCCAGTATAAGGCAGAATAGAGTAAGAAGTGATGGCTTAGGCGAGGACCCAATAAAGCGAATCTACAGATATTGTTATAAGAAGTGTCTCACTTACGAAGAACCCCCGCATTGGCATGAGAGAGTACAGGGAGGGCATATAGCAGTTGTGGGAGTAAAACTCCTACCGCTACTTGAGATCCTGGCAGCCAGACTGAGTGAGTTACGCACTCTGTAGGCCGCACCAGTCTTGGAGTTAACTGAGCGACAAACCTCATTGACGTGAGCAGCAAAGTCCAGAACCGGGTCAAGCGTAATCCCTAGATATTTGAAGGATAAAGTATTAGAGACAGCAGTCCCATCGCAGCAGTGGACCAGAAGCTTAGGGGACTCAGTGGACACCTTTCTAGTGGACCCAAAGAGCATGGCATGGGTCTTAGCTATGTTTAGGATTTGATAGTTTGAGGAAAACCAGGATTGGAGGATCTGAAAGGCAGGTGAAAGATGTTGATTGAGGTCGACAATAGATTTGGAGGCAGAGTAAAGCACCAGGTCATCTGTGTACATGATAATACTGCAGTGTGGAGAAGGAATAGGGATGTCATTAAGGAAGAGAGAAAAAGAGTAGGGGACCAAGAATAGAACCCTGTGGAACTCCACGGGTGGTAGGGGCAGGGGAAGAGAGAACCTTGCAGAAAGAGACAGCCAGTGAACGATTTTCTAGGTAGCTGCCAAACCAGGATAGGGTAGAGTCTGAGGCACCGAGAGATTACAGCTTAGCCAGTAGTAGGGGGTGGCGTGCCATGTCAAACACTTTGGAGAGATTGATGAACACAGCTCCAGTAAGTAAGCCCTTGTCCATGTTGCATTTAACATTGCTAGTAAACTGGATAAGAGCAGTAGTTGTGCTGTGCCCAGCCCTAAAGCCATGTTGTATTGTGGATTGACAGTTAAAGTTGAGAAGGTGCGCAGAGACCTGTCGATGAACTAGTTTGTCCAGCAACTTGCTGAGCATGGGCAGGAGTGAAATGGGATGGTAGTTCAACAGGATTTTGACATCACCTTTCTTAAGCACAGGTATGGTTCTGGCTGTTTTCCAGACTGAGGGGACTGAGGCAGAGCAGATTGAGAGGTTGAAAAGCCTGGTTACTGGCGCAGCCAGACAAGAGGCAAACTGCCTAAGAATCCCAGGATGAATGCCATCAGGGACAGCACTACCATTAGCAGGAATAGACTTTAGTAACTTCTTGACGCGTGACCAATGCCAGCTGAAGAGCGGGGGGAGCAGTGGCTAGCGGGATGGGGACTCCAGGGCAAGGAAGGATGGGGGGTGGGGGAGTGAAGAAAGAGGAGTTGAAGGCATTAGCTATGGTGGAGGGTTATTACAGTGGGTATCGTTTATGAGCATATAATTCGGAGTCGGAGGCTTATTGTTCCCGAGAATTTCCTTAATTTGAGACCAGTAACGTTTAGGGTTTGAGGCGGAGGAACTGAGCAGGTTCCGGTAGTATATACTCTTGGCTGAGTGAATCTCCATTTTACAGGTGTTATGTAAGGACCTGTAGGCCTCGAAGTCTGCTTGTAGGGAGGAGGACTTCCATGATGACCAGAGTTTATCCCTACATTTCAGCAGCTGGAGTAGGGGGCGCTTGAGCCATTTGGTGACTTTCCCTTTTACCCTACGCATCGTGACCGGAATGTGTCGGTTCTGAAGAGAGAGTAGGATAGCGTTGAAATATTCAGCTGGTATGTTAACATCTTTGGTTATATAGAGGGGAGACCAGTCAACCAGGTTTAAATCTTGCAGGAACACAGCAGGGTTAATCTTAGAGAGGTTGGAAAAAGATAAGACTTTAGAGGGGTAGGAGAGAGGGGAGGTGTCCCAAACGCAGTAAACTGGGCAGTAATCACTTATGGAGTCAGGTAGAACACCAGCAGAGGGGAAGTACTCCTTCCTATTCATCAGGATCCAATCTATGAGGGTGTTGCAGGAACCACGATGAGAGAGAGATCCTTGTGGGGGCCCTGGATGAGTTGAGTGAGATTGGCCTTGCTAGTAATGGATGGTAGGAGAGAGGAATTAGGCCCGGCCCAGTCCAGATTAAAATCTCCCAAGCAGATTATATCATTTTTCCCAGACAAAGATGGCACAAGTGCAATAAATTCTTCAAGACCTAACCTGGAGTTTATAGGGGGTATAAAAACGCAGATGATGTGGAGTTTTTTGACACCCCCAAGCAATAGAAGGGAATGAAGACCCTCACAATTAGCCAGAGGGGGAGCATGTATGATAGACACATTGAGATGAGACTTGTAGTACAGTGCCAAGCCTCTCCCCTTTTTGTCGTTAGTGCGATCAGCCCGAAGCAAATTATAACCCTGTAGGGAGCAGAGGGAGTCCATAGTGGAGGGTTTCAGCCAAGTTTCATATAGGGCAGGGATGTCAGGGTTGTTAGAGCATGCCCAATCCTCAGGTTCAGGGAGGTTAGCAGAAGGCTCCTTATGTTAAGGTGTGAGAAGGTGAAACAGGATGATTGGGGCAAGCAGTTGAAGGGGTGAGACTGGGTGGTATTAGTAGCAATAGTAGAACCTGGATTGGTCTCGATATCCCCAGCAAAGGAAAGGGATAGGGTAATTATCCATAGTGATGTAGTCAAAAATGCCTGACCGGCGTACCCAGGTGAGATAGAGAACCTCCGCAAGATACACCTACGTAATACTCCTACGTGTTTATAATTAAGCCCTGATAGAGGTGATGGATTAGGGGTGGGGTCAGACAGTAGGTTGGAGTAGCAGAAGTTATCAAGTGAGTATACAGAGCAAGAAGAGGGATACTCAGTCGGGCCAGTAAAAAATGCCAGAAAAAAAAGCGAACCTAATAAAGGCAGGAGGGATATGTAGCCCTAGTATACATGGTGAAACAGGAGTATGAGTAAGGGGTAGTTAGGGTGGAGAGTATGGAACAGAGAGAGAAGATAGAGAGAAAACAGTAGGATGAGTGGACAGCTGAAAACAATGGGAATCAGCAGTGAAGGAAGGGAGTGTGAAGCAGGGAAACGGCAAAAAATAATGAATTACCAGAGAAAATAAGGAGAAAGGAAAGGAGAGAGGCAGATTTGTCAGCCAGGGAGAGATGAGGAACAGTTAGTACCCCAACTAGAGAGGACAATTTGGATGAGCACAGAGGCAGAGACTGATACGTTGGACCATTAAGAGTTCAGAAGACCCCTAGTAGAGAACTACTATAAGCGTGCAAGCGAGAACCCGGAGATAGAAACAAAGAACAAAGTCTCACGAGAGGATACCCTATATATTTAACACCAGCTAAGGGTGGGAGGGTAATGGGGGGTGGGCAGGGGCAATGTAAGCGACTGCGGGGAATCACCAGGCAGCACTCAGGAATAAACTGGCAGCCTGACACAGATTGCTGCCAGCAGTTTTAAATTAGCTTCGAATTGAAAATGGAACAGATTTTAACTGAAGATAATCAGCGGCTACCCCCTGGCCGAAATTTATTTAATTGCCAGCTCCAGACAAAATCACTGAGTTATCAGGAGGAACATACATGCTGACCCAGTTATTAATTTTCAAGATTTCTTTTTTTTTTCTTATTAAAAATGGATTAAAAAGCACCGGCCCGGTGACGCTGAGGGTTGAGGCTGAGACGCCCCGCACCACTGGCGACCCGGTCCAGGAGCAGACTCGGCCGCCGGGGCTGGCTGGAGAGAAAGGCTGAGCATCCGATGACAGCTCACCTTCTCCAGGGGAAGGGTGAGGATCCACCTCAGCGAATGGTGACCTCTGGCGGAGGCTGGGGGCACGACAGTTCGTCGGCACCTCGGGGGTTCGATTGGTCACGGGCGGAGCCTGGTGAACCAATCACCTCTAGGGGCTGCATCATCAATGGGGGAGGACGTTGCAGACGTCGGCGCCTGCGCCTTGACGTCATGGGCTAGCAACATCCCCACAGAACAGGGAAAAACACCCTCCAGAGCCAGGTAGACGGAGCGCGGAACCCAGTCATGATGTGCCACCAACTGCCGCTGTCGAAGGGACCGGAGAAGACACTAAGGTATAGGGGTTTCACCCAACCCTGAACCCTGCCCGGGGGGCAATCCACAGCAGGATGAGGGACCCTAGGCAGCAATTAAGTCGGAGGTAGGGAGGGGTTCCATTGGTGATTCCCGAAGGGGCTGCTCTGATAGGGAAGTAGGAGGGGAGAAAAATAAATTTAAAAAAATTTAAAAAAATTGATTAAAAGCAATAATAAGTCCTACACTCCAAAATGTGTGGGGTTATCTAAAGAAAAGCTCACAGCCACACATAGAAGATGTGCGATTGTACAAGCAGGACCCTGTCATATTAGCGAGGCCAACTGGCGGTCAGATAAAAAGGCCAAGTTTGAATTGAAGACAAAGAGATCATCGCGGTCTAGCGGCCTCCAAAGCATACCTTATTAGGGTCAGCAGGGTGAAGGGAGCAGCACTCCATGGGTGGTCCGATGGCTCACTTATTAGGTCGGCAGGCCGAGGGGCAGCTCTGACGAGGCGCCCGACCATAGCTCACTTATTAGGGTCGGCAGGGTGAAAGGGAGCAGCTCCACAGGCAGTCCGGCCATAGCTCACTTATTAGGGTCGGCAGGGTGAAAGGGAGCAGCTCTGTGGGCGGTCTGGCTGTAGCTCACTTATTAGGGTCGGCTGGGCAAAAAGGGAGCAGCTCCATTGGCGGTCCAGCCATAGCTCACTTATTAGGGTCGGCAGGGGGCGAAAGGGAGCAGCTCTGCAGGCGGTCTGGCCGTAGCTCACTTATTAGGGTCGGCGGGGCAAAAGGGAGCAGCTCCGCGGGTGGTCCGGCCATAGCTCACTGATATGTTAACCATGTACAGTAAAGGAAATTACCTGCTAACTACCACTTACAGAACTCTGTGACCAAGGCCACGTGTGCAAAGCTTGGTGAAAGTGAGGACAGAGGACCACGTAGCCACGTCACACAACTCTAAAACAGACACCTCACCTCTGTCTGCCCAGGAAGTGGTCATAGCCCTGGAAGCATGAGTCTTGATGAGAGCCTAAGGTCTCTTCCTTACTGAGACAGAAGCCTTGGTAAGGCAGGCCTTCACCCACCTAGCTAGGGTGGCGTGGGAGGCTTTTCTTTTTTAACCTGGCTGCCCCAAACAGGCCAAACAACCTGATTGAGTTCCAGAACTCAGCAGTCTGTCTAAGGAATGTCCTAATGGCCCGTCACAACTCTAACCGATGACACTCATTCTTCTTAGGGAGAGTAGGTTGTGGACAGAAAGGGGGGGCAACATTCCTGATACACATGGAAGGCCTCAGGAGCCTTCAGAAAGGAGGACGGGACTGTGCGAGCATCACATTGCCTGTATGTATGACAAGATATAATGCCTCAGGCAGCTAGTGTTGGAACCCACTCAGGAAGGAACAGTCTTAGACCTGGTACTCTCAAACGGGGATGATGAGAGGATCTTGGATTTAAAATTGAGTAGCCATCTGGGGACCTTAGGCTCTCATCAAGACTCATGCTTCCAGGGCTGTGGCCACTTCCTTGGCGCCTTTTTTTAAATGACTCCAAATACATCGGCCCAGCAGTGGAGATAGTTTATTTGTCTAAAGTTAGCCTCAGCACTGCTGTATCTACCGCTGCTTTCCGACTGCTGCTTTAAACTTAATGAAATTCCCTTTAAGGCATATTTTTTTTTCTTCTTTCTTCTTGGTTTGTTTTATTTGCTTTAACTGAATACTATAACCTACCTGTTTTACCTGCCACTTTTATTAGCTTCGCATCTAAATCCTGCCACTGCTGAAATTAATACTGTTGCTTTACATTTCATTTGCATACTTTAACAAAGGCTCTCCTGATATGGTCTCTGCACCCCAACCCCCACCCCCACAGTGAGACTCCCAGCTCTGTACCTGTATTAACTGCTCTGTCTTTCTCCCTCTTCCACAGCAGTCCGGCGGTCATGAGGGCTGCACGGCAAAGCTCTCCCCCGATTGATACCGGAGCCCTGAAACTGAACTGAAAATAACCCGTTATTACAGGAACTGCTCGCCTGATCACAACCGTTGCTGGAGCGGAGCGCTGGCTTTGCCCCGCCGAACGCTATGCGTCCGGCTCCCCACCACCCACACCACCACCCTTGGTCGGCATTCCAATATGTAGGTTGATTTCTGATCACATGATCACGAAATAACTGATCAGTCCACTTTTCCATCTGCAGCTTATCTTTTCCCACCACTAGAGGGCCCCTTACTTTTTCTCTCTTTTTATCTCCAGTATTGTCACTTACTTCCTAACTCTCCACCCTACCATGCTCCCACTTACTCTCATCACTCTCCTTCTGCAATTTCCTCAGGCACTCTCGCCTACCACTCATAACGAGGTGCAAGAATGAAACCCTCTGTCAACACACAGCCTGGCACCCCAGCCTTGCCCCCAATATACATTGACAACTCTACCCCCCCGGATACCACCTACTGAGGCAAGAACCCACTGGTGCCCCCTCTCTGGCCAGCCTCGTTCACATCCACAACACAGCAAATCCCCTGTTCTCACAACTTACTCCTCCTGTCTGCCCTCCTTACACTGAAACTACCAATACCCACAATCGGTCACACGCAGCATAAATGCCAAATACCTACTTCTTGAGCTAACAGCAGCTTCCTCAGGTCACACATCCTTCTCTTTCTTCTGACTGGCAATGTCCAAACCAACCCTGGCCCACTAAAACACCCACCATCCCACCCATCTCCAGGAAATGGCCTGCGCATCACCTCACTAAACATTTGCAGCATTCAAAAAAAATGGGACTCCTGTCAGTGTTGAGTACTCCAGAATCACCCCAACATCATTGCTCTGAGTGAAACCTGGCTCTCGCCCTCTGTCCCCGACTCAGCAGTATACCTCTTTGGATACCACCTCTACCGCTCCGATCAAGTGGGAAAACAAGGGGGTGGCTGTGCTGTCTACCTCAAGGACTCACTCTCTGGCCACCTACTCCCTCTGCCCATACTAACGTACAGGGCTCAGGCCCTCACCCTAAAAATAACTCTAGGAAAATCTACATCCCCTCTCCTCCTCACCGCGACTTCTGTCCCTCCCAGGGGCCAGAAGATAGCCTTCCAGTTCATCATGTCCTACCTCGCAACCCTACCCCCAAAGCATGAAAAAATACTACTGAGGGATTTCAACATAAATTGGCTGGCCAAAACAGCCGCCCCACACATCAACGAGGCTGCAGCCCTCCATCTCACACAGGTCGTCAGAACCCCCACCCGGCTACATGCCCGCACGGGGTCATCCTTCCTACTAGACCTAGTCTTCACAAACCGCCCCCACAAAATAACCAGCACCCTAGTCCTCCCCGACACCCTAAGTGACCACTCACCGGTACTCTGCAACTGGTCTGGTACCCCCCTCAAAACCGCTCCCAAAATTACTGACCAACACAAACTAGGGCCTGGTAAACTAGCCCTGCTCAAGGCCCACCTCAGAGAATGGGACTGGGCACCCCTAACAAACACCCTCGACCCGGACCATGCCCTAAAACTATTTATCAGCACCTTAAACGCTGCCTGTGACAAGTACGCCCCCTCACCAAAACAATGACCAAAGGGAATCAAGCCCCTTGGTTCTCGGTCCACCTCCAAGGCCTACTACATCACCGTGACACACTATGGCACCTTGCTAATGAGACCCAAAAGCCTCCGGACAGGCAGTGGTATCGGGAGTCCCGAAACAAGTGCACCTGGGCCATACGCACTGCCAAAGTGAACTATTACAAAGCCTCCGTATCCTCCGCCTGGGGCACTGGACGCAAGTTTTGGGAAAACATTAAGGAACTCTGTGGCAAGGCCCCAAATCTGCCACCTGACCAAATTCTAATAAATGGTAACCTCTCCTTCGACCCTTTCAGTATAGCCACGGCCCTAAACACCGCTTTCACTGATCTCTCCCATGTACTGCCCCCTAATTTCTTCCACCCCCCACCTGCCCGTATCACCCTACATCCTCCCCTTGCTCCGCCTTTCCACCTGCGAGTCCTTACCCCCGAGACTGCCAAACCCTACCTAACCAAAGCGATTGGCCAAAATCACTAGAGCCACAACTCCCTGGACCTCAGACTTCTCCGCCTCACCCTCCAGGAAGTTCTAGCACCACTCACCCACATTCTCAACTGCTCCCTCTGCCAAGGGAAATTCCCCACCCTCTGGAAATCGGCCTACATCACACCCATCCATAAAAGTGGTGACTGCACATCCACAAACAACTGCCGCCCCATCTCTATCCTACCCCTCCCTGTCTAAGGCCCTAGAACGCATCGTCACCGACCAACTCACTGACCACCTTAATAAATATAACCTTCTATCCGGACAGCAACACGGTTTTTGGTAAGGGCCATAGTATCACCACCGCCCTCCTCGAATTTACCTCCTTTGTCCACTCAGCCCTGAACCACGGCCACCCCACAGGTGCCATCTTCGTGGACCTATCTAAGGTCTTCGATACCGTTAACCATGCCCTCCTGCTGAACATCCTAGCTTACACGGGGCTCTCCAATGACGCCCTAAACTGGTTCACCAGCTATCTCTCCAATAGAACGCAGATAGTCAAGGTAGGCCCTGTCCTGTCCCCCCGCCTCCCAATCCGTTCTGGTGTCCCACAGGGCTCCATACTTGTCCCCCTACTCTTCAGCCTATACCTCAACTCCCTCCCATCGTCATGCCCCGGAAATATGCTCCTATACGCAGATGATGGGGTCCTGTTCACCTCTGGCCCGATACCCGTCAAACTCCACCAAACTCTCCAACACTCTTTCCGTGAAATCGAAGACTGGCTCACCACCAGCATCTTATTATTAACTACAATATGACAAAAGTCATGATATTCGCCCACCCCCAGAACCCACTGAAGAACCTCTGCCCCCAACTTCTCACTGCCAGTCAGACCCCACTAGAGCAAGTAAGCAATTTTAAATACCTAGGGATCACATTAGACCCCACCCTCAGCTTTAATCAACATATCCTACACTTCTCAACAGCCCTTAGCTCCAGACTGGGTGTACTATACTGTTTCAAACACTGTCTCACCCCTGAAGCTTTAAAACTTACCATAAACTCCTCGATCCTCTCTGTACTAGACTACGGCATCCTAATCTACAGTGCTGCACCATCCACAACCCTAAACAGACTTCGACTCGTGCTTAACAAAGCCTGTCATGATCGTTTTACTCACTCCTGCTCCCTATACAGCAGCACAAACTGGCTAAACCTTGATAATCGAATTAGGTACCACACCTGCCTTATGACCAAAAAGGTATTACTAGGCCTCACCCCTCCTACCCTTGACCAAATTATCCTCCCAACACCTCCAGGCAAAACAACCCGTAGCTCAAACAAGTGGCTGCTATGGGTACCCCATGGCCGGACCTCCCAATTCCAGTGTACTTTCAGTTACAGAGCCCCTGCCTGGACTAACACCCTCCCAAGTCATATGACAAACGAATTAAGGCTTGGCCCCTATAAATCCAAGCTAAGGAACTACCTCCAGGCCTCAAACCAATGTGACTGCCCTTGACACCTGACTGTCCTATACCCCCTTCAATCTAATAACTGTTGTATTCCCAGTACCAGCTTGCACCTATGAAACTATATGACTATCAGCCTCTACAGAGCCCTCTGTAACCTTCTGGCTGTGCTATAGAAATGAAAAGCGAAACTACTGTTAGCTAACTGCTGAACAACTATGTAACCTCTTTGACTGTTAATTTTGTAATGTCCTGTAATCTGTATTTTTAAGTTCCGTCTCTGTACCTTTTATGTATGACGTGGAACCTTTCTAAATAAGTCACTGACTCAAAGGTCTTTCTGAATACTACAATAAATAAAAAATAAATAAAAAAAACGGTGTGGTTCAGAATAAACACAGCCATATAGTCAAGCCATAGAAAAGCAAGGGTACTGGACATTCAGAGGGCTGATTTTGGCAGAATGGGAGAGTGCCTAAGGAATGCACTAGCAAAAGGGCAGGAAGAAGGGGTGGAGGAACAATGAGGCAAAATCAAAACTGCAATCACAGAGGCAACAAGCCTTTGTGTGAAGCAAATAAAACAAAACGAAGGAAAAAAACACTGTGGTTCTCAAAAGAGGTGGTGGGGAAGATTAGGGAGAAAAAGATAGCATTCACAAAGTATAAGGAATGACAGAAGGAGCAGTAAGGAGAACTCTATCACTTAAAGCAGAAGGAAGTGGGGAAGACAGTTAGAATAGCAAAGGCCCAAACCGAGGAAAAGATAGCCAACTCAGTTAAGAAGGGAGATAAAATCTTTTATTGGTACATTAGTGAGCGAAGAAAGATCAAGGGAAGGATAGTGAGGCTTAATGGGGGGGGGGGGGGCGGAGGGTGACAGTGAAAAGGCAGAGATACTGAATGAATACTTTTGTTTGGTATTCACAAAAGAAGAGGAGGGGGACATACCTAAACCAAACAATAGAAGCACTCTGGATGGGGGGGTCGATACCAGTCCATTCACAGAAGAAAGGGTCCTGAAAGAACTCCTAAAACTCAAGGTGAACAAGGCAATGGGGCCTGACTGGATTCACCCCAGAATACTGAAAGCATTAAGGAGAGAACTAGTGACACCCACTGACTACTCTTTTTAACAAATCATGGGAGGATGGTGTGGTACCTGAGGACTGGAGGAAGGCAGATGTGATTCCCCTTCACAAAAGTGGGAGCAAGGCAGAGGCAGGAAACTACAGACCTGTTAGTTTGACCGCAGTGGTAGGGAAAATGATGGAATCACTTCCGAAAGAAAGAACTGTTAAGTAACTAGAGGCCAGCGGGGCACAGGACCCAGGGTAGCATGGATTCACAGCGGGAGGGTCATGTCAGACAAATCTAATAGATTTCTTTGACTGAGTGACCAATGTAGTAGACCAGGGAGGGGCTGTGGACATGGCCTACCTAGACTTCAGCAAGGCATTTGAGACAGTCCCATGCAAAAGATTAATAAACAAATTAGCCAACATGGGAGTGGGTCCCAGGGTGGTAGCCTGGGTAAAAAATTGGCTGGACAACAGAACACAGAGGGTAATAGTAAATGGAGTCCACTCTGAAGAAAGGGGAGTTACTAGCGTTGTACCGCAGAGTTCAATATTGGGGCAGCTCCTCTTTAATGTCTTTATAAGTGACATTGCAGAGGGACTGGAAGGAAAAGTGTGCCTCTTTGCAGATGACACAAAGATCTGCAACAGGGTTGTTACACAAGGGGAAGTGGAAAGGATGAGAAGGGACTTGGCAAGGTTGGAGGAATGGTCAAAAGTATGGCAGCTTAGATTCAATGCAAAGAAGTGCAAAGTATCGCACCTGGGAAACAAAAACTCAGTGGAAGAGTACACAATGGGGGGGGGTTACTAACAACAACAAAAATGGAAAGGAACCTGGGGTAGTCATATCAGATGACCTAAAGATAGGCAGGCAATGTGAGAAGGCAGTAGGGAAGGCTGGGGGGATACTGAGATGCATAGGGAGAGGCACCACCAGTAGAAAACAGGAAGTTGTCATCCCTCTGTTCAAACAGTTGGTGAGACCCCATCTGGAGTACTGCGTGCAGTTCTGGAGACCCCATCTCCGCAAGGACATAGACAGGATGGAGGCAGCCCAGAGGAGAGCAACTAAAATGGTGCAGGATCTGCACCAGAAACCATATGAAGAGAGACTAAAGAAGCTTAATATGTATGCCCTCGAGGAAAGGAGGGAGAGGGGGGACATGATAGAAACTTTCTAGTACCTCGAGGGAATCAACAAAGTCCAAGAGGGTAGCATCTTTCAGAAAAAGAGATGTGCAAGAACAAGGGGGCACTGTTTGAAGATAGAGTGGGGACGGCTTGGGCAATGTGAGGAAGTATTTTTTCACAGAGAGGGTGGTGGACACATGGAATGGCCTTCCTGAGGAGGTCATGAGGTCAAAAACCGTGGGGGAATTCAAGAATGCATGGGACAGACATATAAGGCAATTATAGTGGGGGTAGGAGGAAGTAAGCTGTTGGTTAACTAGGATCTGCCGCTTATCCAATAGGTAGGGAAATAGGCAGACTGGGTGGGCCAAGCAGTCCTTATCTGCCGTCAAAGTCTGTGTTTCTATGCTTAGTGCAACAAGGCCTGGAGCTCTCCCATGCTCCTGGCTGAACACTTAACTGCTAAAAAAAAAAAACACCCCTTGCAAGACCGCATGTCCAACGGAACTGACGAAAACTGTTCTAAAAAGGCTCCTTACATAGAACATTCAGAACCATTTCAACTCCTGCCGACAACCCACAGAAAAATGGGTAACCCCCCCCCCAGTTAGTCCCTAGGGACAGACCCAAGGAGGCTCCAAGGGTGGACACCTGACCTCTCATGGAGCTCAAGGCCAAATCTTACTCCATTCCTTCCTACCAGAATCAAAATCTGTGGAACCGAAGCTTGGAAGGCTGGATATGTATTATAGGGGCGTGGTTGTGCCCCTATAGTTAGGGTTCATTCTTCACTTCTATGTTAAACTGAAAATGTTGCACTCTAATAACTTCACAACCGTTCAAGCGATTTGCATGCAATTTTGCATGTGCCATCAGGGACAAAAGATGTCTTGATGTGGCAAGTTTCATTCTGGTTGGATGAGTGGTTGCAGAGATATGGAGATACGGAGTGTCAAAACATGTAAATTGGGGGGGGCACTATGGAGTCAGAGCAATATGGACGCCAGGGCTTAGAGCTCTGACATTTGTTTTTATAGCAAACCCTTTATTATCACTTTTTTGATTATATCGAACAGCACTATTTCTAGGAACTGTTGCTAACTACTTTCTGAACAATAGGGGCAATCCACGGAAAGATAAGTCTGCACCCGACACTGCAAAAGGTAAAACTCTGGCCAGTGCTCCTGCCACACGCTGCACAGAGCGGAACTCCTGATACTTTGGAGGGCTTGCCTAAAGAAACACTGCAGATGCTTGGCGTTAGAATCAACAGACTAATCCAGTCTGTCAAAGCATTACATGCATACGAATGTGCCAGCAGAAACAGACCACCTGGTCTATCTAAGTCTGCTCGAGTGTGCAGCCAACACCCCTAGTTTGCAGCTGTCCCATCCCCTTCCCCTTTGTCATCCCACTGCCACCCCCACCTCCCCCATCCTCACTCTCCCCTGTTCCTTGTCCCATGCCCTTTTGAAGCTGTTCACATATTTACATGATACCACCCATTCTGGTAGGGCGTTCCATTTTGCTACCACCCTCTCTGTGAAATAGTGTCTCCTCATTTCCTTCCTGAATCTTTCCCCCTTCTCTTCTTAGCCTGTGCCCCCGGTGACCCTCCCCCTCCTTAACTTAAAGACCCCATCTGCCCCATCCTTATTGATTCCCCTCAGATACTTGAATGTCTCTATCATGTCCGCCCTGTCCCTTCTGTCCCCCAGGGTGTACATATTCAGGTCTCCCAGCGTCCTGTCATAGTTGCTCCCCTCCATTCCACATATCATCTTTGTTGCCCTCCTCTGCACCCCCTCCAGTAGCCTGATATCACGCTTAAGGTATGGCCTCCAAAACTGCACACAGTACTCTAAGTGCAGCCTTACCAGCAACCTGTAGAGGGGCAAGATCACCTCTCTTCGCCTGGACGAAACCCTCACTATGCACCCCAGCATTTTGTTCATTTTTGCAGCCACTGTCCTGCACTGAGCAGTGTTGTTCGTGGTCCCTGTTATCATTACCCCTAGGTCCTTCTCCTCCTCCTCAGTGATCCCCAGCTTAACCCCCTCCCCCCAGCCAGTATTCTCTCCTTGGGTTCTTCACCCCAAAGTGCATAACCTTACACTTCTTTGCATTGAACCCCAGCTGCCACCTCTCTGATCACTCCTCTGGTTTGCGTAGGTCCCCCTGCAGCTGCTTCCATCCCTCCTCTCCATCCACCACTGCTCCGATTTTGGTGTCGTCAGTGAACAGACTTACCTTGCTCACTACCCCTTGTCATGTTTGATATGAAGAGCCCAAACAAAACTGGCCCCAACACAGAGCCCTGTGGCACCCCACTCGTCACCGGCCTTGGAGTTGAGAGCTCCCCTCTCACCACCACCCATTGCAGCCTGCCACTCAGCCAGCTTGTAATCCAGTTCATCATTTTTGCCCCTACCCCTATACCAGTTAGCTTCTCCCCAAGCCACCCATGAAGCACCGAATCAAAGGCCTTTCTGAAGTCTAAGTAAAGAACGTCCACTGCTTGACCCTTATCCAGCTTACCTGTCACCCAGTCATAATATTGTATCAGGTTGATTTGACAAGAATTCCCTGAAACAAACCCATGCTGCCTCACATCCTGGAGGCCATTGTTCTCCAGGTATGACACCAGTCTTTCCTTTAGTATTGTTTCCATGAGTTTGCACACTATGGGGTTAAGACTTACCGGACGACAATTACCCGGTTCATCCCTTGGCCCGCTCTTGTGTAATGGTACTTCATGTGCCATCCTCCAGTCCAGTGGCACACATCCCGACTCCAGTGAGGTGTTGTACAGATCCGCCAGCACCTCTGCCATCTCCCTCAGTACCCTGGGGTGGATACCATCCAGCCCTGGTGCCTTGTCTACCTTCAGTGCCCTCAGTCCCTCTAGGACTCTGCTTGCCTCAATTCTTCCATCTGTCGCCTCCTCTCCCTCTTCCCCACCCTCCCAGCCCATGCTGGCAGCGGCCTTTCTTCCATGAACACTGAGCAAAAGTATTCATTCAGTGCTTCTGCCTGTTCCTCCCCCTTTTCTGTCCACTCCGACCCCTTTTTATCCTCACTATTGTCTCCTTGCACTTCATTTTCTCCCTGATGTATCTGAAAAAGTCTTTCTCCCCTCCATTGATTCCCTGTGCTAATTTCAGCTCCCTCTGGGCCTTGGCTTCTCTCACTTTTCTAGTCACCTCCCTGGACCATCTTGCATATTCCGCCCTGTCCACTTCTTTCCCTGTCCTCCTAAACCTCTGGTGCGCCACTTGTTTTGCCCTCACCACCTCCACAACCTTGCTGTTCAACCAGCATGGTTTTCTTGCTCTGCTCCTCTTACTCTGTGCCTTAGTGTGGGCTTCTGTTGCCTCTGTAACCCCTCATTTAATAATATCCCATTTCTGCTCCATGTCCATCTCCTGCCTTATGCCCTCCAGTTTCCCTTTCAGTACTTCCTGCATCCTCCCAAAGTCCACCCCCCTGAAGTTTACCACCTGAGTAACTGATTTCTCTAGCTCCCCACACATCGTGATATTAAACCACACCATTTGGTGATTGCTGTCAGCTAGTGGGTCCTCTACCTTTATTTCCCTCACTACCGCCCCATTCGACAATACCAGATCTAAAGTGTTCTTTAGCCTAGTAGGTACATTAACCAACTGTGTCAGGAGACCCTCCTGGAGCACTTGCTCCCCAGTGCTGGAGGTGACCGGAATGCTTCAGTCAACCCCAGGCAAGTTGAAATCCCCACAATGACCACCTTCCCTTTTCTACATACCTTTTTGATTTGTCCCATAACTCCCTGTCAAGCTCCTCAGACTGGGATGGCGGCCTGTATACCACCCCAAACCTCACTTTCCTACCCCTTGAGTCTAGAAGCTGCAGCCAGATTGCCTCTGTTCTCCTTTCTTCTCCCTCGTCCCTTGTGCATTTGATCCCGTCCCTCACATAGACTGCCACCCCACCCTTCCTTATGGTCCTTCCTGTATAATTTATATCCTGGGATTGCCAGATCCCAGTCCTGGTGCTCAGTTGCCCACGTTTCTGCGACAGCTGCAATATCCACCCTCCACACTGCTAAGAATGCCTTTAGCTCAGCGGATTTGTTTCCTAGGCTTCTTGCATTCAGTGAGACCACCCTCCATAATGCCCCATTCCCTTCACTAGCCTCCATCTCCTCCCTTCTGCTCCCTCCTTTTTTAGCCGCCCTGAGTCATAAAAACATAGAAACATAGACTTTGACGGCAGATAAGGACCACTTGGCCCACCCAGTCTGCCCATTTCCCTACCTATTGGATAAGCTGCAGATTCTAATTAACCAACAGCCTACTTCCTGCAACCCCCCACTATAATTGCCTTATGTCTGTCCCATGCATGTTTGAATTCCCCCACTGTTTTAGACCCCACAACCTCTCCAGGAAGGCGGTTCCATCGTCCCACCACTCTCTCCGTGAAAAAGAATTTCCTCACATTACCCCTGAGCCGCCCCCTAACTTTAAATTGTGCCCCCTTGTTCTTACACATCTCTTTTTCTGAAAGATGCTACCCTCCTGGACTTTGTTGATTCCCTTGAGGTACTTAAAAGTTTCTATCATGTCCCCCTGTCCCTCCTTTCATCAAGGGTATACATATTAAGCTCTCTCAGTCTCTCTTCACATGGTTTCTGATGTAGACCCTGCACCATTTTAGTTGCCCTCCTCTGGACTGCTTCCATCCTGTCAATGTCCTTGCGTAGATGAGGTCTCCAAAACTGCACGCAGTACTCCAGATGGGGTCTCACCAACTGTCTGTACAGAGGGATAACCACTTCCCTTTTTCTACTTGTGATGCCCCTCCCTATGCATCCCAGTATCCCCCTGGCTCTCCTTACTGACTTCTCACATTGCTTACCTACCTTTAGGTCATCTGCTATGACGACACCCAGATCCCTTTCCATTACTGTTGTTGTTAGTACCTCCCCTGCTATTGTGTACTCTTCTTCTGGATTTTTATTTCCCAGGTGCATTACTTTGCACTTCTTTGCATTGAATCTAAGTTGCCATATGTCTGACCATTCCTCCAACCTTGCCAAGTCCCTTCTCGTCCTTTCTACCCCCTTGTGTATCAACTCTGTTACAGATCTTTGTGTCATCTGCAAAGAGGCAAACCTTTCCTTCCAGACCCTCTGCAATGTCACCTATAAAGACATTAAAGAGGACTGGACCCAGTACTGAGCCCTGAGGTACTCCACTAGTAACCCCCCTTTCTTCAGAATGTGTTCCATTCACTATTACCTTCTGTGTCCTGTTGTGCAGCCAGTTTGCTACCCAGGCTACCACCCTGGGACCCACTCCCAGGCTGGCTAACTTGATTATTAATCTTTTGTGCGGAACTGTGTCAGATGCCTTGCTAAAGTCTAGGTAGGCCATATCCACAGCCCCTCCCTAGTCTATTACTTTGGTCACCCAGTCAAAGAAATCAATTGGATTCATCTGACGTGACCTTCTTGCTGTGAATCCATGTTGCTTTGGGTCCTGTGCGTCGCTGGCCTCTAGGTACTGAACAATTCTTTCTTTCAGAAGTGATTCCATCATTTTCCCCACCACTGAGGTCAAACTAGCAAGTCTGTAGTTTCCTGCTTCTGCCTTGCTCCCACTTTTGTGAAGGGGAATCACATCTGCCCTCCTCCAGTCCTCAGGTACCACCCCATCCTCCCATGATTTGTTAAAAAGTGTGGTCAGTGGTGCCACTAGGTCCTCCTTAGTTCTTTTAGGATTCTAGGTGAATCCCATCAGGCCCATTGCTTTGTCCACCTTTGAGTTTTAGGAGTTCTTTCAGGACTCTTTCTTCTGTAAATGGACTGGCGCAACCCCACTACCCAGAGTGCTTCTATTGTTTGTTAGGTAACTCCTCCTCTTCTTTTGTGAATACTGAGCAGGTATTCATTCAGTATCTCTGCCTTTTCACTCTCTCCTCTGCCTACCTCCCTTCTCCTTTATTAATCTTCACTATCCCTCCCTTAACCTTTCTATGCTCCCTAATGTACCTATAAAAGGTTTTATCCCCCTTCTTAACTGAGTTGGCTGTTTTTTCCTTGGTTTGGGCCTTTGCTTTTCTGACTGCCTTCCCTACTTCTTTTTGCTTTAATTGATACAGTTCCCAGGTGTGCTCCTTCTGTGATTCCTTATATTTTTTGAATGCAGCCTTTTTCTCCTTAACCTTCCCTGACACCTCTTTTGAGAACCATAATGGTTTTTTATTCTGCTTTGTTTTCTTTATTTGTTTCACACAAAGGCTTGTTGCCTCCATGATGGCACTTTTGATTTTTCTCCATTGTTCTTCCACCCCTCCTTTCTGGCCATTTCTTAATGCATTCCTCAGGTATTCACTCATTATGCCAAAGTCAGCCCTTCTAAGGTCCAGTATCCTTGTCCTTGTATGGCTTGTCTCCATGGTTGTGTTTATAGTGAAGCACACTGTGCAGTGGTCGCTTGTTCCCAGATGTCTACTGACTTCTAAATTTGTGATCCTCTCTCCATTTGAGACTACCAGGTCTAATAATGCTCCCTCCCAAGTGGGTTCCATCACTAGCTGTCTAAAACATGCCCCCTATAGGGCATCGAGAATGACCCTGCTCTTGGATGTGGCTGCAGTCCATGTCGTCCAGTTAACATCTGGCATATTCAGGTCCCCCATCAACAGTATCTCCCCTTTTTCAACCATTTTGAGAATGCCCTCTATCATTTTCTTATCCATTTCTTCCCCTTGAGACGGGGGTCTGTATACAACCCTGTGCAGATTGTGATGCCATTCCCTGTCTCCAAGGTGACTCAGAGTGCCTCTTGTCCTCCCCCTTTACTTTTTAGTTCTGTAGCTTTGATCCCTTCCCTTATGTAGAGAGCTACTCCACCTCCTCTTTTACCTTCCCTGTCCCTTCTGTAGATTGTGTACCCTGGTATGTTGACATCCCAGTCATGATTCTCCGTGTACCATGTTTCTGTGACTGCCACAATATCCAAGTGTTCCTCTCCCATCAGGGCTACTAGCTTTGGAAGCTTGTTTCCAAGACTACGGGCATTGGTACTCATTGCCCTACATTTAATGTTGGCTTTATCCTTTTTTACGCCATCCCTGTTCTTATTGCCCTTGTCTATTTTTCCATTAATCCCTGTCCTGCCCTCTGTCAAGCTCTGTACCTCAGTGTTTACCCTACTACCTGCGATGTTTTGTGGGGGGAGGCTTGAACTTTCCTGTTTCCTATCAGCACCTCCCTCCTTGGCTAGTTTAAAAGCTTGCCAAGGAAGCCTTTAAACCTGTCACCTATGAGCTTGTTTCCCTTCCTGGACAGATGCAGACCATCATGCCAGTATAGACCTTCATCTTTCCAGGTGGACCTCCAGTCCCCAATGAAACCAAAGTCCTGTGCTCTGCACCAGTTTTGCAACCATTCATTAAACTGCATAGTGTGCAGTACTCTAGCCTCACCCCTGCCATAGACTGGCAGCACCTCTGAGAAGGTTACCGTGCTTGCTACCTGTCTGAGGCCCCTCTCCAACTCCACAAATTCATCCTGCACTGATCTCATGCCTAGCTAGGTCATTTGTCCTGAGGTGGACAATGATAACTAGTTTCCTCTCCTGTGATGCTGCTTCTGCAATCCTGAGGATTTTGCTTCCTGTCCCTCCAAGTCAGGGCACCAGGCAGGCACCTTACTTCCCTCTCCTCTCCCTTCCCCAGGTCTACACCCCTAACAGTTGAGTCCCCTATCAGAAGCTGTTTCTTTCCCCTGTGGTGTCCCTTGCCACTCTTTTGTGGGTCTCCCTTGTGGATGTCCCCAGCATTCTTCTTGGCCTCCACTGAGGGTGTCATCATAGAGGAACCTTGATTTGCCAGACTGACATATGATTTGTGTAGAGGTACAACTCGGGGGCTACGCCTCTGTTCCACCACCCTCACCCTCCCAGAACCTACTGTGGTCCATCTGCTCTTCACACATGGCAACCTCTGAGGCAGTGGTTGTGGAACTGGTGCTCTTTTCCCTGCTGGCCTGGGGGTAGGCTATGACTCCACTCTGTCGGATACCCACCTACTTGCTGTCCGCTTGCCACCCCCCCTATCTAGTTTAAATCCACCATTGTCGCAATATACCTTCCCAGTCCTTGCTTTAGTACCTCCTTCCCTTCCCCACTCAGGTGCAGCCTATCCCATGCAAACAGGTTGTTACTATCCCAGGTACTGCCCCAGCTGCCCACAACCCCATACCCCTTAGTTCGACACCATTCTACCAACCATGTGTTCAGCTCTTTAGTGCTCTCCTTTCTCACTGTGCTTGCGCAAGGTACTGGGAGCACTTCAGAGAAGGCCACAGACTCCCCAAGTCTTCTCGCAGAAACTTCCCACATCCTCAATCCTCTCCCTTGTTACCTCCACCGTTTTCCCCACTAGGTCATTTGTCCCCACATGTACCAAAATGTGTGGTGTCCTCCTACCCCTCTTTACACATTTTAGGATTGCCTGTCCTGCCATGTCTGCCTTTAATCCTGGTATGGACTCCACCCATATCCGACTGTGCCTCTCCCCTTTGCTGCCCCATCTGATCCCCTTGAGTATGGAGTCCCCCAACACCAGTACACCCCCCTTCTTTCCTTGTGCCCATCGCTACCCCCCCACCCAGTTTCTCATTTTTGAAGCCACGCAAGACTGTGTTTTTATCATGTGCCCCAGTGTCTTCCCTCCTGTCCCTCCCAACTAAGACCCCTCCCCCTCCTCCTGTTTGACTGCCAACCTCCCTCTCCCTCCTCACCTCTCCGAGTATTATCCCTCCCCCTGCCACACCATGCTCAATCTCTCCACTAGTAATGCCTCTCACTCCCTCTTCTTTGTGAGTGCTATCCCTTGTGCAGTCACCTCATGCATCCTCCTTCCCATGTGTTGCCAGTAGAGTAAACATGTTCCCTATCCTCTTTGCATTACTGTGTGCTTTCTCCTCCCTCCTGCCTACTGATGATCCTTTTTTTCCAGCTCCTATTAGAGTCCACCCTTCATCAGCTGGCTTCCTAATAGTTTGCCCCCTTCCCCCTCCCTTGACCCACTGTTCTTCTCTGTGGTGCCCCCACGATACTCTCAGATGTCAGCCCTCCTGCCGACGCAATCCTCCCCTCATCTTTCAACCTCCCCAGCTCCCTGCCAAGCCATTGAACCTCTTCCTCGAGCCTCCTTAGCCTGTGGCATATTGGGCACCCTCCCAGCCTCCACAGTATATTCATCTGCATTGCTGCCCCACAACCATTGCACCCAACAATCATACCCATGGTCCACACTACCTATACATCCTCTCCACACTAACTATCCCTACAGCAAGTAGAATTAACTAATTCTAGCCCAGCCTCTAACAGATCTTTTACCTGATATATTCCAGTTGAAGGCCCTCCACAATATCCACCTATCACACTAATCAGCAATTCATTGTGGATGCTGCATTCCTATTTGAGACCTACCTATGCATTTTCCCTGCTCCATGGCGGCATTATTGGATAGAACTACATGAGCTGCACCTGAAGCCCCTTCCTTAATTGCAGGGCAGGTGTTTCCTATAAATGAGCTGTGCTCTGGGAGGGAGGGTGGGGAGGGTGTCGGATTAGGGGCCACACCGACTCTCACAAGAGTGTATCAGCCCTGTGTCTGCCCCTCACTGCACCTCAAGCACTGCAACCTCCTCTAGAGGAAGGTCCCATACACACACACACACACTGTATTAAGCAAGTCAGCACTCCAGCCCTAAAGTCCACAGATTGATAAAGAATTTAAAGCTTATCCAGCAACTAAAATCCTCTCCCCAACTGCTCAGGAAAAGCAGGTTCAGACAACCTCTGCCAGACCCCAGCTGCTTCTGCAGTACTGCTATGTGAGAGGCTCTGGTATTTAATCCCCAGTGAACTGTAAATTGATCCTTGCTGAGGAGGACAGAAACTTCCAAAAAACTGCTCACAATGCCTGTAGAAACGATAAATGAAAGAGAGGGTGGGACAGACACAGAAAGTGGATGTATCAGATAATGGCCTGGCCCAGGGGGGTGGGGATGGATGATAGGGGTTTCTGGAACACAAGGGGGGGAGGGCCTCAGCACCCAACTAGGGATCTGAGGTTCGAGCAGACTCGATAGACCGTAAGACCTAATCTGCTGGCAATTAGTATGTTAGTATGTAATATCCAGTTTCCACTATGGATCCCCCACACCACACAACACTTTTAAACAAGTCAGCACTCCTGCCCTAAAGTCCACAGACTGATAAAGAATTTAAAGCTTATCCAGCAACTAAAATCCTTTCCCCAATTGCTCAGCAAAAGTAGGTTCAGACAACCTCTGCCAGACCCCAACTGTTTCTGCAGTACTGCTATGTGAGAAGCCCTAGTATTTAAGCCCCAGTGAGCTGTAAATTAACCCTGGCTGAGAAGGACAGACACTTCCAGAAAGCTGCTCTTGTAACCCCTAGATGGCGCTATCCCAGGGGCTACTACCCCTGCCTGATTTGCCACTAACAGGTTGAGGGGCCTGGATCGGATGGCGGGTGCCTCCACCCAGAGGTCAGGGTTTGCAATAGTTAAACTAACTTGGTCACAGCCCTCTGGGACACTGCAACCCCCCTTTCTTCCCACTAGTGGCCCACACAGTTATCAGAATTACCTTCACAGTATACACTTACCCCAGGACTGGTTCAGGCTTTGGGACCCCTGTAAAATAAGCAGATACAGTGCAACAATCACAGTACAATACTTTAACATAGACAAATACCTCAGGCAGTATAACTTTGCTGAAACAAGCAGCTCTGATTTATTTAGGGATATAACAAGGGCGGGGAAATCAGGTTAATTAGCTTATCACTTTACTCATCTACCTATGGCTCTGTGCACAGGCCTATCCCTACCAGTTACTGTCCCTGGGTACCCAAGCCCTAGTGGCTAGTCCAAACCGTGGCAGCTTGTAGGGGCCCTTTCACACAGAGAAAAGAAAAAATTAGTTAAACAGTCAGCAGTACAGTAATTCCATTTGGATTGAATGTGGCAATTCAACAGGGAGCGACTCTGAATTAGTACTCACGACCTCCAAACAAGATAGGGTCCTTCAACGTCCTGAGGCTACTCTTGAGCTCCACGAGACTCCTCACACATTTATATGGCAAACTGCAACAGGCAAAAGTCCTTTAATGGCAGCAGGATTCACTTGAGCTACACAAGCCTCCTCACACATTTATATGGTAAACAGTCACAGGCAAAAGTCCTTTAATGGCAGCAGGATTCACTTGAGCTACACAAGTCTCCTCACACATTTATATGGTAAAAAGAAAGTACTATACCAGGCAGGCTGCTTCTCTATCCCGATCGCAATTACTGCACAATACCCAGGAGAACACACAGCAGATTCAGTTCCTGACAGACCGAGTGCAATTCAGCAATTTCTCCAGTCTTCTACAGGGTGAGCCTGGTTTCTACTCTTCAGATATCCTTTGATTCTCTTCACAGGACGGATTCAGTCCTAACAAGCAGTTACACAAGCTGCAGACCGAACTCTGGGCCTTACACACGTTTCCCGACTAAAACTGCACACCGAAAAAGCACAGGGCTCCTTCCCTCTTCACTGCCAGAGCTCAACTGAAACTCCAGCAGAGAAAACCGGGCACTTCCTTTGAGTTCCTCTCAGTTCTTGGCTGGATTGGCTGTCACAATAGACTGCCCCTGTTGGTCCAAAAAGGCGCCGAAGTCCAAACTACATCTCCGAGAGTCACTGCCCATACAATCCTCTTGTGGCTGGCTCAGATTACGAGTCCAAGTTCTGATTCGTCCAAGGCACCATTTTAGAGCTACCTTAACCCACACTGATTGGTCCAGTTCAGCAGTTCAAAACTAGAATGGGGAACTAGGCAAACACAGTTCTGACTGCAAAGAAAGCAGGTTAGACAAACTGTACTTTCATTATTACCTAAATGATTTCTGGCAAACAGTTACATCTTTCAGATAGGTTCCTTTGCACTCCTAGTGACTGCAAAAATGGAGTGAATTGGCAGCAGCTCGAGTGGTGCTCAAGCACAGAAGCACACAGTCCCCCCATACAAACTAATTATGTCTGCAAGCAGACAACTCTTAAAGAGACAGTACCAGAGGCTCTAAAAACACTCACTGATAAATGGCTTAAACGCCAAACACCATTCAGGCTTGGAGCATTCAAGCAAGCTCCTGGAAGTCTTTTGGGAACCCCCATTTTCAGAGGGGTTACACTCACAATGCCTGTAGAAAAGATAAATGAATATCCAGCTTCCACTATGGATCCCCCACACCACACAACTCTTTTAAACAAGTCAGCACACCTGCCCTAAAGTCCACAGACTGATAAGGAATTTAAAGCTTATCCAGCAACAAATGTGATAGTTTAACTAACTGAATGGTGAGCTTGGAGACTACAGTAGAATTGGTCCCCACTGCTACGGTGGATGCTTCCAAGAGAGCAGATGTGAATTTGGGAACGGCAACGACTCTCACAAAGGAAAACACTCACCTGCGTTCTCGTTTAGAAATGATTGAAAATCAGGCAAGGGCTGCTCATGTGCTGCTCATTGGAATGCCGGAGGGAAGTGAAGGGGACTCCCTGATACTTTTTCTACAAGAATGGTTGGCACAGCAGTTTGGGGAGGCTCTATCTACTTGCTCTTTTATACTACAGAAAGCATACAGAATTACTCTTTAGAGCTGGCCAGACAACCCGGAGATTCCTAGGGCTATTGTGCTGATTATGGATGGTTTGGGGACATGGGGGTTTTTTACTGGCTTTGGCTCGTAGATAAAAGACCTTGCTTCAGGATGGCCGAACTGTTAGTCTGAACCCAGACTTAGGCTATGCTATCCGCCAAAAGAAAAAGCAATTTGATGGGGTACAGACCATGCTTTGGGAAGCAGATGTTAACCATGGAATGGTATTTACCACTCTCACCTTTGTATAGTTCACCATGGGAAAATTTTCCTTTTCTCTGACCCGGCGGATGCTCAGAAAAGGGCACAACATTTGCCCCATCTATTCATCACAGACATGACGCTAAGAATCTGATCGCAGACAACCCATGAGGACGTATTGGACATATTTTCTACCAGCTTTAACTTTCTTTTGCACTGTGGACTGTGCCGTGGGTAAGTGGTTGGATTTCAGGTGAGCAACTTGTTTCTTCTTTTATTCTGGCTGTTGGACATCCGATTTGAATTCTGAATCCACCCTCCACTTAGTACCTTACTGTATTGTTTGCCTTTTTATGGTTTTGTTCATGATGGTTATCCTGTATTCTAATAAAGGGAAGTTTGCTGCTGTTTCCCTTTTTAATACGTGCTAACGCTGTATAAGTGTTTGAACAGGTTATTCCTGTACCACCATGTATTCTCTTAAAAGTGTTGTGCCTTAAATGTTAGTGGCTTTACTGTTGCCCTATCTTCTGTGGGATAAAAAATTGTGTGCTGGCTGGTGCACTTGATCTGCGTATTGCATGGTGGATAGATATTCTGTTCCCTCCTCTTTAGGTAGGGTAGAATGCTTTAGTTTCTGATGGACTTCTTTACTATGGACATTTTAACATGCCACTCTTGGTCTCAAAAGGCAGCACTAATTTGGCTATGATTGTTATGTTTCATTTTGTATCCCCCAATGTCATATTGTTGTAGCACAGTATGAGAATTAGGCAATATTAAGATGAGCGACACCCTCATGGTTTTGTATCTATGATATATGTACCATGCTTGTATTTCCAACTATATGTTTGTTCTGAAATCAGTAAACATAACACTTTTTTATAATATGTAAATTTTGTTTTTTTTTGTCAAATTCTTTGTTACACTGCTACACAAAAAAACAATGTGGAATTTTGGTCTGACATTTTTAGGGTATATAGGTCATGGGTCACAATGGTGTCTTTTGAAAGTTTGATGAAAAAATATTAATCCATTCAAAAGTTATTACATTTTGAAGTTTCCCATTATTCCTTATGGGAAAAGTTAATGTACACCTCAAAAATGGATTCTATGTCTCAAACGAGGAATCCTTTGTTGCAAATGGGTAATCCTTTTTCATTCTGCCACCATGTTATTTTCAGTTAGCGGAGTCAACAAAATGAAATAAAAAAAAATAGAGGGCTTTAGTAAACATCAGTGGTTGTGTTTACCCAGTCAGGGCCCATAGAGTCCGATTCTGGGATTATTTTTTCATAAATTTGTTGGCAATGCATTTTCTTAACATGCCAAAATCCTTTTTCGCAAATTGCGAAAAAGGAAATACGAAACCTGGACCTTTTTTTGCAATTTGTGAAAAAGGATTTCTTCTTTTACTGTAGATTGTGAGCAAACAACCACGGAAAAGGATAATTTTTTACAATTTGCAAAAAAGGATTTCTGCATGTCAAGAGACCACATTTCCATATGAAAAAATGTATTATTCCCTGCTAGTCTAGTGGTCCCTTCCCTCTCCCCTGTTTACTGATCGCTGTACCTCTCTAAAAAATGTATTATTATCTGGTAGTCTAAACATAGAAACATAGTCTAGTGGTCCCTCCCACATTCACCGATTGCCATCCTCATCTAAAAAATCTATTATTCCCTGGTAGTCTAGTGGTCCCTCCCCCGATGTCCGATCGCTGTCCCCTTATTCTAAAAACTATCGGTAGTCTAGTGGTCCCACCCCACACACCCCCAATCGTGGCTCGCCCTCCCGGCATTGTTTTTTTTTTCCCCCAAAGTTCCCTGATAGTCTAGTGGTCCCTCCCTATCCTTGATCCCTGTCCCATGAAATACAAAAAAAAAACATAAACCTGGTGAGCTAGTTGACCCCCCCCATCCTCCCCAGCCTGTCAGGTACTGACCCACCACCCTACTTCACCACCAACCTGATCCCCAGCCAGCGACTAGCACAGCCCTCCTCTCACTACCACAGCTGGCCATTTACACTCTCATTCACAGCTCAATCGGTGGCCAGCCATCGTAGTGAGAGGAGGGCTGTGCTGGTCACTGGCTGGGGATTGGGTTGAGGGAGAACAGGTGGTGAGTCAGTACCTGACATGGTGGGAGGTTGGGGTTTCCACTAGACCCCCAGGGCTATGTTTTTTCATATTTCACAGGACAGGGATTGGGGATGAGAAGGGACCACTAGACTACCAGGGAACTTTGGAAAAGAGAACAATACTGGGAGGGTGATCAGCGATCAGAGAGGGGGTGGGACCACTAGACTACCAGGGAATATTGTTTTAAATACAGGGAGGGGACTTGAGGAGTGGGACCACTAAACTACCACGGAATATTTTTTTGGAATAAGGGGACAGCGATCGGACATCAGGGGAGGAGGGGGGACTACTAGACTACTAGGGAAATATATATTTTTATACATGGACAGCGATTGGTGAGCGGGGGGGGGACCACTAGACTACCAGGGAAATATATATTTTTATATGGGGATGATGATCGGACATCGAGGGAGTTGAGAGGGACCACTGTACCACCAGGGAAACATATATGTTTTTATATGAAGATGGGGAAGGGGGAGGAACCACTAGACTACCAAGGAATTGAGAAACTAAGGTAAATGTGGTTCAATGTATTTTAGTGGGGTTTTCAACTTTGGTGCAAAGCTTTGTCATTTTTAAAGATTTTGATACTAAATTTTTAACGTACCCCTTTTGAGACTACTTCTCATGAACAATGTTGGTGTAATTTCCCAAATCCTGCCCAAAAGGTGCTTTCGCAGTCAGTTGGTGAAATCACCTTTCAGGCAGGATTTCAAAATTTTCACCATACTTGTTCTTGAGGTGGGGTCATAAGAAGGATATGTATGAAATTTGGGGTCAAAATATGTTAAAATAGCAAAGTTCTGCACATCTCTTGATATTTTGCTATGCTTGCTCCTAACTTTCATAATTTTCAATATTTTCACCCCAAATTTTCAACATAGCTATTGCTTTTCATCACCTCATGAATGTGACAGCTGTCAGTTTTCAATTGCTGGCCAAAATGTGTTTTCTCACCTGTGGCGCAGCATGACGTTTCGGCAGACATTTGAAAATTCTTAGCCCAGCCTTCATGAGGTGGGTAAAAACAAGGCTATACTGACAATCTGGTTGCTGTTTTTGCTGAAATACTTGCATGGCAACATACGTGTATGTGTCTGTGTGATGATGGGAGCGCAGGGCCCTCCGGGCTCTGTGCTCCCACAAGCAAAGAAGGCTATGATTATACTTTCTCAGAAAGTAAGGAAATTATTTAAAAATAACTTAGTTAATGCATTAGTTAGGGTTCCAGTGACAAAAGTTTGGAAATGTGGTGTTAGGGTTTCAAACCCTAATACCCCTCCCCCACCCTGCACGCAGCAGTAGGCATGGGGGGTGTGCCTTGGGGTTGTCAACCCTAACGCTCACACCATTCTCCTATACTGTACCCACCTCAGCTTATTTACTCATGGATTGGGGTGAGCATTAGGGTTGACAACCCCAGTGCACACTCCCCATGCCTGTTGCTGCGTGCAGGGTCTTGGTGGGGTGTTATGGTTGGAAACCCTAACACCACATTTCTAAACTTTTGTCGCTGGAACCCTATCTTATGCATTATTGAATTTTTTTGCAAAGAATATATATATATAGATAGATATATATATAGATAAAAATATATAGCTATATGCACACATGAAAGGTAGTCCATACAGGAGCATAAGCTGCCAATGTGGAAATTTTCTTGGTAGCCATCCGTGTGTCTTCCATATCTTAGAGGACCCCTGATCCAGGAGACTTCTCCATTAGTAGCCAGACTGCAAACTGCAGGGCTCACAGATTGAGATGCAGAAGGGTCTCTGAGAGAGAAGGACCGAAAACCATATTCTTTATCTGCACCTGAAATTGAAGTGAAGGAGAGTGAGGTGCACTGCTGTCACATATAGAACATTTCTGTGAAGGTGCTACTTCTGCGCCAACTAAGTCCCCTGAATGGGAAGTGGTCCAGGACTGCTCCCCAACCCCGACAGACTGGCATCAGATGTCAGAATCAGCTCTGGGGGAACTTCCAAGGGGGAACCTTCCGCTTGGACTCTTTAAAGTCACCCACCAACTCAGAGACTGCCTCAGTTGTGGAGAGACAGGGGGATCCCAGCAGTTAGGCCTCTGAGGTCAGGTCCCAGACTAACAGAAATTCCCTTGTAGGGGCCATGTGAGAGGCGGGTCCACAAAACTAGACTATCACTGCCATCACAAGGCCCAGAATCCAAGTCAGGCAGTGAACTGAAGCTGGTGATTGGCTCCTCAGCCACTGGACCTCTCCCAAGGGACTCCTTCCAGGCTGACAAGAGGGAGACCTATCCCTGGTCCTTCCTGAACACCGCTATCAGGTGTTCCAGGATCTGTAACAGCAAGAAAACTTTTCTCCCGATTTACCATGCAGCTGAGGAACTCAGATCTCCAGAGTCAAGGTCAGTGACTTCCTAGCTGATGATGCAGACTGTGTTCATATAAGGAGATCATCCAGGTAGGGACAGACATGATGTCCCTCCTGAAGAGTTGAGCTACCAGGACTATGCCCACCTTCTAGAAAGCTGTGGGAGCAGTTGCCAGCCCGAAAAAGGGAATGCCCTGTACTAGAAGAGCTGTCCCAGGACCATGGACCTGAGAAACCTATGAAGAGACAACTGGATGCAGTCGAGGAGATATGCATCCTTCAACTTGATAAACCCCAGCTGGATAGCTCAGATGATTGAACGCAGGGACTCCATTGTATGGTAAACAAAACTTGATTTGATGTTTTAGATCCTGAGGCCTGAGAACCCCCCGACTTTCTGTGAACTACAGAATAGATCAATCATAAAAACACTGGCCTGCTTGCTGGGGAACATCGGAGCTACTGCCTGGAACTGAGAGAAGTAGTTCAGAGTCTGTGACACTACTTGTCCCTTCACAGGATCCTTTGGAACTGGGGACAGCATGAAAGACCCTTTTGAAAACTCTTTGCATAATCTAAAAATAGAATTTCCCAGATCTAAGCATCAGAAGTTAACTGAATCCGTCTTGTGTAAAAATTGTGCAGCCTTCCACCAAGGGAAGTGAGGCAGAGATAAGCTTGCGTACGCTCATGAGGTGCCCGCATTTCACACTGTGTCTGTGGGGCATGATCAGGCAAGGGCCCCTCTACTATTATTATTGCTCTTGAAACCAGAATCGACTCCTTTACACCTCTGGTTCCCAAAGTTCTGAAAGAGGCGAAAACCCCATCACAAATATCTCTGTTGGCAGTCTCCTTGACCTTATGGAGTAGATGTGATCTTGCTGTTGCTTGACACTGGAAAATGGCTCTTTTGAGTCAGATATCTTCCAAAATATCATCCAGGCTAGAACTGAGCAAAGAAAAATCTCCCTAGAAGCCACACACTTCACATAGTGGACAGAATGCAATAGGAGGAATGAGTCAACACAGAAACATAGAATTTTACAGCAGATAGGGACTGCTTGGCCCACCTAGTCTGCCCATGTTCCCTACCTACTATCACACCATAGACTCTACTTGATCTCCGGCTTTACTCCCCCTTTCCTTGCTTCTAAGGTTCCCTTATGCCTATCCCCTGCCTTCTTAAATCCCATTACAGCTTCTGTTCCCACTATCTCCTATGGAAGACTGTTCCAGGCATCCACCACCCTTCCTGTGAAGAAATGTTTCCTTACACTTCCCCAATTCTACCCCTCTCCAGCTTTGTCACATGACCCCTTGTTCTTGTCCATCCTTTTCTCTGAAAAAGGCTTCTCTCTTGAACCTTATTTATACCATTGAGGTATTTGAAAGTCTTTATCATATCCCCCTCTTCCTCCTTTCCTCCAGTCTGTACATATTGAGGTCTTTCAGTCTCTTCTCATAGGGCTTTTCATGCAGATTCCACACCATTTTGGTTGCTGTCCTCTGGACTGCCTCAACTCTGTCTATATCCTTTTGGAGATGAGGAATCCAGAACTGGGCACAGTACTCTAGGTGTGGTCTCACCAGAGATTAATACAGAGGTATCATCACCTCCTTCCTTCTGCTGGTGATACCCCTCGCTATGCACCCTAGCATCCCACTGGCTTTCTCCACTGCCTTGTAACACTGTTTGGCCACCTTTAGGTCATAAGGTATGATAACAGCCAAGTCTCTTTCCTGTTTGGTGGTTGCCAGTACCACTCCCCCCATTTTGTACTCTGACCCTGGGTTTCTACATCTCAATTGCATGATGGTGCAGTTTTTGCATTGAAACTTAGTTGCCACTTTCTAGACCACTCCTCAAACTTACCTAGATCTCTACTCATTTTTTCCACACACACACACACACACACACACACACCCAGGAGTGTCCACTCTGTTGCACATTTTTGTGTCATCTGCAAAAAAGACATACCTTTCCTTCTGCTTCCAGCTTCTGCTAGGGTGCATAGGAAAGGGCATAACCAGTAGGGGGAGTGAAGTGGTGATGCTACAGTATAGATCACTGGTGAGGCCTTATCTGGAATACTGTGTCCATTTCTGGAGATCTTATCTCAGGAAGGACATAGACAGAATGGAAGCAGTCCAGAGAAGAGCAACAACAATGATACATGCACTGCACCACAAGCCTCATGAGGAAAGACTCGAGGAACTTACCATCTGTTCACTGGAAGAGAGAGGGGATACGATAGAAACTTTAAAATACCTTAGGGGAATAAACAGGGTACAGGAGGGGAGCATATTTCAGAAATGAAAGTGCACAAGGACAAGGGGACATAACATGAGGCTGGAGGGACGGAGGCTTAGGGAGAATTCTAGGAAGTATTTTTTCACAGAGAGGGTGGTGGATACATGGAACAGCCTACCAGCAGAGGTGGTGGAAGCAAAAACAGTACAGAGATTCAAAAGTGCATGGGATAAGCATAAAGGTATCCTGCTGTACAGCAGAGTGGGGGAAAGGCGATCCAGATAAGAGTAGGGATTGCCAAACCAAGTAGGGAAATGGGCAGACTAGGTGGGCTGTATGGTCCTTATTTGCCAAGAGATTCTATGTTTCTAGTCCCTCTGCAATGTTGCTTATGAAAATATTAAAGAGGACTGGTACCAGTACTGATCCTTGCGGCATCCAACTAATCACCCTTCTTTCCTCGGAGTGAACTCTGTTTATCACTACCCTCCGTCACCTATCCTCCAACCAATTTCTTACCCAGTTTACCACTTTTAGTCCCACTCTTAGGCTACTCAGCTTGTGTATGATTCTCCTATGTGGAACATGCTTAAGATGCTCACCGTGGCATTCCTTAGAAAGGTGGAGGCCAGGCATACCGACTGCAGCATTTTTTTTATTTATTTATGCATTTGATAACCGGGTAAGTGCACTGGTCCCAAGGACCGTTTTCAGCCACAACCCAGGCCATATAAATGACACATAGAGTACACAATTACAACACACGTTAGAGATTACAGAATTTCCGAAGTGAATTAACACTAATTAACGTACAGTTGATGCAGGTTCCTAGTAACTGGGAATTGAGATACAACACAAAATACAAGTCGAGTAATAGTTGAAGGACCTATTAGAATACATATAACTGGTACTCTGACCAAGCTTAACAGAAACTAGGCTAAAAAAAAGGCATCTATTAGTTAACTTGCATATACTATATGTTTAACAGTTGCAGGATGCCCTTGCCATTAGTGCATTTCTGAAATGCTTTTTGAACATCAGTGGGGATTCAAGGGAAAGAAGATGTTCTGTGAGAGGTTCCAAAACTTAGGAGCTGCAGCTGAGAAAGATCTCTGCCCCATGACAGTTGATAGCTTTGGAACATCTAGAAAGCGACTGGAAGAGGACTTCAGTAGTTTAGAGTTTCTCCTGATGTATAGGAGTTCAGATAACGGCGATTTGGAACCTTCATGTAGGGCTTTGAATATAAGAGATCCAAATAGCTGGCCCCTAAGGGCTTGGGGAGGAGGAGCAACCCAATCATGTTATATAAGGAGCAGTAGTGAGGCTTATAGGGGGCTTGTGAGACAAACCTACATATATTGTTGTATGCTGAATTTAGTCTTTTGATAATCTGAGTTAGGTAGGGGAAAAGATAAGAGAGCAGTAGTCAAGAATGGGAAGCATGGTTCCCCGTCCTATTGCTAATCTAGCTTCTGGTGACTGGATGTGTTTCAGGCGATAGCAAATACCTAGTCTTTGGTTCACCCTTTTAATTACTTGCCCTATGTGGGTAGCAAATGTTTGGGAGGATCAAGAGTTACCACTAGGCACCTGAAATCTGTTACCTGTGCGATCAAGGAACCATTAGGTATGTGTAAGGTAAGATTTGATTTATGTCTTTAGAGCCTACTTTGCAAACTAAATATCATGCCCACCCCCCCAAAAACAATGTGCAGGAACAGAGGCACTCAGGGTCAAAAGCTACAAGTTCTAGGTTCTGGCAAACAATAAAGGAGGCATAGGAGATATGCCTGTTTGCACTGTTGGAGGAAAAAGCTCTTCTGCACACAGCATCACTTGCTGCTATGCGACTCCATGAAGGTCAAGGACCTTCTGTAGGCATTGTAGATTGTCTGGTGGAATCATGAACTGCTTCATCTGCTGGGGGGGGGGGAGTGGAATTCGACTTATGAGAATTTACCTTATGTACCTTAGGATTCAGCAGATATTTTCTTTTGTCCGCACCTGCCTATTCCTGTTCAATAACTTTGTCACAGTATATACATTTTGGAAAACACTTTGGAGCAGAGGAGGACATGGACAGGATAGGTTTGACATCAAATGCCTCTATGGATTGCACCTCCTTGAGCTGTAATGTCCTACATACCTCAGTTATCAGGCAGAACAACAGACTTGGTATCAAACAGGGAAGGAATAGGAATCCTCCTCATTGGCTCCATCCACTCCCCTTCTTCCTTCTCCTCCTCCTCCTTCTCAGAAGGATCTTCATCCTCCTCCTACTCCTCATCAATAATCTTCTTTAGGTCAGGAATTTCCCCAAGATCCCAGATATCCTCATCCTGACCCTCATAAGGGAAGGGTCGGGGTCTGCCTGCAGATCTGAGAAAGCAGCCCTGTCCTGCTGCGGAAGACCTGGACACACCAGTGTGGACCTTCCCCCTGACCCGAGGGGCCCGGTTTGGGGTCGGGTGCATCTGATGGGATGTCCTGCAGAATAACGGGGATAAAACACTCTCCTAAGAGCAACAACAGAGATGTATGCAATTCTGCTTGTCACTGCCAACTGGTACACCAGGTCCCCCCCCCCCAACGAGGTTGGAGGTGTGATGTAAGAGATGTACTAGCTTGTGAAAGAACAGTGGGGGAATAAGAACCCATGGGAGAGGGGTTTATTACTCCCCTGCAGGTGTTACATCTTTAAATAGTTGGAGGTCTCCAATATGCAATGGTGACAAGAGAAAAAGCAGTAACACATACCTTTGTGACTTAATATGCAATCCCACTTTCCTCTAGTTTGTTTATAGCATGTTGTCTGTACCAGAGAGATTGTATCACTTAAGATGGAGCCACAAAGCTTCAGCATATATTAAAAAAGTGCTAGTATGTGCCAGTAGAGGTTGTCAGGATCAAACCCAGATCTGCCAGATGTAACAAACTCAACCACAGCTCATTAGCCTAACCTTTAGGCTATGATGCCAGCTGGAAGCTTAAAAGCTAACTATTACTACACTACAGGGAATACGCAGATTATGAGCTGGTGCCTAGTAACACATAGGGAAAGTGCTAGAATGTTCTAAGATCATTCACCCTTTTGCTGATTTTGATGTGAAGTTTCACCGAAGTGCTTGCTCGGTTTCCACAAAAAACGAGATAGGAAACAAAAAAGAGCACTGAAGCACCACAGCTAGTACTCAGAAGAACAGGCACATATGCGTGCCTACCAAAAAGCTTGTTAGTGACGTCATGACATGAAACATGACATCACTACACTGACAGAGGCACACCCCTGATGTAAGCATGTGAAAAAACAGTGCTAGTAGGCAGACCAGTAGGGTGTGCACCCAGCCCTATAGGGGAGGCAGCACAACAGGGCATGCACCCAACACTACAGATAAGTGAAAAAAAAGGTGGTAAAAACTGCACAGCTCCAAGGAGCTGTAAGGGAAAGCCCTACTGAGTGGTAAAAGGTGAACAGAACCGCCGTAAAGGGCACAACCGAGGATGGGAGGAGCAAGGGATCAAAGGCTGCCTACCAGTCCGACCCCCAGATGAAAAAACTGGGTGATTAAAAAGGGTAAGGTCCCTGAAAAGAAAGGAGCCCCAGACAAAAGAGAATCATCCCCTCACACAGAGCCCTCCCAAAAGGGCAATGACCCTAAGCAACCAAAATGAACACAGCCATCCAGAAAGACTGGAAAAGAAGGGAGGATCAAAAGAGCAGCAAGAGACCACAAATTCTTACAGCAGCAACCGTGTCCATCTTTCCTGCCACAGAGGAATCCAAAATGGAAGAAGCCCCTGGAGACAGAAAAGCCAAAACCATGAAGGGAAGTCCCTTAAAAGACACAAAGGCATCTGACAGACAAAACAAGCTAAACTATACCCTAAACACTAGGGGGAGACCACACACAGAGATGGAAGGAGCCCCAAGGAAAGGCCCTGACTTAAAAACAAAAACAAATAATAAGCAGGTACTTACCTGAGGCACCTTTTTCATTTTTTTTTAATCAGAGACCTCAGAAAATATATACACGCTCTTGAAAAAGTGTGGCAGATGTGGCCCCCAGTCCAAGCACAGTCAGTGGAAATGGTGAGAGCAGGTTAGCCAATTTGAAAACCACAGTTTAACAGGCATGATTCTAATTTAGGAGTGCTCCCTATCACTAGATAGCCTCAACCTGCTACACGGAATTGCAGCCCCAAAGCCTAGATGCAGAGATTTTTTCAGAGTAGCTTGAGAGATGTTGCCCCTTCGATGACACAGCTAAGACTGGAGAGTTGCTACTGTCCAGAATTCTCATATGCCCAACATTTTAGAGCTTTGGGTTATGCCATTTACCCTAGTAGGAGTGCACAGTACCCAGTCGTAATGAATACCCATTGAGAATGTGGAGCGCTACTGAGAAAGAAAGACAAGAGGGAGAGTTGAATTGTAAGGCTGACGGGGGGTAGGTAATAAAGGAGGATGAGTAGAAGGCAGCCCAGTCTTAAAGGGGAACAGTCATCACCAAGGGCCCACGCACTCAAGTGTGAGGCTGGTCTCAATGTGCACTGTGTGTGCAAAAACATTTTGATTTACTTACTTTTACTCTAGTATAGTAGACTGTATCACACTAATTTTGCTTAGTTGTAGGCTGACATCTTCTTTTACTACAAATCCCAGAATCCCCTGCAGGTGACATGTGATCAATAGGCAGCAGTGAAAAGATTCAATAGCCTGCAGTGCATGTTACAGTTTATAAAAGCTTTGATCTTTAGTTTGCTGGTCTGGCTGTCCTCCATCGGCAGTGTACAGTCACAGAGGACTGTACTTGGCCCCTGGAGAAGAGCAGCCTCGGAAAACAGCTGATCAGAGATTATAAAAGCTCTAACATGCACTATAAGCTATTCAATCTCCCATTGCTGCCTACTGCTCTGATCTCAGCTACATCGCCTTTGATAAAGGGTATTGATCTGAAACGCATCAGCCAAGCACAGCCTGTTTTTTCAACATCTATATTTTTTAATAAAATGGACTACCAAGTCTAAACTGGATTGGAGACTGATGCCTATGTTTGATTTGGAGGTGGTGAGTGCCCGACTTGTGAACTGTTATAATGATATTTCTAAGCCAAGTGTGGCAGCCATCTTTTTTACCTTAGAAATAACTAAATTAAAACATTTATAAAAGACTCATATTATGGTGGAACTAGAATATTTTACCACCAAAAAAAAAATGGAAGATGCCTATAATCTTTTGTAGTGAAAAAACGATAGGGCCCCTTTTTTTTTTACCCAATTTCATTGCACTGCTGATTTAACCATCATTTCTGTGAAGAAGTATTTCCTCACATGCCTCCTGAAATTTCCACCTCCAATTACATTGGATGTCCTCTAATCCTGCAGCGTGTTCTCTTTTGGCGGTACTTGAAGTTCTTGGTCATGTCACCCCTCGTTCTCTTGTCCTCCAGAGTGTACATGTTGAAATCCCTCAGTCTTTTCTCATAGAGCTTCCCCTGCAGCCTCTGCACCATCTTGGTTGCCCTTCTCCAGACTGCCTACACCCTGTCTTTGTTGTTCATGGGGTGTGGTCTCTAGAACTGTACACAGTATTGTAGGTGGGGCATTACCAGAGTATGGTACAGTGGCAGCACCACCTCCCTCT
The DNA here is from genome assembly GCA_016271365.2 of Neoceratodus forsteri. Lineage (NCBI taxonomy): Eukaryota > Metazoa > Chordata > Ceratodontiformes > Ceratodontidae > Neoceratodus > Neoceratodus forsteri. The sequence continues at coordinate 21,223,773 of CM057459.1, forward strand.
GCTGGTGAAGACCCTCTCTATGTACACCAACATCTCACTAGCCCTGCCCACCATGATGTTATCTGAACTAATAGCCCTGAGGTCCCTTTCCTGCCTACTGACTGCCAACAGCTCCTCCCCCATCCTGTACTCAGCACCAGGGTTCCTGCGCCCTAGGTCCCTGATTTGCAGTTTTTGACATTGAACCCCAACTGCCATGCCTCTGACCACTCTACTACTTTTCCTAGATCCCTGTGCATTGTCTCCATTACCTCCTGGGTGTCCAACCTATTGCAGATCTTGGAGTCATCAACAAACAGACAGACCTTTCCTTCCAGTTCCTCTGCAGTGTCTCCAGTAAAGATATTGAAGAGGACTGGTCCCAGCACTGAACCCTGCGGTAACTCCCTGGTACCCCCTTTCTTAGAGTGTGTGCTGTTTATCACTAGCCTCTACATCCTATTCATTAACCAGTTATGAACCCACTTAAACATTTTGGCTCCCACCCCTAGATTTGTCAGCTTCCTAATCAGCCTTCTGTACGGCATAGTGTTGAAGGCTTTGCTGAAGTCTAGACAGGCAATGTCTACTCCCTCCCTGCTCTATTTCCCTGGTCACACAGTCAAATAAATTTATTAGATTCATTTGACATGACCTTCGTCCTGTGCACCTGTATGGCCTGTGGTCTTGCAGCACATTGGTTTCTAGATAATCAACCAGTCTTTCTTTTAGTAGGGTTTCCATTAGTACCCCCACCACTGAAGTTAGACTGACTGGACTGTAGTTACTAGATTCTTCTCTAGTACCACTGTTATGCAGAGGGACATTATCAGTCCTTCTCCAGTCCTCAGGAATTACTCCAGTTTCCAGTGAGCTGTTGAATATGGTTGTCAGTTGAGTAGCTATCACGTCCCTGAGCTCCCTCTGTACCCTGGGATGTATTCCATCTAGTCCCAGAGCCTTATCTACTTTCAGGGCTGCAAATCTTTTTAGTACTCTTTTCCTATGAAAATGGTCTTGTACCACCCCATCCACACCTCTTCTAGCGCCTCAGTGTTTTGTTAGCAAACCACACACCCCCTCCACCACCACTGTGAAGGGTAAGCAGAAGTACCTGCTCAAAATGTCAACTTTTTCTTGGTTTCCTTCCACACAGTATCCACCTTCCACCATCTTTAACCTCGCTGTCCCACCCCTAGCTTTCCTCTTCTTGCTGACATGTGAAAAATGTCTTATCCCATTTCCTAACTTCCCTTGCAGCGCTTTCCTCTGCCTCTTAGGGGTGTACAGACAGAAATAGGCTATTGCCTTGCAAGTCTGTTCGACCACTAACAGTTGTGATATCCTTTAATATCATTAATTTCTAGGAAAGTATCCAACCTGATATTAAATACATTTAGTGTTGGACTTTGTACCACTGAATCTGGTAATTAGTTCCATAGTTTCCCTACCCACTGGCTAAAATACTATCTCCTCAGATTGGCTTTGACTATGTGATTCGGAAGTTGCTTGTTATTACTACTTATGTTATAGTTCACTTCTTTTCTTTTCAGATTTAAACTGCATATTGCTTTGTATACAGGAATCATATTTCCTCTCAGCCTTCCTTGTTCTAAAGAGAACAGATTTAATTTAGCCAACCTCTCATCATAACTTAGTCCAGTCAAACTCCTAACCAGTTTTGGGACCCATTGAGCTCCCTCAGTTCTTTTGATGTCTCTTTTTTGACTAGGGGTCCAAAATTGGGTGCAGTAATCGAGGTATGGTCTCACTATGGCTCAGTATAAGGACAGTAATACATGCAGTTGTCTTCTTGCAAAATTCCTTATGATACACCCATTTATTTATTTGCTTTTGGTAATGATATAAGTGCACTAAACAAAAAAACTGCCTATTTTCAGGCATGACCCAGGAAAGTACATTACAAGCAACAAGAACATTATAGTAATCAAGATTTTGTACAGTTTAGTGACTTACAGTGGTAAGGGATTAAATGCAGTAGAGCAACAACAGCAATTACAATAGACAGGTTAACAGAGGTATAACTTTGGTACAGACATAATACACTTTTGGTAAATAAGATCAGGGAAGGCAGAGATAAGACAATAGTTAAACCATTAAATGCCATTAAAATTTGGCGCATCATAGAGGAAACAGTATACAAAAAACAGTCAGTACAGTTTGGCTGACGAAAAAGGAGATGTTTAGCATGCAGGAGTGTAAAAATGCCATAAATACTGTTTGGCACCAAAGATGCCAGCTAGAGCTGTGCTCCAGTGCTCCTGTGCTGAATAGATCTGGATTGGCCCAGTACCTGGTGCTTTGCAGCGGGTGGCGTCCAGCAGAGATCCTGGTGTGGGGAGGGTGACTGGAGCTGGCCCTCTCGACCCTCTGGATTCGGCAGCAACAGCTGCAGTTGTCTGGGACTTTCCAGCAGATGGTGTCTGGTGGAGATCCTGGTGTGGGCAGGGTGACCGAAGCTGATCCTCTGGACCCTCTGGACTCAGCAGCAAGAGCTACAGTTGTCTGGGGCTTTGCAGTGGGTGTCATCCAGTGGAGATCATAGTGTGGGGAGGGTGACCAAAGCTGGCCCTCTCAACCCTCTGGATTTCGCAGCAACAGCTGCAGTTGTCTGGGGCTTTGCATTTCATGGTGTCTGGCAGAGATCCTGGTGTGGGCAGGGCGACCGAAGCTGGCCCTCTCAACCCTCTGGACTCAGCAGCAACAGCTACAGTTGTGTAGAACTTTGCAGTGGGTGTCATCCAGGGTAGATCATGGTATGGGGAGGGTGACCAGAGCTGGCCCTCTTGACCTTCTGGATTTGGCAGCAATGGCTGCAGTTGTACTTCTTCACCATTTTGTTACCCATACCGTGATCTGACATCTTAAAGATATTTGATATATTAATACCCAGATCTTAGTCCACTTCAGTTGTGTGTAGGACATGTTCATTTATTTTATATTTTGCCTCTCTGTTTTTAATGCCTGTATGAATTACCATACACTTTTGGGGATCCTTTGCCTTTTCTGCTGTATCCTGCTGGAACTCGCTGCCTCCTGCTATCCTGGCCTGTACCGCTCTCTCTCTTTTTCAATGCTCATTGTTACCCCACCTCGCTGCCACACCTTGTTCCTGTTTTCGTTGACTCCTGACTCTGCCAACCTTACCTGGCATGTTTTCCTTGCACAACTCTGCTCTTTCTTGTACTGTGCCTTACTCAAAAATGTATATAGGATTCTTGTCGTTAATAGTGTATGATGTTTTGCTTTACCATTGTTTTCTTCCTGTTGGTTTAACTGTAATAGCTGTTCTCTGTAGCCGTATCTGTATTAGATCTTGGTACCAATCTTGTTATCAGTGTTTTGCACAGCCAATCTACTGCACATTCCGGGTCGCCCCTGAAAATGGGACTGTCTTATCTCAGTGGGCCCACCCGGTTGCCAAAATTCTATAAATAAATAAAGGTTATCTTAGCTTCCCTGACATACCCAGTTACAGTATTTGATTGATCTGCTCTTGAGTTTCCACAATTGCTCCTAACTTGGCATCATCTGCAAACATGGTTATCCAAGAGCTAACATTTTTTGCATGTCCCTGATATATATGTTAAATAGAGTAGGCCCCAAGACTGATCCTTGAGGAACCCCACTGGTAACCTCTCTCCATTTAGACATGTGTATCATTTATCCTAACTGGATCTTTTTTCTCCCCGGGGTCCTTGCAGGGATGCTCAGCCACTGCTCACTCCCTGACCGGCTGCCATCTCCTCCTGAGACTTACCTATCACATTGTCATCCCATACGGCTTGCCCCCATGATGGGACATGGGCAGTATGGATCCAGTTGCTGTGTGGCAGGGGTCCCAGGGTGATGGTGCGTGATGGAGCAGTGAGCAGAGCTTCATGCGCCAGTCCTCAATTTTCCCATTTCCTCCCATTTGGCTGGTGGCATGGTGATGCAGTCGTGCATGCGTGTAGAGGTGCATGCGCACTACGTGCCAACTGCCAATCAGTCCCCATTGGTGTGGTGCTGCTGCTGATCTACCACCACACCTCCACGTGGTGATGGTGCCTGAGCGGTGTGGCAGATCTCCCCCCCCCTCCCGGTAGAGGAGAGCAGTCTGCAGACACTCAGTCCTTTCCCATCTGGCTGACCCCGAGCAGATGAAGTTCATTACTTAATCCATCTGCTAGTGTGGCAGCAGGTGAGGCACCAGTGCATCAGCCACCTATGCCACTGGACCAGTTTTGTCTCCTGCTCTTTAACCAATTTCCAGTCTGTGCTACTACCATGGCATTCATATGCAAATCATAAAGTTTGTTTATTGATTCCCTGTGCAGATGTGTATCACACACGTTTTCTAGATTGAGGTATATGACATCCACTGGCTTTCCACAGACTAATGCCTGGCTGCACTATAATTGCCTTATGTCTGTCCCATGCATGTTTGAATTCCCCCACTGTTTCAAACATGCATGGGACAGACATAAGGCAATTATAGTGGGGTGTTGCAGGAAGTAGGCTGTTGGTTAACTAGAATCTGCAGCTTATCCAGTAGGTAGGGAAATGGGCAGGCTGGGTGGGCCAAGTGGTCCTTATCTGCCGTCAAAGTCTATGTTTCTGTGTTTCTAAAGTTAACCCCCTAGTTTACTAGCTACAGTACATTATCAAGTGGTGCTGATCCACTGCAGTACCTCCCTCTCTTCTAACTCTCCTGTCTTTTCTATACAAACTACACCCCTGGGCAGCTTCTGCCCATTTGTCATTTAGCATCCACCTGAACTACCAACAGAACTTTAACAGTATAGAACAATGGAACCAATAGGCACAAGTCATGCTAACCGTGGCATAAAATAAGTGGGTTCACATAGCAGTTTGCAACCCCAAAACCACTATTTTCTAATCAAGTGCAGCCTTGATTAGCAGAAGTTACTAATCAACTGATTTGCCGCATTAAGTAAAAATTTCCAGATTGTAGTACTGTTGTCCCGCAATTGTGATAAAAAGCACAGAATTGCGCAAACACTGAGGCAAGGGTTACCCCAAAGGGCATTTGGCTGGGAAGCCAATTAACATTCTGTGGTGATTTGCATATGCAGCCCATGATGCTTTGCATTGTGTGGGCATGTGTGATTTTGTATTTTCTGAAACTTGGCTTCCCAGCCAAATGCCCTTTGGGTAACTTTGCCTCAGTGTTTGTGCACAGAGGTTCTTTGTCTTTAAATAGTTTTATTTTAATGGGTTCACCGCAACATATCCAAGACACACTGTCTTAGGGTAGCAGGTCCATTCCACTGGGGTGTCAAACAGATGAGGCATACTGATGAGTCCTAGTAGGATGAAACACGTGTCTATGTTATCTGTTAGCACCCTTTGCAAATTGTGTGAGAGGCCTTTCGGCACCATGCAATTCTGCTTGAAGTTGAACTAGCATAACATTCTGTGGTGATTTGCATATGCAGCCCATGATGCTTTGCATTGTATGGGCATGTGTGATTTTGTATTTTCTTGAAATTTGGCTTCCCAGCCAAATGCCCTTTGAGGTAAACCTTGCCTCAGTGTTTGCGCACAGAGGTTCTTTGTCTTATAAATATAACAAGTTAAATTCACATGATGAATCATCAAACATCTGCAAAAATCAACTAAAAACTATCAGCAAAGGCTTGCTGAAAAAGATAGATCTTTAATTCAGATTTTAACCTTTCGACGGCCAGGCATTCTCTTAACCAATGAGGTAGAGAGTTCCACAGGGTTGGCGCCGCATAAGAAAAGGCTTGGGTGCCAGAAGTTTTCAAATGCACCCTGGGAATCTCTAACAGTCCCTCGTCAGCGGATCGGAGAGGACAGAGGGGGCAGTAGGGAGTTAGAAGATATTTCAGGTAGCCAGGTCCCTGTCAGTGTAGGGCTTTAAAAGTTAGCAAGCCAACCTTAAAGGTGATTCACCACTGAATAGGCAGCCAGTGCAGTTCGCGCAGCACAGGCATAATATGATTGACCCTAGATGTGCCAGTCAAAAGCCTGGCTGCAGCGCTCTGCACTAGCAGCAAGTGATGAATATCAACCCCAGGAAGCCCTAGGTAGAGGGCATTACAGTAATTAAGGTGGTTGGTGACAAAAGCGTGGACCAGGGTAGCCAAATCATCCGGGGGGACCAGGTGTTTCACCTGTGTGATATTCCTCAGATGGTAAAAAGAGGACTTGACAACGGCCAACACCTGAGATTTCAGAGTCAGACTGCTGTCAAAGATAATGCCAGGGTTCTTCACCTGGTCTGAGGTGGACAACTGGACACTGTCAAGCCATAAGCCCGACTGTTGCCCAGCCCCTTAACCTACCCCCCAGCTGACATGGGTCCACAACTAGCACCTCGGTCTCATATGGATTCAGTCTCAGCCAGCTGGTACTCATCCAGTCTTTGATTTCGGCAAGACAATTGTTAAAGATTGAGATTGCATCCCCCTGTCTGGGTAGAAAAGACAAATACAGTTGAGTATCATCTGCATAGTAGTGAAAACTCAAACCATATTGTCTGATGATATCTCCTAATGGCAGCATGTACACTGCGAATAGCATGGGGTGACAAAATGGAGCCCTGTGGAACCCCACAAGACAGAGGGAGGGCATCAGAGGAATAAATTCCTGTGACAGCCCTCTGAGATCTGCCTGTAAGGAAAGATTGGAACCACTTGAGGACTACTCCCGATAGTCCACAAAGAAAATGCAGGTGCTCCAAAAGCACACCATGGTCCACAGTGTCGAATGCCGCAGAGAGATCAAGAAGGACCAAGATGGTACATGCCTTTCGGTCTCTCGCTATTAGGAGGTCATTCAATACCTGGATGAGGGCGGTCTCCATGCTATGTCTCTTCCTAAATCCTGACTGGAAAGCATCATAGATACTATGAAATCCCAAATAATCCTCTAGTTGTAATGCCACCACCCTTTCAATAACCTTGCCTACAAAAGGTAGGTTAGAGATAGGCCTGTAGTTAGCTAGTTGGTTTGGAACTAAGGAGGGTTTTTTTAAGGAGTGGTCGAATGACAGCCTCCTTAAGGGGATCAGGAAAGACCCCCACCAAAGAACCCAAATAATTTCAGCTAGGATCGGGTAGATAGTATCAACACAACCCCTAAGTAAAGGGGTTGGGCCTGGATCCAAACTACAGTAAGTTGGTCGCATAGTCTGAATAACTTGGATGATATCCATGAGTTCCAGCTGGTTGAAATCCAACCAAGTAGGCCGAGTGCTCGTCTCCTCCCGCTGATCAATGCAACCCGTCATGGCGAGTGCCGGGCCAGTACTGGCATGGAAGTTGTCAACCTTACCTGCAGAAAAATTGAGCGAGCTCATCATACTCAACCTACAAAAAAGTTATTCGGGGCTGGAGACAGATTGGATTGCACAATCTGTCTACAGTTCCGAAGAGTTGAGCTGGTCAATTTTGAGCAGCAGAAATCTCCCTGGACAGGAATTCTGCCTTCTTACAGGTGATTTCTGATTGATAGATTTCGTAATGCTCTGTCAATCTAAGCCTGTCAACATCTGAGGCAGAATTCCGCCAAGCTCTCTCCAACCTTCGACCCGCTTTTCTCAACTCCTTCAAGGAACCATCAGACCAGGGGTTCCTTGAGCGAAGAGTGTGTGGGTGAACACAAACAGGTGCAGTCTTGTCCAGAGCATCTCCCACTGCCCTATTATAGGCGAGAACTAGATCCCCTGGACTCATGTATTCTGTTGACAAACCCGATAGATTAAGCACCGCTGTAAGAACTTCCAGGGTAATACCCCTTAAAGGGCGGTACTGGATGATCTCCGTGGGGGCAGGCTTTTTAGGGGGAGCCCCGAAACTAAACCTTATGTTGTGATGGTCAAACCAACCAAATGGTTCCACCCCCAAATTGGTGATTTCCATCCCCAGAAGGAATACTAGGTCCAATGAGTGACCCCTTATATGGGTAGCAGAAGTAATAACCCATGTGAGGCCTAGTATCGACATAAGCTGGAAGAGACTCTGTCCAAAATGTGAGAGTTCATCATCGACCCAGGCGTTAAAGTCCCCCAGAATTAACCATCTGGGGGACTCCAGTGCCACGTCAACGAAGAAGTCTGCAAACTCCTTCAGGAAATCTACACCATTACCTGGTGGACGGTAAATGAGGAGTATCCTGAACCCCACACCCGCTCTGAGGATACACTCAAAGGATCTGGTGGTCCCCACTGGCACATCCACAAGGCTCAGTTCCGGCTTAAATATAATGGCAACACCCCTGCCCCTACGATCCAACCTCAGGCAGTGTATCACCGAGTACCCAACTAGAACAGCTGAAGCCAATATAGGGCCAGCATTTTCATCCAGCCAGGTCTCGGTGGTACATGCCAGGTCAGTTGTTCCAACAAAATCCGCTATAATAGCTGTATTGTTATTCATAGACCTGGGATTACATAACACCGCCCGGGCTGCATGAGTTTTTGAGGAAGACCATAAGCTTCTGCCCATTAATTTTGGAGCCCTTGGGTATGGGTACAAGATGGGGGTCCCTGTACTGGCACCATTTTGCCCCAGGGCATCTCCTAGTCCCCACTACCCCAATCAGACCCCCTTCTACCTTCCCCCACCAGGCCCCAAACCCCTCCTTGTCCTGCACTGCTTAGCGATCCCAAAGACTCAACATTTCTTATAGGTTTCAGCAGGCAGAGGAAGGAAAACAAAGGGGCGTAATTCCCTGAGCTTGGTGGGGGAATGTTGCCTGACATCTGAAAACCTATCCAACACATACCACCCAATAAATAAGCAGATAAAAGTAAAAACAGACAAACACAACCAACCAAACACATGCACCGCACACAATCTGCCAACACACACAACTAACAAAAACTAATTGAATATAAAATTACAGTATACTCCAAAATATCATCGGCAGCCCTGAAATACTCTAAAAGTCTTTAAATTCAGTCCAGAGAGTCCATTCCCCCATGTGTGAGTAAAATGAAAGTTTTTAAGAGTGTGCTCTCACTACCACTCCAATAGTCTGACAATTAATAATACCCCTTCAGTACTAGAAGTACTCAATAATGAGCTCAATGTAAAGTGCATGTGTCCAAGGGTGGGCTCTCACCACCAACCCTCAGTTGTCCAATAAAATGTGACACTCTCACTATCACAGCATGCAGTAGCTGAAAATTGAAGTTCAAATAGAAGCAAGGGGAATTAAAACCCCACACAGAACACAGAGTCAGAAATGTCCACTTCAACGAAATAAAGCCCAGAGAGGTAAAAACCACACGATCATTTCTAGAGACAAATTTCACCAGAGTTGCCCATGAAACAGAAACCAACAAACCAGCCCCCAGCCCCACACTGAAGAAGAGCACCAGACTGGCAACCTTCACAAACCCAGGCCCCATGGAGAGGCTGACCTCTGACCGCCTAACCAGGAGACAACAGGGTATGCGTCACATACAGCCTGTCTGGGTGAGAGTCCAAACCCTCTTTGTAATGCAGTCGTACTGCATTATGCCTCTTAGCAGAAAATATTGGTATATGAAACAGTGAAGCATAAGGTTGTATAGGTGTCGGCTGTAAGGCTTGGGGCACAGTGCTGGGTGAAGCCATAGATAAAGAAACAGCACTGTCAAGTGTAGAAGAGGCAATCTGTGCTGGCCACATGGTAGTGTGACCCCCAGAAGTACTCGGAGTCACCGCCTCCTGATGTGAGAAAAGAGGTAAAGAAGGGGAATGTGTAAGGCACAATTCAGGTGGTAAAGCTAGAGGAGATGTGAAACCAGAACTAATAGCTTTCATTTCCGAATCAGAGTTCATGGTCACCCCAGTGCCAATGCGTGTAATAGTATGTGGTATAGAAGCAAGTGCAGAAGTAGGCATTGTAATGGGAGTCATACCTGAAATCCGTTTTCCAGTCGACGAATCCACCACCCAACTTGTGCTCCTAAGTCGCTTTTCAATAGGATCCTCCATAGACATGCCAGGTGGAGAAACCTCCAGAGCAACCACTAATTTATGGGGGCCCCGACATAGGCCAACCCGGTCAGAAGCCAGCAACGCCTTTCCGGACAGAACCCCCTCATCTGGAGTAATGCCAAAAACAAATGAGGCTGGATTCCATACTGCCGTGGAAAAATTTAACTTTGTCCCGTCTCCTGGGCCAGACCCAGAAGGAGTAGCCAAAATGCCTTCCTCTGGAACAGCTGGACCATCCCCCAGCCCCACAGCCTCATCTCCAACATTCCTCCTCTCAGCCAAAGAGGAACCTTCTGTCCCTGCCAGCGGCTCAGTACAGCTTGCTGATCTGGAGTGCAACTGATGGTACAGGTCAGCTTTCTTTTTTTCAAACTCAAATTTAGCTTCTTCTATTAAACGGTGAATGTCAGCATCAGGCTGACTCACTACTTCTTCAATTTGTTCTCTGTGCCCCATAACACTCAATAGTGTCGGAACCATCTCCACCCGAACAGCTACAGTATTCACATCAGCCACAATTCCTTCTGCATCAAGAGGCCCCTCGGCATTGTATTACACGTCGGCCTCTAGCACTCCAGAGGCAGAGGAGGAGACCCACTCCCAAGCCTCCCACACATCCAGCTCTGTCGACAGCTCTCCTGGACTGGCCATCACACGAATTGTCAGCAGTTCCCTCTGCAGGAAAGTAGGGGAAAGTTTTTATTAATAAACAGAACAATAAATCAGAAAAACAGTAATACAGTTCATGGAAAATAAGAAAAAAAATAACAAAGAGAATATCAGCAATACTCAATTCTCTGACAGCATAGTGATTCAACCTATTTTGTCTTTCAAAAAAGGAACCTCTTTCCACCTCATAAGTCATACATTTTTGGACAAACAGTTGCGTTCAGAATCACATTGTAACAACAAATCATGTTCAACATGTTGAAGAACTTCAAGTGGTGAGTGGTATAACTGTTGTAGAGTAAGGTGACATCTGGCATGCCATAAATGATACTTGAACATAGCGAACAGCAACCGTACTACACCTGCATTCAACAAAGCAGAATGTAGCAAAAAACTTCCCACAACTTCCAGATATGTAACAGCCCACCAGAAAGGCTGGCACCAACGGGCAGAATGGGTCATCCAGAAAGGGTCAGGAAACAAAATAATGGGACATTGTTTCCTCCTGATTAATGCAAGTATCCCTCGAAAAGTATGTTCAGTAACCATTTTATGCTTTAAATTCCCCCTAGCATTGAGACGCCCATGACAACTAAGCCATAAAACATCCCATAATCTAGGTGGAATCCGTTTACCTACCAAACTTTTAAGGAGGTTATCAACATGACCGTCCGATACATCCTTAAAAACGGGGACTATGGAATGTGCTTTAGATTGTAGGACATCATAAATATATTTGCGCGATTTGCAATACACATGGGCCGGAAGTAACTTCCATCTATTAAGTTTCTATATCACAGGTCTGACATAAATCGAGTAACTAGGAGTGTGTAAATTTTTCTGGCTCAAACCTGGCCACTCTGAGGACAATTTAGGTAACCAACCATATGCATAAATCACCCATAACACAGAGTGTGGACGACTAAAATCTAGTAAATTCCAGTGAAAAAAAATACTATAGTAAAAAGTAATCGGATTCACACAATTCAAACCCACCCTGTGCAATAGGAAGATACAACACATCTCTTTTAATGGGATTTAGGCGACTCCCCCAATAATTTGAAAAAAAAAAGACCCAATAAAGTGGCTTCCAAACCAGAAGGAATGGGGTATACCGCACTAAGGTATAACAATTGCGGGAGAAGTAAAGATTTAGTAATGATAACCTTTTTTTCTTTAAAAGACAAAGAACCTCTGTGTGCAGGCACTGAGGCAAGGGTTACCCCAAAGGGCATTTGGCCAGGAAGCCAAGTTTCAAAGAAATACAAAATCACACATGCCCCCACAATGCAAAGCATCATGGGCTGCATATGCAAATCACCACAGAATATTATGCTGGTTCAACTTTAAGCAGAAATGCATGGTGCCGAGAGGTCTCTCACACAGTTTGCAAAGTTTTTTTCTTTAGTTTGTTGCCAGGACTTCCGTAATCTGATTCTGGACTGAACTGCCTCAATTTTAGCTGACCAATTGAGTAACACATTATCACCTTTACTAAAATCAATACCTAAAATTCGGACCAGGCCCAGTACAACAGGAACGCCTTGCAGCTCCGTAACCTCATGAATGGCAGTATGCAGAGGATAAAAAATACTCTTAGATTTGTTAAGGGAGGAACCTGCAACATCCGAAAAATTAGAAAAATGATGCAACACCTTATCTCCAGAGGTCAGATCAGCAACAAAGACACAGACATCATCAGCATAAGCCAAAATTTTGGCCTCAACGCTACTATGAGAGGAAGCCATACCAAGAATCTGCACATCTTGGGCAATTGTCACCTTCGGGGGGGGAAATGCCACAAGTCTCGATGGCTGAGAGGGACCTGGGGGTGGTGGTGGATGTCAAGATGAACAACTCGGAGACTTGTAGGAGGGCAGCAGCCAAGGCCAACAGGATGCTGGGATGCATCACTAGCGGGGATCACCTCCAGAAGGAGGGAAGTGATACTCCCTCTGTATAACTGCTTGGTGAGGCCACACCTTGAGTACTACGTGCAGTTTTGGAGGCCACACTTAAAGAGGGACATTAAACTCCTGGAGAGGGTCCAGAGGAGGGCAACCAAAATGATTTGGGGTTTGGGGGACAGGACCTATGAGGAGAGGCTCAAAGAGCTAAATATGTACACATTGGAAGAGAGAAGGGACCGGGGGGACATGATAGAGGTCTTCAAATACATGAAGAGGGTAAATAGGGGAGGAACAGTCAGGGTGCTTCGAAGGAAGGAGGAGGGGGCCACTAGAGGGCATGGGTGGAAGCTGGAGGGGGGAAGATTCAGGGGAGAAAGGAGGAGGTGCTGCTTCACTGAGAGGGTGGTGGAGCCATGGAATGCACTGCCTAGGGGGCTGGTGGAGGCAGAGACGGTGGAGGGGTTCAAGAGGGGCTGGGACAGGTACAGGGGAAGGGTTCTGGAAGCAAAATCCAATGCAGCAAGAATATCCGGAACTGGGAAGGGAGAAGCCAGAGAAGGCGAGGGGGGCAGCAAGGTCAGCACCCAGGGTGGGGGCTGATCAATCAAGCAGACTCGAAAGACCGTTAGGCCTATTCTGTTGGCATTTTAGTATGTTAGTAGTAGTAAAAATGGATCTAAACTAAAAACATAAAGCAATGGACTCAGAGGGCAGCCTTGTCTCACCCCCCAACGAATAGGGATATAGGAACCCAAGTAACCATTTACCAAGGGCGTAGCATAGGCATGACTATAAAGCAAAGCAATCCAGGTTATAAAGCGATCGGGAACTCCATAGGTTCGTAAAACCTGAAACAAATAACTATGCGGGACCTGATCAAAGGCCCTTTGTTGATCCATGGACATAAGAAAATCCTTTATAACATCAACTTTACCAAGCTCTATTAGTCTCAAGCAAAAGGAGATTATTATAGATAGATCTGCCCGGTACTGAACAGGATTGGTGTAGGGAAATCAAGTGTGATGCTATGGACAACAATCTGGTATTCAATATTTTCATTAAAATTTTAAAATCTGTGATAAGGAGACTTAAAGGCCTCCAATTTGAAAGTAAAGTTCTATCACCTTTCTTATATAACAAAATCTGAATTGAAGTACAAAATGAAATCGAGAGTGTGACATTGCAAACCCAATTAAACACTACTGTGAGCACATCACAAACCAAAGGACTACAGGTTTTATAAAATTCTGCAGGCAAGCCATCAATACCAGGGCCCAGATTATTCCATAAACGGAATTTCCCTTTAACCCATCAACACTAATCGGAGCAACTAAAGCCCGTAATAGTATATCAGAACAAGGGGCAATATGGAGAGAGGAAAGGAATTGTTCTATACCAGCTATCCACTGGAGATGCAGCATATAAGTCGAAAAATGCGAGAGACTGCTCGAAGATATCCGGAAATGCAGTGTAACTAGTACCAGCAGTATCCACAACTTCAGTCAGAAGGCGATCGCAGAACGCCTATGACTACAATCCAAAACATCCCCCAAGCAGATTTATTAGCAGAACAAACCCTATGTCTGTGTAACAGGAAGTAGCTCAGTATACTGTAGTGCAGCCATTTCTTTTTTTTACATTCTGTACCTGTGCTGTCAAAGATAAGCCTTGTGAGCGTGATAGCTGAATATAATGTTTCCAACTGCATACGTAAAGACAAATATCTCTTATATTTAGTCACTGCAGCATATTTAGATGTCCTCCTAGCCAAAGTAGAGATTTCAGATTTAGTGAGTAGCCACCAATCTAACAAGTCTTCAGAAAGTCCAGCTAGAGACATACGAGCTTTCAACAAATCATGAACTTGGGCCAAAAACCTGTCATCAAGTAACAGTAAAGAATTCAGTTTCTAATATCCCTGCCCCAGTTTAGCATGAGGACCTACCCCTAACGTGGCAGATACCATATTATGGTCTGAGATCTCCACTGGAATGGTTTGAGCTTTAATCACCCTCAAAGCTGCAGAGACAAAAAGAAAATCAATCCTAGTGGATAAGGTGCCCTTAAAAAAAGTACATCCACCAGTAGGATGACAAACTCTATAAACATCCTGTAAACGACCCTGGACAATAGTGTGATTGAGACAATGTGTATCACAGAAATCCTTATCAGTCCGGGCCCCCCGATCTGATTTATGTACACACAATTAAAAGTCACCACCCCATATGAGAAAGTGTGATGAGAACAAAAAAGGCAGCACCTCACAAAAGAGATCCACTCGACCTTTTTTCGTAACTGGTGCATAAATCACAATTAATCTCCAAGTGTAAAGTAAATAAGTAAAATCCAATATTAAGGCCTGTCCCATAAGCAGTTCAACCAACTTGGTAACATGAAATCCATCACCCCTAAACAACACCCCAACACCACTACATGTGTCTAATCCTAAAGAAAAAAAAGAAGGACCCCATTGCCAAAGCTTTTTGTCCATATTAACCAAAGGAAGGGTATTGAGATGGGTATCCTGAATAAGGCAAATATCACATGCCAAATCACTCAAAAGTTGAAAAGTAATCAGGCGCCTATGAGCATTTTTCACACTGTTCACATTGAGGGTGGCTACAGTGAGATGAAATGCCATGGCCATGAAAGAGAATCAGATAAAGGGTCGAAATAAAAATAAGTCAACATCAAGTAACCCTTCCCTTCTAGTACTCTGGGTCTCACCCCTGACCGTGAGGGTCAAGTATCCATAGGCAACCCTTTGATTTATCATTCTCAGAATCAGAGGATACCGTGAGGTAGTGAGGAGGTGTCAGAATCAGCTTCACATCGGAAGACTGAGTGTGACGGACAGGACCTCAGATTTATTACTTAAGGGAACAGAGCCACCAGGAGAAGATGCTTTTACCAATTTGGCCCTACCTGTAGTCTGTTTTTGAGCCCGTTTCTTTGTCTGAACACTATGCTCAGGAGGGGGCATAATAATAATATCCAGAGGTTTGTCAGGGACAGGCACAGGTTCAGCAGGAACCAGAGAAACAACAGAAAGGGGGGGGACGTAGAGGAAGGGTCCTGTACAACCGGTCGTGGAACTTGCTGTAAAGGAGGCTCAGAGGAAGGTTCAGATACAGAAACCACTGACTGGGGAGCAGGCACTGCAATATCAGGGCATAAAGGGGGACCAGTGACTACCTTAGCATGCGAAGAAAGGGACTTCGCCATAGCAATATCCTTTTTCTGGGCATTAAGAAGGATCACATCCTGATCTGGGCTATCTTCCCTGTTATGGGAAGCCCAAGGACAGGATCTAAAACCATGACCTAGTTCTTCACACAGGTTACACTTTAGTTCAGAATTACAATCTGCACTAGCATGGCCAAAAAGATAAACAAAGGGAACATCGTAGTCTATCACAGGCTGCACTGAGATGGGAAGGGGAGCCACATTTAAAACAGGTACGAGGCTGCCCCACATAGAAGCAATGCCCCCGTTCCCTACCTAAAAACAAACTATTAGGTAAGTGTATGGGACCCACATTCATATTTCTAAGTCGCACCCTATAACGCCAACCGCCAGTCCACAGGTGTTCAGAGTCAAATATAGGATGTGGCAACCCCAAGACATCACAGCGTTTAGCTAACCAATGCGTAATATCACTAGCTGCTACATTCTCATTTCAAAACAAAATGGTGACAGTTTTAATAGAAGGTCTAGTAAGTGGGATAGCCCGAAATGGTAGCCACAACTCAGTGTATTTAAGAATATCGTACTTTGTCCAGAATTGATCTAATCCTCTAGGGCTTTGAAAACTAAAGTCATATAAGGAAGAACCTGATACATGAATCAATGCAAATATTTTGTTTGTAAAAAAACCAAAGATCCTTTCAAAAGTGGCTTTCCCACATAGAGACGGTCTGGAGCTACGTCAAGACCCCCAATATACTGAGGGCGGACCGCATTCCGTCGTTGAAGAGGAGGGGGGAGTTCGGAAATGTATCCCTTCTACGAAATTCTTCCCAAGTAGATTTAGCCTTGTCCCCAGGGTCAGGAGAAGGGCCTGGAGGAGGGTCAGGGAGCGGGACATCCATGTCCATTCTATCACCCCATGCTGGTCCCCGAGAGCTAGGGCCTTCATCACCCGAAGAGGAGGGAGGCAAAGAAGGAATTTTAGCCAGTAGAGTAGTATCCAATGCAAGATGCTGAACATCCTCAGCACGCAAATCCAAATCCAGGCTACCAGGCAAAGGTGGAAGCATGTCTATCAAGGAGGGCTGTTGCCCTCCACAACCAGGTATCGGGCTATGGGCAGGGTCAGGTATCCAGTACCCCGAACTGCCTAGTTTCCAACCTGAAGTCTCTAGGGAGGCCTCTAAAGAGACAGGTAGTAGGCTAGAACAAGGCAACAGAGCGGGAGGAGGCAAAAAAGGCGAGACAGTCTGCGCATTAGGAGGTGAAACACACGGTCTAGGATGCATAGAACTCACAAGTTCACCAGGCAAAGTTGCTGCCGAGTTCAAAGGCGGAGAAGACACTGCTCGATCCAGATTTGTAGGAACTGAAAATTCCAACGGAGCATGGTGCAACACTGGTAGGACTGGTGCTACAGAAGATTGTTGCCGACTCTGCACCTCCAAAGAGCCCGAAGGTACCGCATCCGTAATGAAAGCAGGAAGATCCTCCACAGCCCCTCGTTCTGGCGACAGAGTCTGTGTCCCAGGAGAGGCTGACTCAAAAGGGCTAATGTCGTCAACAACAGCAAGTACCTGGTCCCGATGTGCAGCAAGGAGGGACTTCAACCAAAGTTCATCTGCAGGCAAAAAATCTGACGATGCAGAGGCAGACTGAGTAGGTAAAGATTCATCTGGTACAGCAAGATCCACAAGCATATCAACAAAACGGTCAGACGTCCTCAGTACTTCAGGCTCCAAAGCTGGACCTGCAGGAGCGGAGCTCTGCTGTCCTGCAGGTACACCAGCAGACTGACTGAGTCCCATGAACGAATCCATGGTCCAACAGCACCCCCACACAGAGTAGGGGAATTTCCCCGGTGCCCTGGCTAAATTTCCCCCATTCACTAAAAATACCACCAACAGCTTAATGTGGGTCAAGGTCAGTTGGCATTCATCTGTATCCCCCTCCCCTGGGTCTTGCCTGAAAATAGGTAGAATTTGTCTGGTGCACTTACCCAGTCAAGAAAAACTAAATAATTAAATAATATGTTGTTGATTAGCAAAGACTGCCAATCAGAATTTCAAAACTAATTTATACCCTGTGCTAACATGGTTTCTTTCGTTATTAAAAATATTAACGTAGCCCAGAGAGGAATTACTTCTGTTTGTAATTTAAAAAAGGTAAAATTTCATGTGATGCGCTTCAACTTAAAAATGGCATTTGGAACAGCGCTTCAGTTATGAAGATTTGGAATGTAACTGGAATACCTTTAAAAACAAGATTACGGAGAAAGAAGACAAACTTATACCATAGTTTCAAAAATATGGAAATAAAAATAAAAACAAAAAAAGCAGGGTGATTATCAATATATATAAAAAAAACTAAAAGCAGCAGTGCAATGAAACATGTTTTTCCAAAAAGCTAATTTCAGCTACAGTTAACAAAAATATAAATACATGTATTTTTCTAGGTCCCTGCTACACTGCGCACCATGAGTTTTTTTTTTTTTTTTTTTACATTTTCTTGATCTTAACCTTTACCAGGTCTACAATGCTTTTTGTAAACCAAATGTGGAGGCCATCGTGTTTTCTTGAGAAAAAAAACAATTGTTGAAACATTTATAAAATACTAGAAAATTTTACTATCAAATAAAACTGGAAGATGCCTGGAACCTTTTATAGTGAAAAATGTAGGATCAATTTTTTGCCCAGTTTCATTGCACTGCTGCTTTAAAAAGAAGGGCATACTTTGTGTTTAACAAGCATTTGTCAATGCCAAAGTTCATCGTTGGAATTGCTGTTGGTACCCACCGATTGGCAGGACTGCCGTTCCCAGCAGAAAGAACAACTTATGCCACCAAGTTCAAATTCCCGTTGAAATACACTGAAGTGCATACCTGTTTCATCAATTCGTGATCTGGCTTTGAAGAGCACAGATGTGTCTGCAGTTCAGAGAAGATGAGGGCATTGGAGCCCCAACATGGGTTGGGGTAGGGGACGTTATGGTTAGAAACCTTAATGCCCCGGGCATTTGTTGATATTTGCACTACAGATTTTCAACATGGCCTTTTGTGACCCCCACCTTATGAAAGCATTTGGGACCTCTGCTCATGAACAGTGGCACTGTGATTTTGTTAATCTGTCCCGAACGTTGATTTTTCACAGCGACCGTGCCATTCTGCACCAGATGTGCGAAAACGCAGTTCAGGCAGGATGTGAAAAATTACAGCTGTACCATTCCTAGGGAGGTGTGAAGAGATGGCAGTGTTGAAAATCTGGAGTGAAAATATTAAAAATCCTTGAACATACGAGCGCCTGTGGAACCTGCTCAATGTACGCTTGTAACATAGTCATTTAGTGGAATTATTTCACCAAAATTTCAACATAGGCATTTTGTGACCTCTGCTCATTAACACTGTCACTCTGATTTTCTTACTCTGTCCCAAACATTGATTTCCCACAGCGACCGCACCATTGTGCGCCAGATCTGCGAAAACACATTTCAGTTAGGATTTGAAAAATGTCAGTTGTACTGTTCATAAGGAGGTGTGAAAAATTGACAATGTTGAAAATCTTGAGTGAAAATATTACAGATTCTCGAAGTTATGAGTGTGCGTGGTAACTGCGCACCGTATGCTCATAATATAGTCATTTTATGGACTTTTGTCACCAAATTTTCAACATAGGCATTTTGGGACCTCTGCTCATGAACAGTGCCACTATGATTTTCATAATCTGTCCCGAACACTGATTTCCCACAGCGACCGCGCTATTCTGTGCCGAAAGTGCGAAAACACATTTCCACCAGGATGTAAAAAATGACAGCTGTACTGTTCATGAGGAGGTGTAAACAAATGCCAGTGTTGAAAATCTGCAGTGAAAATATTACAAATTCGCAATGTTGCAAGTGTGTGTGGAAACTGCGCAATGCACTCTCATAACACAGTCATTTTTTGGGAATTTTTTCACCAAACTTGCAACATAGGCTTTTCAGGAGCCCACCTAATGAACAGTGACACTGTAATTTTGTTAATCGGTCCCAAAAGGTGATTCCGCGCAGTGACTGTGAAATCACCTTTTGGGACTGAATAACCAGATGATAGTCACTGAATGTATGAGGCGGGGTCCCAAGAACCCTATGTTGAAAATTTGGTGCCAGAATTTGCGAAAGTGGTCGAGATATGAACAAAAGTTGAAAAAACTTACATTTTTGCCATTATACAGCTTACCAGCATTTCTTCAGTTTGCAGTCGGCTTTGAAGAGTGCAGATGTGTTCCAGCTCCACCAAAGGCCATCGCACCAGCTCCAGAGGCAAGTGTGGGTGGGGGGGGGGAGGTGGGTACACAGAGGTTAAGTGTGGATTGGGGAGGGAGCCACGGCAGACTGCGAGGGACCGATTTCTTGTTTAAAAAAAAAAATTCCAGCACGGCAAGGTTTTCTTTTTAACAGGGACTTTCAGCGTGTTACCTGAGTATTTGCTGGGGGGCTGTAGCCGATGGGGATTGGGCACCTTGTCGGCACATACCGAGTGTTTGGGGGACATGAGCAGAGGATAGGGCACCCCTCAGCACACAACAAATTGGGGGGGGACATTATGCCGATGGGGAGTGGGCTCCCCTGTCGGCAAATGAACTGGAAGGGGGCATGCCGACAGGGAGATTGGACACCCCTGTCGGCTTTTATGGGGACTGTAAGAGGCAGATGGCGATAGCCGCTGCCATTTGTTTATTTGAAACTGGGAGAAGGCATGCCAACAGCCTGGGCTCAGCGCGTTCACACTGAAAACTACAGCAGTGTGAACACGCAACTAGGACTTTAACATGCAGTAATGCAACATCAAAGGACTGAGCCACGCCACTATTTGTCCTTTGAAAAGTTGGCCAACTCCGCCTCAACAGCTGAAAGGGAGTCATCGCCAGCCTGCTGACTGATTCGCCTGCCGCTGACCTGCCCCTTGAAACTGAGCTCTCCATTGGGCACATTCCTGTATAGCACCTCTTATAGCAATGAGTTTGTTTGCGCCTGCGCGCCACAACAAACTCAAAAAGGAAGGTGCAGATCATTTACACTAAGCTTACACTAGTACACAAAAAGACTGTTAGAAACAGATACAGTTGGCAAAAAGAAACTTTACGAGTGAATTTGCTATTAAAGCAAAAAACAACCATGTGGGTTTTAATAAATACTGTAAGATTAATAAATAAAAAAACAGTAGGGCTGTTGAGGGATGTTTTTCAACTAAATGAGGAAAACAGAAGTATAGAGTACAGACCCTATTTACTTTTGCTTAGTATTTAATACAACAATTAGACAATACATGGATTCATAAATACCACAAGGAATGATTGTGATTTATCAGTGGTTAGAAAATGGGCTTTTTATTTCCTGGCATCTGATTGGCTAGTACCCTTGCCGGGGGGGGGGTACATTAACTTTCAGTAGATGCCCAGGAAACAAAAAGTACCAGTCTTCAGTGCCCCTTTACCTACTAAGTATTGTAGTGCCCACCCTGCTTCCTAATTTGCTGCAACACCTCATTTCAATGTTAAAAACGCCGCCATTTTGTTCCTTCGCTTAGCGAGAGAGACCCGACCACCATCAGTCCTCCCAGTACACTCCTTCCTGACTTTAATAGCTGCCTGCTAATTACATTTGTTTTTTTTTTGGTTCTGTTTTTCTAACTCTGCAATACCCATCTTGTCCCATGCCCCCGATTCCCAACAGCGTTAGGGCCTAAGTGTCAGTGACTCTCGCTCAGCTGACGACACTCTTGCTCCTACCTCCTCCAGCCGGTTGCCTGCTCTGTTCTGAAACTAAACGATTTCGAATTTGTAGCACTGCACACGTCTTCATTACTGTCACCACTCATCTTCTCCCATGGCCTGCAATTCCCGATAGTGTTAGTGTGAACGGTCAGGTCAGACAGTGACAGTCGCAGAGCCGACTGCACTCTCGCTCCTCCCTCTCCGGTCAGTCACCTTGCTCTGTTCCGATAATGAAGTGCCTTCTAGTTCGTAGCATTGCATACCTGTCAATACCATCGCCCCCAACTACTCTTTTAAAAAAAAGTCACTTTTACTCATCCACGGAGCATCTGCTATCCAGCTCTGATGCCCACACGTGCCCTCCCAACCCAGGCTCCTAACTGAAAAATGTCAGGATTCCAACAGACACTGTAAAAAACGCGCTTTGATAAAGCAAATCAAAAGTGTACTCAGTGGCAAAAAATGAATGTCGGGACTGCTGAGCAGAGTGGGCCCTCTACAGCTGGACTTTCTACGAATGTTAAAAAACGTGCTTCGATAAAGCAAAACAAAAGTGTACTCAGTGGCAAAAAATGAATGTCGGGACTGCTGAGCAGAGTGGACTCTCTACAACTGGACTTTCTACGAATTTCAGTAGCTGCTTGTGGGGGGTGGAAATCTATCCTACAGAAACGTGGCAAGGCACAGAAAACTGCAGTTTTGTAAAATAAATTGCATATTTTCTTGCAGATGTGGTGGAGCAGTCTCCCTGTGTGTGTGTGTGTGTGTGTGTGTGTGTGTGTGTGTGTGTGTGTGGTGGGAGAAGCTCAGAATAGCTCTGTGGGTGGGGGTAGCAACAACACATGGATCAGCACAGAAAAGTAGGGACTACTTTACAGCAGGACAACTTTAACCTCATGTAACTACATTTTTTAATTTATTTTTTAATTTCTTTTAAATCCCACATACAAATGATACAGATTGCCCATTTTCTAAGCGCAATAATACCCTCCAGGGTGGGATTGTATGGGCAATACTGGACCTTCCAGGGGCTGTAAGGCCCTCTGCCTGCAGTGTCGGGCCTCATTACGCCCTGGGCGGTCCGGTATTGCCCAATGCCGCCCACCCTGTCAGGTATTATTGCTTGCATAGAGAAGTCTTGCTAAAAAAATTCTGGAGATAATATAACCATATCCTTATTTGCCTGTACTTATGTAAAGATAATAAAAAACAATGGGAGGTCAAATAACTTAACATGTGAACAAGAATATAAAAGAAAAGGGAAGATAAGAAAAAGCAAACAGTCCTGTCAACAGCCTCAAAGAGCTATCAGCTGAGGAAATGTCAGGGAGGAACCAGAACAGCTGATATAATACAATGACATCTTAGATAGTTTAAGATCAACAATGCAAATGCCAGAAGGACTCAGGATAGGGAACATAGACCCATAACATGAATGCTGTCTGTTCCACTCTCCTAGAAAAGAAAATGAATTTTGGGTAGTACATTAATAATTAAATCATCACCACTCAGTTTATATATATATATATATATAAAACATGCACTTTAATAAGTATTTAAACTTCAAAAGTAATGCACAGCACATCTAGAGAGGGCATCCCCACGCTCGAGCTCAGTAGGCACAAGAAACAGCCATAGGTACCCGTATGGAAGCCGCTTCTGCCACAGCAGTAATGTTACCAAGGTAACTGGTGATGTAACCATGTCTCGCCACTCCATACAGGTACAAGAGGGGGACCAAGTAAGCTGCCCTCCCCTGTACGTCCATACCAACATAGTCAACCAAGGAATGAAGGCACTAAACTTGCAATAAGTTGCAAAAACCTGAATGCTAAACTAAGAAATAGCATGACTTAAGCGACTGCAAATACTTGTTTACACAATATGCAGAAATTAAAAAACTGTGGCGCAGTAGATAACTGTTGGAACAGAAAGTGTGAACACACCAAGTGGTGGAATAAAAGCTCAAACAAACATTGTAATTGTGCAAAAATCATTAAAACCTGTAAATGCAAGATGACATTTGTTGGATGTAAAAAAAAACAGAAAAGCAGAACAGACTATGACGCAGCAGAAAAAGACTGTATAGAAAGCATGTTTATTTGAAATGGTTTGAAAACACAAATGAATAACTAAATAAGGCATCATAGGCTAACAGTCATAAAGGTGATGATACACTGCTCAGGATAGGATAAAGAAAGAGAAAGGCAAGCATTAAACGTGAAGCTAACTCAGAGAAATAGCATATAAAATTGAGCAGCTCATATGACAACATTACTTAGAAAGTCTATGTGATTTTTTTTACAGAGCAAAATGAACAAAACTACAATGAAAGAATATATGCAAGCTAGGAAAATGTTTTAATAACACATATTAAAAATACAAGATCGCATACACTGATAAATGCCTATGACATTAACCTTGCATTACCAGTAGATTGAAAATCAAAGAGAATAAATAAGATTTTCAGCATCTTAAAGTTATCAAGAGTGAAAAAGGTATAAGAAACTGAACTCCATATAAAAATGTCAATAGTTCTTATTGTTATTGCTATAATTCATAACTGCATAATAATGAGATATACATTATTATTCCATAAGGCTGTAACCAAATTAACTGAAGTGTTAGAAGGACAGGGCAGACCAGAGGGAGCCCAAAGGCCTGTAAAGTGTCAGTCAGTATTTTATATACGAAAATAAGAACTGGAAGCTGTTTAAAAGTATTTGAATTCAATTTATTATGTAGAAAATGCCAGATATGCATGAACAAATGTTAAACAAGAAAAACATAGAAGATCGATGTACATAACTGTTGGAAATTGATAACAGAGATAAAAATAACTAAATAAATATTTATATAAAAAATCTTTAAAAATGAAAAAATCATTTATTCATGCCATTCTAAAAAAAAAACATATGCCTGATTTTTATGTATAGCCCCCCAAAGAAGCGAGTAGGCAAAATGTTGGAGCTAGCCATAGAGACTGAAAAATCAAAGATAAAGACTATTAAAGAAACATTGGTGTACACGATTAATTCAGAATCAGAGCAGCCGCATCTTTCCTTTGTTTTTGTGACTCAGGAACCCTTTAATATTTTTTCACCAGACCTGTCAAAGGCACTGCCTTGGGACATGACACATGTCCCCTTCAAGTTTGGCATAAAAATTCCATTCCACGTAGGCTGTAGGAGAGAACAAACAAAAAACATTTAAGTACAGGGAAAAAGTTAGATTTGTACTAAAAATGACACATGCGGATCTCAGAAACTGCGCACGCTGTCATCACAAAAATTTCCACACATCAAGACCTTGTCTCTTAGACAAAATATACACAATTTCAGCTCATTTCGTCTAAGGGAGCCAAATATATTAATGTGCAAAGGTAGTGGTTTAACATTAAAGAGGCTACTTAACTCTAACTATAGGGACATGACCACACCCTGTAATATATATATATGTGTGTATATATGTGTGTGTGTGTATGTGTATAGTATATATATATATATATATATATATACATACACACACACACACACACAAAATCACACATGCACCTACAATGCAAAGCATCATGGGCTGTGGTGATTTACATATGCAGCCCATGATGCTTGCATGTGGGTGCATGTGTGATTTGTATTTCTTTGAAACTTGGCTTCCCGCCAAATGCACTTTGGGTAACCATTGCCTCAGTGCTTGCACACAGAGGTTCTTTGTCTTTTTATTTGTTTTTTGTTTTAATTGGGTTCACCACAACATAACCCAGATAGACCATCTTAGGGTAGCTGGTTCATTCCACTGGGGTGTCAAACAGATGAGGCATGCTGATGAGTCCTGGTAGGACGAAACACGTGTCTGTGTTTTCTTTTGGCACCCTTTGCAAACTGTGTGAGAGGCCTTTAGGCACCATGCATTTCTGCTTAAAGTTGGACCATTCTGTGGTGATTTACATATGCTGCCCATGATGTTTTGCATTGTGGGTGCATGTGTGATTTTGTATTTCTTTGCAACTTGGCTTCCCAGCCAAATGCCCTTTGGAAATCTCATTGCCTCAGTGCTTGCACACAGAGGTTCTTTGTCATATATATATATATATATATATATATATATATATATATATACACACGTATTAGTATATGTATACATTTGTTTTTAATATAGAAAATTCTGTTTTCATTTCCATTATCCCCGTACATCTTTTAGTGCACACCTGCCAATACTTGATCTGGGGATCAGTACATTCAGATAACAGCCCACTCCAAATAACGAAAACAAGATTTCCTGAAATTTGCAAAATCAGGAGATTAATGTTGTGACTGAGTGGGATTGCCTTATTTAATATTTAACAGTAGAATTCATCAGAAATGTATAAATTAATGCAGTTTATATATTCATAGGAAAGCCCCTTATTCTTTTAAATGATCATTATTTAGCTCCATTTCTCCACGATTGTACTATTCTGTTATGTGATTGATTAGTTGATTGGCATCTTGTCAGCTGTTTTTGTGTCGTTTTTAATGTGCACTAGTGGTGGCTCAGAATGCTTACATTGCAGTAGTTTGTAATTCAGTGTAATTTGCTGCATGAATACCTGCTGGAGTTTCTCACGTTGTAGGTGACCAGTTGTTCTGCCTCTGTTAATTTGGGTGTGTACTTATAGCCTCCTTCTCAGACCATTTCTTGCCCTAAGACATAATGTACGAGTGACCTGTTTCAGACATTTGTCGTCTCTTACTCTTTTATCTTTCAGGTGCATTTGCAGTCAACATTTTGGTACAGTATGTGGTTTGTATCTTTTGTACAGTTTTGATAAATTGCTTTTTTTATTAATTTGTTTTCTTAATAAAGTAAGTTTGTACATTTTGAACCACTGGTAGTCTGCAACTTGTGTACTACATTCTGACCGGGGTGTCTGGTCAAATTACCAGAGGAACCTGTGAGTAAATTACCAAATGTCTCTCATAATGAGCCTTTCGATGTAGTGATTGCCAGCTTGGCTGTCCTACTACTGTAAGGCTAAATGCAGACTTTGACCCAAATCAATTTCCCTTAGTCATAATAAGGCCTGACCTGTCTTGCTGAATTTCATCCATTGGTATATCCTGCAGTAATTACAATAAATACGAAAAGTGTATAAGGTTCAAAATTTCAGACTGAAGTCAGGGACTTCTAACATCTAGCTTTAACGTTGCAGTCGGGTGGCAACATTCTGGTTTGACATGCATGCACAGATGGAGAAAATACTGGGGTAAATCTGCCTAGTACATCCTTGGAATTTATACTGGGGGCTAAAATAGGGAATGGGAGAGATCCTCGGCACTGCAGATTGTGGGATGTGGCTGTAGTCAGTGCTAGAAAAACCATTTCCCAGCATTAGGTCAGCGACACACCACCTAGTATAACCCATTGGTTGGCAGATAGCCCTAGCATGCCAACCACAAATCAGTAAAGGCCCTTGTTCCGAGATGCTCCTTAGACTGGTGCTCTTCAGACCAAGTCCCTATTGTGGGGAGTAAAATATTCTTACTAGGTTTCCAACTGACAGAGTTTTCTTTAACAGCACTTTTATATGTACATGACTAGGCTCTGTTTGGGCCCTCACTGTAACTGTCTATGTCTCCTGAACGTTCTGTTTGACCAGGCTCAATGTGAGCTAGTTCTTGTACCATTAAATGTATTGTAATGTGTTGTAACTGACGTGGAACCTTTGAAAGAGTGCACTTGTGCTCAAAGGTGATTTTTCGAAAATCTTATAAATAAATAAAGAAATAAATATGATGTTATTTTTGAGCTTGAGAGATGTCAGTTGACTGCAGCTGGACAAGATAACTTATTTCCAAAACCTGATAACCCATGTTAGCAACCATTGCAAGTGGATATAAATCGAGCTGTTATACACCTAGTTGGATCGCTGAGTCTTAAAATGTTGCCCAAATTCCCTTTCTTGCTTAAATATCAGTAAACTGATAGCTGGTAGTAGTTGCGGACAATGATATCTCCTAGGGTAAACAACATAAGTGTTTTTTCTCATTATTTGATAGCAGGCCTGCCTCAGAACTTTCATACATTTTACTAATGTGTGTTCTGTGTACAGACACAAACTAAAGTATCTGCTGTGTATGTATATCATCCACTCCACATCAACATACTTGGTATACCTTGTTTCTAACTTAAAACAGTCACAATCTTTCTGAGAGTCTGTCAATTCTACAGCCATGAATCCACTTCCAACAGTTTAAGAATTTGACACTCTCTTAGTGCCAACACTTAATATTCCATTAGCAGGCCTCTAAGCAGTGTTTCACCATACAGGCCTATTCATGCTAGGTCTTCTGATGCTAGATGCTTGGATTCATACATTATATTTTTGATTCCATTTATCTATTACATGAATACTCTCACTTCTTATGGGTTTAGACCCTATCTTAATATCCAGCTCTCTGTGTCTAACCATACTTCCGCATTACGTCATCCCACTCACCAGAGATGTATGTATTATGAAATGTGCATTACAGATTAAATGTACTGTAAAATCAGAAGCTGTTTCAATAAACCATGTTTACAAAGAGTTTATTAGATCTTTAGAAGGGGATGATTTGTGGAAGTCATCATCCATTCCTACAGGGCTCCAGTTAAGATTTTTATGGTTAAGTACTGTACTCCTCATTTTTTAGGGAGGTGAGTAAAACCAGATCTGGATATGTACAAATGACAAAATCCAGCAAGCGAGGAGTACTTCTTTAAACTAAAAAAAAAAAAAAAATTCCACATCACAATCCAGTTATCAAGCAGCATAGGTGCCAGTCTGAGGTAGCTAGAGTGCAGCCTGATGATAGCTGGACAGGCAGGAGCCGCCAGAACTATATGTTGGTAGTCCGAGAAAGTACAGGATGGTTTCAGCTATACTGTACTAAATTCTGCCTGTGCTTTCTCTGATACGCAACACTGAGCCCCCACACCCATGCACAAAATGATCAGCTGGCAGTGGCATACACTGTCTGCAGCAACCTGACCCACACTCCATTTCAATCATTCCTGCTCTCCTACTGCTGTCTTCAGCACATGATCTAGAGACCCCCACATGTATTACCTTTTCTGTCCGAATTTTTTATTTTTTTGCTACCATTTTATCCCCTTTTGCTCCACGGCCCTTAATCAGGAGGGAGCCCCAGTCCCATCCCCTGACATCCACTAGCTGACCATCTATCCCCAGGGCTCGCCCCCTCCCGGCAGGGTCACCCCAAGGCCCACCAGAGACAAAGATCCAGTTCTCGTTGGTGCTGTAGCTATTCAGGGCCGGGACCTGCGAGCTCCCTCTGTCATCTAGCCTGGAGCTTCTTTTTCCACCTGTTTTCTCTCTCAGAGGCAGAGCATGCAATGACGCTTTCCACAGTACTGCACACGCTCCTGTGCGTGTCCCGACAGGCATCTGCCCTGCCTCTGACAACTTGTTGGCAGTGTCCGTGTGCTTGCCCCAAATATCCGCTAGGGGCAGGCATGCAATGACAACTGATTGCCCCCCTCCTCGGAGAAGGAGAGCTGTCCCTGGGATGCTTGATCCTTCTCCTCCCCGGCCGATTCCCAGCGACCCGCTCGCACTGGCAGTAGTTAAGGCAGGATGCCTCAGCCCTCCATGCCACCAGGCCGGCCTTTTCTGTCCAACTTGAAATTATGTTGCTTTCAGCTTCAACTCTCCATCAAACCATGGAATGGCTGCATTTTCATCCTGGCTGTGCTATCCTGTACCATGCTGCTGCTGCCGTCAACTTCAGTGGTGGAGATTTTGCCACTTGCATTTATACAACACATATTTGCTGCAGCCTGTAGTACTTGCTCCTGCTCCACTAACAAAATGGCCAAGGATATGTGCATTGCAGAGGGAGGGAGGGAAGGAGCATGTTAAACAGCACAGCAGAGCAAGGCTAAAGGTCCAGTGGCATAAACTGAGGCCACGGAATTCTATGTTTTTTTTTTATTTTTTTTATTTATTCTAGGATTACGAGTATACCTTTAAGCCCAGGGCTCTTTTACAAAGGTTCCATGTCATAACAAAGGTTTCACATCAAAGGTTACAATAACACAAGTTGCAAGGAGGAAACATTGGTGGAGAAAGGAAAAGAAAATGGGGGGTGGGACAATAAAGGAGAGGGGCAGTAGCAGGAGGTCAGAGGAGGAGCAGGGAGGAGAGAGGAGAGAATGGTAGTGGGGAAGAGTTTAGGGGTGCAGGGAAGGGTGTGAGGCAGCCTGCTGGCCTTGTCAGTTGCAGAAGTGCGGGAGGGGTGAAGGCCTGCGAGGGCGAGTACGGTGGTCACGGGGCCCAGTAAAGGTGAACAGTGGAGGAGTGGTGTAGAATATTATCCATGGCAATCGCAGGTGCTGGAAGCGACAAGGGTGTTATGGAGCCTGGATTTGAAGGCACCCAGTCCAGTGGTGGTGACAGTATCATTGGCAAGACCATTAAACCAGGTGGGGGCCCTGTAGGCAAATGATCGTTGGCCTTGAGTTGTGCAGCAGCGGGGGATGCAAAATAGTTGTGGCTTAGATCTCCATGTAATTCTGGAGCTGTTTTTTGTTTGAAGAAGGGAACGGACTCTGGGGGGAGGCGCATCCCCAACTGGATTTTCTTTGCAACCACACAGGTTTGGTACTGAATTCTATTTTCAAGTTGGAGCCAGTTTGCTTTCGATTAGAGATCACAGACGTGTGTAAGACGTTTAGCACCAGTGATGAGTCGACAGGCCTTGTTTAGGGTGGTGGTTATCCTCCCGAGTGTCGAGGCAGTGGCAGTGCCATAGATGACAAGGCCGTAATCGATCTGGGAGATGATGGAGCTTTGAACTGCGGCAGCGAGGGCCTCTTTTGTCAGGTGCCGCCATAGGCGGTAGAGTAGACTCAGTCTGGAGTTCACTGTTTTTGCAACATTAGTTATGTGGGTAGCATAGGACAGGTGGGAGTCTAAGGTGATTCCTAGATATTTGAAGGATTCAACCTGCTCCAGGGTGCTGCCTAGTTTAAGGTGAGTTGGAGATGTTTATGCTTGTTTTGGTGGCTGATGAAAATCGTGCTCTTGTTTTTTTTCTGGTTAAGGACTAACTTATGTTCTTTGAACCAGTTTTCAACTGAGGTGAAACCATATTGAAGGGTTTGTTGTAGGTGGCTTGGGTCTTGATGGGAGGCAATAATCACAGCGTCATCTGCATAGAGTATAATTTTCTTAGGAGTAGCATCGGGGAGAGAGTTGAGGAAGAGGCTGAAAAGTAGTGGGCCCAGTATGAAGCCTTGGGGGACACCAGAGCGGATCTCTTTGGTGTCGGACAGCACGTCCACTATTTTTACACATTGGGTCCGGTTGCCAAGGTAGCTATCGAACCATTCCACAGATTCAGTAGAGAGGCCACTATCCAGTAGCTGACGACGTAGAAGGCGATGGTGGACTTTGTCAAAAGCCTTTGACAGGTCTATGAATATAGCTCCAGTTAGGAGACCGTGGTCAAGGGAGTTGTGGATGGCTCCTATGAACTCAAGAAGGGCAGTGGCAGTGCTGTGTCCTTTTCTAAAACCATGTTGTTGCTGGCAAAGGATGTTATATTTGACCAGATAGTCAGTGAGCTGGTCAACTACTATCTATTCCAGGGCCTTAGAGAGGGGTGGAAGGATAGAGATAGGACGATAGTTCCCATGAGTGGTCCGGTCACCACTTTTGTGGATTTGGGTGACTGTTGCTGACTTCCATTTATCTGGGAACTGGTTGAGAGAGAGGGAGAGATTAAAGATCCTGGTGAGAGGCTCCAGTACTTTCTCGAGTGTGAGGGACAGAAGCTTGAGGTCCAGTGTGTCAGCGCTTGCTCTGGTGTTGCTGTTGACTTTGGAGATGTATTTCCTGACAGTATTTTTGTTTACTGCTCTGAAGTAGAAAGGGGGGGGGGGCAATTTTTGGGTGGAGTCTGATGTGTGGGAAGAGGAGTGTCACTATCATTGAAAAAGTCTAGGGGGAAGGCGTTGCTGAGGTCAGTGAAGACATCGTTGAAAGTGTTGGCTGTGACTTTTAGGTCCAGTGTAGTACTCCCATTAATTTTGATAGCAGTTGGGGGTGATTTGGACTCCTTCCCAGTGACGCTTTTTATGTTATACCAGAAAGCTCTCTCATTTCCCCAAGAGTCAGTGAGTGCTTTCTTGTAGTATTCAGTTTTCTGTTGGCGTATGGATTTGGTGCAATCATTCCTTGCTCTTTTGTAATTTAGAGTGTCTGCCTGGTTACCAGTTGCTCTGGCCAGTTCCCAGAGGTGGTTCCTGTGTTTTACCTTCTTTAAGAGGGAGTCTGAGAGCCATGGGTTGCAGAGAGCTTTAACTTTGTGCTTTTTTAGCTAGGCAAAGATGTTACTGGCTTCATTGAAGATGTGTATGAATTGGTCCAGGGCTGTGTTTGTGTCTATGGCCCAGTCGATGGTGGACAAATCTTGATTTAGTAGGTGTGTTTTTAGGTGGATTAGCTGCCCACAGGGTAGGACTCTGCTGAGGATGACTTTAGGTGGTGGTTTGCGGAATTTATTTGACCAGGTGCAACTGACGGGGGAGTGATCTCTGAGAGAGTCGGGTAGTATGGCAGAACTAGAGATCCGGGAGGGGTGAGTAGTCAGGATCCAGTCCAGTAGGGTGCTAGTGCCAGTTTTATAGATCTTACTTCGAGACACAGCTCTTGCAGCAGGTTACACCATTCGGACTGAAGCTGGCAGGCATCAGGACCCCACGGAAAAATTCAAGCTAGCTATCTTCAGCGGGGACCGCCCCTGACGTCGGTCCCGCCTCCGACGTCAGATGTAGTACATAAGGGGCGGTCCCGCCTGATTCCCCAGTTCTTTCCCGCCGCCGACTTGTATGTCTCCGTACCCTTCGTTCAGCCTCTAGCGCTGCGATTTGGTTAAAGCTCCCTTCCTACCGGAAATTAATTTCTTCAAGCAAGTTTTTCTCTGATGTCCTCTCCGACCTCCGGTCACTCCTCCAAGTGTGCTTGTGGGAAACAGATCCCCTTCAAGGACCCTCACGCGGCCTGCGTCCGGTGCCTAGGCCCAGACCACGACACCCGGGCCTGCTCCTTTTGCCAGGGGTTTAATAGCAGAACCCGGATCCGTCGCCAGAAGGCCCTTCAGGCTTTTTTGCTGGAAGAAAAGCTTAAGACCATGTCTTCCAAGGGGGACTCTTCAAAAAAGGCCCACAAGCACGCTGAAAAACGAAGGGAGAAGGCCCCTTCCAGGTCCCCGTCTAGGGCCTCAGACTCACGCAGCTCCTGTTCCAGGTCCCACCGCCCCTCCGGGCCAGCTCTCAGCCTCCTGCTGCGTTAAGAAGTCTTCCTCTCAGGCTAAGACTGCCAGACCTTCTCGTCCTCCAGGGCCTTGGTCAAGTCTGGGATCGCCACCATCACCATAAGTCGGGTTCCCGCTTTCTGAACCCGGCGTCAGGTCGGCTTCCTTGCCTCCCTCGCAAGACCTTGGAGCTTACCTCCTGAAGAGACCGCAGGACCTGACGCCGTGCGCCTGCCGCCCTCCTCGCCACAGATCTCCTCAGAGCCGCGTGCTGACGCACCGCCGCCAGGCTAACACTTCATCGGACGCCAGTAGGGACCCGCGCCTGCCCTATTGAGAAGAGAACCCGATGCCCGGCCGACGCCGGGTCAGGAGACCATAACCGAGGAGGAATTAACTCAGCCCGAGGACCAGACGGGTGACCCCGGTCCTGTCGAGACACCCAGGGAACCCTCGCCATTACCCGAGCCCCCTGTGGAGCCGACGCCAGGACCTGACGACCGTCCACCGGCACCCGGACCGTCGTCGGGCCTTTCTATGGTAGAAGTGAAGGAGCTGTTCACTCACTGGTGGGACACCATGAAGCAGGACATGGTTCCCACTCCACCTCCTCTTCTTCCTCCTCCTACACCGATAACTCCTCCGGTTCGTGCGCCCCCTCCCCATCGGGGTCGGCAGGCCGATTACCCCCTCCCCAGGAGCACAGAACACCTCCAAGGGGACCAGACAAACGGAGACCTCCGGCCCAATCCTCTTCCAGGTCACCCAGCCCTAAGAGACCCAGAAGACGCCGACGATCGCTTCGACGGAGGACACGGGATCAGAGTTCTCAACATCCAGATCCCCATCTCCCTCTCATCCCTTCTCCGGATCCACACGAGATGCCAAAGTCTCCTCCGGATGACCCTTCTGTTTTGATATTATGAGACACATCCAAGAGAACATGGGATGGGATGCGGAAGAGTTAGACTCGAAGGCTACGCTTTGCAAAGTATCTTCTGCAGAAGGACCCAAGCCTGTGGTGGTACCACCCTTGGTAGACACTTCGTGGATGTCACCAAGGCAGCGCGAAGCGGCCCACATTCGCCTCCGGAATGCTCAAGAAAGCTGGATCGCCAGGCCAAGGCTCCCAGTGGGAAGACCAGTACTTGACTCAGCAGCTTCAGGCCGACTCTCTGGTCATAACAGCCTCACATGACCGGTCCCAGAGACCGCAACATCTGAGCACCCTACCACCGGACCCAGAGTCCAAACAGCTGGACGCTATGTGGCAGGCTGACGCATGCTTCTCGCTACCTGCGCCCATCAGATCCCTGAATTACTTGGACCCACATGGTGCAGTTCCAAATGCCTTGTGGGAACAGGGTCTGGATGCGCTGAAAAACTGCGGAAGGTGAGCAGAAGGAGGAGATGCTTCAGCTTCTTTAATGGGTTCTGGACGTGGAAACCCAAGTGCTACGAGCCGTGTATGACTCCTGGACTCCTCGCCCGAGCAGCAGCTTCAGGCGATGCATCCGGAGACACCTTGGTGCTGCTTCTGCTTTACCTGACGCCCAGAAGAATATCATGGACGTCCCATTCGAGGGAGAAGTCTTTGTTTGGTAAGCCCTCAGAGAAGATTATTACCAAACTTCAAGAGGCCAGGAAGGCGGTGAGGTCGGTTCAGGCCAAGTACCAACCAAGCTTAGTTCCTTTCAGAAACCAAAGCCGATTTCGTGGACGGACGAGAGGCAACAGTCCCGCCTCGGCTCCACAACAGAGGGGCTCGCGTGAGAGCCCTGGGAAACAACCCGCAGGCCAAAGCCACGATTTCAAACCGTCCAGCCAGCGGGACCCTCAGCCGCCATAGCCTGACTCTTTCCGCCCCCGCCCTCAGGATCAACGGGAAATCATGGTCGGGGGTCACATTGCGAACTTCCTGCCGGGATGGCAGGCCATAACCACCGACAGGTGGGTTCTTCAGTTGGTCGGAAGAGGCCACTTTATAGAATTCGCAGAAAAGCCACCCTCGAGGCCTCCTTTGCTCTCCCGGTATCCGGGTCAGCACAAGTCTCTGATCTGGCAAGAAGTACTCGCGCTCTTGCAAAAGGGGGTGATAGAGTACGTCCCAGAGAACCAGAGAGGACAAGGATACTATTCCCACTTCTTCCTGGTTCCAAAGAAAACAGGGGACCTCCGTCGGATTCTGGACCTCAGTGACCTCAACGTGTCGGTCGCATACAAGAGATTCCGCGTGGTGACTCTTCCGGGTCTCATTCCCATGCTGAAGCAAGACGCCTTCTTAGCGTCTCTAGACATGCAGGATGCATACCTGCACATCTGTATAGCTCAGGCGCACAAGAGGTTCCTGCGCTTAGAGTTTCTCGACCACCACCTTCAGTTCCGAGCCCTTCCATTCGGACTGTCATCCGCACTCAGGGTCTTTACCAAATGCATGGCAGTCGTGGCAGCGCCTCTAAGGAGACAGGGCCATTATGTGTTCCTGTACCTGGACGATTGGTTTTCATGGCGCTCCCAGAGAGGCGTTGTTACCGGCGATCCAGAGCACCCAGGACCTGTTCCGATCTCTGAGTATCCTAATCAACCACGAAGTCTCTCCTGGTACCGCGTCAGAGGCTGCAATTTATAGGCGCAGTTCTGGACACCGTTCAGGGAAGAGCTTTTCTTCCAGACGACAGAGCGGAGCGCATCAGATCCCTCATCAGGGAGTTATCGTCGAACAAGACCGTCCCTTGCAGGTCGGTCCTTCGCTTGCTCGGACACATGACTGCGCATTCCTACCGTCCTTCGGAAGGCTCCACATGCAGGTAACTCAGTGGATGCTCAAGGTGCAATGGGATCAAAGGCAAGACCACATGCAGCATCCGGTCAGAATCACGTAACACCGTGATTCGAGACTGGCAGTGGCTAGACCCAGGGTTGCTTTCCACGGGCTGTCTTTTGTAGCGCCATCCCCGAGGTAATCCTCACCACAGATGCCCAGGTCTAGGTGGGAGCACACCTGGACGGGGTGAAGTCCCAGGTACGTGGACCTCTGGAGGCTCATCTCCATATCAACGTCCTAGAGATGAGGGCGGTCCTTTATGCCCTGCATGCCCTTCAGTCAGAAATCCCGCCGAGTACTTTCCTGCTTCAGACAGACAACACGGCAGTGATGTATTACCTCAACAAACAAGGAGGCGCACACTCTTACCCCCTTTGCAGGGAGGCCATGAGGGTGTGGGATTGGGTAATCCGACACGGCGCAAATCTGATCACTGTACATGTTCCCGGGGTGGACAACACGATTGCAGATGGCCTGAGTCGCTCCCAGGCCAGAGTCCACGAGTGGGAACTTCTTCAAGAGGTAGCAGAGGATCTGTTTCTTCGATGGGGAACTCCAGAGTTGGACTTGTTCGTATCCCCATCCAATGCAAAACTGCCCAATTTTTGCTCGCTAGATCCAGGGCCTGGTGTCTTCTGGCGAGATGCGTTGTCCCTCTCCTGGGCGGACAGATTCCTCTACGCTTTCCCTCCCTTCCCATTGATCCAGAGAGTTCTTCTCAAACTGCGCAGGGAGCATGCAACAATGATCCTGGTGGCCCCTTTCTGGCCCAGACAGATCTGGTTCCCCTTGCTAATTCAGCTATCCCGGAACCTCCGCCCATCTCTTGTCTCAGGAGGAAGGTTCACTGGTCCACCCGGACTTACGCTCACTGAACCTGCATGCATGGCTCCTAGAGACATAGCCATCTTGCGTCACGGGGTCTCGCAAGAGGTTGCAGAAGTTCTTTCTGCAGCCGAAAGCCGCAACACATGCGACGATGCCATGAAATGGCGCCTGCTTTTGTTTATGGTCGTGAGCACGCGATTTTTCCCTTTAGGTTGCCCGTGGGAGTGGTGTTGACTACCTACTCTCCTTTTCCGCTCGGGTCTAGCCTACTCCTCTATCAAGGTGCACCTCTGTGCCATCTCTGCCTACCACCTTCGGTGGGACATCGCAAATGGTCAATTAGACGCTCTTGGGAATTTTGAGAGGGGTGTTACACCTTAGGCCACCCATTAAGGACCCAGTGCCTCCATGGATTTGCTCTTCGCCCTGAACAACTCCACGCTTCCCCTTGAACCTGCCACGGATTGTAGCTGCATTTTCTGTCGTGGAAAACGCTTGTTTTTAGTTGCTGTTACTTCAGCTAGAAGAGTTTCTGAGCTTCACGCCCTCATGTGCAAAGAGCCTTATTTAGTTTTCCACCGGACAGAGTATCCCTGAGGACCTAATCCAAAATTTTTGCCTAAGGTGGTCTTACACTCACCTCAATCAGGATATTGACCTGCCGGTCTACTTCCTAACTACTTAATAGAGGAGAGGCACTGCGCCACACCCTGGATGTTCACCGCAGCTTGAGGTATTACCTCAACAGAACTAAACTTCTTCGTAGTTCAGAGCAACTTTTCGTTTCCTTTTCTGAAAAGATGATGGGCCAACCAGTATCCAAACAGTCCCTGTCTCGCTGGCTTGTCCAGTGTATTTCATTCTGTTATGATATCAAACAAAAGCCCCTCCCGGGTACAGTCCGGGGTCATTCTACTAGGGTGTGGCCACCTCCTTTGCAGCACCAAACGCTCCACTTCTGCCATATGTGCTGCAGCCACTTGGAGCTCTGTGCATACATTTATCAGGCATTATAGCCTGGACATCGCCTCGGCGAAGAGCCGTCGCCTGGTGGTGCTACAGGTCTCCTGTCCTAGATTCAGACCTGGAATGTATTTCCTGTTCCTCCTCCCAGAATGTTGGCAGCGCATTGCTTGGGAATCAGTCCTAATGGTGTAACCTGCTGCAAGAGCTGTGTCTCAGTAAGATAGATAGTTGTTACTGAAGAACTTACCGTAACAGTAGATCTTCGAGAACAGCTCTTGCAGCAGGTACCTTCTCGCCCACCTTCCCCCTTGGAGGAGGCATGGCTTTCGCCTTTACTATCAGGGTTTTTCCCTTTGACTTCTGACGGTGGATCCTCGGTCTCCCATTTCAGTGTCAGCCTGCGGCCGGAAGTCTCCGGCGGGAGAACTGGGGAATCGGGCGGGACCGCCCCCTTATGTACTACGTCTGACGTCGGAGGCGGGACCAACGTCGGGGGCGGTCCCCGCTGAAGATAGCTAGCTAGAATTTTTCCATGGGGTCCTGACGCCTGCCGGCTTCAGTCCTAATGGTGTAACCTGCTGCAAGAGCTGTTCTCGAAGATCTACTGTTACGGTAAGTTCTTACGTAACTGTACTTTCCTTCTGGTTAGGGAGTCCAGTATCTGGGTGAGGTTAGCTGATGTGACCGAGTCCCTGGCATTGCCTGTCTGTGTTCCCAGCCAGTTAATGTTGAAATCACCAAGTATGACGATTTCGGAGTCGGGTAGGAGTGTTTTGATGTAATCCAGTACGGCATTGAGGCCCAGTCCCTGTTCTTTAGGAGGGATATACACAGTGATGGCCGAGAGGGCTTTATTCTGTGCGCCAAGTATGATTTTGATGCGCAGTAATTGGGCATTGAGTGTTGGTAGGTCAATGTGGACAGTGTGCCCCATCAGATTTTCTCTTAGATATAGGGCACATCCTCCTCCTCTTTTGGATTTACGATCAAGCCTAAAGATATTCTAGCCAGGGAGGGAGATTGCTTAATCAGGAACCGAGGGGATGAGCCAGGTTTCGACCATCGCCAGAATATTGGGATGGTGGGCATTCACGTAGGCTTCCAGTTGGTCCAATTTAGGTAGTAAGCTGCAGATGTTCAGGCGGATAATGGAGAGGGTGTCAACGCGCTTGGTTTGGGTGGAGATCATAGCTGACTTAGGGCCTGGGTTGGGTGAATCTTCCTGATAGCAGCAGGAGGAGGAGTAAGAGTTTCAAGGTGGCCAGTCGTAGTTCCCTGCGGGAGATCTTGCAGTTCTTTTTTGAGGAGGAGTAGGTTGAGGTAATTTTGTGTGGGTATAGAAGGAGCGTTATGAGCTGCAGTGACAGCGGGGCCCACCACACTCTTGTATGAAGGCGTAGGTATATAGTGATGGGGTGACCCCTAAGGGCAGGAATAGGTTGATTGTGAAGGGTGCCAGTGTGGCTGTATGAGTGATTGAGCTTGTAGCTTTGGAGAGGGGCAAGGAAGCAGGATGTAGGGAGGTGGAGCAGTGGGGCGAGGGCAAACAGGAGGAGTGGTAGGTAGGGGATAGTGGGGAAGGTATGCATATTTGTTAAGGGGAAAAATGAGCTGAGAAGGCAGTAGAAGCTGCAGCATAAAGATGAGCAGAAGAGGGGGCATGGTGGGAGAGAGGACATAGACAGGGCCCATGGGAGTAGGAGGAAGGAGTGGCAAGTACCAGGGGCATGGTGCGAATTCTGTTTAATAAAGGACGGACAGACGGATGGGGGGGAAGGGGGACGGGCGAAAAAATTCAGCAGAGCTCCATTTAAGTCAATGGGCGCAATGTCCCTGAGCTCAGTCGGAAAGTCAGTGGGCGCTGCAGCCAATCAGGGCTCAGCAGAGTAGGCAGGGTCCAATCAGGGTAGGGCCCTGAGTGCGCTGGGCCAGTGGCGGCACACATGGCTTTCCCGGTGCAAGGAGGACTTCTTAATGGTCTGAATGGTTCCAGATAGCAGCCAGGAGTCGAGCTGCGGAGCAGCAGGGTCCGTGGCTGCAGCCGCGCCTGGGCAGGTGCAGCCCAATCGGGCTCTGGATCTGGGGAGGGAGGGAGGGAGAAAGGAGAGCAGAGTTTAAAAGGGGGGATGAGAGGAGCAAACAAAAGGCAGTGACGCAAGTGCAGAGCACTGAAACGGGGGCGTGGAGCTGGGGAGGGGCTACCTGGCAAGTGTATGCAGGAACTAGACCTGGCGCCTGTGGGGGTGGAGGTGAGAAAGAGACAGCAGGAAATTGGGCAGGCGAACGAGTGAAAGGGAGAACTAGGTGGGGGGAGGGGGCAGTTCAGACTCCAAGTGCAGAGAAGAGGGAGAATCACAAGAGGGCAGTTAGGCAGGAGTTCAAGCAACCAAGTACAGTAATCGGATTCGGCAGCAAATAGTAGACAATAACATTTATAGTCAGCTTTTGTTAGGCAGTTACTTTAGGCAAATTACACACAGGTCCCCAGTATCTGCAGGAGACAGAGAAATTGGAAAGCGGGTGCCGAGAAAAAAAAATTTGGCACAGCTCCATTTAAGTCAATGGGCGCAACAGCCCTGAGCTCAGTCAGAAAGTCAGCGGGTCCTGCAGCCAATCAGGGCTCAGCAGAGTAGGCAGGGCCAAATCAGGGTAGGGCCCTGAGCTCGCTGGGCCAATGGCGGCACACATGGCTTTCCCGGTGAAAGAGGACTTCTTACTTATCTTCGTGGTTCCAGGTAGTGGCCAGGGAGGCGAGCCGCGGAGCAGCAGGGGTCTCAGAGTCGCACGCTGCCTGGGCAGGTGCAGCCCGATCAGGGGCTCTGGATCCATCTGCGTGGTTCCAGGTAGTGGCCAGGAGGCGAGCTGTGGAGCGGCAGGGTCCGTATGTATAAGGTTTGGTTGGGTGGGGGAACAAAAACAGTAGCAGAAACGCAGGTTGCGAAAGTAGTACGCAAGGCAATCACAGAAAGACTCGTAAATGGTAATGAAACTATTTCAAGGGCCCCACAAATCTAAAGAAAGACACACAGACCAACAACTTGAGGTCTACTAGGGTTGTTCTATTCTAGAAAACAAACTACTTTTAAGGGAAAAAAAGGACAATTCATTCCCATAGGGCCATACATACTTCAAACCATCTAGCATGAGCTGAGGTACAATACCATAGCACAGACTTGGGTAGAACCCCAGAAGAAATTTGAAAACTCAATAAAAAAAAAGGACACCAAAGTTGTAATGCTAATAAGTGGTGAAATAGGACTAAAATGTGCAAACTGTGGCAAATTTAGTATTGAGACTAGCACAGGCTTTACACTATACACATGCGGGCAATGTGTAGAGCTCAATGAATTAAGAATTAAAATATTAGGCTTAGAACCAGAAATAAAAAGCCGGAAGAATTTAAACAAATAACTAAAAAACAGATAATGAGAGTATACTCAATGCACACGGTAAAAACTATAACCTATTACTAAACAATTGCTTCCTCTTAAAGAGACAGATATGCTTAAAGATTTTCTGTCAGAAGATAATCTTTCATCACTTGAGATGAGACAGAAATTCAATTTGAAGAAAGGCTATTTTAATAAACTGTTTGTATTAAAACATGTTTTGCTGACCTATTTTGGACCCATGCTTTGGAGGCAAGATAACTCAAAATTTATTGATGGTATCCTTTTGAGAATATCGAAACCCCATTCTGTATCTTTACAGTTTTCTTCTCGTAGCTAAGACTAGAGTTCCCTTTAGTTTCTAAATATTGGACAGATCTACCATGTACAACAGAAATAGTTTAGTCAAAAGTCTTGAGAGATCTCTATAAAACAATTTCTAGTGATAGATTGACTGATACAAATTAAGATTCTGCATAATGCCTATTATACTCCAGTCAAGCTCTGTAGATTTGAATTGTTGTCCTCATTGAAATGCACTCAATGTGAGTTTTCTGAAGGAAATCTTTTTTTGGGGGGGGCCCTGATCCCCCACTCTTCGGGACCCGTCCACCCACAGCCCCAAGTCCAGGCTTACCCTCTTGGGCGGGGCCACCAAAGGGACTTCCCACTTTCTAATGGACATCATGGGCAAGCCCCAGATTACCCCACAGGGTTGGGGCTATGAGAGTGGGACCCCCCCGGCGGATGTTGGAGGCAGTGGGCGGCAGAGCGGACTGGGCTGTCATGCCAGGGGCTGGCATTTTCATGCTTACCGCCCCAGGGCGGGACGCAATGACGTCCAGTGTCTGCCCTGCCCCCTAACATATTGGCACTGGTTGCTGCGGTGCCCCTAGCCTCTGCCAGGGGTCCATCAAGCGCCAGATACTCATCCTTTCCTTCCCCCTGGAGAAGGGGCGCAGTCCCAAGGACACTCAGTCCTTCTCCCCCGGCTGGCCCCCCAGCTCCCTGGGTCTGTTCCCGAACCTAGGTCATCGGCATCGCGAGTGGAAATCTAACCACTGCGCTGTGGGGCCGGTCGGAAATCTAATTCATCTTTTTTGGGAATGCTCACTAGTGAAACCTCTCTGGCTAAAAATTAAAAATGCTATAGCTGGTAAACTTGGATTAGAATTATTTTTTTTTTTTTTTACTTTTGAGAACCGTATTTTGGGTAGCTGTAGTCCTGGAATATCTAGTGATTTGAAACCTTACCCCACCTTGATTGCATTAGTGGCCAAAAAAGTACTTTTGAATCACTGGAAAGATCATCAAATCCCCTCTTATACAGAGTGGAGACAAGCATTATTAATGACTCTTAGACTATAGAAAATATTAGCTAGCCTTAACCATAATTTATCCATGTTTCAGAATAAATGGGGTAAGTTTATGATGTAATTATGGCTTAATAAAATGTGTCTGACACCTTACTTAGTACTATCAATACTATCTTACTACTGGTTCGTACTTAAATCTGTCATTTACCTCATTTTTTCAATTTGGTTTATATAAACTTATATTAGCAGACATTTTATATAGGATTCTCTTTTGAGCTAATTTAAGCTATAACATAAATTAAGTTCTACAGTCTCAAATGGTTTAATGATGGGGGAATGGAATGGATTGGAAGAAAATAAATACTGTAATGATTAGTACTTTATTAGTTGCCCTACCCCTTAAGAGGTACCGTATGATGCTTCGGCTATTGTTGACATATGTATATTTTTCCATTTTTAACTCCTAATTGTTTTATATATTTTGTATTGTTGTCCTGTTTTTTGTTTAAAACGATAAAGATTATAAAATTTGAAAAACAAAAACTAGAACTGTGAGGGTACTTCTAAAAGGCAAAGAGAGGATGAGGAGGTGGACAAATGGGTAACAATTGAAGGAAACCAACAAAAAGGCAAAAAAAAGGAAGGAAGGCCATGGAATTTAGTTTACCAACGGAACATCAGTATACTCCTCTGTTAAAGTTGATGGAAGGTATCGAAGGCCACTCAAAGAGCCTACTCGATACAGTGAATGACACAAACATTCAGGATACCAGCAACACCAATATGGAGGCCAATGTAGACACTAGTCCAGTACCACAGACAAGTGCATGTGTAGACACTGGGATTGAAACTGAAAGAAGTAAGTCACCAAAAAAAACATTTATATTTTGGGTAATTGTATAATTAAAATATAAGGACCATTATACAACAGAAGGCAAAAGGAAAATGTGAGTTGTAGTACAGTAGCTTCCTAGGAGCAGATATAAAAGACATGAAAGATCTGTTGTCAAAGATAATCACACAAACCTATTTAAAGTCAACAGAGGTAATCCATGCTGGCACAAAGTATGTAAGAAAAAAGCATGAAGATGAAATCTTGAATGATATTAAATCAATTTATTTATTCGTTACTAGGATTACAAGTACCTTTGAACCTGGGGTTCTTTTACAAAGGTCCCACGTCAAGTATGAGAAACAGTAGAGGCAATATGAGAGAAGGACACAATTACGAACATACAAAATTGCGAGCAGAAACAGGCCTCACGGTCTATCGGGTCTGCTCGAGTGCGCAGCTAGCACCTTATAATGCTGCTGCCCCTACCTGCCCCCCCATCCTATTACCCCTTCCCCTATCCCAACCCCTTTTAAAACTGTCTACTGTCTTGCAGGCCACTACCTCACCCGGCAAGGAATTCCACTTGTCCAGCACTCTTTCTGTGAAAACATGTCTCCTTATCTCTCTTCTGAATCTACCCCCCTCCACTCTCAGTTGGTGTCCTCTCATGTCCCTCCCCTTTCTCTTCTGGAAAATCCTCTCTGTATTAAATCTCGTTTATTCAGTTTGGGTACTTAACGGTTTCGATCATATCTCACCTGTCCCCCTCTTCCAGAGAATACATATTCAGCTCCCCCAGCCTTTCCTCATATGGCTTGCTCTCCAATCCCTGGATAATCTTTGTAGCTCTACGCTGTACCCCCTCCAACAAATTGATGTCCTTCTTCAGGAACGGGCACCAATACTGCATGCAGTACTCCAGGTGGGGCCTGACCAGCGACCTATACAAGGGAAGGATAACCTCCCTATTTCTGGAGGAGATTCCTCTAGCTATACACCCCAGTATTTTGTTGGCTTTTGCCACTGCCCTTCTGCATTGAACAAAGTTGTTCATGCCCCTTGTTGTGATCACCCCCAGGTCCTTCTCTTCTGTGGAGCAACCACATTTAAAGTGATAATCCCCCCCCGCTGGTTCCAGGCTTCGAAGTGCAGAACCTTGCACTTCTTGACGTTGAATCCCAGCTGCCATTTATCTGCACACTCCAGCTTATTCAGGTCTTCCTGCAACCCCTTCCCACGGATTTTGCTCTGGATCCCATTCAAGATATTTGCAATGAAAATCCCAAACAGTATTGGTCCCAGCACGGATCCCTGTGGTACCTCGCTCATCACCGCTGTCAGTGATGAGAGTTCCCACCACCACCACCCTTTGCTGTCTCCCCCTCAGCCAGTTTCTGAACCAGGTCACCATTTTTGGTCCTACCCCCACATACTCCAGCTTCTCCCCCAATCTCCCATGCAACACTGAATCATAGGCCGTACTGAAGTCCAGGTACAGAACGTCCACAGCATGGCCCTTGTCCAGTTCCCGTGTCACCCAGACTTAGAACTCTACCAGGTTTGTCTGCCACGATCTGCCCACAACAAACCCATGCTGCTGGTCGTCCTGGATACCGTTTGCCTCCAAGAATCTCACAAGCCTCTCCTGTAGGATGGTCTCCATGAGTTTGCTCACGATCGAGGTGAGGCTCACTGGCCTGTAGTTCATGGTTCATCCTTTGGCCCACTTTTATGGAT
Source organism: Neoceratodus forsteri (assembly GCA_016271365.2). Taxonomy (NCBI): domain Eukaryota; kingdom Metazoa; phylum Chordata; order Ceratodontiformes; family Ceratodontidae; genus Neoceratodus; species Neoceratodus forsteri. Next base: position 21,268,442 of record CM057459.1, read on the forward strand.
GGGCGCCACATGGGCCATCCTCCAGTCCTGTGGCACACATCCTGTGTCCAGGAAGATATTGAACAGGTCTTCCAGCGGCTCCACAAGGACCTCTGCCAGCTCCCTCAGTACTCTAGGGTGAATGCCATCCAGCCCAGGTGCTTTGTCCACTCGTAATGCCCTCAACTCCTCCAACACCCTGCCCTCTGTAATCCCTACATCTGTTGTCTTCTCCCCCTTTACCCACTCCCCACTTGCCTGAGGTATTTGCCCCCCTCTTCTCTTGCATGAACACAGCAAAAGTACTCATTCAGTGCCTCTGCCAGCTCTGCCCCCTTCTCCACGCACCTCCCATCTTTCTTGATCCTCACAAGTTGGTCTTTGCTGCTCCTTTTTTTGCCTATGTAATGGAAGAAGTCTGTTTCTTCTCTTTTGATCCCCTGCACCAGTCTCCGCTCTCTAGACACTTTGACCCCCCTGACCAGTCTGGTGACCTCCCTAGACTTTTCCCTGTATACATCTTTATCTTCTCCCCTTCCCATTTTCCTGTACTTCCAAAATGCCACCCTCTTGACTCTCACCCCTTCCCTGACCTCTGGTGACAGCCAACTGGGTTTCTTTGCCCTGCGCTTCTTGTTTTTTTTCCTAGTATAGGTGCCTGTTGCCTCAGCCAGCCCTCCCCTTATTATATTGCATTTCTGATCTGCATTCATGTGTTGTTGGATGTCTGCCAGGTGTTTGCTCAGAAGTTCCTACATCATCTTAATGTTTGCCCCCCTAAACTCAACCACCCTTGTACCCATGCCCCCTGTGTCCTTCCCCATGTTTAGCGTGAACCACACCGAGTAGTGGTCACTACCAGCAAGCGGTTCCCCCACTTCTAGGTTCCTTACAGCTTCTCCATTATCCAGTACAAGGTCCAAAGTCCTTTCCAGTCATGTCGGCCCCTGTACCAGCTGTGTCAAGAAGCTGTCCTGAAAAGCTTCCAACAGGACCCCCTCTCTTGCATTCATGGTGGCAGGTGTGCTGCAGTCCACCCCGAGTAGGTTGAAATCCCCCACCACCACAGTGCTTCCCTTCCTGCTTACCGTTTGAATTTGATCTGCCAGTTTCCAGTCCAGGTCACAACCCTGTGATGGTGGCCTGCATACTACCCCCATCCTCAATGTCCTATTCCTTGCATCCTGGAACTGCATCCACAGAGCTTCTGTCCTCCCCTTCCTCCCATACGCACTTAATCCCCTCCCTCACATAGATTGTCACCCTTCCCCCATTCCCCTTGGCCCTATCCTTTCCAAATAGACTGTACCTTGGGATCATCATATCCCAATCCTGGTACTGGGTGGCCCATGTTTCTGTGATTTCTGCTATGTCCACCAATTCCACCGCCAAGAGAGTCTGTAACTCTGCAGTTCTGTACCTTAGGCTTCTTCCGTTCAGTGAGACCAACTTCTAGCCTGTTGCCTCCCCAACCTTACCATTCCTCTTCCCCCCTTTGATCATCTCTGTGCCCACTCCTCACTGCTTTCACCTCTAACTAGGGGGTTGAGCACCCTATGCTCCCCTTTCCAGACATTGTTTCTAACAACGGTCCCCTCGCCTCCCCCCTTCCTAGTTTAAATCCACCCTTGTTGAAATATACTCCTCCAAGCCCTGTTTGAGTATGCTCTTCCCCTCTTTGCTCATATGTAATCTGTCCCCTGCGTATAGGTCGCTGTTGTACTAGGTCCTGCCCCAGTCTGACACCAGTCCATATTTCCTGGTTCGGCACCAGTCCCTCAGCCACCGATCGAACTCCTCTATCCTTTTGTTTTCTCCCTGTACTTGCTTATGGTAACAGTAGCACCTCAGAGAATGCCACTGAGACTCCCACCTCCTCACACTGCCTACCCACTTCCTCGAACCTCCCCCTTTACCACCTCCACTGTTTCCCCAGCCAAGTCATTTGTTCCCACGTGCACCACCACGTGTGGTTTCATCCTCCCTCTGCTTACACACTTGAGAAGTGCCTGTCCTGCCCTGTCTGCAGTCAGCCCCAGAATTGCCTCGACCCAGATACGACTGTGCCTCCCCCCCCCTTCCTTCTCATCTTATCCCCTTCAATATGGAGTCCCCCAGCAGCGATACCCCTCCATCATTCTGATCCTGACCCCATCTTCCACTGTGATCCCTGTCCACTCCCCACGGAACCCTGCTGCCTCCCTTCTTACATCACTCATCTGCACCTTTTGTGCACTTTGCATCATTCCCCCCCTGCTGCCTCCCCTCCTTTTACTGCCTCTCCCTCCTCCTCTACCCTACCCTTCCTCTTCCATATCTGTTTCCCATTATAAATCCTGCTTCTTGGACCTTCCCTACCCCTCTTCCCCCCCTCACAGCTCTGATACCTCCCCTTCCTCTGCCAACACTGCAAACATATTGCTTGATAACCCTGCAGTGGTGCCCATCGCCTCTTTCTTCATTCCCTGAACCCTCCCTCCTTCCTGCTACTGCACCTCTGCTCATCCCCCCATCCTCCTTATAGCCCCATCTTTAGCTCTGCAGTTCTCTCTCTGCATCTCCCCGCCCCTCCTCAGCGGGGTCACTCCTGCCTCAGCCCCCCCTCCTCCCTCACTCTCCTTAGTTCCCTCCATAACCCCATTACTTCATCCTCCAATTTCCTTAATCTGTTGCAAATTGGACAGCCTACCAGTTTCCATAATAAATTCATCCAAACAGTTGCCCCACATCCATTGCAACTCACTATCCTCCCTGTGCCTGCCACCTACCCTCCCTCCACGGTGCCCATCATTCCACCCTTTATTCTGCAGCCTCCACCCACCCTTATCCATATCTGTTTGCTTCCACCACCCCTTGCGTCCCCCCCCATGCAGCCCTTGATACAATCAGAATAAACTACATGGGATAGGATTGATACCATCAGAATAAATTACATAGGAGAGAAAACAATGGGCATAAAATACATAGATGGGATATCTGGTAAGAAACAGAGGGAGGCTGGGCGTTACCAGTGTGGAGCAATAGTAACAACAACACATATGCAGTCAAATATATATTAGACTTTGTCAAGTTAGTATGCAGTCAAATATGAAGAAAAAGAAGAATCCGCATTTATATAGTGCTTTTCATACATCCAAAGCACTTTACAAGCAATGCTAGACTGGTAGTGAAGTGACTGAATGTGTGGTGGCGGCGATATCACACATCATCACCCACACACAGCCTGGATAATTGCATGAACCGGTTTATGGGAAGGGGAATGTTAGCCGGGACACCAGGAATGTTCCCTACTGTTTAAGAGTGCCCTGGTTCTTTATTTACCTGGACACCCACCAGGACAACACCAGGATGGGCAGAAGGGACCTCGGTTTAACATCTCATCCGAAGGACAGCACACCCCAGCAGTACAGCACCCCCCAATACTGCACTCTGATGCCAGCAATTTTTAGGTGCAAGTCCAATCCCGGTGTGGGACGAGAACCCATGACCTTCTGGTCCAGAGGTGGATGTGCTACCAACTGAGCCACACTGACACCATGAAGCAGACATGGTCAAGCTAGGAGTTACAGTAAGAATGCAGGAGGAAAAGGGGAGGCACAAGGAGGGGTAGGTAGGGAGGGAGAGGTGGGTGGGAGGGTGGGGGAGGCACCAGGGAGGAGGGAGCAGTAGACCACTAAAGAGGGAGGAAGGAGACAAGGGCAGGAATAGGTCTAAAGGGCACAGTCACATGTACTTATGGTTGCAAGCTGACCCCAAAGTTCGGCTTTGAACATGCCGAGTTTGGGTGCTGAGAGGACTTCAGGGGGCAGGTTGTTCAACCAGGAGGGAGCTCTACAGCTGAAGGTCCGTTGAGCTTGTGAGATCCAGCAGCAGGGGATGTATTTATACCTACCTACAAGAAAAAGAGTGTGACATAATTTTCTCTGAGATACTAACTGTTCTTAGTGCTAACTACAATTCGACAAGGAAAATAATCAAACTGAATAACCGGATATGACAGTGGTGTTGTGTAAACAATATTACATGTATTAGAACTTGGGAAACCTTTAATGGAAGGGGTGATCTATATTGTAGAGGTGGGTTACACCTAAACAGACATGGAAGTAAACTTCTAGGTAATATACAGTAATTCATAATCATGTTCACAGGAGTGATTTAAACTGACTAGAAAGGGAAGAGGGCTCATGCTGCAAAAAGAAAGCACACTTACAGATAAAGGTAACAAAGGTCGACAGAAAGCAGACTCAACTACCAACAGCAATGACAGTGACAACAAAACACCAGGAGATTTAAAAGCATTACTAATCAGTACAAAAAGTCTGCGAAACAACAAAGGAGAGCTTGAACTAATACTAAAGAGGGAAGAAATGCATATTTATTTATTAAATTTTGATAACCGGGCAAGCCCACTGGGCCCCGAAGGTCCCTTTTTCAGGGGCGACCTGGGGAATTACATGGAATAATATATGGAGTAGCATACAGCACAGGTACATTACACTAGACAGCGAGGAACATTATACATAGTAGTTTTTCAGCAGTTACATTTAAGAGGTAACTACATAACTGGAGAGCATATACTGTATGTGTGGTAACTGAAACTTGGTTGCAGCCAGATGTTTGGGGGAAAGAAATTCAGGGTTATAACTTCTTTACAAAGATCGAACTGAAAAAAGGGGTGATGTGGCTATTTATACCAGTGATTCACTTGTAGCTAAAACTATTGATTTTCCCATGCCAACAAAAGGATATGTTGAACAAGTATGGATACAAATCACACTAAACAATAAAAATACCAACCCAGGAGAACGTCAGAGATCACCAAATTTACATCCTGAGGAATACGAAGTGTTTATGGAAACACTGGAAAACATGGAGTTCGAATGCAGAACAATACTGATGGGTGATTTTAACTTATCTCATATAAACTGGGACACACTTACAGGAACTAACACACTGGAAAACAGATTGGCTGAAATAATAAAACAACAACAATTTGGAACAATATGTGCACCAAAGCACTAGAGGGTGCAATATTTTGGACCTAGTGTTCAGCAACTCAGATGATGCGATAACTAGTTGTGATGTTAGAGAGCCACTTGGGGAAACTGATCACAACATGGTTCAATTTAGCATCGCTTGGCATTGGAGACCTACTGTATAAAAGGTAAAATGAAAATAAGATGTTACAGCTAAGGCAACTATGAAGACATGAAACAGTATTTCTGAAATTGGAATTGGAAAACAGACCTACGTGGATAATCCCTGGAACAAAAATGGAACATTATTAAAAAACAACTTGATTTCTGTACTACTAAATTTATACCAGAAAAACTGAAATACCAATCAATGGGAAGGATCCCCAGCTGGTTCAGCCACAAAATCAAATGAGCATCTAATAGAAAAACAAAACACAAAAAGTATAAGTAGAAACAAACACCTGAAAACTGGGTTAAATTTAGGAATCTGGTCAGACTCTGCAAAAAAAACTAATAAAAACCATGAAAAGGGAGGAGGAAATTAAACTAGCTACATGGACAAACAACAATGAGAAGGCCTTCTTTAACCACATAAGTAGCACCAGGAAACGTCAGAAAAATAGTGGGGCATTTACAACTGGGTGATGAGAGAATAGAGAGCAAAACAGCTCTGCCAAAACCGAATACTTTTTAAGTGTATACCAGCCTAAAATAAGTACTGACATTAGCACTGAACAGTTTACAATGTGCACCTACAAAAATTAGAAATATCAGAAGAATATATGGAAACAAAACTATCAAAACTCAAAACCAGCAAGTCTCCATGCCCAGACGACATCCAACCTAGCATTCTTAAGGAACTGGCTAGTGAACTGGCAGGGCCAATTACAGCATTGTTTAATTCCTTCCTCGATGAGAGAACTGTATTAGAGGAATAGAAACAAGCACACATAACACCAGTTCATAAAAAAGGGACAAAGAGCAGTGTTAAAAACGACAGACCTATCAGTATTACATCGACATTGTCTAAATTGATTGAAGAATATATTTATTTATTTATTGAGTAAGATCGTAATTACAATCCTTTGAGTCATAGACTCTTTTGCAAAGGCTCCACGTCAGGTTACAAGGAGTGGAGGGTAGACATGTACAGAAAAGACATACATAAACAAGTAGTATTTACAATTTCAGATTTGACACAGCAGTGTTTCAGAGTCTCCACGTTGGTTACAAGGGGTGGAGGGTAATACAAGGTACAGCAAGGACAATGACAGGCAGTATTAAAATTTTCAGTACTGATAGAGCAGTCCAGGCATTGTCACTTATTTGACCGGTGAGGGTATAAGGTATGTACTTAATCCACAGGATTCGGTAGTATACCATGGTTCTTAGGCCGGGGCTTCCAATGTGGCATCACGTAGGGTCGAGGAAGACCCAAAGTCAGGATAAGGGGAGGATAGGAGAGAGGAAGGCTTAGCCATTAGTACACTTGGCACTCTCCTTTAAATGTGTTTTAAGGCCAGATTTGAAAAGCGAGATGCTATGGGACTGGGGGGAGAGTTGAGCCAGAGAGGAGCACGGTAACAGAAGGATCTTTGCCCGAGAGCTGTTCTACAGAGGGGAACTAGGAAAGATGGGCGAGCTGTGAGACTTGTATTGCGTCTGGTGGGGGCTGCACTGATAATGGGAAGTAGTACGATGGGGGCAAGCTGAAGGTAGATTTTTTTTTCGAAAATGCAGGTGTGATATTTTAGTCTATGTTGGAAGTTTAGAAATCCAGTCAGGGTATACAGATTGCAGGTATGGGTTAGTCTGTCACTGCCTGTCACTAGGCGGCAGGCTTTATTCAATGCAGTGTTAATGCTGTTCAGTGTGGTGGGTTCCGCTGAGCTGTATATTACTATCCCATAGTCGACTATTAGAGAAGTGATAGAAACTCGCATCACTAACCAAGGCTTGATCGATGTTATGCAGCATGATTTTCAGTCCCATAGGTCTTGCCTCACCAGCTTGCTTCAGTTTTTTGAACATATCAGCTCGGCACTTGATAATGGTCTACCTGTGGATGTAGATTATCTAGACTATGCTAAGGCATTTGATCTTGTCCGACACAAAGAATTAATTAACAGATTGATCATGCTCAAATTCCATCATACTGTAGTTAAGTGGGCAGGGTCATGGTTAACTCTTAGAAAACAGAGGGTATCCATAAGGGGGGGTTATATATCTGGTTGGGGATATGTGACTAGTGGTGTCCCTCAGGGATCAGTGCTGGGCCCATCACTATTCAACGTCTTTATTTCATCAATGAAAACCTCCCCTAACTATTGGCTTATCAGATTTGCTGATAATACCAAGATCAGGGCAATCGTAAATAATTAGGAAGCCTCAACCAATTTCCAGCATAATGACCTTAATAACCTAGAAACCTGGGCTAGAGAACAAAAATTAAGATTTAACGAAGAGAAGTGCAAAGTTATGCACTTCAGTATTAAAAATAGATTAGCCAGATATACCCTAAATGGGAAACAACTTCAGGTTGCAGACTAAGAAAGAGCTCTTGGAATCACTGTTAACAACAAACTTACTTTTGACAATCACGTAAGAAATATTGCAAAGAAGGGTAACAGGTCACGGGGTTTCATTTTTAGACACATATGAAGCAGAAAGGCAACAGTCATTATGTCGTTGTATAGCACACGGTTGGGGCTCCAACTGGAATTTTGTGCACCCTTTTGGTCACTGCAAAACAAAGGTAGTGCGCATCTATTGGAAAGGGTTCAAAGAGGGCTGTGACCAAGATGGCCGCTTAGGTTCTCAGCTCTGAACCTTGGGCTCTTGTTATCACCAGGAAAGAATCCTACCACTGCAGATTTATTTGGAAAACTGCTATACTGTATTTCATTAGATGATAATTGAAGGCAACAAATTAAGTCATTTTTGCTGCGGTTCTTAAAAATGTTTCTATCAGTTTTGTCTTGTCAAGTTTCGGCAGGGTACAGTGCTATAGAAGCGGGTAGCATGGTCTCCAACTCTGTGGTTGACCCTGAGATTAAAGAAATGTCAGTCATAATATTGGCGGAGGTCTCGGGGTGCAAGATACTATACATATGGAGCAAAAAATGGAACAGCTAACAATCATGGTCTCTGATGTGGAGGATACCCTGAAACACTTTGACTTGCATGCCGACCAATCAGATGCTGAGGTACAGTGTCTGAAAAAAGAACCGTCAATGTTGTGGGATAAAATTGACTACTTAGAATGTTGCAGTCGAAGGAACAACATTTGAATTGTAGGGGTGCCGGAGGGAGCGGAGGGGAAGAATGTGGCTGATTTTGTATACCATTTGCTGTCGTCGACTCTGGGGCTTAAAAATATACCAAACAAAATGAGTCACTGCTCAATGTAACAGAAACAACAGCAAAGTAAAAAACATTGGCACACACAGTGGACTGGACACAGACACCGACCACAGAGTTCAAAGTGCTTAAGGCTTTAAATATTAGTTCAGCTGCTCCACACCTTAAAAGGCACAAAAAGCCAGGAAAAAAGTCAACGTTTCACGCAGGCTACCCTGCGTTTTACCAAGAGAATGTATACCATTGGATGTGCAGAGGGCCAATCACTGGAACCCAGACCCAATGCCAGAGAGAAACCGCACCCAATCCTGACTTTCTTCTTGACTTGTGTGGTTAAAGAGCAAATCCTGGCAAAAGCGAGAGAAAAGGGCAATTTGATTTGGCATGGACACTGAATCTCACTATATAATGATTATTCTGCTCATCTAACCAAATAAAGGGCCACATTTACCCCCATTCAAAAATCCTTGCAGCAGTTGCGGTGAAATATAGGATTTCATACCCAGCAAACTTTAAAATTGAATGAAATGGGTAATTTCATGAATTTCAGGACTCCAAAGAAGCGTGGGAGGTCGTGCATAGATCCTGGGGGAAACTGTTGCATAATGAACATTTTACAGATCAATTAACAGATTCCCAGCCAACTACAGGATCTAACAGTAACTACAGTACTTTGGCATGGATACGTCCTCTTACCCCCCCAATACCCTCATCAAGTTTCACTCCTCCTGAACAGTGGCAGAAAAGGCGAACTAATCACAGAAAAAGAGCTGCCCAGGACCTGTCATCTCTCAAGAAACAGGACTCTGTTTACTGTAGCAGGAGTCACGAGTCTCAAGCCGCACGCCATAAATCGTCCTCTTTAGTGTCTCTGCTTGACAAGCAGTCACTCCAGTCTCTGTATGCTGAGTCCTCCTTTTGTGTTCAACTCCCTTCTGAGCTGAATGGGGATCTGCCGCCACGGCCGAGGAGAGGGACTTGAACTGTCGTCCACTGCCGTTGAAATTATGGACAGACAGACAGTTGACCCATGCTTCTGGGATTTTCAGTGTCTCGCTCCTAGCCCAGAAATCTTTGTATGAATAGTCCAAGATTGTCTGCTGTCATGTTCTGGTACCGGGTTTTGTTATCCATGTCAATGTTTACTAACTACTTTCTCATGCAGGAGTAGTGTCTTGTTTGATAATACAGCTATTGCTAGATCGATCTGAGGGCAAGTGGTTTTGGGACAGAGTTTTTATTTTAAAAGGTTTGTTTACATTCTACTCTCCGTCAAGTAACTTAAATAGTTTGGTATGGAAGCGGAGGAGATTGATAAGATGGGATGATAGTTAAATTGACCTTACAGTGACAAATGTACCCCGATAGGTAGAGATAAAATGCAGAAATTACTAGTTGCTCAACAGAGAGGTTGTTACCATCCTATAACAAAATGCTGTTACCTAGCACCACCAAAACCTGTGATCAAATTGCTATGTTGTCCCGGCACCGTATGCCAGCGTGCTACTACCCCTGCCTTGTAGGCCTAACCAAGGTTGAGGGGCCTGGGTTCCTATTTTTGACGTACTAAGGGTTCTTTCCCAAGAATAACAGTAACTAGCACAGTGCCTGCATCCAGAGTAAAAAATTATAAGTGGGTCTGATTTTTAGCAGTACAACTCCCTGGGATGCTGTACCTACCCACTTTCCCATATAGTCACCCCACACATGGATTACCATAAACCAGATTTTCAGCACTTTAAATTATTGACTTAAGCATAATCCTTTCACTGTTCAGGAGGGGCCGAACTTGATGAAGGTACTGGGGAGTAAGGGGACATATCCATGCCAAAGTACTGTAGTTATTGTTCGATCCTGTAGGTGGCTGGGATTACTGCCTTATCCCCTTCTCTCTGGTCCCCCCAGTCCCCTTGCAGGGTTCCTCGCATCCTGAAGGGATCTCTAGGGACACGACTCTTTCCCCTCCCCCACTTCGCCCCTCCCTCTCCTTCCCCCTTTTCTTTCATGTAAGCACTTGTTTACTTATCAACCCAGCACTTATTATTGTCCACTCTTTCTACCTATTATGCCCAACACTGTAACACCTGCTGTATGTAACTGTATGTTAATGTTGATCTTGTAATTTGAATGTTTAATGTCTCATTCCTATGATACTCCTTCCCCCCAGGTCACACTGGGAGCCGAGCGACTTGTCGCTCGGTGTGCCTTCCTGGTGAAATATTTCAATAAATAAATAAATAATGTCCTTACAGGGGGAACAAATAATATGCTCATGAGTCAAAGTTTGTAAAAATGGTTAACCAACAATTTGTTTAAAAAGGGGGGAGGGTTAGCCGGCCCGGTGGCACTGAGGGTTGAGGTGCTGGGTGCCACACCTCATACCATGCTGGCAACCCATGTTTGGGAATGAGCACAGGATGCCGGGGGTCGGCAGGGGAGGAGTAGGGTTGAGCATCTATGGACAGCTCTCCTTCTTCAGGGAGGGGGGCGACCAGCGGTCGTTGCACCCCTGGCCCATAGCGGTGGTTGGGGGCTAGCACACCGAAGTTGTAGATACGTGGATCAGGAGTGGGGCAGACGCTTGATGGGGTGCATATCGGTGCATGTGCTGCGCCATCGTTAGCATCAGTGTATACTCTGTTCCTGAAGGGGGAAGAAAAACAGAGAAATCGCTCACGGTGGATAAAGGTGGAGTTTGCAGGTCCTTCCTCCAACTAGCCATGGTGCCAGCACACTGGGTCCGTTCTCGGTGGGCCCCCCCCCCCCACCACCAACCCCACCGGGGGAGGAAAGCCCTGAGATATAGCTGGCACTGGCTGGTGGACATTGGGGTGACGGGGCTGGGACTTCCCCAGAGTGTGATGGCCATGGAGCAGGAGCATAAATACCAAAAAATATATATATAAAATAAAATGGACAGGGTTAGGAAAGGGAAATTGGAAGCAGAGGTTAAACAGCAATTGCATCTGTGGCATTGCATCAGAAACAATCATTTCACTTTCAGTTTGAAACATCTATCAATGCTGGCCACCCACCAACCTTGGGCTGGATTTTTGTTGACCTTTCTAGATAGCTAGCTGCTTTAACCATATGAATGGACAGACCTCCAAACTGGTACCAGTCCCCAGTCCAGATAAATACCCGGCACTCCTACCTCTGGGTACCCAGTATTAAAGATAGCAGGCCTGTTATGGGTTCAGTTGGTTGGCCGGCGTTGACACACTTGAATCACATTAAATTTAACCTGGACCTTTCCTTTGATTACCTTAGCTGCTTGTGAAATTCAGTATTGTAAATAAGCGGGTAAACTTCACATTTTACAAACTTTAGAATTTTACTGTGACACTTAGCATAAACTTGACAACAACTATTTACAGTTTCCTTGGCGCAGAGCAATTTCTGCTTTACTCATGGTTTTTCGCAGTCCGACTCTTGCACATACAACCAAAGGTTTGAATACTGTAGAACTGAGGTAGACACAATCAATGGAGCTTGACTCTTGCTGAGGCTGGCAGCAAGGCCTTGTAACATGCTTCCTTTCCTGCAGCAGGCTCTTGCAGCTCTAGCATGCTAGCAACTTCTCTCAGGTCCTCTAGCAGTTGAAACTGGTTAGGCTGAAGTCGCAGTCTGGGACACAGACCAGCACTGGGACCTTTGCAGTCGCGCCTCAGATTCCCACATCTAGGCATGACCCCTCGGGGAGGCGCAGTGGTAGTGCCTAGCTGGTGACACTACCAGGCTGATTCCCAACACTGACCTTGATGGAAGACTCTTCCTCTTTCTGGAAATTCAGACACATCTGGACTGGCATCTTCAACCACACTGCCAGCATGGCAGCCGTGGTCCTCTTATATCCGGATCACCATCTCTGGATTTGCACTGGAAACACAATCCTAGTGAGACTCTGGCACATACGATGGGCTTCATTGAAGGCCATTAAACTTGTACTGACGGCAAACACCTTCTACTCCGACAGTCCCATGATACTGGACATCACTTTCCTCATCATGCAGGTGCTCACCAACAGAAGAGGACCTCTCTTCTCACTTTTGACGATAAACACTGGATATCAAGGCAAGTCTCCTGACCAAACTAGATGCTTCTCCCACAGTAGCAAATTCACTTTATGCTTTAGCTTCCGTACATCAAAACAGTGGCAAACACTTCCTCTTGGCAGGCATGGCTCCGCAGCCCAAAGCAGGATATCAAGCTTCTCGGTGAGCTCCTTTCCTCAGGAAGACTCCCATACCACTTTCCATAAACCAGGACCATCCACTGTCATTCCTTCAGACAACTGTCCATCCCCCTCTGTGACGCTGAGTCATTACAGGGTGACAAGACAGAACTGAGCACCTCCTGGAACTAGAGGCTACTTGGCCCCAAGTAGGTCTCCAATCTTACTTGAAATTTGAAAAAAGGGTTTCTCACTCAGAAACGTCCTAGGCAGCGCTCTTACCGCTGAGGTGTTGCTTCTTCCAAGCTCTCTCACAGCTGACATCACAGGTCATTACATCTCTCTCACAACTGACGTTGCAGATCTTTACAGCTGTCTCACAGCTGAAGTCACAAGTCTTAGACAGATTTCTCCAAATGTGGAAAGGCAACACACATGCCCCGGGGGACAGGTAGCTGGCAATCCCGAGGCAGGCCACTCTTAAGCCTTGTAGCCACATTTCTTTAGCAAGGGGCCAGAGCCCTCCCTCCCTGTGGAAAGGCTCCCACTGAAGTGGACCCTGAATCAAAAGTCGCCTGTGTTTTGGGAGCTCTAGGCAGCTCCTGATTGGCTGAAACAATTCTCACTGAAAAATTAATATTCATCAGACTCCTTTAATGCCTGATTGGCTCTTTAAATGGGCGCCAAGAATTGTCCCAGTATTTTTCTCCATCAGTCCACTTCACAGTCCCAAAAGATTCCTTTGACAAATCCTGGCAATCTGATTGGCTGTGCAGGGGTCAAAGGCTGCAAAATGGCTGCTACACAAACAGTTTCATGGCAGTTTATTTAATTTCCAAACTCGTCAGTCCTGGTGCAGCCAGAGTAAATATTTTTATTAAACAATGACCCCACAGTCTTAGATCAGTCCCTGTGCCCTATTACACCACTGCATAAATATAAACATACAGTTTGCCCCCAGCCTGTCGCTGCTGCCGAAATACATTGTCCCCCAGGCAGCAGGCAGGATTGCTCATTAATATTCATATGCCTCATTAATATTCATGAGGCTACTCGGTTGCTATTGGCGCTCTTAAACAAAACCCTTTTCTGCCTCCTTTTGTGCCTCCTTCAGGTCTCCGGCCCCCGGCTAACTGAATTTGGGGACTAGGAGCACCAGAGAGGCATTCACTTTACCGCAGTGGCAGTAAGAAAATGAACATGCGCTACTGCACATGTGCAGATTGCCAGCTCGCACATTTGTGCAGCTGGAGCGCAGTGGCTCCTCACCTTTGCTTCTCCAGCCCCAATTCGAATAGAAACACACTGTGAGCTGGACGAAGACTCCAGAAGCAACTCTGGCCAGGTGGTGGTGGTGCACAAAACATGGGACCGGGGGGAAATGGGGCAATGGAGGACAAATAAGGTAAGCCTCCACAGGGTTACAGTTACAGCCATTACTGGCCCAGGACTTGTCATTGTGTACTACCCAGGCAATGTTCCCAGAAATGGCCGCAGCAGGGCACAACCCAAACCAGTTCTGTAACACTGTTTGTCTACAAATCAAGTACCTCAGCTGTAGGTGAGATGGCTTGTTATCCCCCACCCCCGCTTGTTGATTAACAGTGAGGCAGTTCTTTGTACAAACATGTAGTTTGCACTCTTTCTTCCCGCCAGCAAAACAATACCTAGCAGAAATGTGATAAAGGGGTGTACATACTGGTGCTCCATCAGGGAATGGGTTGATGCATGCTGCACCACACAGCAGATACTTCATAATCCTTCCCCCTGTATTGCACAAATGGAGCACACTTAGTACCCTTTTACCTCCTCGGCTGTCCATGATCTATTTGTTCAGCCTGTGTGTTTTGTTCTGCTACAGTCTTTGTGGTCTTACTTTCAGATCCCTTGCCCTCTTTTTCTGGATTTTGCCTTTTGTTGTGTTTCCCCCTTGTTACTTTTCCTTCACTGCAACTATTGTGTTTGATGCAGATCCTTCACGAAGACCCTAACCGTTCTTGGAAAGTATGGAGGGAAGCAGTTGAGGGGAATCTAGGTCACAGACAGCAGGAATCACGCTTGCTCATAGTCCCTAGAACATTATGTCATGACTGTTTTGGTTCCGCCTTGGTAGGGCAGTGGATGTCTAAGATGAAGTACCCTCTGCCTAGTGGAGAACCACTAAATGGACTGGTCTTTTGCAGTGTTGGCTTGCAGGAGCAGACATATTCTGTGAATTTCATAAATGGTTCTGTGCTTGTCTGTGGTTATGCTTCACACTGGCTGTGTATACTGTGGAGTGTCTCAGTGGCCTACAAGGTGAAGACTGCAGGTGCATAGATGTCGCACTTAAGGTTGAAGAAAATTAATGGGTTCAGATGTTACAAGAGGGGGCACTATCCACACATAATTGCAATGGGTGTGTATGCTCTGTCTCCCTTACTATCTTCCTTTTTACAGCCCTTGTGTTGTTTTTCTTTTTTTTTTAATTTCCATCTGCCTATTACTTCCAAGCTGGACGTGGTACAGTATATTTGTATTGTGTTCATGTATATAGATCTCATTTATTTGAGAGGGACACAGTAGATTTTAGGTTGCACTTATGTAAGGGGGCTAAATATTTAATGGCTTGCAGGAAGTTGCTGTAATTCCTGTAACTGCTTAGTTATTCTGTTGGTTTCCCTGATCCTTTCTCCCACCCCCCATGGGGGTCTTGGGGGAAGGGGTCCTGAGGGATATCACGGTCACTAAAATGCCTCCGGTCTAGGTCTTGCGAGGCTTTGACTTTAACATGTCTCCTTATGCTCCTAGGTGTAATGGAAATTGATAAAACTGGTTCCAAAGGAGGGTCATATATAGCCCCTCCCCCCAGAGGGAGAACCCAGGTTCTGCTTTCTATTTGCTATTTCAAATCCAATGTAATATAACTTAAGTATAAGTTTATTTTATAGGTTCCACAGAACTGCAAGGGGAGAAAATGTAAGAAGGCTTTTCGGCCCCGTCCCAGTACGGATGTATAGTATTGGATGCATCAAAGCCTCGGTTAGTAGACTTACACTGTATCTCCCCCAGAGTGTGGGGTCACAGCCTCATGGGTGACTAGCAGTATGAGTTACCCACTAGCAGGGAGCCCGAGGGGAGCTACCGTACTAGTACTCTGAACCTCGGTGAGTCTTGGAGCCAGTAATTAGTATTTGGGGTAGTGGAACATTTTTCTTCCTACCCTGTGCAGTATTTGCTGGTCTCCCCTTTAATGGTTTGTGTACATATACTAACTCATCATATTTCTCTGATTTTCTTACAGTTAATAGGACAGCAATCATTTTATAAGATTAAATGGATTTTTTTTGCAATTTTTAGAGTTGTAGTGTTGCTAATAATTAGTTTTAGATTTAGAGTTGATTTTTCATTTGGACAATGTTACCTGTTCTGTAGTATCTTTGTATGGAGCTTGAGTTGCACGCCACTCGCACCATGTTGGCCTGCTTTATCAGCCCAAGTAGTGCCTTTGGTGCAGTATTGCCACTCTTGCTTATTGAAGTGTTTAAAAGGTTACAGAGATTTAACACATTGGAGTATGTTAAATATATCCAGCTGTGCCCCTGCCTTATGATTGGGAGAAAGATTGGCTTGTTTGTGGTGCTACCCTGGGATGGTGTCTATGTCCATGCTTATGCTTCCGTAACTAAAAATGGCCACTGAGTTGAAACCCTTCCAGTTTATTTCCTGGCATGTTAAAGGCCTCAACTCTCCTATTACAAGGAAACAGGTCTTGTTACATTTGAAGAAAGAAAAATGTTATGTGGCACTTATACAAGAGACCATTTATTACCTGCTGAAACTAATAAGTTAACAAGGGACTGGGTGGGTCAAGTAGTGGGAGATTTCTACTCAACGAAGGCTAAAGGGGTAGCCATATTCATACACAAAAATCTTAAGACCCCGATACAGGCAATGGCATGTTCTAAACAAGATAGATAGGTAGCATGACATGTATTGATTAATGGCAAAAGTGGTAGTAATAGCCTGTGTATATGGACCAAATGCTGACACTGCTGAACTCTTCCTGGAGGTTCCACAGCAAAACTTGGCCCTGTTACAGCACACCGACCTCTTAATAGTGGGAGGAGACTTCAGTGAGGTCTGGGACCCCTTTTTTGGATAAGCTCAGAGGCTCCACGGTAGTCTCAACCAAAGCCAGGGTGGTGCTCAGGAACCTAGCAGCTGAAGTTTGACCTCAGAGACCCTTGGAGAGAGCTTTACGCCACAGGCCAAGATTTTACCTTTCAGTCTGCTCCACACAGTAGTGCAAGCAGTACTGATTTCTCTCTAGTACAACAGAGGGGTCTACAAGATGTTTATAGAGTCAATATGGGTCCCATTATTATCTCTGATCATGCTTGTGTTTATATTACCATTGCTAAGGACTTAAATCTGCTTCTGGACCCCTGGCTAATGATGATGCTAGAGTTCAAACCCTGGTTAACAAAAGAAATCGAGTCCTATTTGCAGTTATACAATGGCATGAAAGAATCCTGGACACTGATTGGTCAGTGTTGGACTGGACCCGTGATGTTATCCCAGTACAACATCACGGATCTAGTCCCAACACAAATGTGACCAAATGACAAAAAAATAAATCACTGCCGGCTGCTCATTTGATGCCACCACCCAGACCCTTTCAAACACCAGCACACACCAGAACGATTTTACCCTACCGTGAGCACTATAACAATTCTGCTCTGCCTTCAGCAACTCACACCATCAGATCAGTTTACAACCTCCTGCACATATCCAAACCACAAGTTTTCACAAAAACAACAGCTTCACATTACAACGCCTTTTACCGCAGCACGTGATCAGCTGGCAGTTTCCCTCAAAAGACGCATACAGTAACGGTTTGTCTGAAAGCCCTTTGTGAACAGAAACTGTTCTTTTTTTTTTTACAACTCCTTTCCTAGCATCCAAAAGGTAAAACGAACCTCTCCTTTTCGTTTTGTGGCAACCTCCTTGCATCCTCCAATCTCGCCAAGTAAGCTGTCACATCTTTCGCACAGCTGACAGAGACTGCGAGCGGGATATTGAGTGTGGGGGATGTGAAAGAGACCAACTGTCCTGATACACAGGACGATAAAAACACAAAACTCAGATAACAGGACACGAGCAGTAAATACCAGACACTACATCTGGAGAATTACCCACAAGAACCGCCAGGCAAACAAACGGGGGTCAGGCCACAGAGAGTAACCTCACAGTTGCACAGAAATACAGACTGCCACCTACTGACCGAGTGGCCACTATTTTTTTTTATTAGTATACCTACACACAGAAAAATAATTAAAAAAGAAGCACAAAATGTATTTTAAAACTTATTTAGTCTTTTTTCCTTCATCGAGCCATTGTATAATAGCAGTAATGCACTCCAGGGTGTGTGTTGTGCTGGGATAACGTCACTTCCGGGGTGACATTATCCCAGCACAACACACACCCTATCGTGCATTATTGCTTAAATCAGTGATACCTCTGAAATCTCCAAAGCCATGGTATGGGATGTGCTAAAAGCATACTTGCAGGGCATGATCACAGGCTTTACATCACATAAGAAAAGGCAGAGAGTAGGACAGTTGCAAAAGTTTGAAAAGGACCTTAAAAATAAAGAAGAGAATTACAATAGGCTGAAAGAATATGTCCTTCAACTTGATTGGGAAATCTTCCAACTTAAATATCAAATAAATAGTATTTCATCTGCTTTAGCAGCTTGAGCGATAAAGTGGACAGCATATAAATACTGGGAGTCTGGGGGAGAAGGTAGGGATGTTGCTGGTTTATGATATTAAGAGACAGCAATCTGCCAAACATTGGAGCAATCCGACTGCCCACAGGAGCAATCACCACAGAGCCTGCACAGATTAACAAGGCCTTTGAATCCTTTTTTGAGGTCTTTACTCAACCAAGAGAGACTGTACTACCCCAGACCTGGCTATATTCCTTAAAGACACCTTTATCCACGTTATTTGCAGAGCAACACAATCTGTTAGATGGCTCAGTCATGCTTCCCAAGATTGCAGCAACAGTGAAAGCCTCCACAAAGGGCAAATCTCCTGGAATAGATGGCCTCCCTGTGGATTTTTATCAGTCCTTTCTCCCAGAAGTAGGGAAAATTCTTAGAGACCCTGCAAGAAGCTTGCCAAAAGGGTAGGCTGCCACCCTCCATGTAAGAGGCATTAGTTATCTTACTACCCAAACCAGGCGAGGACCCCCACCAGTTCTCGAGTTACCATCCCGTTTCCCTTGTAAATGCAGATGCCACAGTCCTAGCATTGAGGCTACAAACTGTAATTCTCCACATTATTGCTTCATCGCAAACTGAGTTTATAAGGGGAAGACTCGCCATGGACAATTTGAGGGTAGTAATGAATGTTATTTGGAAGGCGTTGCCCTCCGTTTTGGTCAGCTTGGACATAGAAAAGGCCTTCACTCAGTGGAATGGCCCTACCTGCACCAAGCAATGGAAGCTTTTGGAGTGGGCTTTCAATATTTGCAGTGGGTGAAGCTACTCTGTACGGACCCCACTGCATCATTTCTGACAGGAGGTATAACATCCCCGCCAATTCACTTGCATAGAGAGACTAGGCAAGGGTGCCCACTATCACTTTTATTACTTCTGATTGCCCTGGAACATTTGGTGTGTAAAATCAGGACAGCTCCAGACATTCTAGGAATTTATTGTGCCTGTGAGCGGCTGGTCACTCGAGCCTATGCTGATGACCTAATTGTGGCCCTACAAAACCAGGCAATAACTTTGCCTGGCCTCTTATCACTAGTTAATTTTTCAGTAATCTCTGGTTTGAGGGTGAACTGAGACAAGCCAGAGGTTCTACCTCTCAATGCGGAAGTACGACAGTCTACTATTGAACAGTTAGGACTTAGATGGAATCCTACACATTTGACATATTTGGGGATAAAACTGTCAGCAGATTTAACTAAAATAGTAGATCTTAACCTGCGGCCCCTATATCTTTCTTTAGCTGGGGAGTTTAGTAGATGGAAGAAATTAAAGTTATCTTTTGGGGGGGAGTTGCGGCCTACAAAATGATAGCCTTCCCTAAAATATTGTTCTTCCCTATTACTCTGCCTGTTCCCGTACCTAAAGTTCAGTTCCAAAACTTAGAAAACTTATGTGTGTCATTTCTATGAGAAGGAGCCCAGCTGAGGCTTAGTAAGCACAAATTGAGAGCCCCTGGGTGTAAAGGTCCATGGGCAGTGCCCTGGTTATGGGCTTACCATCAGGCAGCATGTATGCAACAGAGCATACACTAGTTAGATCCCCCAACAAGCCAAACTCCAATATGGATTTCATTGGAATTTGGCCTGGAAGGTGCCACCCCCTTGGAACTTAGTTAAGAAAATGACCAGACCAATGTCCCCTGAATCCCTGATATGTAAATTCACTATATTATCATGGAAGGCACACTTAGGACAATGTGGTAATGATATGAGTGCCCTTGGGCATTGGGAACCATTATGGCATAATAGCCAAGTGATGAGAGGTGGCAATCCTTTTTGCTGGTCGCAGTGGATAGATTCCAGATTATGGAGGGTGGACCACTTGAGGTGTTCCAGATCCTCTCCCTTGGCTTCTTTCCAACAGCTTACTCAGTGTTGGAACCTTCCTAAGGAGGATTTTTGGTGCTGTCTGCAAATTAGACAGGTGCTAAGGGGAAATGGACCTTCTCTGAGCTGCATGACGGATGCGCCCTTGAGCAAACAGCTGGATAAGTGGATGAAAAATCCTCCTAGACTCAGAGGTCTCTTTTGTTTCTGCATATCCCATCCCTAGATAGCCAAATAAAAGCATGCGAGCTAGACTTACAGGCGCAAATCTCAGAGAAGCAGTGGATCGGGAATCTTTAGAAAGGCACATACACAATTCAGGGATATTAGATATCAACTTTTTCAAAAGAAGATTGTTTATAGATGGCACAGGACTCCAGCGGTGTTGAAATGGATGGGGCTTCTACCTGCAGAGGAGGTGTCATGAAGGAAGAGGCTTGTTAGCACATATTTTGTGGGACAAATTCTGGCCTTCTGTGCTAAGGAGGTGGCATACCCCTTACCACGGGATCCTGTGTTCTGGCTGTTGGTGCAGTAGTATCAGGCTATTCTCCTAGCTGCTCCTCAAATTCAGTGGCTGCAGACTATTGCTTTGGAGGTAAAAAGGCACATCCTCCTTAGATCGCGTACAAGCACTTCACCAATGTTTGCTGACTGGATTAAGGCCGTAAATAAGTCAGCAGACTATGATAGGCTTCGCATATAGCAGTCTTATTCTACTTAATGGTAATGGATGTGCTATGCACCCTGTAACCCCGGTGCAGAGCACACCTGCATGCACCCACTGTGGCATTCCTCAAGTAGTTACACCCCCTGCACCAGATCCCTGGTCGAGGCAGCGCTTCTGAGAGTGGGCAGGCCGGGTTCTCTGCGGGGGGCCTTCCAGCACCCTGCACCATTCACAAATGTGCGGAGTGCCGTACGCAGGTGCTGGCAACTACATGTCTAGAGGGCAGCTGTACCGGCTATGCGCCCTCCTCCAGTTGCCATTGCCCAACCCACTGGTGCAGGCAGGGGGTCACCGGACACCCACAGGATGGTGCCCCTGTCTTTGGGGGACGAGTGATTGGGCTGGGGGCAGGCGGCCAGCACATGCCTCCCCCGGAAGCTGTAATGGCGCTGTACGTGCCCCCACCAAGATGGCGCCAGACCGGCGCAAGGGATCCAATGCTGACCCGGGTAGGGCAACTGATTGGCTGCTGACCCGGTCCGTAATCCCGCTCATGCGTACCTTCGAGCTGGGGGAGCGGGGACCGCTATTTCATGAATGCGGCCCCTGCGCGGATTTTCCGTGGGTGTGGAGCTGCATGCGCCTTTGCGCACCTGCTCCTTGCTTCTTCATGAATAGGCCCCACTGGTACTGATAACTTGTCTCGGTTTGATGCTGTCTGGGGCCCTATGATGAGAGTTTCTAAAGAAGAACATTAATTCTTAATCATTTGTGCCTAGCTTCTTGAATGTCCTCAAAGGGAGACAGTAATTATACCATAGGGACTTGAGGGCATTATTTTACTGTTTGATATGGTACTTACTTTAGGATTCAGATTAGTCAGGTAGGTTTTAGTAACTGTTATAACCTGTTCTAGTAACTGCTTTATGTTTTCTCTTATTAGTGTATGTAACCTTTATGACACTGCAATGTTTGTTTTTACTATTTCTGTAATGAATTTGTTAATCTTTATATGTTATAGATGTGATATATGTGTATGCGTTCTTTCTTACTCAAATAAATAAAATATGTTTAAAAAAAAAGAAGGGAAAGGGTTCAAAGAAGAGCCATAAAAATGAATAAACACCTTAAAACTCTGCCATATGACGAGAGGTTACACAGTCTAAACCTTTGCTCACTAGAATACAGAGGACTAAGGGGAGACTTGCGTCTAGTATACAGAGCATTCAAGGATAAAGACCTGTGGGAATGTGCAGGTTTAGAAAAGAAACTAAACAAAAGAGACACCAGAACACATAAACATCAATTAAAGGGAGAGTTGTACAAAACAGCTAAAAGAGGAGGGTGGATAAACCAGCGGGTGGTGACTGGAACGCACTCTCAGAAACAGGGGTGAATAGTACAGGCATGGAGGGTTTTTAAGAAAACACTTGATACATACCCCTCCCCCCACACACTCACTCACTCTCCTCTCTCTCTCTCTCTCTCTATGTATATATATATATATATGTACAGTATGTATACTAGAATATCCGACAAATAAGTGGTGAGTCTCGATGTCTAATACTGTATGACTCATAACCAATCTATGAACTAGAGCCAGTACGCACCTTATCTGGAACCCTGCATTCCTGTGTGATCTCCAACTGTCATTGTAACATTTGCTAGCATAGTAGTTGATGCTTCCATTTCATTGCATGTCTCTCCATTGTTTACAGTAGTGCAAAAGTTCACGCAGATCCATTACATCCATATGTAGATTGGGATGTTCCACTGAGGCCTCTGTTGAAATTTTCAGCAACCATGTCTTTCCCATTAGTTGCAGAAAAGTGCCTTAGTTTGATTTTTCCGTAACAGTTTAAACATATTGACCTACATACAGAACTGCTGATAGCGTCAGAGCAAAAGAGAAGCCACAAGATAGAAATGTCAGTTCAGTTGTTCAGGAGCAAAGTCCTACTGTGAGACGTTTTTGACTTTTTTCCTCTCCTTCAGTTTGCGGCTGCTGGAATGTTGAGTGTGTGTGTGTGTGTGTGTCTGTCTGTATGTTTCTCTCCTGCTGGGGCTGTACTTTTTTCAGATTTTGTTGTCGATATTTTGTTTCCAAAGGCCCTAAAACTGGTGTAGTGTGATGGAGCTGTTGACTATGGGAGGAATTTGAATCAGGGTCTCCAAGGGGTACGATGATCTCCCCTCTTTGTGTAATCTTTTGGGATTTGTTCCTGTATTTTGTTACATAGAAACATAGAAGTTGTCGGCAGATAAGGGCCTCTTGGCCCACCTAGTCTGCCCTATATTCCCTACCTATGGTGCCACCGTGGACCCTGTTTGATCTCCGGTCTTCTCCACCCCCTTGCCTTACTTCTAAGGTCCCCTTGTGTCTATCCCATGCATGCTTGAATCCTGGTACCCTTTTAGCACCCACCATGTCTACTGGGAGTTCCAGGCATCCCCCACTTTCTCTGTGAAGAAGTATTTGCTCACATCTCCTCTGAGCCCCCCCCCCCCAGCTTCATAGTGTAACCCCTTGTCCCAGAGCATCTTTTTCTATGGAAAGTGGTGCTGCGTTCCTGTACCTTGTTAGTATTTTTAAAACTTTATTTTCATTGCTGTCTTGATCTGCCTATGCCAAACGATCTGACCTTACAGTCCCATTTAAAAATTGTTTCCTGTTAATAATCAGACTTGTTCTGTAGTAGATTTACGTGTTTCCTGTCAGTCATTTCAGGTTCATACTTTGCCACTTTACTCCAGCATATCTAATCAAAGATCTTCTTCAAGGATACATCTTTCATCAGGCTACACCTATGGAACTATACCTGCATCAGTGCTAAGACCACACAGAAACGTTTTCAGGCCAGGGGCCATCCACGAAGATGCCATGCATCAGCATCTACATAAACGTGGGTAGCCCCATCTCTCCTCAGTTCTTTTCCTGCCATCGATCATACTCGGAGCTATATACGGAAACCTCGACTGTTAGCCATCATCATTTATTTTTTTCTAAATAGTAAATAATCACTGTTTTAGCGATTTTTGGATCTTCTGTGTACTGCCAAAAGAACCAGACAAATTATTCTGATATTGTGAGTGTGGTGAGAAGATTTACAAGGATGACAAACGCTTGGTGTGTGTCTGCTGTTTGGGCCTCTCTCTCAGAGCGTTCAAATGTGTGAGATGTGTAGGGGGCCTCAACTCCGCTACCAGGTAATGCTGAAAAGGAGCACTGGAAAAGTTCTTACCAAAGAAAACTTTGGCAGCGATGGAAAAACAAATGCAGGAAAAATCTGCATTGCCTGCCCCATTGACTAAATCCTAGTCATCGAAATCTAAAGAAAAATTGTCAGGAAGCCATAAGCATAAACACCGGGACAAGGACAAGGCCTCCCCTATGCACTCTAGGTCGCCGCTGCAGCCAGCAGGTAAATCTTTCTTTTTTTTTTTTTTCTTTCTATTATTTTTTTGTGCTCTTGGGGAGCCTGGCAGGTGGCTCCGGTCCGGGAGGGACTCTGTCTCCGGCTCTCCATTCCCCACCCAACTTCCCTGCAATCCCCACAGGTCCCCCATGACAGGGCCAAGGCGAAGGGGTTTCGGCTTTCCTCTACCCCCGGAGCGAAATCCAGATATCCGGGGAGCCGGGACAGGCATAGGAGAGCCATCACAGAGCCTGCCAGCTCCTTTTTCCTCTGTTTTTCCCCGCCCCTCTTCCTGCTGACAGCATATGTCTGCAACTTGCCTCCTGACTCGCATCTCCTTCTGCCACTACCAGAGGGAGATTGACGAACGGGGTGGAAATCCTTCCATCCCCAAGAGAGAAGAGCAGTCCTCTGGATGCTCAATCCTCTCTCTCCCCTCCCGACCCCTGGTGGCCCGGGCTCGCTCCTGGACCCGGGTCGCTGGCGTGGTGTCCAGCGCCTCAACCCTTAGCGCTACTGGGTCAGCTGCAAGTAGCTCTTTCACCTTGTCATCTTCTGCTGTGGTGATGGTGACCAAATCCCTCTGACCATTGACCAGACACCAAGGCTGGGGCTTGGCTTTAGGCACTACCAGGCCTATTACAGCTGGTACATCGCTGTCAGTCTGCACCCTCCATTGACACTCACAGTCATGACCCCTAACATGGGTGTCGTTGACACATAAACAGTGCTGGTATCATGCTCAGAATTTATACGCTGACTACTGCCAGGCTTGCCTGACCAGCCTGTGCTCATGTCAATAGGACTTTCCACCTCCCAGAACCAGTGGACACAGCCACCCAGCACTATACAAAAGGGACCTCCTCAGCCACCACCACTGTTGCAGGCATGGTCTTCTATCCCCATCATTGAAGAGGACAATGATGACATGGAACGTAACCCAGACCACTTAATGGATGAAGATTATGAGGAGGGTTATCCTGATGACCAGTGTTTACCTAGTACTAGCGGCACTTTAGCCTCCTGCAGTGAGGAATCTGTGGTGAATACCCCAAGGTCACCACCAGAGGATCCCTCTCTTCAGACAATTATGCAGAAAATGCAGACTGCCTTGAACTTCACTCTGAAGAGGAAGACTCCACAGAGAAAAATTTATTGGACTTCATGGAGGTGCCAGAAACACCATTCATTGCCATTCCTCCACAATACCCAGCTCTGGACGATGCCACTTATGCAGCTTGGTATAGACCCAGTGCTGTGCCAGCTGTACCTAGAGTGGCTGACAAGCTATACCCAGTGTGACACTTAGACAGCTGGTTCTGATCACTGTATCATTTTTTGTAATGCAAAAATGGGTTATGGACTGTCTTTCTTGAGAAATGCTGAAACAGCATGTGAGTATCACACACACACACACACAGGTTTTAGATGCAAGGTGTTACCTGGAAGGCCCAATGCTAATTACAGACTTTAACTAAGTTAATTATAGCTGTAGTTACTAAGAGGGAAAATCATAAACTTTGATAACGCTTAGAGGAGGAAGAGCAGGTTGTGATGTTTTAGTGCGAAGTCATAAAAGATGCTTTCATGTCCTGGAAGGGGGAAGCTTATCATAAGATCAGAGAGAGTCATTTGAAGAACATGAGTTATGCTGAGGTTGCAGAATTTAATACTTGGAAAAGACATCCTGTTTTTATATAGATATATTTTTTTATATATTCTGACAGGGAGGAGCTAGGTGACCTCATGCAAAATAGGTGGGGAAAACCAGCTTTTAAACATTATTCTGTTTTCCTGCAAAGACATTTCTATCTAGACTCTGACAAAGAAACATCTGTGAGCACTTTAAGCAGGTATTTAGAGAGAGAGAGAGAGAGAGAGAGAGAGAAATCTAAGTACTGTAGTAGGAATTGCACAGTTAAAACCCTGTTTTGTTTAAGAGATTTGTATGTCTTTTGATATAATAGTTCTGTATTTTATGTGTTACATATTTTTTATCTATTGTAGAAAAACTCTATTTTTAGAGCTTACTCGGTCTATCTTTGATTTATTTCTTTTACAAGTAGAGTATATATGGTTAAAGCAGACACTGTACATAAGCTTGAATGGTGATACCAAACTGGAAATGGTAAGCGTTTGAAATCTGAGATCTTTTATTACAGTTTTTGAGGGTTAATTTCTGTATACCTGGTTAGGTGCTCATAGGCAAATATATCTGGCCCCCCGAAGACAGAATTATTTGAGCCTGTACATTGGGTATGCTAACAAGAGGTTCACAGTTTGAATCCCTCCAAGACTTGAGACCAAAGGTTGATTTGAATCCACAAAAACAGACAAGAGGGTTACCTTGTTCTGTTAACTGTTCACAAGACTGCGCTCGGAGGTTGGCACTTTGGGAGTAGAGGGCTGACCTGCTGAGTGGGTTTGTGACAGATTGGTTGGTAGCGGTGCAGATAATTTTGGTATCACAAGCTTTTATTGTTCAGTGTGTCAGCTGAGACCGTAAGCTCACTTGCAAAGAAAGAAAAAGGCAGTGACTTATTTTTAAAAAGGAAACAGAACTATATCACTTGGCATACAGTCAAGTTCCTACCCGTTTTATTTTTTTTCCCTAAAGTGCAAGTCAGAGTAGCAGTAGTGAGGGAAGATGACTTCCGACTACAGCAGGCACACTGTAGACTCCTTAAAGTAGTTGTGCGGGGACAGAGGAGTCCCGTTTGCAGTGAAAGCCAGCAAGCAGAACCTCATAGATGCCCTGATGGTAGCAGATACCCAGAGCAGCGACTCACGGACTGTGACTGAAAAGGACCAAACCTTTAGTGTGGCAGGGCTAGCGGCCAGTGCAGTGTCCAGATCCGATGAGGAGGACAACAGGGCTACTGTCAGTAAAGGGCCACAGCAGCAGGGGAAGGTCACCACAATCCTGAATCTAGAAGTACTCAGGCTGCAAATTGAGTTGCGCAGGATGAAGCTGGAGTTCCAGGAGAAGAGAGAATGAGAGAGAGATGAGAGGCAGAGTGGGAACGGCAGGAGGCAGAACATGAGGAGCATGAGCACCAACGAGCTGCAGAAGAGAAGGCAGAGCGAGAATGCCATGAGGCAGAGTGAGAACAGAGGGAGGCGGACCGTGAGGAGCATGAGCACCAGCAAGTTGCAGAGGAAAAGAGAGAGGAGCGCCAGAGGAAACACAAACTGGAGAAGCTACGACTCCAACCAGCGACACCAGAGCAGGTAAGTTGCTTGGGTTTAACTGGGACTGCAGGACTGGGTTACAAATTGAATTCCAAATTAATAGCAGAGTTTAAAGAGGGTGAGGATATGTATGACTTTTTAAATTCTTTTGAAAAAGTTTGTATTCAGGCTAAAATTCTTAGAAAAGCCCTGGAGCTTCCAGCTATCCCCTCTACTTACCAAGGAAGCTCTGGATGCATTGGGTCAAATGGACAATGAGGACAGTAATGATTACAGCAAGCTAAAAGCTGCACTGTTAAAAAAGTTTGAATTAACTGCTGAATCATGCAGAGCTAAATTTTGTAAGCTCAGGAGAAGCCCTGATATGAGCTACGAGGAGCTAGCCACGGAACAACGTCAGTTTTTAAAACATTGGTAGGAAGGAATTGAGGCAAACTCGGTTGATAAAATTGAAAATGTGATTGTATTAGAACAGTTTTTCTGGGCATGCCCAGCAGAGCTGGAAACCTGGCTGGAGGCCCGAGATCCCAAAACAGTGCAAGAGGCTGCTGAACTCTCGGACCGCTATGCCAAGAACAGACCTGTTCTGAAAGCAAATGGGGCGGGTGTGGCAGCTCAGAAAGGGAAAAGCGCGCCTTCAGGGCAGTTAAAACCCTCACTGCCTCCACTGAAACCAGTTAGCCCCAGATTTCAGAGAAAAGATATCTCTGAAAAGAGAAGTGAATGTTGGTTATGTAAAGAAACTGGGCATGTTGCCAGACAGTGTCCCAGAAAGGTGAGCAATAATATTCAACGTGGTGCTAGAAAAGAAGTAGGTTGTTTGTGTGTCCCTAGAAGCATGCCAGTGAACATATGTACCCAGTCATGGTGAACGGTGTACGGACGCAGGGTTTAAGGGACACAGGGGCATCCCTGACCTTGGTAAAGGGGGATCTGGTAGAGCCTGGTCAGCTTATACCCAATAAATACATCACTGTACAGGACTTCACTGATGAGGTGAAAACATTGCCCCTCACTAGTGTTCTCCTAGACTGGGGGGGAGAACTGTGCAACAGGTGGCTGTAGCCAAAACCTTAGCAGTGGATGTGATCCTGGGCAACAATCTCAAACAGAGGATGGTATGTGCAGTTACCCATAACCAAGCGGCAAGGGAAAATTGTAGTTCCCTGAACCCCACAGAAGCCATTGTGGAAACCACTGAGAGGCTGGTCCCCAGCCTGTGTCTCCTGATATGGAGATTAATGAAGAGGGGGGAGAAATTCACCCAGTAGCAAGTAACCACACAGCTACAGAGGGTTGCTCCGAAGAGGGAGGGGTGACCCATTGTCAGACGGTTGGGATGGACAGTGATCCTGAGTGCCCTGCTGCTAGTGCTAGGGGCCCTAGTTTAGCGACTGAAGGGTACCTGTCCCATGCCTTGGGACTGTGTGAGGGATTTGCAGCTGCTTAGAGGAGTGACCCTAGTTTAGAGAAGCTGAGGGCTTGAGCCGACTCTGACGCAGCACAGGGAGGTGACGGCAGACATAAGGTTTATTGGGAAAATGGACATATATACTCAGGCAGTACAGACAGAGGGAGGGACGCTAGGCAGGCCGCTTGTCGTTCCCTAGGGGTATCATGAGCAGTTGCTCAAAATTGCACATGATATTCCCTTGTCTGGTCATCTGGGAATTGCGCGCACTACGCAACAGTTGGCCCAAAATTTCTACTGGCCTAACTTCACCCAGCAGGTGAAGGAGTATTGCAGGTCTTGTCACCGGTGCCAGGAGATAGGGAAGGCGGGTAAGAAAACCCAAGCCGTCCTGATTCCCTTGCCCATAGTGGAGGAGCCATTCCAGAGGGTGGGAATGGATATTGTGGGGCCTTTGATTAGCCCCAGCTCTTCAGGGAAAATATTCATCCTAACTGTGGTGGATTATGCCACCCGGTACCCAGAGGCAGTCACCCTATCCTCACTGAGGACGGACAAAGTGGCAAATGCCTTACTTGGGATTTTCTCCCGTGTTGGGTTTCCGCTGGAGTTAATCACTGATCGAGGGGGTTCCTTCATGTCGGACCTGATGAAATGTTTATGGGAGAAGTGTGGGGTGGTGCAGAGATGCACAACACCATATCACCCACAAGCCAATGGGCTCGTGGAAAGATTCAATGGTACCCTAAAGTCAATGCTCTGGGCATTTGCTGAACAGAATGGGAGGGACTAGGAGAAATACCTTCCCCACCTGATGTTTGCATAGAGGGAGGTGCCTCAAGAGTCAACAGGATTTTCCCCCTTTGAACTCTTATATGGATGCTGGGTACATGGGCCCCTAGACTTGATCCGGGAGGACTGGGGAGGCAAGCACGCCACCCAGGGAACTCCCATTGTGGATTACGTCCTTAGATTTAGGGAATAATAATAATAATATAATAATAATAATGGCTGAAGGAGTTTATGGGGACAGCCCAGAGCAACCTGGCAGCTGCCCAACAAAAACAGAAAGTGTGGTATGACCGCAGAGCCAGAGCTCGCTTGTACATGGTGGGTCAGGAAGTCATGGTCCTTATTCTGGTCCAGAAATACAAGCTGCAGGCTGAGTGGGCAGGGCCATACAAAGTGGTTAGGAAGGTAAATGACGTGAACTACATTGTGGAGTTATCTGACCGAAGACAGACCGAAAGGATATTCCATGTCAACATGATGAAGCCATATGCAAATAGGGCTGACATGATGTTTGCAGTGTGTAGTCATGGGGAGTGGATGGACGAAGGAGACCCCTTCTGGATTTGCTAGAAGAAAGTAAGCAGGAGTCCTCCGTGGAGGCAGTTAAATTGTCTCCCCAACTGGCCCCGGATCAGATCCAGAAAGTAAGGGAGGTTTTAGCAGATTTTGCACTGTTGTTTTGCACCAAGCCTGGACTAACCCCCTTAGCGACACACGATGTGGAGACAGGGACACAGACGTCTATACGGCGGACAGCATATCGGGTGTCAGAGGCTGTCCCAAAGGACATTAGGAGGGAAGTGGTGGAGATGCTGGATTTAGGGGTAATCCAGAGATCCCACAGCCCCTGGGCCTCACCCGTAGTCCTTGTATCTAAGCCAGATGGCTCTACTCATTTCTGTGTGGACTATCATGGACTGAATGCAGTCACGAAGTCAGACGCCCACCCAATGCCCCAGATGGACGAACTCCTGGACAAGTTGGGGGGTGACCTACATTATGACGATTGGCCTGACAAAGGGGTATTGTCAGGTAGATTTGACAGACAGAGCTGGGGAGAGGTCAGCCTTCATCACTCCGATGGGCTTCTTTGAGTTTAAAGTAATACCTTTCGGAATGAAGAACCCCCGGCCACTTTCCAAAGGTTGGTGAACCAGGTGTTAAATGATGCTGAGGAGTACACCGTGGTGTACCTGGATGACACTGCCATCTTTCGTACCAGCTGGGAGGAACACCTGTCCCACCTTAGGGAAGTGCTGGGCAGGATACAGAGGGCCGGGCTCACTGTCAAAGGCGAGAAGTGTCAGGTGGCCATGGGGAAGTGGCATACCTTGGGCATGTGGTTGGCCAGGGACAGCTCCGTCCTAACTAAATAAAGATAGAGGTAATCCAGTCATGGCCCAGACCAGAAACATAGAAGCAGGTCAGGAGTTTTCTAGGGACAGCAGGCTACTACAGAAAATTTGTACCCAATTACAGTGCCCTGGCTGCTCACCTGTCTGACCTGACAAAGAAAAGGATGCCCAAGAAAATTATCTGGGGCCCGGCCTGTGAGGAAGCCTTTTCCAGACTAAAGGAAGCACTGTGCAGTGCTCCTGTTTTGACTAGTCCTGACTATAGCAAAACCTTTATAGTTCAGACTGACTCCTCAGACACGGGTATTGGGGCAGTACTGAGTCAGACATCCAGCCGAGGGACAGATCACTCAGTAGTGTACCTCAGTAGAAAGTTACTTCCCAGGGAGCAAGCATACCCCAAGGTAGAAAAGGAGTGTCTTGCCATAGTGTGGGCCCTAATAAAATTAGAGCCATACTTATATGGGTAGCATTTTGTGGTGTAGACTGAAACTGACCACAACCCCCTGAAGAACAATGGTAGATTGCTAAGGTGGAGTCTTGCTTTGCAAGAGTATGATATGACAATCGTACATAGGGCTGGAGACAAAAATCAGAACTCAGATGGGCTGTCTAGGGTCCATGAGGAGTGAACTGATTTGGGAAGCTCATTCCATGTAGGGGATAGAACCCCCAAATTTAGTCTAGGTGGGGAGGAATTGTGACACTTGGACAGCTGGTTCTGATCACTATATCGTTTTTTTGTAATACAAAAATGGGTTATGAACTGTCTGTCTTGAGAAATGCTGAAACACCATGTGAGTATTAACACACACGCGCACACACACACACACACACACAGGTTTTAGATACAATTTGTTACCTGAAAGGCCCGACCCTAATTACAGACTTTAACTAAGTTAATTATAGCTGTAGTTGCTAAGAGGGAAAATCATAAACCTTGATAACGCTTAGAGGAAGAAGAGCAGGTTGTGACGTTTTAGTGCAGAGTCATAAAAGATGCTTTCATGTCCTGGAAGGGGGAAGCTAATCATAAGATCAAAGAGAGTCGTTTGAAGAACATGAGTTATGCTGAGGTTGCAGAATTTAATACTTGGAAAAGACATCCTGTTTTTATATAGATATATTTTTTTATATATTCTGACAGGGAGGAGCTAGGTGACCTCATGCAAAATAGGTGGGGAAAACCAGCTTTTAAACATTATTCTGTTTTTCTTCAGAGACACTTCTATCTAGACTCTGACAAAGAAACATCTGTGAGCACTTTAAGCCGGTATTTAGAGAGAGAGACAAATCTAAGTACTATAGTAGGAATTGCACTGTTAAAACCTGTTCTGTTTAAGAGATTTGTATGTCTTGTGATATAATAGTTCTGTATTTTATGTGTTACATGTTTTTATCTATTGTAGTAAAACTCTATTTTTAGAGCTTACTTGGTCCGTCTTTGATTTCTTTCCTTTACAAGTAGAGTAGATATGGTTAAAGCAGACACTGTACATAAGCTTGAATGGTGATACCAAATTGGAAAAAGGTAAGCATTTTAAATCTGAGGTCTTTTATTACAGTTTTTAAGGGTTAATTTCTGCACACCTGGTTAGGTGCCCATAGGCAAAGCTATCTGGCCCCCCGAAGACAGAATTATCTGAGCCTGTACATTTGGGTACGCTAACAAGAGGTTCACAGTTTGAATCCCTCCAAGACTTGAGACCAAAGGTTGATTCAAATCCACAAAAACAGACAAGAGGGTTACCTTGTTCTGTTAACTGTTCACAAGACTGCGCTCGGAGGTTGGCACTTTGGGAGTAGAGGGCTGACCTGCTGAGTGGGTTTGTGACAGATTGGTTGGCAGCGGTGCGGATAATTTTGGTATCACAAGCTTTTATTGTTCATTGTGTAAGCTGAGACCGTAAGCTCACTTGCAAAGAAAGAAAAAGGCAGTGATTTATTTTTAAAAAGGAAACAGAACTATATCACTTGGTATACAGTCAAGTTCCTACCCTTTTTATTTTTTTCTCTACAGTGCAAGTCAGAGTAGCAGTAGTGAGGGAAGATGACTTCCGACTACAGCAGGCACACTGTAGACTCCTTAAAGCAGTTTTGCGGGGACAGAGGAGTCCCATTTGCAGTGAAAGCCAGCAAGCAGAACCTCATAGATGCCCTGATGGTAGCAGATACCCAGAGCAGCGACTCATGGACCGTGACTGAAAAGGACCAAACCTCGAGTGTGGCAGCCCTAGCGGCCAGTTCGGCGTCCAGATCCAATGAGGAGGACAACAGGACCACTGTCAGTGAAGGGCCACAGCAGCAAAGTAAGTTCGCCAGTATCCTGAATCCAGAAGTACTCAGGCTGCAAATTGAGTTGTACTGGATGGAGCTGGAGTTCCAGGAGAAGAGAGAACGAGAGAGATGAGAGGCAGAGCGGGAACAGCGGGAGGCAGACCTTGAGGAGCGTGAGCGCCAGTAAGCTGCAGAAGAGAAGGCAGAGCGAGAACAGAGGGAGGCAGACCGTGAGGAGCGTGAGCGCCAGCGAGCTGCAGAAGAGAAGTGAGAGGAGCACCAGAGACAACACGAGCTGGAGAAGCTACGACTCCAACCAGCGGCACCAGAGCAGGTAAGTGGCTTGGGTTTAACTGGGACTGCAGGACTGGGTTACAAATTGAATTCCAAATTAATAGCCGAGTTTAAAGAGGGTGAGGATATGTATGCCTTTTTAAATTCTGTTGAAAAAGTTTGTATTCAGGCTAAAATTCTTAGAAAAGTCCTGGAGCTTGCAGCTATCCCTGCTACTTACCAGGAAAGCTCGAGATGCATTGGGTCAAATGGACAATGAGGACAGTAATGATTACAGCAAGCTAAAAGCTGCGCTGTTAAAAAAGTTTGAATTAACTACGGAATCATACAGAGCTAAATTCCGTAAACTCAGGAGAAGCCCTGATATGAGCTACGAGGAGCTATGATAACACTAAGGTAAGTCAAATCCCTGTACCCTACACCAGGCAGGGATAAGGGTAGGGATTAGTTTTGTCCACCAGCTGCCAGAGGTGTTAGACAGATGTATAGGCAAAAAGGAAGAGGGAAGGCCACTGAGGTCTAGCCAGCCACCCTTTCCAAGCACCCAGAGGAGGTGGAGCCAGTGGCGTTAACCCCCCCGCCACTGATTCAGCGTGACTCACAGCCATACATCCACTAATCACCACTGTCCTCGGGTGGTTGTAGGGGGCTGTCTCTCCCTTCATTTCAGCCAGTTGAGGGAGATCACTATGAATGGATGCGTATTGGACATTATTGCAAAAAGGCATGCTCTTGAGCTTCTGAATACCCCTCCAGATCATTCACTACCTATCTCAGCTTATCCCCTATGACACATGTCCCTGTTGAGAGAGAAGGTGCAGGCCTTACTCCAAAAATATGCCATGGAACTGATTCTCTGTCAGTCAGAGGAAGAGAGGCTTATTTTCCAGAGATTTGCTAGTTCCCAAGTGGACAGGAGATCTGAGGCCTGTTCTAGACCTGAGAGACCTGAACTTCTACACAGAGTACAAGAAGTTTTGTATGGTCTCTCTACAGACTCTGATTCTGCTGTTGCAAACAGGGGACTGGAGCTTTTCTCTAGATATGAAGAATGCTTACCTTCATATAAAAATCAGGACGCATCACAGAAAATGTCTGAGATTTATGTTGGAAGGGGAACATTACTAGTTCAGAGTCTTGCCCTTTGGCTTGTCTTCTGCGCCACGGGTCTTTACCTAATGCTTGGCAGTAGTAGTAGCAGCAGCAGCAGCCCTCTGCAGGAAAGGCCTGTGTATGTGTTTCCTCACCTGGATGACTGGCTATTAAAGGCCCACTCCAGGGAACAACTAACAGCACACCCTGGCTTGAACCAGGAAATTGTTCGACCAGGTAGGGATGACATTCAGTTTACCAAAGTCAGTACTAACCCCTGTTAAAGACTATAGTACATAGGACCAGTACTGCATACAGCTCATGGCTGTGCATTCTTGCCCTGTACAGAGCAGATCGCACTGTAGCTCAGCACAACTGGTGTATCACAGTCAGTATGTTCCAGACAAGACTCTGCTAGGCCTTTTAGCAGCAATCATTGTTACAGTGCCACTTGCCCACTTGCAAATGCTGATCCCACAGAAGTCCTTATGAATCCAGTGGGACCAAGCAACCAATGACCTAGACAAACAAGTACAGTACTTTGAGGAAATCACTTACATGGTGGATGGGTCACACCAACTTGCTCAAGTGCATTCCATTTTTTATTCCAACTCCAGTACAAATTCTCACCTCAAATGCCTCAGGATCTAGGTGTGGAGTGCAACTTGGCCCTTACCAAACACAAGGCATTTGGACCCAGGTGGGGAAGAAATTGCACGTAAATGTCCTGGAGATGAGAGCTGTTCTTTACAGTCTCCAGGCATTTCAGAAACACCTGACTCAAGGTCCACTGTTCGTACAGATGGAGAATGTCAGTGTGATGCATTACATCAGCAAACAAGGGGGGACTCATTTCTGTCTGCTGTGCAGGGAAGCAGTGAAAGTGTGGCATCGGGCTCTGGAACATTGACTGGAACGTTCAGCCGTTCATCTTCCAGGTGCCCAAAATGCTTTGGCAGACAAGTTAAGCAGGTCACAGTCCAGAGTACATGAATGGGAACTACCGACAGCAGCAGTGGAAGACCTTTTCGAAAGGTGGGGTCACCCAGAGTTGGACTTTCTTGCATCCCCACACAACGCAAAAATGCCATGTTTTTGCTTGCTCGCTCCAGGGCCTGGAGTTTTCTGGCGAGTCACTTTACCCCTCTCTTGGAAAGGAAGGTTTCTGTATGCCTTCCCTCCTGTTCCTCTAGTACAAAGAGTACTATCCAAACTGAAAATGGAGGGGGCAACCCTCATCTTCATTGCTCCACTATGGCCTCGGCAGATTTTGTGTTCACTCTTAAAGCAGCTGGCAGTGGAACCTTCAGTACCTCTATCGCTCTGCAGGGGCCTATTGCCACAAGCCGAGGGGTCTCTGGTTTATCCAAACCTGAAATCCCTACATCTGCATACATGACTGCTGAAGACATAGCCATGGCATGATTCTGAATATCCTCTAAAGTGGTTAATGTTCCGGTGGCTGCCAGAAAACCCTCCACCACACGTATCTGTTTTATGAAATGGAAGCAGTATACGCTTTGGGCCGCTTCCAAACACTTGGATCCATTTCCCTGTCCGGACAATGCAGTGCTGGAATACTTGATGTCCCTGTCAGACTCTGGTCTTCAGTATTTCTCACTCAAGGTGTATTTGGCCACTTTTGCAGCTTTTCATGCACCTGTGGATGGATATATGGTTGCCCAGTTAGAGGTAGCCCATACATTTTTGAGAGGTATGTTACATCTGAAACCTCCCTTTAGGAATCCAGTCCCAGCTTCGGACTTGAATTTTATGTTAGAAAAGCTTACTTTGTCTCTTTTTGAGCCAGCCATGAGCGGTGGCTTATGCTTCCTTTCATGGAAAGCGTTATTTTTAGTTGTAATCACTTCTGCTGGAAGGATTTCAGAGCTTCAGGCTTTAATGTGGGAGCCTCCCTTTTTGATTTTTGATAAAGACAGAGTGTCTTTAAGTACAATTCCTACGTTTTTTTCCAACGGTGGTGCCGTAATTTACTTTGAATCAAACCATCCACCTTCCAGTATACTATCTGGAGTATGCCAATCCAGGGGAAGCATTACTCTATACGAACATATGAACTAACATATGAAATTGCCAGCAGAAACAGGCCTCACGGTCTATCAAGTCTGCTCGAGTGTGCAGCTAGCACCTCACCGTACCGTGCAGCTCCATACCTTGGATGTACATAGAATCCTTAGATTTTACATAAACTGCAGAAAGTCCTCTCCGCTTTTTGCTTTGTTTGTCCCTGGGAAAGAGGGTGCCTCTGTGTCTAAACAATGCCTGTCCAAATGGTTGGCACATTGTATTACGTCCTGTTATAGGAAGTATGGTAAGGAACTTCGTAGTGGTTTGTGATCATTCTACAAGAGGCATGGCCACTTCTGTTGCTTGTTTCCACAGTGTTACAGCTGCTGAAATCTGTGCAGCTGCCACATGGAGCACCATCC
Organism: Neoceratodus forsteri; assembly: GCA_016271365.2. Lineage (NCBI taxonomy): Eukaryota > Metazoa > Chordata > Ceratodontiformes > Ceratodontidae > Neoceratodus > Neoceratodus forsteri. Next base: position 21,305,473 of record CM057459.1, read on the forward strand.
ACACCTTTACTAATCATTCCTGTCTGGGCATTGTGTCTCACAGATGAACAGGTTTTGGACTGGCTGTCTTACAGGGCCTACTTTCATGAGCTTGTCTGTCTCCATCTGCCCAGACTGTAAATTTCTGGTACAGCTTGGGACTCATTCCAAAGGTGTAGCATGTTGAAAGATATATCCTCTAAGAAGGTGAAACAGTTATATGCTTACCATAACAGTAAATCTTTGAGAAAATCTCTTTCATCAGGCCATGCTGAGTCACCCTTCTTTCACCATCAGGAGTATGACACCAGACTTCCTGCATTGAGTCATTCCATTACTGCCTTTTCCAGCACCCATTGTCCCCTGGTATGCTGAGTGCTGTCCTTATCTCCTGGTTTCTCCATAGAGGGATCCTCCAAGCATAATCTCCAGCGGGGAACTGATGAGAGGTGGGGCCACTGCTTTATGTAAAATTTACAATAAGGAGCATAGATCTTCTTCGGGGTTATCTCAGTCATCAGGTACCACAGTAGGAACTCCACTGTCAGTAAATGGGAATGCACATGGGAGATTTTCAGCAGTGCAACTGGGGCCGCCCACACCGTCTACATCAGTCGACATCACCAGACCTATGTAGGTGGCCCCACTCTCCCCTCAGTTCTTTCCCACCATCAGCTTGCAAGCACAGTCTTTGCGGTAGAAGCCGTCGCAGTGTTCATGCCTTTTTCGGCCTACAGCCTAGCTTTACCACAACCCCATAACAAATCTCGTTTTTAGAAATTTATTTTCTCTTTTTCATTCATATCGAGAGTTAAACCCTCTACCTTTCTCTTCCGTCGCTGCTGCTGTGGAAAGAAGAATGCCTCCAATGACGAGCACTCTGTCTGTGTCTGCTGTCTTGGGCCTGACCACACCTCTGATTGTGAGCTCTACCAGCAGCTTAATCAAACTACCCTCAGGTGACACAGGAAGGCTCTAAAAACATTCATGGAACAACAGGTAACTGTCTCCCGGGTTGGGGTCCTCCAGGGTACCGGCCACCCAGTCGCCCTCCGGCTCCAAAAGCTCCAAGGCCTCTCAGGTAAAGGATAGGTCCTGGGGGAAAAGTCATAAAAAAGGCAGGGATCCCAACTGCTTCCCCCGGCAGTCATCCCATTCCCCGTCAGCTTCACCTTCTTTGGGGAGCTTCTCATCATCAGGTGCTGCCGCGATGAAGAGACCAGCTGTCCAGGCCTCGGTTAGCTCCAGGCCCATAACGACATCTCCACTGCCCGACTCTCAGAGCGTTCGGCCATTGACCTTCGGGTCATTGGCTCCTTCTCTATCGACAACGGGCTCATCGTCGATGACTGCCCCTTCGCTGCCTGCTCTATCTTCTCCTAAGGCTCCAGGCTCATTGGGTCAGTCAGCCAGGTCATCAGACAATGTGTGCTGTCAACTGCTCCTCCTTTGTCGGTGTCGTACTTGAACAACATTCTCGTCTGCTTTTCCAACGTCCTGGTACAGCAGTTTGTAGCTTTTACCAGGCCTTCGTCACTGGCGCCTCCGATGCTGGCTTCATCGTCAACACCTGTTCGTTGGCCCAGGGAGTCTACCCAAGGGCCATCGATGGCACATACATCAGCAGATCCAGAGGAGGATGTCAAGTGTTCAGGAGGAGTACCACCCTGACATCATGCTCCCAGAGAAGATGGTGGAGGAAGAGGCGGAGGACCAGTACCTTACCTCAGACAAGTCCACTGCCTCTTCAGTCAGTGAAGACTCTGTTAGGCACATCCCCAGGTCCCCACCTGAGGATGCCATCTTCTTCAGTATCATGAAGCAGCTGTCTTCCACCATGGGGTTTCAGACAGAGGATGAAGATGCCACCAGAAAGGATCTGGTGGACTACTTGGAGATCCCAGAATCTCCCCCAAGATCATTCCAACTATGCTTCAGGCATTAAGAAATGCAACCATGGCAGCCTGGCACAGACTAGACAAGGTCCCAGCTAAGCCCTGTAGAGCTGATAAGCTTTACAGTGCCCTTCCTCACCTTGCTGCCCAGGTGGAAACTAACTCTGTAGTTATTAAGGCAGCACACGACAGGTCTAAGGTGCCCAAATACCTTGGCTCCCTTCCTCCAGACAAGGAGTCCCATAGGATTGACCTCTGGGGGGAAAGGGCATATGCGTCCTCAGCCCTAGGGCTGAAGATTGCCAACTACCTGTCTCACATGGTTAAATACCAGAACACCAACTGGAGAAAGGGCAAGGCTGCTGCCCAAGCCCTTCCTGAGGGAGCCCAGAAGCAGGAGTTATGTCAGTGCTTCCAAATGGCTGAGGACATGGGCAAGCATCTTCTTTGGGTCATTTATGATCTGTCTGATACTGTTGCCAGGGTGACTGCCATTGGCATATGCCTTCATAGGCATTCATGGCTCCGCGTCTCTGGGTTCACAGCTGACATGCAAGAAAGAGTGCTTAATGCCCCTTCCAGTGGCAACAAGCTTTTCGGTCCAGATGTCCAGGACATCATTAACAATCTGCAGGCCTCAGGCACAGCCATTAAAGCCATCCACTTGCTCTACCATACTCAGCAGCATGGTAGGGGATGCTCTGCTTTTCATAGACAGGTCAATAGACAGGGCTTAGGCTCCCGTACCCAGAGTAAACGCAGAGCCCAGTCTTCCTTGCCTGCCCCCTCTCATTCAGGGGCAGCAGCCAAGTGTCCCAGAACTGAGGGACCAGCTTCTTCAGCTGGCCCTGCCTCAGCTTGACTACTTGCCGACCCCCTTCCTGAGGTGCAAACCCAGAAGGTGGTGGTCAGAGGTCAGTTCTCCTTCCACTTAGAACAATGGAGAACCATAACTTCAGATGCTTGGATCCTGCAGATCATAGTGTGCGGTCACACTCTGGAGCTCATCCAACAGCCTCCAGGCACCCCCGCCACCCTCTCATTTTCCTCTGGCTCATCTACCTGTTCTCCGGGAGGAAGTGCAGGCTGTCCTGCACAAGCAGGCTATATATGGCGGCAGAGAAACCAGGGATTCTATTCCAGGTTTTTCCTGGTCCCCAGAAAGACCAGAAATCTGAGGCCCATTCTTGATTTGAAAGACCTCAGTCTCTTTGTCCAGTACAAAACGTTCTGGATGGTAACTTTACCAGGCCTCTTGCCCCTCCTCAGGCCAGGGGATTGGCTATGCTCGCTGGATATGCAGGACACTAACCTGCACATAGCGGTCTTTTCCCCTCACAGGAGATTCCTTCACTTCGCCTTTCAGGGGGAGTATTACCAGTTCAAGGTATTGCCCTTTGAATTATTTTCTGTGCCATTTGTCTTTACCAAGTGCTTAGCAGCGGTCGCAGCAGCCCTCAGAAGGGAGGGACTGTATGTCTTCCCTTACCTGGACGATTGGCTTCTCAAGGTCCCATCCAGAGAACAGCTGTTATTGACCCTGGGACTGACTCTACAGCTCTTCCAGTCCCTGGGCATAATGATCAGCCTGCCCAAGTCTTTTCTAGTACCATCCCAAAGATTACAATACATTGGGGTGGTTCTGGATTCCAAACAGGAAAAAGCCATCTTACCCCAAGACATGGCAGAATGCCTTATTGCTCAGGCTTAGAAAGTAGCTCAGAGTCGCTACATTCCTGCCAGGCTATACCTGAGACTCCTGGGTCTAATGGCTGCAGCCATTCCCACCATTCTACTGGCCAGGCTCCACATGCGCACCCTTTAGTGGACCCTCTGGGTGCAGTGGGACAAGTGATCGGACAAGTTGGACCAGCAAGTACTGGTCTCTTCCCCAGTCCGCAAAGTGCTCCAGTGGTGGATGGACCCCTCACAGCTCCTTCAGGGGGTTCCTTTCCAGATCACTTCCCCACATCAGATCCTCACCACGGATGCTTTAGGGCTAGGCTGGGGAGTGCACCTGGGCCCATTTCAGACTCAGGGTCTCTGGGCCCAGTGGGAAGCCGCCTTGCATATCAGTGTCCTGGAGATGAGAGCGGTGCTGTATGCCATGCAGGCATTCCAGGAGCATCTTGCTCCAGGCCAGTTGTTGGTGCAGTCAGACAATCTGAGTGTAGTCTACTACATCAACAAACAGGGCGGAAATCACTTGTATCCCCTTTGCAGGGAAGCCATGCGAGTGTGGTACTGGGCTCTGGAACACAGCCTACCAATCTCAGCTGTCCATGTGCCAAGTGTTTTAAACACCTTGGTGGACAGTCTCAGCAGGACTCAGTCCAGCATGCGCAAATGGGAGCTTCTCTCATCCGTAGCAGAAGATCTGTTCCACAGATGGGGTCATCCAGAGCTGGACCTTTTTGTGTCCTCATTCAAAGCAAAACTGCCCAATTTCTGCTCACTAGATCCAAGGCCTGGAGTTTTCTGGCGAGACGCGTTGTCCCTCTCCTGGAGAGGGAGATTTCTGTATGCATTCCCTCTGTTTCCACTAATACAGAGGGTGCTGATCAAGCTGCAAATGGAAGGGGCCAGCATGATCCTGGTAGCCCCATTCTGGCCTTGCCAGGCCTGGTTCCTTCTGCTGCAGCAGTTGGCGGAGGAGCCCCCGGTTCCTCTGCCCCTTTGCAGGAATCTGCTGACCCAGGATCGGGAGACCCTGGTCCATCCCGACCTCAGGTCCCTTCATCTGCATGCGTGGCTCCTGAGGATATAGCCATTGCTAGGTTTGGGGTCTCTAGTAGGGTAGCAGACGTCCTGGTGGCTGCCCACAAGCCTTCTACCCGTGCCACTTATGCCATGAAGTGGAAGCGGTTTGCCATCTGGGCCGCGAAGCATTCCATAGACCCTTTCACTTGTCCTGGATTACCTGATTTCTTTGTCCAACTCTGTTCTCCAGTATTCCTCCCTCAAGGTTCACCTTTTGGTTTTTCTGCTTTTCCTGAACGCATGGGTGACCGCACGATAGCTCAGCTGGATGTTTCCCGTACTTTCCTGAGGGGCATCTTACATCTGAAACCCCCAGTCCATTCTCCTGTCCCAGCTTGGAACTTACATTTTATTTTGGAAAAGTTTGACCCTGTCTCCTTTTGAACCACTCGTCACTTACGCTCTCTTGGAAGGCACTGTTTTTATTTGCTGTTACTTCTGCTCGAAGGATTTCAGACCTTCAGGCCCTCTGGTGTGAGGAGCCTTATTTGATTTTTCACAAAGATAGGGTGTCTTTGCGCATAGATCCTAAGTTCTTACCGAAGGTGGCTTCAGAGCTTACACTCAACTCAGTCAGTCTATTCACTATGTTGTTTGTTTTCCCGAGCATGCCAATCCAGGGGAAGCACGGCTCCATACGTTAGATTTGCGCAAAACTGTGAAGCATTATCTGCTCAGGACTAAGGAGTCCAGAAAGTCTAAGCAGTTATTTGTTTATTTTGCCCCAAGTAGAGAGGGCGTTTTGGTTACTAAGCAATGTTTATCCAAATGGTTGGCAAATTGCATTGTGTTCTGCTACAACAAATATTGCAAAGTATTGCCTGGTGCTGTCAAAGTTCATTCCACTAGAGGCATGGCTACCTCGGTGGCTTGTTTCAAAGGGGACTCAGCCACTGATTTCTGCAGCTGCCACTTGGAGCACAGTCCGCACTTTCACGAAGCATTACAGTCTGGACATTGCCTCTAGAGCCTGTGCTCATTTTGGCAGGGCTGTGCTGCAAGAGCTCTTGTCTTAAGCTTATACAGTCACTTGTTAGGTTCAGTCCTCAAGGTCTTCTGTCTTAAGCTTAAAAAGTTCCTTGGCTGAGTGGGTTATTTCGACTCCTGTCTTAAGTTTATGGAGTTCCACCCTCCCAGACTGCCTGATCCTACCTGTCACTGCTTGGTACTCGTTCCTACAGTGGTACCTGATGACTGAAATAATCCTGAAGAAGATAGAACAGTTGCATAAGAACTCACTGTAACAGTAGATCTTTGAGGGGACTCAGTCATCAGGTATGCTTTCCCTCCCACTGTCTCCCTTCTTTTGGCTCCTATTCAGGGCCTGGCTGTCAGTTGTTCCATACTTTGATTAAGAGCTGGGTCCCTCTATCTCTCCTCGGTTCCCCAGGGCATGAGCCTTGCTTCCTTCATCTTAAAGGGGGCAGAACTGAGGGGAGACTGAAGCCACCTACACCTATTTAGGGTTGGTGATGTTGGCTGACGTCGACGACATGGGCGGTCCTAATTGTACTGCTGAAAATTTTCCATGTGGATTCCCATTTATTGACAGTGACGCTCCTACAGTGGCACCTGATGACCGAGATCCCCTCAAAGATCTACTGTTACGGTAAGTTCTTACATAACTGTTCTTTGCCTTCCTTGTCATACATTTCAGTAGTAGTGGAAACAATGTAAGTAGATTGTTTTGTCTACAGTCATGTGAATTAATTTGTTCTTTCACATTTAAAGGAAACCTGTCATCAGCAGAATCTCCCCACCCCCAAAGCCATACCCCCGATTAGCCGTTTAGCAATAAAAACGCCTGTTTTTTTCTGTGTTTTAAAGTAGCAGTATTTGTTAGTACCCATACACATTTTTCAGTAATGAGGTTTGTCTGGCAAAAAGATCAAGATACACATTGTTCTTTTTGTTTTCTTCCATTCCTGAAGTAAGATATGAGGTCTTGAAGTTTTAAAAGTTCCCACGCCCATGCCACACACACCATAAAAAATGTCATATTTTTTTGCTGTTTACTCCGCTCCTCCTCTAGGGGCCTCCTAGCGATTCCCAGGATGAGGTTAAGAACTGCTGGTGACAGAGCATTTAGTGTTGCCGCCCCCGTCCTGTGGAATTCGCTTCCTCTAGCTGTTAGAGAGGCCCCGTCTGTTGAGGTTTTTAAGGCCCGCCTCAAGGCCTTTTTGTTCAATCAGGCCTTCCTGGACTATATTTTATAGTTTTTTGCATGTTTTTTTAAGAAAGTTAAATTTGTTTCTAATTTAGTCTTAGAGACTTTAAATGCTGCTGAAGTTGAGGGTAGCTAATTATATAGCAAATTTTGTTTTAACCTGTTTAGATTATTGTATTTAATCGATTATTATTGTGATGTGTTGTATTTATCGATTAATATATGGCGCCCAGAGCTTCCGGGATGGGCGTCTTCTTAAATAAAATGTGCCTTGCCTTGCCTTACTATCAGAAACATGTGAAAGAACCATCCTAATACAACTACAACATGAATCTAGCATGTACATTCAACAAGTAACACCGGGGGAAGAGATTTTTAAACATGGCGAATGCTGGCCATCTTTAATGACGCAAGTCATTAATTACAAAATCAGCTGTAAAAATAAGTTTTAACAACATCTGCGAAAACAAAAAATGTACTGAGCATGAATCTTTGGTTATCAGAAATATATTTTTGCTAAAAAAAATATGATGACTTTTTTTGCCGACTAACTACTTTATTTTATTGTTGAAAAGTCCGGGATTCCGTAACATGGCCGACACTGGGTGGTTCCACTTCAAGTGAAACTATGGCGCCACACCGCTCACTTCAATACAAGTGTATTGAAACGAGTGGTGCAGCGTCACAATTTCACTTGAAATGGACCCACGTAGCATCTGCCACATTACAGAATACCAGACTTTTCAACAATAAAATAAAGTAAGTTAAAACAGCTAAAAAGGTGTTTTGATTGCAAAACGCCATCAGATGGGGCACGGTTTTGGGGGGTGGGGTGGGAGATTCTGTTGATGACAGTTTTCCTTTAAAACTGAAGTGTGTTTTTTTTATTTTTCCTTTTGAATATACTTGCTCTTTGATTGCAACAAGATTTTTGTTGTAATTAACCTAGTCTAACATCTGAGGTAAATTATACCTTTGGCGTTGTAATATTTCTTTTGATTTTATTTATTTATTAAATTTTGGTGATCGGGTAGGCCCACTGAGCCCCGAAGGTCCCTTTTTCAGGGGTGACCCGGGATAACAATACATGTTTTGATGCAGAGGAAAGACATTAGGTTACAAAATATATCCAGGTTTACATGGAGGTTACAGCCATGGTTATCAACATGACACAGTTTTTACCTAGCAACTACCTGGCGTGGTTATATACATGACAAGCAATTTGCAGTTTTCAGGTGGAGAGCTACCTCCAAGACAAAAGTTATCTATAGGACAATAACAGGACCAAGGTACCTTGGATCTTGAGGGGGGTACCTGGGTAGGCTCACTTTCGGGAGGGTTGATGTGGGAGAGGGGGGCAAGTTATGAGCTGTGGCAATGGCATGTGCTGCAGTCAATCATATGAGCCTTAAGTCTGGTGCAGAAGTTCTTAAGTGAGGAGGCCTCCTGCACCAGAGGAGGGAGCTTGTTCCACAGGTTGGGGACTAGGTAGGAAAAAGATCTGCCACCAGCATTAGTCCAGACTCTGGGGACTTCCAGTAGAGTTCGTTCTGACGTCCGTAGGCTCCTGGGGTTATGTTTAGTTGCTATGGTTCCTACTATGCTGGGTGGAGTGGGCAGCTTGAGTAGCTTGAAGGCCAGGACAAGCAAGGGTTATTGTAGGTGAGCGGTCAATGAGGGCCACCGTAGGTGGGCCAGTGTGTCACAGTGGTGACATCGCGGGTGGTCCTGGGTAGCGACTGAGCTACCTTGTTGTACAAAATTTGCATCCTGGAGACCTCTTGTTTAGCCATGCCCTGTATAATCGGTGCAGCATAGGTCAGGGTAGGGAGCAGGACACTTGTGGCAATGGAAAGCCTGACCTCAGGGATGAGCTGGTCCTTGAGTCGGTACAAGGTACCAAGTTTACGGTGTAAGGTCTTGGTGACCTGATCCACGTGGTTCTTGAAGGTGAGAGATTGGTCAAGTGTTAGACCTAAATATTTTAGGAAGGGCACTACTTTGATGCCCCTTCCAGAGAGTATGGTGAGTTGCAAGGATGAAGTCCTGTCATGACCCAGGGATCTGGGCCCAAATAGTGCCGCCTTGGTTTTGTCTGCATTTAGTACCATTCTGTTATCACTCAGCCATGTCTCAAGTGATGTAAGGTCACTTTGGAGGAGGGGACCGAGAGCTGCCACTTCGCCCAAGGATCTGTAGATGACAGTGTCGTCTGCATACTGAACGACCGAGCTACCCCCACAGTGGGTACTTAGGTCGTTGGTAAACAAGGAGAAAAGGAGGGGCCGAGGATTGAGCCCTGCGGTCCACCCTGCTTTAGAGGTTGTGGACCTGATATGGCTCCCTTCCAGGTGACCCTCTGTGTCTGGCCAGATAAGTAGCTCCCAAACCACTTGAGGGCATGGGGATCTAAGCCCACATTGTTCAGCTTCTGTAACAGGAGTTTGTGGTCAACAAGGTCAAATGCCTTGGACAGGTCTATAAAGACAGCACCTGTGGGTATCCCTTTGTCCATTGCTCTGAGTACTTCATCCAAGAAGTTGATAAGGGCTGTGTCAGTCCCGTGGTTAGATCTAAATCCGTGTTATGAGGGAGCTAGGAGCTGATCAGCCTCCAAGTAGTCACGGAGTTGGTCGTAGACTAGCCTTTCTTGTAGCTTAGCAAGTGTGCAGAGCAGGGAGATAGGCCTGTAATTGCTTATGTTTTCCCTGGGGCCACCTTTATGTATTTGGACCACGTTGGCCTGTTTCCACTGGTTGGGAACGATTTCTTCCCCTAGCGATCTGTTTAAGAGCCAGGTCAAGGGTCTTGATATGGAAGGGGCTCCAGCCTTGAGTAGTCGAGGGTTTATCCCATCTGGTCCCCCTGAGCCTCTAACTTTCAGTGCCTTTAGGAGGGTTAGGACCTCTTTTCGCTTTACCAGTCTCAGGTGGAAAGAGGGTCGTTCATAGTATGTTGGCTCACCTGCGTTAGGAGCCGAAGTCGGGGGACTGGCCAGCCTTGTAGGCCTCAAGGTCTGTGAAGTGGTTGTTAAGGGCAGTCGCTATTTGAGTGGCGTCACTAACAAGCTGACCATTGACCTCAGTGGGGCAAGGTTCAGTCTTTTTGTTGCCCTTGATCAGGTCGTTGACATGATTCCAGAATTGCTTAGGGTTGCCTAAGTTGGTTTTCTGGAGGTGTGTGACATACTCCCTTTTAGCAAGTTTAATGGCTCTCTTGCTTTTGTTTCTTAAGGCTTTGTATGACACAAGGTCTGCCGGAAGGGAGAAGAGCTTGAACTTCTTCCAGGCCTTGTCCCGACTGATCATGAGGGTTTTAAGGGATGGAGAGATCCACTTGTAGCAGCTGCCTTTCGCTCTCAGTCTTTTCAGGGGGGCGAAGAGGTTAGCCGCTGTACATAATAAGTCCTGGAAGTATTCCAGGGCCTCTGTCAGGGTAGGGAGAAGTGTGATTGGGTTCCAGTCCCGGCTGCTTAGGTAGTTATTGAATTGCACTTCCGAGAAGTTAGTGTAGTCACGAACAGCATTAGCTGCTGTATAATATGTGTTTTTTTCCTGAGGGATTGAGAATTATTGTTACACCTATGAGTTAGCTTATATGTGTGTACTGTTTTCTGTTTTTTTTTTCTTTTCCTATTAAAAAAACTCCCCTCCTCTTAGCCGTTAAAAGAAGTCTTGCATATAGAGACTTTAAGGAGAGTGGGCTCCAAATGTTAAATCCAGTTTGTTTTTGTTTTTTATCATTTATGTTTTTTGTAACTTTTGGGAATTACTACTGATAAACTATGGCCTTTGTTTTTTGTTTCCACCTGCGTACAGCTTCTAGCATCTTGGTTAGCAGGTACTTTGAAAGTCGTGTACAAAGGGACATGACCTGAACCTGGTTATTTGCTAGACATCTTTAGGGAGATGAGCAAATGGAATATATTGCCTCATCACACACAGAATGGGTCGAGGAAACAGTTATACACTTCCATTGTCAGCTCACTGTTTCATATAGATCCTGTGTACCCGCTGCTACCACACCTCACACCTCAGATGATTACCAAACAGAGTCTAGAAAAAAGAATTCCGGCAAAGATGTGAGATGCAGTGTGGCTGTCGACACATGGATGCTCACAAGTCAGAGTTAATCTCAAGCATAACAGCACAGCAGACAGGGTGTGTTTAACACCTGACTGTGAATTCAGAAGAATCTATGCTGCATCTGTTTTTTCAATGCTCATATATTACCAGTTTCTGGTATATACTTGGGACTAGATTGGGAGAACCTTTTATTTGCCATATGTCTTATGAAGCCCTAGTGCTTGGAAATATATCCCAGCTTAACTTTAAGGGCCATAAGAGTAAGCATTTTGTCATGTCTAGAATGGATTATTTGGCAGCTTTATTGTCAGTTTGTCGTACATCAACAAGAAACACCCTTACAGATTCTCTGCGACAAGAGTGTGAAGTCAGAGCTATATAAGCAACTGAGTGTAAATCCTTGCCTAGGCAACATTTATTAGCTCTCTGGTCCAGTTTTAAACTGTTTTAATAGTAGGAAAAACAAACCTCTGAGTATTTGAAAGAAAACAGAAGTTCTCTTTGTTTCTTGGCCAGTTTTTTCTTTTTGATTTATTGGTTCATTTCTTGTACATGCATGACAGTAAAACGTGTACACCCGAGAGGAGGGACGGGGGGGGACATGATAGAAGTCTTTAAGTACATGAAAGGGATCAATAAAGGAGGCCCAGTCGGGGTACTCCAAAGGAAGGAGGGTGGGGCAACAAGAGGTCACGGGTGTAAGCTGGAAGGGGGCAGGCTCACAGGGGAGAGGAGGAGATGTTATTTCACTGAAAGGGTGGTGGAGCCATGAATGCACTGCCCAGGGAGCTGGTAGAGGTGGAGACTGTGGACGGGTTTAAATGGGGATGGGACAGGTACAGGGGGAGAGTAAATCTGACCAGGCCCAGTACAGGTGGAACATCTGGGACTGGGGACAGTATAACCCAAGGGGGAGGGGGGGCACCAAAATCGACCCCCAGTGTAGGTGCTGAAAATCGAGCATACTTGAGAGACCGTTAGGCCTATTCTGCTGGCATTTTAGTATTTAGTATTTCCTTGTCATGTAAAGCTTGTATTGTGGCTTTTTTGTTTGCTTGTTGATATTTCCTATATAAAGAATACCCCTACTGTTTGTTTATTTATTTATTTGAAAGTATCGGAATTACAACCTTTGAGTCAGAGACTCATTTCCAAAGGCTCCACGTCAATTAACAATACAGACATAGGCAACACAGTAACAATAAGATACAGAGTACAATGCCAGGACAGTTTGATGGCAAGGTTACAACAGGCCATGTTTACAAAGATGTCTTAATACAGTGTTGAGGCTATAGACAGTGCATCATGTGAGTATAATACAGTTGACAATATAAGGTGGACCTACAGAGGACAGTGAGCATGCCTTCTATTTTTCGATGGAGCTGAGAAACTAGGCAAGTGAGGGGAGGCAGGTACAGTGAGTTTAGAGCAGTCTATTGAGAGACTTTGTCAAAGTAACTGAATAAGAATGAAGGCCATTGACTTGGAAGCGGTCAGGTGGCCGGCCTGAGAGGCTGGTATAGACGTGGGTGGTGGACCTAGTGCATGCAGGTGCAAGTGCGGTTGGCAAGGAGGTGGGTCTTGAGTGCCGTTTTAAAGGGGCCAAGTTTATGTTGGCTGGTGACCAATGGGGGGGGGGGCGTTGAAGCAGGTAGGAGCCCTGACCAGAAACAATCTCTGGGCCAGTGTGGTTCTGACTCTGGGAATGGCCAAGGCAGCTTTGGTCGAGCTGCGTGTGTTCACTGTGGGGTGGAGGGTGTTAGGGAGGCAGATAGGCCTGGGGGATCAAGCCAAGGAGGGATTTTTTTGGTCAAGAGGCAGGACTGGTACTGGACCCTCTCGTCAAAGTTCAGGATCTGGGCGAGGGAATAGAGTGTGCATGTGTGCGTCATAAGGTCTGCAGCAGTTAGGAGCCTGCAGGCTTTGTTAATGACCACTTTTATTTTACCGATAACTGTTGCATCTGCGGCAGTATAGACCAGCAACCCATAGTCGATGAGAGACATTACTGAGGAGGTTATGGCTAGTCTCAGGGCTTCTGATGGTAGGCAGTCCTAATGGCAGTAAAAGAGACCAATGTGTGCATTGATAGCAGATGTGAAGGTGTTGATGTGCGTGTGGAAGGAGAGGGCAGAGTCGAAGATAACCCCTAGATATTTGTAGGACGAGACCTGCTCCAGGGTGTAGAGTGACTTAGCTTGACTATGCAATTGGGCATTTTTTAATTTGCTTTGGTGATGTGCAAATAGTAGGGTCTTAGTTTTTTTTAGGTTCATGACTAGTATATGCTCAGCAAACCAGAGTTCAGCCTACTTGGGACTCTTAGCAGTGTCCAAGACCAAGAAATGGACCAGAGACAGGTGGAGGTGGAAATAACCCTCACCAGAATCATTACCTGCAGCAAGGGAGGGTGATGTTCCCTTCCCCCACCCCCTTTGAACATTTCTGATCCAGAGGTTGATCTCAGACAAGATTTGCAGAACCAAATTGCAGCTACTACTCATCAAAACCCCCACCCCACCCCCACTCCTGTTATGGAGACTCTTCAAAAAGTAACTTGTTGGAGTTACCTTAGGGGTCAGTCAAAACTGAAGATTCAGAAACAAGTCTCTGTCTTGCTAGAAAATAGGTTTGTTGCCCTGGCAGACTCTCGAGTGTGGGATGAAAAAAAAAAGAGCAAATCCTGGGCTGGGATTGGGGGGAAAAAGAAATAAGAATGGGTATGTGAAAGGTGTTTTTATCTCTTATCCATAGTGTTATGGGACAGCTTCAGGCCATGAGTTCTGTATTGCTACCCTAAATGGCAACAGCATCGTGAACCTGACCAGGAGAGTTGACATTTGTGGGATTCTGTGAGACCTGGATGTAACATCTGTTTTCTCTGTGACACCAGATTGAGATTGCAGAAATAGGTAACGCTCAGAATATGTGGGCCTGTGTCCCCACTTTCTGGCCGATTGGAGAGGATAGGTGTTGCCTATGGATTTAAAGTGGGGAGGTTAGTAGACTTAATTTATGGTAGGGTTTGTATCCTTGATGTATATTTTAGAAGCAAGCTGCTCAGATTGATAAACATATATGGACCCAAGCAAAAACTGCAAGGACAGGTATTTTTCAGATGGTACAGCCCAGGGGTAAGCTAGATTTCAGATCTGCAATTGAGGACTCATTGCTACCCCCACTTACTAGGGTGTGCTACCCCCGTGTAGCCAGACAGTATACAAATGCACACCAGGACCATGTTTGTTGCCTCATTTGGCACAATAAATACAACTTTTGTATCTCATGACAGTGGTTGTTGCCATGCATGGGTAAATACAAATGCCGTGCATTGTTCCCTAAGACACCCACATACCAACCCAGAGCCTGTAAAGTTGTATTGTCCTTGGGATGCAAAGAGTGTATTAGTGACCAGTCCTTCAACTCCTATGAATAAAATTACAAAAAGGTTCCGTATTTTCTTTGTTAGTTTTCATGGAAAAAAGAAGCAGTTCAGTGCCTATTTGCTACCCCCTAAAATAAAATTGCACACCATGGTGTGCTTGGAGTATGCCTGCCTACACCCATGGTACAGCCCTACATATTTACCACCAAAGGCATTATCTGGGGTGTTGATTTTAACTGTGGCTTGTCTCAGGATGATAGGAGCGCTGCTTCTGACAACATTTTCTGTGACATGTCCTGTCTTAAAACAGTTGTAAGGCAGGCTAATCATGTAGATGCAGCCCTTGTCCATAATCCAAAAGGGAAACACATTTTTTACAAGGGATCTCTTTCATCCAGGATTGATTTTTCTTTTCTCTCCCCCGGTTACCCATTACTTCTGTAAATCAGATTCCCATACAGACCACAGACCATAAGCTTGTTTCAGACCAGATGGCAGGGGTCGATATTAACATTGTTTTACTAGCCCAAACACTAGTGCAAATTGACCAGGGCTAGTGCAGCTAACTCTCTACTTGCCTTGCTTGACTAGTGCAGATTTTCATGGCTGTTAATGAAGTTAAAACAAGTCTCTACTTTAGCATTCTCTAGTCCTCATGCTAACCTCTGTCAATGTTCCAGATGGCCAGGTGTGATTAACAGCTCATTAAGAGCTGCAATTATCTGGCAGTTCAAGAGAGGGATCCCACAAATGACTCAGTGTGAGTCATTATCACTCCACTGTTAAGACTTTCAGCTAGTGTCCAGGGTGTGATCAAGGGTAGAGTGCTGTTTGTTTATTTATTTGCTTTTGTTGACCAGGTGGGTACACTAGGCATAGGAGTGCCTATTTTCAGGTACGACCCCGGAGGATACAAGTGAAATACAAAACAACATCAGTATGACACAGCACACACAAACCATACACTACAGAGTTAGCCAGGAGAGTAAAGAACATCACAAACACTAGTAAGACTATAAAAATACATGGTCAAGCAAAGTAGGTAGTCAAAAACATGGATAACAAGATCGTTCAGAAGAATGAGATAAGTGCAACACAGGTTAAGAGATTCATATAGGTCATTATCATGAAACAGTGAGCAGTAAATGCCAATTAGCAAGTCCGATACACAACAGTATCTGGGGGAGGAGAGGGAAGGGGGTAGAGGAGAAGAGGGTAGTTTGGGGTGTATACAGGTAGGGTGGAAGTAGAGAAAGGGCAAGCAGAGCAGGGGATGGGTTTATGGTGGCTGGAAACAGGTACAGGGACTTACTGCAAGTAGGTGTTCACGGTGGAGCTTCTTAAAGCCAGTATGTGTAGGGGCAAGATGAATAGCTTGAAGGATAGTATTCCAATATTTAGGCAGCATGGGAGAAAGCTTGTGTACCCATTGTGGTCCTACATCTAGGGATGTAAAGAGGGGTCTGGTCAACTGAACGGAGACCATAGGAAGGGGTTTGAGGATGTAGTAGCAAGGCAAGAGATTGAGGGAGGCCAGCTCTTATAGTTCCATCAATTAAGGCGCCATAAGATAGGAGGTGACGTGCCGCAGGACTAGGCCAATCTAGGTGAGCATAGAGCAGACAGCGATGTTTGAGCCGAGGAGAGGCAGAAGCATAATGGCAAATGTTATTATATGTAGTGTCTCATGTATGGAGGGAGGTCTTAGTTGCACCTAGATAGGTGACAGAGCCATAAGCCAAAGATGGGAGCAGAAGGCCTTGTGCCACGGCAAGCCTAGCTGATGGGGTAAGGGCATAGTTAGTGTGGTAGGCTCCTCCAATTTTGGCATTGTCTGATTTACAAGTTGTAGTGATGTGGAGATCAAAGTCCAAGGATTCATCAAGAAGAATACCAAGGTATCTAAAGGATGTGGTGTTGACTAACAGGGAATTGTCAGAACAGGATATTTTGAGGGAGTTCCGATTTACTTTTAATTTAGCTGGAGAGCCAAAGAGCATAGCCTGAGTTTTTGTTTCATTAAGAACAAGGCGGTGTGTTAGGTCACTAGGTTCCAGTTTTCTGAATGTGTCTATGTCAAACAATTTGTCCAATATTATTAAGACCCGTGCCCCTCATTTCTGTACATTTTGAGTGTTTGTATCCAACATTTCAGTGACAAAATGCAAAGAGGTGTACAGGATCGGCCCTGCAGGTGGTGGGTTTTATCCCAGCCTCACCATAACTTCCCTCTCCCAAATCTCTTAACTCTGTTCTTTCCCTGGACACCACTGCAGTCAAGACTCTGAAGTGATTATCCATAGCTGCCATACTGGCAAGTGTAGGGGGTCCTCAGCTCTTCTAAATGGACCATGCCAGCCATCACCATCCATACAGTTCCACCCTTAACCCACTCAGCATGTCCTTTCAGCCTAAAAACAAAGCTTTGGATCATGTATGGTACAAAAATAAACCTTGATAAAATACATAATTTGAAATAGACATTCCTGGGGTGCATAGATCATCCTATATGGAAATGGAAATAGTATAGTGTTATGCCTGTGTACCGTTTCCCCTGGGCTGATGAAAGGACAATGTTAAAGAAAAATCTGTTACTGTTGGGGCAGAGCATATTAAAATCAGTGCTTTTACAAATAAAAATGTCATAGTTTTCTATTTTCTAAGCCCTTTAGGTTTGTCTAGCCCCCACCCCAAAGAAATCTTAGACGTGCTCCTGGCTCACTTGAGACTGTGCAAAAACTTTCAAAAGTGCAGGTCTCCAGTTGACTATAGGGTGGGGACCGCAAGAGTCTTTCTCCGCCTGACTCTGTTCATTGCCCTGTGGGTGGTGGTGACAGTGTGATGAGGTGCATGATGCCAGCTATTGTGTGTGCAGAGCTAGGACTGCTTGAGTGAACATTTGCTGTTGTGATATCCTCTCTCTGTTTGGTGTGTGTGTTGGGGGGGACAGAAAGAGGAAGAGAGGAGGCCATGGTACAAAACAATTGGGGGGGGGGGGCTCACTGTCTGTGATGGATGGCATTGCAGTCTTTTTTTTCTGCTGGAGAGCTGGAAGCAATGTGGGAGCAGGATAAATGTGCAATAATCAGAGTATTTCTTGGCTTTCCTTGCATTGTTTCCTGTATAAGTGATCAAAATTGACTATTATAACTAAGGGCTAGTGCAATCATCTGCGGGCTAGTGCAATTTTGAATCAACTTGCCCTGCTGGCTAGCACAAAAAAAGGTTAAGGTTGACCCCTGCCAGATGGGAATATCCTTTGCCCCATTTGGACCTGGTTTATTGCAGAAGATCACATCCCTCCTGCAGAATCCGGAAATACAGGTATATTTAAGATTAAACGATTTTGTAGAATCTCAGAAATTATTGTATGAAATGTTTGATACCTGTTAGAATGGTGGGAAAGTTGTAAGTCAGATTACCCATCGAGGGGACTAGTTACGGCTATAAGCCCCGAGCCCAAAAGGCAGGTGCCATTATTGTCCCAATTAGCCATGAGATGGCTATATAGACTTGTATGCTGCAGCTGCCTATAATTTATTTTCTATGATGCATTAGGATGGTTTCTTGTTTCATACCTTTTCTGCGGACCAGCATCTGTTCTGTGCTCTGGGCCATTTTAGTGATTGCCGTCACTGTTTTGGTTACTAGTGTTTCCGCAGTGTAGGGTTGTTCTGGTTATGGGCATTCTTTTGGCCCATGTACCTTTCCCATAGTGCAGGGTTTCCCTGTTTAAGGGGGCATGTCTGTGTCAGGTCCTCCTTTAGTTTGTTGGTGGCATATGGCGTGCATCTGGCTGTTGTGGTTGGGAGCGGCATGTGTGGGAGTATCCGGCATGGAGTGACATCTGAAGCATGTGGTCAGGAGTGGCATTACCAGGAGGATTATCAGCCAACAGACCAGCCAATCAGTGGGATTGTGAGGATGACGTTGTCGGGAGCAGCCCGTCAGCAGCATGGTGTCATGTAGAGATATTGCCTGCTGAACATGGAAGGCAAGGCGTCTGAGGGACATTTCTGTTTGGTATCAGTTCAACCTTTTGATACCCTTTAGAATACAGAAAACTGAGATCATGTCCCCCCACAGCCTTCTTTCCTCCAGGGTAAACATGTCGAGAGCCTCCAGATGTGGATCTACAACCATCTGATCTTCCTGGCTCTTCCTGGCCCAGAGGAGAGCTTACTACCAATAAACTCAATTTACTTTTTTATATTGCATATTGTGTTTCTGCTGCAATTACAGTTAAGTTATAAATGAGGGGCATTTGTAATAGGCAGGGTGTCATCGAGGCAAGGGTCAGGAAGCACAGGAAAACCAGGAGCAGTTGTAGAATTTACCAAAAATTATTTATTTACACTAGCAGTATCATAAAATAAACTTGTTCATTGTAACTATTTACAAAGGTAAAATAAAGTTTTCTTTCAGTCTCCGTGTCCCTTGTTCTAATCTCTCTTGCAGCTGCAGCCTAACTCTTTTATAAGTCTTTTCAACCCCCATTCTTAGCAAGCATCCTGTTCTTATAAATATCAAGCAGGAGCTGCTAGAACACAGTGTGTTCTTGAGGCCCCCCTCCTTTGCACAGCTTTGGCAAAAGGCTCAAATATTTGCACTCAAGTTTTCCACTAACTTCTTTCAATCATCTCAAATTATAATTATATACATTTCAACAGTAACACTATATATTTTCTAAACAAAAGGATCCCAATATCCATTACATTTCCATACAGTGAATTGCATATATTTTTATATCAGCAGATAATGCAAGGGAGGAAAAGACAGACAGCAAGAGAGAACTGGGAGACGGCGAGAGGCAAATGATTGTGAGATTGTCGAGGTGATCAAATCAGAAGTCTCACAGGAAAATTTGGTTGCGCAACCAGATAGACAAGAGACAGAAAAAGAAAGATCCTTGCATTTAAACACTTTCTCCATAACAAATGAGACAGGGTCCTATTCTATCCTGTCACACAGGGGCACTTGAAACTTGCACAAAAATCTTGCCAAAATTGCAGGGATTTTTCCAGTTTATTGTGGGGGAATTATGGAGCAACTGCAGGGCCCTTGGCATGATGTTTGCATAGTTACCTGCTGGATTTTTTTTAGTACAACACCAAAACATTGGAATGCATAACCACAAACTTTATTTAACAGTATCTGTAAACATGCATAATTCATGTATCCTGTTACATATTAAAATCTGTCGGAATGTAAGCAATTCTGTTCAGTGCAGATCAAAAAATACTACGTTCAAAACTAAACTCTATATATGCTTATTGTATTTCAGCATTAAAAGCAGCTTTACATTGTCTTCTGTTAAAAGTCTGTTGGTTGTCCTTCAGTAGGTCGGAGTATACCAAAAATGTTCGTTCCACATCGGCTGGGTTCACCAGCAGCTAGATGTGTTGCCTGGCAACTGCAGAAAGCTGTGGCAAAAAAAAAATCTCGCTGTGCACCCCACCATTCTGACAGGTTGAAGTCTGATGGAATCATTTGAGTAACAGCTATGTATGCGTGGCATTCAAAGCTGGAGACTGAGAAATCCAGGGAGCAGTTCGGTGTACTTAGCTTTATCCTTCTCCATTGCTAATAGCTGCTGGGGGTCGAATACTCTGGCTGCTGCAAAAATGTTCAAGGAGGTGTGGTCTCTAAAAATGTTTGCCATCTTTTGCTCTGCAGCATCAGAGTCTGGAAAAGAGTGACACAGGCCTCTCATTCCTGTGCTAGGCATGGGATAACACTTCTACAGTTCGGGGCCTGTATTCCTCAGCACCAGCCGTTGCATAAAAGTCTAAAAAGAAATGGAAAGTGTACTGCTTTGAATACATGTTCTGTTGGGGGCCAGCTGCAAGCCAGTTTGCAGAGTTGTCTGGCCTCGTAATAATTTGAAAAAAAAAAAAAAAAACCAAGGTTGTAGTTTTGAATTCGAAGTGCACTTCATGTACCCTTCAGGGCTCAGGGCTGTCCTGGACAACCCATCCAGTCAGATACCTGGGCATTTTTATCTCCCCTCACTGGAGGGAGTAGGTCCACTTAAATTTCTCTCTGCTAAGGAAATCACTGAGGGATGACCTCTATAGATGGAAACATTTCCACCTTTTGTTATGAAGGAATTCCTAGTCAATGCAAATGACGATTCTGTTTAAGATTTTATATATAATTCGATACTTACCAGTATATATTCCAGAATCCATTTGGAAATCCCTGGAAAAGATGGTAAGGGGCTTTTTTATTGGGGGGGTGGTAAACCCAGATCATTGTTGCTAAGACTGATTGTCTCATGGTCTAAAGGGGGATTTCGAATCCCTTGGTTTAAAGGTTATTACCTCCCAACACGCCTCAGACAGATTTGGATGTGGCTTTGCCAACAAATGTAGGGAGACAGCCTGATGGATTGCTGTTGAAGAACACTTGGCACAAGAAACAGCACCTGAAACGGTCCTATGGGACCCAACTAAAATCAAGCGGAGTTACCCTATCCATGAATATGTCTGGAAGAACATAGGTAAAACAGCTAATTCCCATTGGTAGGTGCCTTTACATCGGTGGCCATTATGGAACAGTCCTAAATTGTCATGGGGGGGCACACCCATATATTGGCGTGATTGGGCCATGTGTGTGTGGGGGGGACTTCTCGGGTTGCAGACCTATTCCATTCAGATTCTGGTCTCTTCAAAGATTTCGCCCCTATTAAAGCTCAAGCTTCCCTTCCACAATCCCATTTGTGGAGGTACCTACAGATTCGCAGTCTAATTTCCACCTATACTGGCTCTTAAATTGCCTGTGATGGGCACCTGGGATGATATTCTAGAACTTGTGGGTGGGGGAAGGTATCCTAAATGCCCCCCAAAATAAGGCAGATCTGTAAAGGACTCTTGCAAGAATATACCCCTTTGTAAGGTGGTAATAAATTACCTTTCTCAGTATCTTGGTGGAATGGCACAAAGGAAGAGACAACAGACAAGTGGTGTCATGTAATAAATGAAATGTATTACAGATCAGTAATACAGACTTACTACCAACAGTGTTATCACTGGGAGAACTAGCCAGTTTTCCTTACCTAAGTAAAGCAGTCTCTTGTCTCAGAGAAGCTACGTGCTACCACAGGGTCTTATACCCCGATAATCACTATGGCAACTACTAAAGAAGATACATAAAAAGTATATAATTGGACAGTAACAGGTGTCCTGAGTAACTGTCCTAACTAACATAAAAGTTGCTTAGCTTGCATAGTTAGGCTAACAATGGGCTAATGTGAGCCTCCAAGGTCATAACAGCAGTATGTTTGCTAAAGATGGCACTATTGCCTCACTTATAATAATACAGTAAAAATAGAGTAAAAGGCATCTCTTATAGCAGTAAAACAAGATGGAGCATAATATGCATTAGTAGAACACAGATCCTGACACTTATGCTTATATGATAAGTGTCTGTGCCCTAAGGTTAGTACATTTACCTACATATGTGTTGCTGTCCGCGAAGTGGGGGTATAGTCAAGGGTGCTGGACCATGGATAACACCTTGAACAGATAAACTCAGAGCTAGATGGGAAAAACAGCTTGTCTGCCATATAGAAGAGGAGGATTGGGACTGTTGTTGGTTTAATGCCTGTGGATCATGTAGGGACGCAGGGGGAGGCTCATACAATTGAAAACACTGCATCTCTGGTATGGGATGCTGGATCAGCTCAAGAAAATGAACCCAGTAAAGAATTCCAGATGCTGGAGAGGCCACCAACAAGAAAGTATGCTGTTACACATTCCTTGGTCCTGTCCAAAACTGACGGACTAGTGGGGCCAGCTGCAAGCCACAATTTTGAATTCCGTGTGGACTGCCGTGTCCGATATCCATGGATGCCTCCCTCATATTCCTAGGCAACACCGACAAACTTCTTGTTGAACAAAAACCGCTTCCCCTATGGTTTATGGTGGCTATTACAGAAGCTAAATGGCTAGTGTATAGAAAGTGGAGGTCAGAAAGTGTTCCTACACCAGACAAATGGGAAAACAATATGCGTAAACTCGTTGCCCTGGAACGCTTATTCTTTAAAACTGCAGACAAATTGGCACTCTATGATAAAGTGTGGGGGCCTTATCCATCCTGATCCTCATATTGTCTTTTACACTAATTAGTGGCTATATTTCTTGCACACCTTGGAATGCTTCAGGTTGAACAGTGATCCCTGGATAAGGGAGGTCACTATCCCCTACCCCCCGCTCGGCATGGTTACTCCACGTAGATATAGAGTATCTATTTTTCAGAGCCTCTTCCGGTCGGTTGGGGGCTCATTTCTACCTATCACTCTGTCACAGATATTATTTATTTTGCTGATTCAATGTATTACCTACTTTGTTGTACAGTATTCACAGTTTGTGCTGAATCTTATTCAGGATTGATTTCCCTATATTTTAACATGATTATGGATAAGGTATACTAGAGGGCTACAACTCTGTAACCAGATTAGAGAAAAGGGGTTGTGGGTCTTCATTTGACTGTTAACGTGGTACGGCAGAAGCCGCTTAAAGGGGACACCTTTGTGGACTGCCATTCGTCCCCTTTAAGCAGCCATCCCGATTATCAGAAGCAGCATTTTAGCAGTAGAATTTCTCCCTCAGTACCACCTCTCACACCCCCCGCCCGCATAGACATACACACACACACACACTCAGTGACTGACACACTCACTTGGTGACTGACACAGACACTGCACATTTCTCAGTGATTACAGCTCTTTTCTGAGAATGTGTTTGTGTTTGAGTGACTTAAAATGGCAAACTTTAATAAACAGCCAGATTCAGTACAGTACTCAGTGACAGTGTTTTTAAAAACATGACTTCTCTCCATTCCGCTTCTTCTCCCTCCTCTGATGTGATCATGAGTGGTTAGTGGCGCCAAAGAAATCTGTCATTTTGGTCTGTTTGGCTTCAGCTGCCATCTGAGAGTGAATAACACTCTCAGGATCGAAAAGGTGCTCCCATTGTGCTGTCTTATTATGGATAAGACACCAGTCATGCAGGGCGCCAGCATGTAACATCGCTTCAGCATTGGTCACAGGCGCAGTCATCATTGGTTGACTCGATCGTTTCTGATGTTTTGGAAGTTTCAGTGTTCGATTGAACTGCCGAGCATATGTCACCAATGGATAACTCCCCCTCAGTGGTCTCCTCATCATCTAGTGCGACAAAGGCATTGAACTCCTCTGCAGACATGCCCTCAGGTAAGATCATATCAGCCAAGGGGTCCACCAAAGCATCTGGTTTGGGTAACAGAGCAGTGTCATGGGGGTCATCCTGCTGCAATTTGAACCCAGCTTTTCCAAAGCAGTTGGATATGGTGCTTTCTTTTATAGTGACCCATGTCTTAGCCATCATGAAAATTGCATCCAGCAGGTTAACCGACTTAACTATTTCTGTGGCCAAGGCAGAGGAGCCACTGTCAATCACCCCTACCACACGGCTAGAGAAAAGGGACCTGTAGTATCCCTTGAAGTTCTTTATCCCTCCCATATCCATTGGTTGGATGAGGCTAGTCATATTGGGGAGCAAGAAAACCATTTTAATGTGGCTGAACTTGTCAACCAGTGAGCTGAGATGTGCACTGCAATTGTCCACAAAAAGTAGGACTTTTCTATGTCATCATCACAACTTGCTGTTCCAGTCAGCCATCCAGTCCTGGAAAATCCCTCCGGTCATCCACGCATTTGCAGAACTGTGGTAGACCACCAGGAGAGCAGAGACATCTTTTGGGAAACAATGTGGTCTCTTACTCTTCCTGAGGACCAGAAGAGGGAGGTTTTCAGTCCCCAGCACGTTTGACCAACATAGAATCGAAACACAGTCCTTAGATTTTTTGCCACCGATGAGCTTGGTGGATTTGTGGATGTGCCCCCTGTCTAGGTACCCACGATACAACAGACCAGTTCTGTCTGCATTAACGATGTTTACTGGTGGGTACTCAGACTGGAGGCTAGGGAGCACCATTTGTATCCATTCTGCCGCAGAGGAAGAATCAGCATCTGAACGCTCTCTGTGCTCCCTTTTCCAGACTGTGTTGTTTCTTGTTTTCACCGGCTTAACTAGCCATCATGGGCTTCAAACCCCTCATGATCTAGATGCAGCGCTATTTCCTCTGCTTTGCTCCTCAAAATTGGTCCACTTAATCTAGCACCACAAGAGACCGCATGATTAAACCAGGCTGAAAGTCTATCCTCCAGCAAATTGTCTTTTCCCTCCCGCTTTCTCTTGTGGGACAGATTTGCATTCAGCTGACATTTAGCCTGAAGGCATTCTCGATTCAGGCTAATTCTCCCAGCCTGACTCTTGGAGATAAGAAACTCTTCGGCTACATTGGCAAGGGAGGTATTTGGCAGTCAAAGGCTCTCTAAAACTTTCATCTTGTCAGACAGTGGGAGGTCAGTTCGCTTGGACGCCATTCTCACTCATACAAACACTGGGGCAACATCAGCTGTCACGGCTCCTAATCATTTTTATTGACTAAATCAAGAGGTGTTAATTTGCTAAGAGGATTAGAACTGGCAGTCAGAACGTCCCCTTAAAATGGCTAATGCATCCCAATTAGAAGGCTGCTATGCTCATTGGTTAACATGGGGATAAAATCTGTGACCAGAGAACTGTCCCCATTAACTGAATGTCCCCTTTAACCGCGTCCCCATTAACTGGCGTCTGCTGTATCTATTAGACCTTTATAAACTGATTATGTTTCTCTGTAGTCAGGAATTAGCCTGTAATACAAATAATTTATGTTCCAGCCAGGCCAGAGAATTACATAGAGAATAATATATGGGTGGCGTATTTAACTAGGTTACACACCCGGTTGTGGATGCTACATAAACCCCGAGGCGGCCAGGGTTTATAAAAAGCATCTCATTATTCTAGGTGTGTGTAAAATCGAGTTTACACCACCATATTTTATTTTTATAATTGCAGGAGTGCGCGTCACTCAGCAATTATAAAAAATTAAATTAGCTAATAGATTAGTGTTCAGGAAGCTGTGGACCAGTCTTAATTTTGCGTGGTCCGCAGTCTTCATAATTATATGGCTGCACTTGTTGGAGAAAAAAGGAGGAGGATATTTAATTTTTTAAAAAAATGTGTAGACAGTTAGATTTTAGTTTTAATATAAACTTACCGTCGAGCGGCGGCTGCAGCGTTCTTCTGGGCTTCGAGAGGCAGGGGCAGTCTGACATGGACTCGGCTGTGGTGTCAGGCTGACGGGAAAATGCTTGTTTTGTTTTAAAGTGGTTTACTGTAGGAAAATAGTTAATTTTTTTAATGAAAAGTTTGTTTCCACGAGGGACCGAAGTGTGCTGCGCTATTGGATTCCGTCACGGAATGTGAACTTCGGAGAACAGTGACTGAGGGATGGCTGTTCCGAAGGAAACTTGGCGAGTTTGCCGTTATAACCAGCCGAGCTGGTTATAACGGCAAATTATAACCGGGTTTCCCCAATGGGAAAAAGTGCGCGTCGGTAATTATAATGGCATTACTGGTGTGTTGTAAGACATTATGA
Source organism: Neoceratodus forsteri (assembly GCA_016271365.2). Lineage (NCBI taxonomy): Eukaryota > Metazoa > Chordata > Ceratodontiformes > Ceratodontidae > Neoceratodus > Neoceratodus forsteri. Next base: position 21,331,270 of record CM057459.1, read on the forward strand.
TTTATAATATAAAACCTCACTAAAATATAAATTGAAAACAAAAAAGAATTTGTGGTCAAAAATAAAGTAATTGCTAGTTAGGATGATTTCCATAGCCTGCAGAATAAATTCTTTAGGAAAGTTGGCTGCTTTGGGGTTGTTGGTTAGATAATGTTCTAGAGTCAACAAACCCAAATCATGGCAGATACTAGTATACAGACTTACAATGTGACTAGAAAGCCACATGTATTTAGAGGACTAGACAAACCTCTCAAGCTTAAACAAAATGTCCATGAAGGAAGTTCCTGACATACCATGGCTGCAAAAGAACCAATTTTGCTAAAAATTGTCCACAAATATAGACATCTTCTCTGTTAGAGACCTCTGCCCGAAATAATAGGTCTCCGGGGTTGGGGGTTGGTTTGGTCTTCATGTACTTTCTGCAGAATGTAAATGGTAGGAGTCTGTGGGATTTTGCCTGCATGAATTATATTCATTTTGTGAAATATGTCTCGCTACAAAATTTTCTCCTAAGAAAATGTCTACTTTTTAACTTAGAGGCAGGGTCCTCCGAAAAGTCTTTTTAACGATGTCTGTCTTCCAATTGACCAAAAAATTCTGCTTCATATTGTTATTTAACTAAACTGACAATTTTACCACCTTTATCCACAGCTTTAATTTCCAAATGTTTCATATTCTGAAGTTTCTGGAGTGCCCTACATTTGCTCCTTTGTCAGGGTTCTTTGATGGTAAAGATCCTGTTATGCCCCCCACACACACACTTTCCTTCTTTCCCCTTCTTTTTTCCTTCTTTTCTATTTTTTCAGCTAGTAGCTGCTCTGAAACTTTTCCTATTACAAGCTCCTAGCACTGGTTGTTATATATAAAGATTTTGGGAGAAATTATTGGGTGTATTTAATTTCACAGGTATTTGTATTTTTTGTTGGAGCTTGTGTTTTTTAAATTGTATGTGCAGGGCCCCTGGTGTTCTGCGGCAGAATTTTCTGATTTCTGTGGCATGATTTATTCATTTCTCTGGCAGAATGCAGTCCTGTCATTGGTTAAATATGATGTGATGTCATCGATGACATCATATGCTGAGCATAGAGGAGGGGCTTAAGGATAAATGAGGTAGGAAAGAAAGCCTGACATTATGGAAAAACAGTATATTTATATGAAAATTAACCAAAAACAATTAATTCTTCGGCATGATGCAATTTCTGTGGCAAATTCTGCAACCGCAGAATTCCAGGGGCCTTGTGTATGTGTAACTGATATGCTATCATAGGAATTGTTGCTTTTAGGCTAACTGTGCCTTTAAGGAGATTAACTTAAAAAGAAAGCAATTGCTGCTGTGTAGCCACACCCCCTGATGAAGCCTCATGCATACAAGGTGAAGCTTTGGGGTTTAGTGCCGTGCTCTCTTGCTGTTCTATAATAAATGCTAGATTTTGGATTTACTACATGTTGACTTTTTCTTTCTGCTGAGTGCAACTGTTCTTAACTTCTGTTGGTGAATGGTGATGCACCCCTTTGGCTCTAGGAGCGTGTGGTGTTAGTTCATCACCAGAGGCCAGATTTTTTTTTTTTTACCCTTCCTTTGTTTGTCCTTCTCAGGGACACCTGGACAGCTGCTTCCGCTCCCGCTCCACCCCTGTGCCACTAGCGACCATTTCCTTATGGTGCTTACCTGGCTGTTGGCCCCCACAGACTACCCCTCCGTGGCAGGGTGGAGGCCTGTTCTCCCCTCCCAGGAATGCATCCAACCAATGTGTCCTGGAGTGATGTGGGCCTGTGGGAAGTGAGCAGAGCTTCTTGTAGCCCAGGATCCACTTTTTTCTCCTGTTTTCCCCCGTGATCCCTTCCACCACACCAGATGGCTGGCGCAGCCTCTGTCAGCCTTGGCAACAGCAGTGCACTCTGGGCATGTGCCACCCCTTATGAAGGAGCAAGCTCCACAGCTCACCCTGAGGGACTGCAGCTGTGCCGGAGGGAGGCCATCTCCTTTCTTGGCTAACCACTCGACACATGCATACCTGGGCTCGCTTCCAAACCTGGGTCGCTGGTATGGAAGTGGAAGGTTCTTCTATTGAGCCATTGGGTGGCCCCAGAAAAAAAATTTCATCATGTGTGTAAGTCTGCTAGGCCCATCCCTCCATTCTGCATCACAGGAGCAAGGGACGGACCTAGCCAACTGGAATACATATTTAGAAAAATTGTTCTGTGCCAGCTGCTTTGGCGCACCCTCTGCCCACTGTCAACCAGAAGCCAGAACAGTTTTTTTTGTTTCTAATTCCAGTAAGTGTGCCTGTCTACTAGGCCTGTCCCTCCATAAACATCAGACTACAGGAGCCAGGGACAGACCTAGTTGACTGGTATACATGTTGAAAAAAATTGTTTTGTGCCAGTCGACTTGGCCACCCCTCCCTGCTTCATCACCAGAGGCCAGAACACTTTTTTTAATATTTGTGCCAGTCTGCTAGGCTTGTCCTTCCATCCTACATCAACAACAAATCACAGGAGCGAAGGATGGACCTAGTCAACTGGTATAGCTGTTTAGAAAAAATGTTCTGTGCCAGCTGGTTCAGTCCACCCTCCACCCACTATTATACAGAGGCCAGAACAATTTTTTTTCAACATGTGTGACAGTCTGCTATGCCCGTCCTTCCATCCACCATCAACAACAGAGCACAGGAGCTAGAGATGGACCTTATATGTTGAAAAGTTGAAAAACATTGTTCTTTGCCAGTCGGCTCTGCCTTTTTTTTTTTTTTGTAAATATAATCTTTATTGAACTTTTCATGTCTACATAGCCACAGTCATAGTCATTAAACATGTATTAAAAATCAATACATGGTCTTGGGTCAGTTATTTAACATCTTATACTGTTCAGGTCACATGACAAAAGCATTTAATTCTTCCACTCCCAAAGTTCCAGGGCGGGATGGAGGGTGTTTTGTATAGGACCTACTATATCCGTCTTTCTGTCAACAGCTTACGCTGATATCTGTTATTTCCATGTTGACTCTACTCAGATAAGTGGGAAGGGGGTAAGGTGACAGTCCCTAGTACCCTCTGGTGGGGAAGAAGGAAAGGGGGGAAGCAACTGGGCCGGTCCTTTAAGGGAATACAGTGTTGCTAAGCATCCCTCATTTGTGGGATTCACTTCTGTATTGAGCTCTGCTTAGTGAGTGGTGGTGGTGGGGGGAGCACACACAGATCTTTTCCTTCAAATCATGGATCAGACTCCCTGTCCTTACTCATTATGTGCAGGAGCCACCCATTCCATCTGGAGGAACACAGTTCCACCCTATCATTCAACATTCGGTGCATGTGTCATCCTTTCCATTTTATATGTTTGGTTAACTGTCATGCGTCAAGCTGCAGCTGTAGGGGTTTGGGTTGTCAGCCATGCTCTTGTGATTAGTAGGATACCCATCAATTATCGGGAAAGTGGGTTGTGCATTAATAGGAACAGTTCTGCGGTAAGGAGAATTGGGTTACCGTTTAACTCTTCCAGATCATCCTGTATGGCTTGAAAGAAGCGGTGCAAAGCTGGACAAGCCCATATTATGTGTGTGTGTGTGATGGGCCCAGTGCTTCACAGCAGTTTCTCCAGCAGGCAGCATCCCACGTGGCATGATAATGTGCCGTTATGGTAGGGGTTCGGAAAAATTTACCTGATGCTTCCAGGCATACTCACGCCACTGATGGGAAGAGGTGATTTTTGCTATTGTTTGACACAACGTTCGCTACTGTGCAGTGAAAATACATGTACCTATCTCCTCCTCCTCCTGTCTCCACAGTATGTGCTCTGTAATGTTCCCCATATATAAAGGAGAGCAAATGTTCAGTGTACCCAGTTTGCATTATGGTAATGAAAGATATGGTGGGAGCTGGGTGAGATTCTGTGATTCCTCTCCCCACCAGGAGAGTGCTATAATAATGTTGTACTTGTACAAACCTGTAGAAATCTGCCTGCCTCAAACCAAATTATGTTTTGGCATCAGCAAATGATTTAAAGGTGGCTCCAGTTAAAAGCTGGTAAAGGTATTGTAGTGAAAGGTGTTCCCATCGGCAGAAGGCATGGTCCATTTGGGTCAGATGAAAGCACTCTAATAGTATAGTTGGGTGGAAAAAAGCTAAGAAAGGGGATTAAGTAGAGCATTTTGTGAATTGGAATTTGAGCCAAGGATTGAGGTCTGCTAATGTTTGCAAATGTGTATCTGTATGGTACACAGTCATTACAAACTCAGCATTTAGAAATATAGCTAATTCAGTCAGTCGCCATAATGCTGGTGGAGTGCCTGTTTACAGAAGTGCCACGAATCATAAATGATAAGTCCAATAGTTAATCTTCAAATTTGGGAGACTAGGCTGCCACTCCCCATAGGCTGGAACATGGTCTGGAGCTCAGCTTGGGGGGGGGTGTTGTTGTCCTGTCCAAATTAATCTTGTTTTATTCCTTGTTCCATTGTTGGGACACCAATAAAGGTAACTTAAGTGGGATATTTTGGAACAAGTACAATGCTCTTGGTAATATTGCCATCCGTACCACCTCAATTCTTCTACTAAGGCTCAAGGGTAGCAAATTTCATGGGGCCAAATCCTGAGGCACTTGGATAGAAAAGGGGGCATAGTTATTGTAGGCAGTTGTTGGGATGCTAGAGAGGTAGATCCCTAGGTATTTTAATTTCTCAAAATCCCAGCAATTGAAATTGTTGTCTTAACCTCCGTATGGGTTGGTATTGGAAGATCAGGGTGATGTCTGTGTAACATTAAGCATATACCAGGAGAACACACCATAGTCATCCAGAATTTGAAATACTACTGGAAGTGAACTTTCAGGATTACCCAGGTATAGGAGCATGTCATTTGCGTATAGGGCTATATGATCCTCCCTTCTATGGGTATCCCTTTAATTTGGGGGGATTCGTGCATGGCTTGGGCTAGTGGTTTGAAAAAAGTGCAGATAAAAATGGCGAAAGGGGGCAGCCCTGTCGAGTTCCTAGATAGCGACGTGTGCACTCAGAGTGATGGCCTGTCACTTTGACACAGGCACTTGGAGCGTCATATATTGTCTGTAGTAGCTGACTGAGGGCATCCGAGAAGCCCAGCTTTACCAGGAGTGCATATACTGTAGGAAGGGCCATGAGACCTGATCAGATGCTTTCTCAGCAGTTAGACTGAGAAGGACTGAAGGGGCCCACCTTATTTGCATTTCATGGATAACATGCAGGGTTTGTCAAATATTGTCACTTATTGCAAGTGCAGACAAATCCTGTCAGGTCAAGGCCGATCAGTGAGGGAGAAATTCAGTCCATTCTGTAGGCCATGCTGGACATAAAATATTTACAATTGGTATTAAGTACTGAAATTGATTAATATGAGTGACAAAGTTGTGGGTTTTTTGTCTGGCTTTGGGATTACTGAGATACTGGTATATGCCCCGCTCAGTGACGTTGCCTTCCTTCCAGTACCTTGTTAAATGTCTGAATAATAATATAATAATAATAAACTTTATTTTTAAGCACCTTTCAAAATATCAAGGTGCTTTACAATAATAAAAACATAATTCCATAAAACAACGAACACAATAATAAATAACACAACAGCTCCAAACACCAAGGAGTCATAGGTAAGCCTGACGCCACAAAAAAGTTTTAAACGTCTGTTTAAATCCCACCACGGTCGCGCACTCCCGAAGCTGACGGGGTAGAAAATTCCACAGGGTAGGGGGTCACAAACATAAATGCACGAGCCTCAGAAGATTTCAAGGTCACCCTCGGAACCTCCAGCAGCCCCTCGTCAGCCGAACGGAGCTGTCGCACAGGGCTGTAAGGAATTAGAAGCTCTTTCAGGTAGTCAGGACCAAGTCCATGTAGGGCTTTATAAGTCATCAAACCAACTTTAAAGGTGATCCATCACTGAATCTGCAGGCAGTGCAGGTCACGTGGCACCAGGGTAATATGTGAAGCCCGAGACGACCCTGTCAACAATTGTGCCACAGTGTTCTGCACTAGCTGCAGGCGGCGGATATCAACCCCAGGAACCCCTAAGTAAAGGGGGTTGCAGTAGTCAAGGTGCAAGGTCACAAAGGTGTGGACCAACACAGGCAGATCGCTGGACGGAACAAGGTGCTTGACCCTGGCAATGTTCCTAAGATGATAATAGGCAGACTTGACAACTCTCAACACCTGAGATCGAAGGGTCGGCCCGTTATCAAGCACCACTCCCAGGTCATGCACCCATTCAGAGGTAAGACTCTGGGAGCCCCCAGAAAAAGTCCAGAGGGCTGACCAGCCCTTAACCCCTCTATCTGGCGACCTAGATCCACAACCATCACCTCAGTCTTTCCAATGTTCAACTTTAGCCAGCTCGAATTTATCCAGTCCTGGGATTTCAGTGAGGCAGTTATTAAATACTGAGAGCACTATCCTGGTTGGGTGCGAAAGACAGGTAGAGCTGGGTATCATCAACATAGCAGTGAAACCTCAGCCCATACCGACTTACAGTGTCTCTGAGGGGCAGCATATACACTGCAAACAACATGAGGGACAGCACCAAGCCCTGAGGAACCCCACATGATAGAGGGAGTGAGTCTGAAGAAAAAATCCTCGACACAACTCTGTGTTCTGCCAGTAAGGAAAGATGTAAACCACCTGAGAACCGTACATGTCAGTCCATAGATGAACCTCAGGCACTCGAGCAGCACCCCATGGTCCGCAGTGTCAGAGGCTGAAGAGAGATCAAGGAGCACCAGAACAGAACAGTTTCTCCGATCTCTCGCCATCAGGAGATCATTGAGCACCCAAACCAGCGCAGTCTCAGTACTGTGCCTCTTTCAAAAACTGGACTGGAGAGGTTCATAGATATTGTGGATGGTCAATGGATATTTGGATAAGTGGCATGAGCGTTTGATCTTTAGTTATTTTATAAAATTCCCGCTCCGTACCCATCAGGTCCAGGGCCTTTTGCCAGTTGGGGCAATGGAAGTGGGTAGCAGGTGCAGCAAATACACCACCTCTGGTGATCTGGGGCAGCATTGTGTAATAGCCCCAACTGTGAAAGCAGGGGACCTGGGACTTTAGGGCTTAGCAGAGCACAGCAGCCCTGACTGTGGAGACAGGAACAGGGGGCAACAGGATGCACTGGCCTTGACTGTGGGGGTGGGGGACAGAGGGAAGCAGGGTGCAGAAGCCCCAACTGTTTGTGCAGGAGGCAGCAGGGTACAGCAGCCCTGACTGTCTGGAGAAGACAGTAGGCAGTGGGGTGCAGCAGCCTCAAATGGGGGCAGGAGATGGGGGGGCTTGTGGGGGAAGGGGACAGCAGAGTGCTGTTGCCTCAACTGTTGGGCAGGAGGCAGGGGCATCAGGATGCCGTATAGTATTTCTAGTTATACACATACATGATGTGTTTTCATACAGAAACACTTAAAGAACTGAATTTTGTGAGTTCATACATGTTCCTGAAATAGCTGAGTGTGGCAGACGTCTATTGTCAGTCTAGCATAAAAACAAAATTGTTCTCATATGAACCTATTTATGGAGGCTACATCAAAGACATACTGCTTCTATGAATTAACAAACTTTAGATTCATTTTATATCCATTAAACAACTTTGTGTTATATAGCCAGAAAACAATGCAAAGTTTTGATGAGAAAAACTGACAACTATGATACAGACAAGGTAATGTCTCATAGACATTCATTCATGTCACATCAGTTCAGCACTGAAACTCAAATGATCAACTTTTTATGAGAAGAGAATGATAGATTTTAAGCTAATCTATCTTAACACAAACCAGATGGGTTAGTAACAACGTCTGAGTGAAAACAATTAGCACTACAGACTGCTCTGACTGGGAACTGCAACAGCTTCTTCAGTCAATCAGGGACTTATTTGCTGAAGCAGCAGGCTAGAAAAAAAATGATGTCATCACTCACTGATAGGGACAGAAAAATATTCACTGTTTTCAGTTATTGCAGAGCACATTAACAGATGCTGATTTAAAGAAAACCACAACACCAAACAGCATATTTTCAGGAAACACTAATCATGAGACAGGGACTTGAATTCAAGTGAATTCAAGCTTTTTCTAAATATATGCATTTGATGTTTAAACGTTGCCCCGACTCAGCATAGATAGTCCTACCCTCTATCCACCTTCAGAGACCAGCACAATTTTGTTTTGATTTTTAATACTGCCCCCCACTTGGCACGGATATTCCAACCCTCTACCCACCTTCCCAGACCAGCAAAATTTTTTAAGACACTATTCCAATCCTCAACACCCTCTTCTGAGAACAGAAAACATTTTTTGACTACAAGCCTTCCTGGCTCCCACCCTCTCTGTTGGACCAGCATATATGTTTTTTGCCAGGGTGCCCATTCACCTCACCCATCCTGGAAAGCCCCTCTCCTTGACCTTACCTGGCCCTGGCCTCCTTACCTGACTAGCCCAACCAAGAGGGGGTTCTTGGTGTGCAGTACTGTTTCTACTATCAAATCCCTTCCTTTACATCATTTCATGAAAGTAGCTTACCTGCTGTTTCAGGGAAAAGGCAGGGGATAGCAGCAGCTACATCAGCAATCTTGCAGGGCCAGGAACAAATCGGCAGCAGCAAGTGGCAGTGGCAGTCCCGATTATGGTGGCAGACACTCTGGCGGAGAAAATCTCAGCTGAATGCAGCACAACTTGATTTACAGCTCCTTCAGCTGTGGTTTTCATGTGGACCAACAGTTGGCAGTGCACAGGCAAGTCTGGAAGCAGTGGCTCTCACTCCACTTAGAAGCGCCATCCTGTTGGTGATCGTCATCAGACAGGAAGCAGGAAGACTTCTGTAGGTCTTTACCCAACCATTGACCGCTTGTATTTACTCTGCTTATGCGGACCTGGTGAGGGACCAGGCATTAAGATTCCACACAAATCTTAAACTGGAAGCTGGAAAGTAAATGGCTCCTATCTGTATGACGCATCCTTCTCCATGTCACAAATGCATCACACTGAACACAGGATGCCATATGGAAGCTCGCTGCATGCGCATACGCTGAGGAGATGCCAAGAAAATGGCTGAATGGCCAAAACATTGAAAAAGCAGGACAAGAGTCGCATTGAGTATATAAAAAACAGAAACTTTTTGGGCAGGGTGCATTTTTTGCAGAAGAGACCCATTATCATGACTTCTGTGAAAACATCATGGCCGTGATTTTTCGGTACCTCTGACAGTACCTGTTTTCTTCTACTGTTAATACCTCCTTCTATACATCCCAGCATCCTATTTGCCTTACTGTAGGCTTTGTCGCACTGGCTTGATTATTTACAGGAGTCACTAATGATGTCTCCTAGGCCTGTTTCTGCAGCCATAGTGCTCAGCATTATCACTCCAATCCACTGCTTTTCCTGGGGCTCTTGTTCTCTGGATGCATCGTCTTGCATTGTTTGGCATTAAATTTCAGCTGCCAAACCTTAAGCCACCTTTCTAGCCTTTGCAAGTCACTCTGCATCTCCCTTATTCCCTCATCTCTACCTTCCCACAGAGCTTAGTGTCCTCTGCAAAGAGAAACAGCTTGCCCCACATTCCTTCTGCAATGTTGCTGATGGACATATTGAAGAGGAGGGGACCCAGGACAGACCCTGTGGCGCCCCATTGATGACTTCCCTCTTTTCTGATTTGACACCATTAATCCCAACCCTCTGCTGCCTCTCCTTACACAAACATACACATGTAAATGTAACAAAATATGAAAACAAACCACCAATTAAGCAATTGCCAACTAATTAAAACCTAATTAGCAAATCTAACAACTGTTTGACACATCATTTAACAAGTCTACCAAAGTTACCAAACCAACTGGAAAAAATCCCATGCCAAATAACACACCCTACCAACAGACTGATCAGAAAAAAAGTTACTGCAGCCACAGAATTCAGAACTCCCTTCATTTCTCTCATCAAACCTCGATACACTCAGCTTTTGTTTATAGACCCCCAGCCTTTCAAGCTAATGCGAACATGGCCTTCAGTGCTCCTGCTGTCTCTTCACATGCCATGCCCACCACCCTGCTGCTGCCGTCTCTATCAGCGCCAGTCCTCCCATGTTGCTTACAGTCACTCCCAACCACAGAATCCAGTAGCTCTGAAAACACACACAGCTCCCAGGTGCAGGATTCAGGAACTCCCACTTAGAATTGCACGTGCTGCTCTCAATCACAGACAGTTCTCCCAGCTGAACATTGCACTCCAGACCTCTGAATACAGCTGCAGTACAAGATGCCACCAACAAACTGAATGAAAACTGGTCACAGACAATGCCCACTTGTGCAGGGAGATACTACACTATGAAAAAACACTAGAGCAAAAAGAATGATCCCTCCTGAGTCCCCCCCCAAAAATACCACTACACAACAGAAACACTGGGACAAAAGGGGACACAGACAAACCCAGAAATGATCAGAAACAGACTCTACAGGTAAAAACATCCATCCTAATGTATTATATAAAACAAATAATGAATACGTCAGGGCTACTCATAAATATACCCGTCTCAGGTGCTAGTCAGATAAAAAAGACATTTGCCATGTAGGCTGGTGGCCTTATTTCTGAAAGCTTCATCGATGTGTATATTTACTTGTATACCACCCTTACCCATCATTTATTCTCTGAGTATTCATTGCAAAAGAAACTATATTAATGCATTATTAGGGTTCCAAAGTCACAGAAGTGAGGAGATGTGGCATTAGGGTTTTCTCAACTCTTAACACCTTCCCCCAATTCCTGGCCTTGTGACCCAAGGAAAAGCTACAGGTCTGGGGCATGGCTGCTAACCCGGGTTTGCGCGATTTCTCCCAGTCATGCCATATTCAGAGGCACCAGGGGCACCCTTCAAACCTGGCAGCCCCAAAGTGCTAAAATACCGCTGTGTCCATGCAAATGACGGGGGGGTCCGTTCATGCATACCGGCGCAGTGGTATATTCAAAGGTTTGCAGCAGTGGTAAACAGCCACCCAAGTAATGTTATTTACTGCAGTCAAAAAAAAGTCTCAATGGAGTGCATGCCCACGCTCCCCCAAGGCAGGGCAGCTGTACTGCAGTTGCCCACTCCTGTTTACCTGTTCAGGCCCATGGAAATCATCTCTGGTGGTCCAGTGTGTCTGCCCACCTCCTGATCACTTCTCTGAGCTTACAGTCATCATCCCTGGTGGTCCAGTGACCCCCCCCCCAGTTGCTTCTCCAAGCATCACCCCTGTGTGTCCACTCACTGCCCCCAGTTGCTCCACAAAGCAGTCCTTAAACCTCCATGGTGGTCTAGAGGGTTCCTCCACCCTCGAACGCTCCTCAAAGCAAATGTAAAGCATCCCTGGTGGTTTAGTGTGTCCCTCAACCACCTGATCACTCCTCAGAACTCTTAAATATACCCTGGCGGCATAGTGGTCCCCCAGCCCCACTGATTGCCAATTCACATGGTTTAAAATCAGTCCCTGGTGGTCCATTGCTCCCCCCCACCAACCCACCTGCTGAGCTATCAGTACTTGTGCCTACATTAGAAACTTTTCTATTGTACGTGAACTCAGCCACGGAGGTGAGAGGAGGGCTGTGGTGGTTGCTGTATTGAGCTGAGAGGAGTACCAACCACTTGGGTGGGGGGGGGTGAGATGTGAGTAGGCAGGTCAGGTGGAGGGTTGTTGGGGGGATACCGGACCACCAGGGGGTGTTTTGAACCATGTAAATGGGCTATCGAGGTTGGGGGGCCCACTAGACCACTGGCATATATTTAAGTGATTTAAGGAGTGACTGGGGATGGGGGGGACATACTAAATACATACATATACATACATACATACATACATACAGGATGTTGGCAGAGAAGGACCACAAGGCCCACCTAGTCTGCCCAATTAAGACCCACCTAACAAGAGACCCCTATTCTAACTTCTACTCTGGAAACCCCTCCCCTAAGTCCCAGAATCACCAGGGATGCTTTACATGTGTTCTGAGTAGCAATAAGGGGGTGAGGGGAACCACTAGATCACCATGGAGGTTTAAGGACAGCTCTGTAGAGCGATCGCGTTGGGAGGGGACCACTAGACCACGAGGACTTACTGTTTCCTATGAGTTAGTGGTGCTAAGGGCCTGCTGCGCCCATGCAAATGAGCCCATAATGGCCATGCAAATATTCCCTTAGCAACTTGCATGCCCAATGGACTCATTTGCATGTTCGGGCTGAATATAGCCCACAGGGATCTTGGCACTATCCTGTTTTGGGCAGCACTATTCCCTGTGGGCTATATATAGCCGAGGTCTGTGTCGGGGCAGGGCAGTTGCATTTAGCATTGTGCCACTTGCCATGTGACTGAATATCGCAGCAGCCGGGGTGAGCGCAAGTGCCGCTCAAACATTGGTGCTATGCTTGCTCATTTTTCTGAATATGGGGCCCTTTGTTTGTGTTGGACTTAGAAAATGTTTTGCAGTGATTTTCCTGCTCTACACATTTTGTTCATGTTGGAATTAGAAAACATTTTTGCAATGTTTTCTCCCATTTGGTTATGTGTTGCTAAGTACACATGCTATCTGTGATGCATACGTGCTGGACTCGTTCATGTCTGTCTTAACAGTTTTTGCACCGAATTATGAAAACTTTTTGTTTCTAATCAAAATACCCAGTGCAATGATTTTTTTTTTTTTGAAAGTCAGATTAGAGGTCTTGTCTGAATGTTCTAATGAACCATACATTTGTCAACATTTAGAGTTAAGTATTTTTTTGTTTTGTGGTTTTAAAGTTTTGGTTTTTACAAAACTTTAACTTTGAAAAAATGTTTGTATTTTTGTATATTTTTTTTTGGGGGGGGGGGGATGAACCATGCACCCACTGGAAAATGTTAAGACATTATAACTTAAAAATGAAAAAAAATCTTTTGTTTCAGACCCCAAAAAGGCCATCTTCTGTCATGAAATCTAATGAGCCTGTAGGTTTCATATAATTTAAATTGCTCTAGGTTTTGCACTGTGCGATAGCAAAAAAAGTGTAATTTCACTAATTAATAACTTTAAAACCACAAAACTAATTTGCTCAAAATCTGCCAAAAAAATAGTCCCTGGATGCACAGCAGATTTTTCAGTCATAAGGGCCAAGATTGATGAGACTTAATGTATTGAAAGGCCTGTTTTTGACACTAACAGTGACTACTGCGCCTTTGTAATATATACACTACATATATAAATATATATTTATTGCAAAAAACTGAATTAATCCAATGATTAGGATTCACAAAATGAAATGAAAACATTGGGGTTTGGGGTCTCATGAATCTTGACAAATCGGTGGTGTTATGTTCCTTGGGATTATTAACCCTAATGCCCTCCCTTGTGCCTAGCCTCCTGCCCAAGTACAAGGCACAGATCCAAGCCCATGCTTTATAGTCATATACTGTTTGGAGATAGAGAAGTATGGCTCGCCGCATGTGGCCAGCAGAATCGGTTGTAATTTTATTCACGCAGGGCCCTGCATGAAACGAGATTGTGTGAAACTTTGCCCAGGGGAAGAGGGGGGATTAGGGTTGTCAACCCCAAGGAACACCACACCACTGATTCGTCAGGATTCCTGAGACTCCGTCCGGAGTGTGAAATTTTGTGCAGTTTCGTCGAACACAACCAAAGTTATTAAGGTGCAAAAACTGAGGTTTAACATTGAACACTGTTCAGCACTATTATATTGTACAGTATATATTCAAGGCAAAAAAAATACTATGTTAATGGAGCAGTTGGGGTTTATGAAATCTCAAAAGTAGGGTAACCCAATGTCAGTGATTTATTTGAACCCTACCCCCCCAATGCACCACCCTGTGAACTCCACTGAATTAAATACCAAAGCACAAGCCAGATCCCAATAGGCCCTGTACAAACCAAGTTAATATTCTTAATATTTGAAAAAAGTAGAGTCATAAATTCTTTTGAGATCTGCACAAAACAGGATCTGACTCTTAACTTGCTTATACAGGTCCCCCCATGCCCTGCGTGAAACAGGACCTGACTTCTAACTTTCTCTGTACAGGGTCCTTTGCAAACAAGACACAAGTCTTGACTTGCATTGCAAAGGGCCATTCAGGATTGAGATCTGTATTATGCTTTGGATTTTCCTAACTTGCTTCCTGTAGGGCCAAAAGGTCCCATGTGAAGAAGGAGGTGAGTTCTAACATTTGTTATACAGGCGGCCCTGTGCAAAGCAAGAGATGAGACGTAACCTTCTTACTAGTCTGTTCTTGTATGACTTTAGTTGTATTACAAAATGCATGCAGTGTTTGTTTTTTGGTCCTGTTCTCAACTGTTTTTTTGTGTTACTGGCTTTAAACATTTTTTTTTTCATGTAGGACATGGAACATTTTTCATGACAGTTTTGCAATTCTTCAAGTAACTCACAAACCAAAAAAAGTATGTTTTTCTATTTTTCAGTCATATTTCCACTACTTTTATCTTTTTTTTAAAAATCAGTTCAGATGGCTCATTAAACTGTCTTATGATGAACGATACAACTGTCAACCTTTACTGTTAAGTAATGCTTCCGTTATTAGTTTTTAAAGTTTTTGTTTGTGCCCAAATTTAACTCAGAAATGCCTTATGCCGGCCGGTGGCTGCTGAAGCTGGGCGCCACACCTCGGGTGCTCGGCGTGACCGCGGTTCGGGAACAGACTTGGGTGGCAGGGGTCGGCGGGAGGAGGAGGATCGAGCATCCCAACGGATGCTGTCTCTCCTCGGGGTGGGAACCAAGAACTTCGCATTCTACATCACCCTCGTAGTGGAAGCACCGACAATGGGGGATGGGCGCTCCGTTGGTCGGGAGGGGGCGTCGCCGACGCATGAGTGCTCTGGCACCGCCAGCACGCCATCACTCGGGACGATGTCCCAGCATTCGACGTCCCAGAGGGTAGGGGACGTAAGGGGAGAAAAACAGAAAATCCCCTCCAGCAGCCCTAGATGAAGGCCGCCCTAAGTCCACCTGGACCACCTACAGGACAGACCCCACTGTGCATGGAGAGGAGGTTGGGCACTCTAGGGGCAGATCTCTAAGGTGGGTAAGGGCGACATGAGCGGACGGAAGGAGGGGGCTCTGGAGGTAGAAAGGAGGATAAAGAATGAAAGTAAAAAAAAAAAAGAAATAAAGCCTTATTTTTTAGCTATTTTTTTCTAGTGGTCCACACATGCAAGAACTATAAAGGTAAATAGCTTAAAAAAAAAAAAATTGTTCCTTAACCAACAAAAGGCAGCCATATTCTAGTGCAAGCTCTAACAAGCAGGTAGGTTTCATAATTGAAACCTTTGTGGTTTTTTTCGCTATCCAGTCAAAAAAGGGTTGAATTTTAGTTTTTTTTACACAATTTCCAAAATTAATATTTTTTGAATGGTTGGACCAATTTTCGTCAAACTTATCAAATCGTTAGTCCATAGGACTGAGACTGTGCCCACCATGTCACAGTCCATGGGGCTAAGACTGTGAATGAGTAAAAACATAGGAGTACTCTGGGAGGGAAAAGGAGCAGCTGATGAGACTAAATACATAAATGGATAATATACGAAGGCAGGACTGCTATGCAATTTAATTTATTATGGTGCTACAATTACCCACTGACCATCCGCTGTTGAACCCCAGCACTTACCTCCTTTCAAGCTTCGTCAGGGGGCTACGACTGCTGAGCTATAAGCTGTCAAAAATATTTTTTTCAACACAAACACTAACTTAACCATAACACACAGGTGCTGCTGTGTCTGTATAATATATATGCATAGCAAAACCTGTACAGTATTCTAACAACTGATCTTACTTCGAGAGGGCTCTTGCAGTAGGTAATTACATATAGGACTAAAGACGGCATGTGTCAGGACCCTATTGAAAAATTTCTAGCTAGCAGTCTCTGGCGGGGGACCGCCCCACGTCAGGTGACCGGCATCAGATGACGTCGATATAAAGGGGCGGTCCCCCACGCCCACCTTCCAGTTCTTTCCCGCCGTTAGCTTGTGAAAGCGCCTCGTGGTTAAGTTCACTGCTTCATCAGTCAGTCGTTGGTATTATTACTACACTTTTTTCAGTTTTCTTCGATTTTCTCATCAGAATCTCTTCAGCATCTGCCGTGTATGTCATCCTCTACTCCATCCAAGCTTAAAAATAAGTGCGATTCTTGCGGTGCCCAGCTCCCGTACAAGGATGGACACTCCCAGTGCCTCTTCTGTTTAGGTCTGGATCACCCCATGGAGAAGTGCCAGCACTGCCAGCAGTTTAATGCCGCCATCTGCAAACAGAGGCAGCAGTCCCTGGAAGCCCACATTTTGAAAAAGAAGATGTCCTCCGTGGAGAAGGAGCTGAAGAAGCTTCGGCAGGCCTCTACTTCCCCTGAGGGTCACCGCAAAAAGAAGGAGAAGCACCAGGACTCCTCTTCCACAGTCACCGTGATTTTGACTGGAGTCGCCATGCTGAAGGTAACGCCCCCCCCCCCCGGGGACCGCTCATCGACGGCCGTCTTGGAGGCTTCTAAGGCGGCGGCATCCCTCCCATCAGGCTCGCACTCTGGCCCATTGGGAGCCTCCAGATCAAAGGAGGCAGCCGATCCCGGGAAGACCGCCACCGTGCGGCCTTCTGGGTCGAGCAGCTCTGTTAAGCCGGATGTTGGTGCTCCTGACTCCCGCTCGGACAAGGCCGCTAAGACACCCGGCCCTTCGGAGCAGTACACAGCCTCCAAAACGCCCACCAAGGCTGCTTCTCCCTCGTGGCCTTCGTCGGGCATTGGTTCCGATAAACACCGGCTCCTCTGATGCCTACCCATACCCTGCCGGTATAGAGGACGTCAGCTCCCCTGAGGGACGCACGGCATTAGAGCCGATGCTAGACCTGACTGATCAGTCCTTCGTCTGTGGCTCGCTGCAACACTTGCCGTTGCTCACCGAGGCTCCAGCGTCTCCTCTGTTGGACCCCGGGGATTTTAGTCCTCCTTCCCCGGGCGACACCAAGGATGTAGGTACGCTCCCATCAGGTCTCCCTCCCGCTGGGCCGGACGACCTGATGTTGGACCCTCAGATGCTGGCTAATCCAACACTGGGCAACATTCCCTTGACTGACGCCGTCCCTATGCCAGACCCAACGCCCACTGGGCCTCCTTTACCTGGTCCACCTGCTGGGGCCCCTCCCAGGGTCATCTGCTTTATCAGAGCCCCTGGTGCCCGGGTATCCGACACCATCTTATCCGATGCCGTCCTACCTGTGTCCGCAGTATCCTGCACCACAGTACCCGATGCCGGCCTACCCTATGCCACAGTACCCAACACCGGGCTTCCCCCCATCAGGCTACAGATACTCACCGTATGGATACCCCCAATATCTGTATCCCCAACCTCCTCCTCCTCCTCCACAGCTCCCTCAGCCGCCGGTGGACCTGAAGGAGACCCTGGCTTCCTGGTGGGCTGAGGCTAGTGCTCAGCTTACCATGGAGGTGGAGAGCCATCTGCTGACACCGGACCCGGTTCCGGACCCCCGTCGTCAGAGACGAGAGACTCCCTCCCCTCTTCCTGACACTAGAGGTAAGCTCTTAGGTGACAGGGCAGGTGAGGACATGCTTCCCTGAGGGTTGCCCAAGGGGGCCATTCCTCCTCCTTTACGGGAGGAGTCTTCTTCGTCTTCGGAGGCCTCAGACACTTCCGACGGGTGCTCCGACCCAGACGACGAGCCACACACTCCAGAACGTCCCAGGCCTAGGACTCCTCCGAAGTCACCTCCGGAAGAGCCTTCTTTTGTGGAGTTGCTGAGAAAGATCCAGGCGGTTCACCAGTGGCAATCTTTGGAGCCAGATCCACAGCAGAAGAAACTCGCTGCTCATTTGGATCTGCCTGAAACTGCTCCAACATTGATTCCACCCTGGATTGAGCCTAATGCGGACCTTGTTTCCACTATTTGGAAGCAACCGTCGGCATTAGCTCCCCTTTCGAGGAAGGCGGATAGGCTTTACCAGGCTCGGCAGGGTGTGGATTCTTTGAATACACACCCCAAAGCCGACTCTGTTGTGATCAACGCCGCTCACTGATGTACAGCTAATCCTAAGCATCTCAGCTCATCTCCACCTGACAAGGAATCTCGCTTCCTGGACCAGTACGGAAAAAAGGTGTATACTTCTTCCACTCTGGGAATAAGGGCCCTGAATTATGTTGCACATATAGGGGATTACTAAAAGGCAATCCTGAGTGAGGTGGAAGCCAAGTTGGACTCCCTTCCTGAGTCACAGACTAAGAAGGAAGCAGCAGATCCAGTCCGTTCTGCTCGTCCGGCCAGTCAGCACGTGCTCCGTGCCCAGTATGATGCAGTGGACGCTGCTGGTCGGAGTTCAGCTGTTGCCGTAGGTCTGCGGCGTCATGCCTGGCTCCAGCTGTCAGGTTTGGTCCCGGAGGTGCAGTCTGCCCTTCAGGGGTTCGGTGCTGTTTGGTGGGGATGTCAAGGACATCATCACCGATCTGCAAGAGAAGGGTACCGCACTTTTAAGTCTGTTGACTCTATGTACAGGCCCCCTCAGAGTCAGCGTCACCCTTTTCGCAGACGCTGTCGGCCCAAAGCGAAACCTCAGGGCAAGCGGGCCAGCAAATGTTGGGCCCCTCCGGCTGCCAAGCCCCCCCGCCCAAAAAAGCAGTGGGAGCTTCAGCCACGGCGCTGCCCCACACCTCCTGACTCTTCTCCCACAGCCTCTGGACCTTCCAGAGGAACCAGTAGGAGGGAGGTTTTCCTTCCATCTACCGGGTTAGGAGAGGATCACTTCAGATGCTTGGGTGCTCCAACTGATAGCAGCAGGACACTCAATTGAGTTTCTTCGGAAACTACCCAGAAAAACCCAACCCCGATCGTCTTACTCACCGGAACATCATCTTCTGGTTTGAGAAGAAATATTCTCTCTTCTGCTGAAGGCGGCGATAGAGCCTGTCCCAACCCACTTTCGGGGGACAGGTTACTATTCCCATTTCTTCCTGGTTCTGAAGAAATTGGGAGACGTAAGGCCTATCCTAGACCTCAGCTCCCTGAACTTGTTAGTGGAGTACAAACGTTTCAGAATGCTGTCCCTGCAGAGCCTTCTGCCCTTACTTCGGCAGGGACAGCAGCTGTGTGCACTGGACATGCAGGATGCCTACCTGCATATCCCTATCCACCCTTCCCACCACAAATACCTCCAGTTTTCGTTTCAGGGGGACCACTACCAGTTCAAGGCTCTCCCATTTGGTCTTTCCTCTGCGCCCCGGGTGTTCACCAAATGCCTTTCCATGGTAACGGCTCACCTGCGTACCCATGGAGTGCAGGTTTTCCCATATCTGGATGACTGGCTCCTGGCAGCCCCGTCCAGGGAGGGGCTCCTGCACTCCCTTTCCCTTACCCTGCAGGTCTTTTCCAGCCTGGGTATTACCATCAACCAGGCCAAGTCCCATTTGATCCCATCCCAGAGGCTCCAGTTCATTGGGACAATCCTGGACACAACCTCCGGCATGGCATTCCTGCCGCTGGACAGGATGGACACCCCTCCAAGCTCATGCAAGCCTGCTGTCTAGTCGCAGGCGGATCAGCGCCAGGTCAGTGCTTTGCCTCCTCAGGCTCATGGTGGCTGTTATCCCAACAGTCCCTCGCACTCGGATCCACATGAGAATCTCTCAGTGGATGCTTCAGTCTCAGCGGGATCAGTTGGTGGATGACCTAGACCAAGAAGTCTTGGTCTCCAACCTTGTGGTTCAGGACTTACAATGGTGGATGGTTCAGGAGAACCTTTGCCGGGGAGTTCCCTTCTGCCTCAGACCCCCCTCCCAAACATTGACAGCAGACGCCTCGGGAGAGGGTTGGGGAGCCCATCTGGGGTCTACAGGACTCAAGGCACCTGGTCCAGGCTCGAGCAGACTCTTCACATAAACATGCTTGAGCTCAGGGCCATGCTGTATGCTGTACAAGCTCTGCATCTGTATGTGCTTCCTGGTCATCTGGCTGTCCAGATGGACAATATGTGCTTAGTCTGGTACATCAACAAACAGGGAGGAACTCATTCCTACCCTCTTTGCAGGGAGGCAGTGCGAGTTTGGGATTGGGCAGTGCAACACAACATTCACCTCATGGCGGTTCTTGTTCCAGGGGTCGAAAACACGCTGGTAGACCACCTCAGTTGGTCATCTGCACAGGCTCACGAGTGGGAAGTGGGTCAGGGGGTGGTAGACGATATCTTCCTGCACTGGGGGACACCTCAGGTAAACCTGTTTGTGTCTCCTCACAACGCAGAGCTTCCCCCCTTCTGCTCACTCGCTCCAGGGCGAGACATTTTTTTAGAGAGACGCTCTGTCTCTAGATTGGAAGGACAGATTCGTTCATGCCTTCCCCTTGATCCCCTTAATTCCAAGGGTCCTCCACAAACTCAGCTCAGAAGGAGCTCACGTGATCCTAATTGCTCCTTTCTGGCCCAGGGAAGTTTGGGTCTCTCTCTCTGCAACAGTACTCAGAGGAACCTGCTCTTCCTCTTCCTCTGTTGCAACTTTTGCTGACCCAGGATCAGGGGACCCTGGTTCTTCTGGGTCTCAAATCCCTTCAGTTGCATGTGTGGCTCCTGCAGACGTAGCTCAAGCCCGATTCGGGGTTTCCCTGCTTGTGGCTGAGATTCTGGTGGAGGCCAGAAAGCCTTCCACTAGATCTGCCTACGCCATGAAATGGAAAATGTTCTGTATTTGGGCCTCTTCCAAGGATTTCGAGCCATTCTCATGCCCTGTCGGGAGAATTCTGGGCTGTATGCGCCATCCCTTTGATCTGGGTCTCAGCCATTCCTCTCTGAAAGTTCACATGGCGGCCATTTCTGCTTATCATGTTCCTTTTGGGGACAGAACTTTCACACAGTTGGAAGTCTCTAAGACTTTTCTTAGAGGTGTTCTCCACTTGAGACCCCCATTCGCATTCCTGCTCCTTCTTGGGATCTGAATTTCATTCTTGAGAAGCTTACCCTGCCTTCTTTTGAGCCAGCAGCCTCAGCAAACCTGAAGTTCCTGTCCTGGAAGACTCTCTTCCTAGTGGCCATTACTTCAGCTCGAAGGATTTCCGAGCTTCAGGCCTTGATGTGCAAAATCCCTTATTTGATTTTTCTCAAGGAACGGGTGGCTCTGCACACCAATCCTAAGTTTCTCCCTAAGGTGGTAGCAGAATCTACGCTGAATCAATCCATTGAGCTTTCTGCTTTCTTTATGCAATACTCCAATCAAGGGGAGTACCTCTTGCATACTTTGGATGTTCACTGAATTCTGAGATACTACACCACCAAGACGAAGGATCTCAAAAAGTCTGATCAGTTGTTTGTCTCTTTTGCTCACAAAAGAGAAGGCAATGCCGTTTCCAAGCAATGCCTATCTAAATGGTTGGCTCATTGTATAACTTTCTGTTACAAGTATCACAAGACCCTGCCGGGTCAAGTCAGAGGCCACTCCACCAGGGATGTCGCTGCCTCTGCGGCTTGTTTTAAGAATGTGTCTGCAGCTGACATTTGCGCAGCAGCAACTTGGACTTCTGTCCATACATTTACGAAACACTACAGTTTGGACATTGCCTCTTGCCGTAGAGCAGGCTTCGGGTTGGCTGTTCTGCATGGTCTCTTTTCTTGAGACCTTACAGCTGGAGGATCTATGGATGGGTAGTTTTCCTCCTCCCATGTGCTTCTCCTTGTTTCAGACTGCTTGGGACTATGTCCTATATGTAATTACCTACTGCAAGAGCCCTCTCAAAGTGAGATAGTACAGTTACGTAAGAACTTACCGTAACAGTAGATCTTTGAGAGAGGCTCTTGCAGTAGGTAATGCCTTACCGCCCTCCATCCCCCTTAGCTTTTTCAGCTCCTTTTCCATGGGGGAAAAGATCCGCTTCTCTCTCATCTTGCCTTTTTGGCCCTTGGCGGGAAAGAACTAGAAGGCGGGTGTGGGGGACTGCCCCTTTATACTGACGTCATCTGATGTTGGTCACCTGATGTGGGGGCGGTCCCCCGCCAGAGACTGCTAGCTAGAAATTTTTCCATGGTGTCCTGACACCTGATGGCTTCAGTCCTACATGTAATTACTTACTGCAAGAGCCTTTCTCGAAGATCTGCTCTTACGGTAAGTTCTTACGTAACTGTACTTTGCTTTGAAACTTGACAGATGTGGTATAAATGTGACCTTTGACTTTAGATGTACAAGTTTAGGTGAGGTGCTTGGATGTTGGGAGCAACGGCATGGGATGCTCAGCATTTGTTCACTCCCTTCCAGTCAAACAAGGAACAGCACTGCAGTTGGCCATTATAGCAGTCTCTCACCCTCCCTCCCAGACAGAGGAAAGAGCCAGCTGTGACAACCTAAATTTATCTGTGTCTGTCTGTCTGTCTATCTCTCTCTCTCTCTATCTATCTCTCTGTCTGTCTATCTATCTAATCTATTTATCTATCTGAAAATTAGTTACCAGAAGAGGCTCACTGAGCCAAGGCTTGTTTCCTGTTGTGACCTGGTGGGGAAGGGTACAGGATATACAATAAGACTGTACACTATTGCAAATTATGATGGAAAAACAAAGTGCAGACAGTTTACATTAATGGCTTAAGAACAAGTGCAAAATACAGCAAGAAGGCACAGGCAGCATTAATAATGTACCAACAGAGAGACCTGTATGGCTGCCAGATGGCATTACAGAAGAAAAGAGGGCTAGAACCTGGATCCAGGAGGAGGCCCAAACATGGTCAGTTAGAGGCTCCAAACAGAGGGAATTGTGGGGGTAAGGTTCTGGGACAAAAGAGCACATAATGGTGACAAACCAAATATTTTAAAAAATAACACATATATAGTAAATAAGTGTATGTGACTATTTCCTTATCTTAATAATTACATTAATGTTCATTTAACTGGCTTTTTAATACAACATTCTTAAATGCAGCATAATTTGTTTAATCCTGTTCAACACTGGTATTTTTTTTGGGAAAAAAAAAGATTAGAAAACTGCCCAGAGGTGGAAAAATGATGGCACAGTGAGTAACAGCCTTATAGCCAAAATTATATTTGACATTTTTTTAAGTAGTTCAAAACTGCAAAAATAAACTCCACTTATTCCTTTTAGGCCCTAATCTCAAGAGAGTTTTTATTTTGTACCTATGGAGCAATGATCTTTTAAGAACAGAGGCCTTTGTGAACATTTCTATGGCAGATATATTTAGAACTCAGGATAGCAACCTTTTATGTACCAGATATATTCAGAACTGAGGAAGACAACAGTTGTGCACATTTGTATACCAGATATACTTTCTTCAGAACTGAGGAAAGAGAAGTTTGTATGTATTTCTGTACCAAATACATTCAAGACAGAGGATACATCCTTCATGTGCATTTGTGTACCAGATATATTCAGAACAAAGGCTAGCAACCTATGTGTTATATCTGTTTACTAAATCTATTCAAATCTGAGAATAACAACTTTATGCTTAAGTACACAATATGTATATTCAGAACCAAGAATAGCAACCTTTGCTAACATTTGTGTATCAAATATATTCAGAATTTGGGCACATTTGTGTACAAGATATATTCAGAACAGTGGGTAGACACATTTGTGCACATTCTAACAGCAGATCTATTCAGAACAGATGATAGAGATTTTGGGGCACATTTGTATACCAGAGCCAGATATTCAGAGGTACGTGCAGGTGCAAACTGTGCACTGCACTGCCGATAACATCTGTGCCAGGCCCACTGCTAACTATATTCAGAGGCATAGTGCTGGCGATATGCCATCTGAAAATAGGGTGACCATGGTGCAGTGCAAATGTGTGTAGCACGCAGCGCAGAGCACTGGTCAGCGCTGCACAGAGCACACAGAACAATGCAGGCCATGAAGGAGGCACACAGAGGTGCAGCCTTGTGCAGGGCAGCAGGTACCAAGCACAGCAGGGGTGGCTGTGGGTGAGCAGAGAGGGCTAACAAAAATAAACGTTATTAATAAACATGGCAACAGGCCAGCAGAAAAATGGGTAACGGAAAGGGTAAACAGGGGTGGGGAGCAACATAGGGTAGGGTAAGACCAGATGGGGGCATCAAAAAGGGGGCTGTGTGTAAGGCAGGTTCATGGCGCTGATGGGGGTGGAGGTGATGCAGGAGGCACTGCCGGGTCTAAACGTCCAGCCATTGTCTCCATTGCCTGCACTGCCTCAATGGTGTCGTCTAGCCTCCATAAGATGAGGTGCTGTTGCCTCACTGTCCATCTGAGGTCATCCCAACCGTCAAAATGTTTGGGCTGCCTGCAGTGGTCTGGACTCCGCTGTACACCTTTAGGACGTTTGCTAATTGTGTGTACAAGATCTGGATGCATGTGCTGCCCAGTGAACACCAACACTGTAAATCCATCCAATACATATGCCAACATGCCACCCATGGACGACAGGCCAGCCCTCTCAATGAACTGAACTTGGTACACCATGTAAAGCACCGTGGACCTGTACACTGGAGGAATGCATGGCCATGGCTGCACCATGCAGCACATATGTAGGTCAGCCATGACATACACAGACACCATTGGAGGGGATGGCAGATGTACACCAGTGGCATTGGCCCTGGCAGCACTGTGCCAGGGTCTGTAGGACAGAGGCATTTCTCGGGGACATGGTGGTACGGACACACAGCCCGCGGCCACGGACCTGGTATCCTTTTCCCTTGGCCAACCCAGGTGTGTCAGACGTGGACAGCCATGACCTTCCTCAGGTCACAGCTGAGACAGGGAGCAGGCACACACAAATAGGGCACACAGCTCAACTGCACAAGGTTGGAAACAGCCGGCGGCACCATGCGGAGGCCCATGGTGCATGTTACTGCTGTGGTGGTGTACATGGGAGGATGCAGGACCCACTGTGCACCTGTCAGCAGAACACTGGTGTACACTGTGCTGAGGCTGAACGTGGCCAATATCTCTGACATTGCCGGTGCAACATAGGTACAGTGTAGCCAGAGCAGATGTGGCCACCAGGATGTCTGGACATGTGTACATGGGCCCTCCTGCTGTGTTCCTCTATACCCTGATGGTGACCATATGTATCAGCCATACTGTACCTTATGAAGGCTGCTGGGTTATTGTAGCCACTACAACAGTGTTGACATGGCACCATGGCAGCCCAGGGACACTGCCCATGTGTAACACCATGGCACCCCAAGCCCAGCCCTAGTGAGCAACCCCACCATGGCTGGTGTGCACTAATGCCATCCCCTGTGGCAGCCATCCAGCAGCCCATGGTACCCATAACTGCACAGTGGAAGCCTTGATATAGCATGGGACAGGCACACAGGCAGCATGCCTGTGGCACAGGTGTGGCATGATGTGCCTACCACCTGCATTCCTGGGGTGATATCCCCACAGGTTTGCCCCTAGCATGGCAACACAGAGACACACACATCATTGGACACTGGTGTCATAGTGTATATGGGTGCCATATAAGGTGCACTGTGCCAGCATGACAGGATTGCAGCCCTCCAGGGGTGCCACCAACGCTAGAGTGGGTGACCATGGTTGGGGCAAATCCACCCCCCACCATTGTTCCCCCTGTGCAGCATACCTTCCAAAGTTTGGAATGCCATGGACACTGGCTACTGCTCCCAGTGTGCCAAAGCCCAGTGACACGGGAGCACAGGTACCTCCAGCTGCACGTCCAGGGCACTGCCATCTCCAGTAACACTAGCACCTGTGTCGCCATGTACATGTTGCAGCATCCCACCCCAGTGACAGCTTTTGTAGTGGTGACAGGGCACATACCCCCAGTGTTCCATATAGCCAAAGGAACACATGGAGGGAGAGGCCCACCACCACTAACAGCAGTGGCCCATGGCCACCACCATGCAATCTGTGCTGGCCCCTGTTCACTTACACATGTAACCCTAGGTGCTGTGCACATGGCAGTCAACTCGCTGGATTGCCTTCCCTCTAAAGGTCCGCCCTGGACTCCATCATGGCCTGCTGATGCTTCTCGCAACTCCCTCCTACACCTTCGGCTCCCCACCTGCTCATCGTGGGCCTGTGTGGGCTGTGCATTGAGATCTGTAGGGTAGGAAAAGAGAGGTGTAGTCAATTTCTCATGGTGGTACACAGTGCCCCATCTAGTTTACAGTATACCACAGAACCACCCATACCATGGCTGTGCTGCAACATATGCCGTGCTTGGGGGCCGGGGCAGGCAGGGCTGCCTGGTACCAGTGGCACCCCACAGCAGTAGAATGGCATGTGCACATACAGTACAGTACAGCCTCTTCTCGTGGAGTTGAGACTCCACAATGCTCACTGCCCTGTGTTTTGGCCGCTACCAGGATCAGACTGGGGTACGGAGGCCCCGCCTGGGATGTTGACACTGGTGCCCACAATGGCCACCTAGTAGGGGATGCCCAGGGTATGCACATACATCAGTGGACCCCCATAATAATATATTGTAGCCCTGCATTCACTGCCTACAGAGATGTACAATGTCTATGAATGTACAACAGAGCTGAGCATGCTACAGCTGTCAGAGTGTAGAGTGTGGCCAGCTAAGCAACAGAGAGAGCCCACATGGCACCTTCCAGGTGCTGCTGAGTCAGTCCAATTGTGGCCACTGCCCACTGGTCCTGGTTCCCCTGACATGACATGCTATCCTTAGCCTCCCATGCAGGCATCGTGTGTATGCGTATGCATGGTGTGCCATGACACACCACAGGGGCAGGGGGCAGAGCACCCTTAGGGGCCCTGGATGGCATGTTGTGTGCTTACACGTAATCTCATATGTGGCCAGACCCCCCATGGCCAAGCCGCAGCCACCACAAACCCTGGCACATGCGGTCCCGCAGTCCTGTGGTGCATTGTGGACACTGCATGTGTGAAGCCTGGGGACAGAGCCACGTCCCACTGGATACAATACCCAGGGTGGCCACAGATTTGCCACATGTGGGCGTTGACGTGCCTATCATTGCGACAAGCGGTGGCACGACAGGAACCCCGTAAGCAGTACATGGGCCCAGTCAGCCGCACTCTGCCACTTTACAGACAGCTCTCACACCCATGCCCCTACTTCCATGACCAGGCGGCGGCCTCCATTGTGTGGTGGTGGACTGTGCACCCTCAGGCAGCCATGGTGGTGCAGGTCATGCACAGAACAGCCTGGCATCCTGTGGGTGGCTTGCCAGCCAGCACTATATGGCTAGTGGGCCATGCTCTGAGACAAGGCACACTGTACATAGGGGGGCACCAAGGGTACATAGGAGTTGTGCACAGTGTCCGGGGTCTGGGGTGGATTGCCCTTACACACTGTACGATGCCACTGTGCTGCACACATGCCTGTCCACACACCCCTATATGTGTCAACCTCATGTTGCATAACTCAGGGACAAAACTTCACAACATCAGGGACACAGACCCTAAATCAGAGACACTTCAGACAGAGTGGTACTGTGCACTCAGGATGCTGATAGAATCATGGGATGAGTGTGACATGCCTGGTCCAGAGATAAACACATCTATAATGTCAGTGTTTGATATTATTTTGTGCCGACAATCCCTACTGTTCAGTCACATATACACAGTGTACGAGGGACAGAGGAAACATTTGAGGCACAATCAGGGCCATCCCTGTACATTATGGACAGTTGAGAGGTATGAACCCATCTACCACCTGGCTTTACCTACCTGGCCTTGTAACAGCACCACTGATGGCCATATCCTGCAGTTTGTGCGGGATGCTCTCCTCCCTCCACTGCAGGTGGCTGAACCGGTGGGGGTATTGGTCCTCGGTGTGGGTGATCCCCCGTCTTGTGGGTCAGGCGATGGCCCAGACTTTGCACCAGGGTCTGTCCACCCCAGACACCTCTTCAAGCTGCTCCTACTCCCTGGCCACCACCAAGACCATCAAGTTGACCACCTCAACAGCTGACCACCGGTGGTTGTGTTGCATGACAGCACAGCGTCATTGCGAACTCATGTCTGCTGCCTTGATGTGTTGCACAGCATCCTGGCACGGTGCTGCCTAGTTTAGAGACTGTGCTGCATTTGCACAATACAGTTACTATGTAGCACTGTGCAGTGCATTGGTACACTGCATAACATGCACATCCGGGGTGGGCCTGTGGCACATGGCCGTCATGGGCTGCCATGTGTACAGGCTGCATGTGTACACCTGGTGCATGCACCATGTTTCCCAGTGCAGCATGTGTGCGCAGCACTGACACACTCAAGTCCATGCAGCCTGGTGATATCATGAGTGGGACACATCATCATGCCTCTGCAGTGTCCACTGGAACCACAACCATGCACAGGGCAACGTGTGCAGGCACTACTCCAGTTAGAATTGCACACAAACATGCAGTATTCAGCCAGGGCATGCAGATGAGGTCATTGGGCAGTCCATGGGCTAAAGGTCACATTAGCATGTCATTACAGGCAGATCTGCATACATTAGCATGCATGATTGCATGGGCTATGTAAGGGATCCTAAAGCACCACCTAGAAAGCACAATAAAAACTGGAAGCCAGCAAAGGTAAGTGTACAGGGGAGTGCATGGGAATGTGTGGTGTGTGCAGTCACCAGTGTGTTTGTGGTACTAAGGGCATGTCTTTGCCAGTGCATGGCCAGAGCCAAACCACGCCAACAATTCTCACACACAACAGGGCAAGGATCATGACAGGAGGGTCACAGACCAACATGAGGGCCATAGCAGACATCAGGCCATAGTCCTGCTCGTACCTCTCAACCACCTGCCCTAAAGATCAGGGATATCGTGACAAGAAATCAGAGACAAATGAACACAATCAGAGACACATCTTAACCAATGAACATAGCCGCTCAGAATGTCTGCTAAACAGTGTGCCCTAATATACAAAGCATTGTTTGATGGAATTCCAGACTATAACAATAATGTTTGCCATCAGTTTATGCTGCACAGAGAATGAAAGTTACGATCTCACCGTAACTGTTGATCTTCCAGAATTTAGTCCCCATTTATTACCACATCTGGGTCTATGCCAGAGGCACTGGGACTCTGTGAGAGCAAAAGTTTTTACAACTTAGAGCTAGGAGGCTGACATCAGTGACTGCGCCACCCTTGAGGCAGACATATGATGTGGCAGTCATGGACTGGTCATTAACCGACGCCGGCCCTCTGCACACCTCAGTTCTTCGCCAGGAGAGAAACAAAGCGGGATGAAAAAGAGAGGAGAGGGGCAAGGTTGCCCAAGGGATGGAGAAAAGGATATCGGATATAAAAGAAACAAAACAATAAAACCTGACTACTGAGGAAGAGAAGAATAGGAATTGGGGGATCTAGGTAGTGAGTGTACTTTTTGTTTGAAAAACAGAGGCCAAGGTCATCTGGGCAACAGCCTCAAGAAGAAGAGGAGAGGGCCTGACCACAGAGTATCCCAGAAGGAAAAACTTAGAAAAAAAGAGAGAACAAGGGAAGAGCAAAACCACTGGACCCCATATACTGGAGCCTGAGGAGGGTAATGAAGGGAAAAACTGGATCCCAGCTGGTGGACTGAAGTTGGGGCCCGAAATGAGCTGTACCCTGAGGAGGGCAAGGAGGCTACATGTACAGATACCCACCCCAAGCATAGCTTGTAGTCTAGAAAGATGCTGTAACAAGGTGAAGAAGAAAAATTAAGTAATAATAAATGGCTTCCAAAAAGTAGGAAGGCCATAATGTTCCACTAGAGCAAAAAAAAAAAAAAAAAATAATAAGGTTATTGGGAAAGGAAGGCTTCTCCTTCACTCCAAGACTTCTCTTTTATTTATTTATTTAGTTATTGTTTATTTCTTTGTTTTGTATATATTCTGAAAAAAGATACAGGAAAAAGGAGACGGAGAAGAGTCTATATATGGTTGGCTTCTTAAAAACAATTTATCCTTTTCTTTTTTTTTTTTTTTTTTTTGTAAAAGAACAAGAGGGTTACCTTGGGACTTACATGGAAGATGGAAGGGATAAACAAAAAACACAGTCTTGTCTCAGACATGAAAAATGTAAGTTCAGGGAGGAGAGGGAGAGGGGGGAATGGAAAAACAAAGATTCTTCCCCCAAGTAGAGGGGGAATGGAAAAACAAAGACCCCCCCCCCCATTTTATGTTTGCTTGCACGCATGTGCAAGAAACATAGTGCCATCATGCGAGTTTTTGGAGGTGTGGCACCCTGTCTTCTAATTCAGTCAGTGTGTTTGCAGGCGCGGCCACAGTTCACCAATGAACGCTGCAGCTGTCTATGACAGCAGTTGAAAATGCAATGCCATACAGTTCAAAGGGAGAGCTCCGCTTCAGTGAGCAGTGATAAGAGACTGCTGATTAGCATACTGCTGGCAATCCTGTGTCATACATCTCTGCTTTCTCTTCCTGTAATGTACGCCATGCTGGGAGCCCACCCCAGCATGGCAACAGTCCTCATTGCCGACAGGGGTGCCCAATCCCCTTCGGCTCCACACCCCCTGCCCCCCGACAGCCTTCAGGTGCCACGCTGGGAGCCCACCCCAGCGTGGCAAGAACTTCATGAGCCACGGGGGTGCCCAGTCCCCTGTCGGCTCCACGCCCCCAAAAGTTTTCCAGGTGCCATGCTGGGAGCCCACCCAGCATGGCAAAATTGTTATGGCCGACGGGTGCCCAACTCGCCGGCTCCACAACCCCCTAAAGTTGTGCCACGCTGAGACCACCCCAGCGTGGCAAGAATCCTCATGGCCGACGGGGTACCCAATCCCTGGCCGGCTCCACACCCCCCAAAAGTTTTTCAGGTGCCACACTGGGAGCCCACCCCAGCGTGGCAAAATTGTTATGGCCGACGGGGCACGCAATCCCCCGCTGGCTCCAGGCCCTCCAAACAGTTTTCCAGCTGCCACGCTGGGAGCTCACCCCAGCGCGGCAATGTCCCGTGTCGTCTTCCTAAAAAAACGAAACAAAGTTCCTCAGGCGGTCTCCTGCCCACCCGCGCCCACCCTCTGCGCACTCTGCCTCCCACACCCCCACCTCACCCCATACTTACCTCCGGAGTCCAGCGCGATGATCTTCAGTGGACCGGGAACACGTTGCACTCTTCAAAGCCGACCGCTGAACTGAGGAAATGCCAGTAAGCTGTATATTGTAATAAATAGTTTTTTTTCAACTTTGATGCATATCTCAGGCATTTTTGGATTTTGGCACCAAATTTTCAACATAAGGTTTTTGGGACCCTCTAATAAATTCTTGAACTGTCATTGGTGTTAATGCAGACTGAACGATTTACGCAGTCACTGCAAAAATCACCTTTCGGACCAGTTAACAAACAACAGTGCCAGTGTTCATGAGGTGGGCTCTCAAAAAGCCTATGTTGCAAATTTGGTGAAAAAATTCTTAAAAATGACTGTTTTGCGAGCGTGTGTTGCGCAGTTCCTACGCACGCTCGTAAGTTTGCAAATTTTTAATATTTGCACTCCGGATTTTCAATATTGCCATTTTACCACACCTCCTTATGAGCAGTACAGCTGTCATTTTTCAAGTCTCGCCCAAAATGTGTTTCCACGCATGTAGCGCATAATGGCACAGTCGGTGTGCGAAATCAATGTATGGGACACATTAAGAAAATCGCAGTGACATTGTTCATGGGCAGAGGTCTTAAAATGGCTATATTGAAAATTTGGTGAAAAATTCCTAAAAATTACTGTTTTAGAGCGATGTTATAGTTCACACCCCGTTAAAGTTTGCGACCCTTTTCATATTTGCACGCCAGATTTTCAACATTGCCATTTTACCACACTTCTTTATGAGCAGTACAGCTGCCATTATTCATATTCCGCCTAAAATGTGTTTCCATGCATGTAGCGCACAATGGCGCAGTCGGTGTGCGAAATCAATGTATGGGACACATTAAGAAAATCACAGTGACGCTGTTCATGAGCAGAGGTCTTAAAATGGCTATGTTGAAAATTTGGTTAAAAAATTCCTAAAAATGACTTTTAGGAGGGCATGTTGCGCAGTTCCTACGCACGCTCGCAAGTTTGCGAATTTTTAATATTTGCACGTCAGATTTTCAACATTGCCATTTTACCACACTTCCTTATGAGCAGTACAGCTGCCATTTTTCACATCTTGCCCAAAATGTGTTTCCGCACGATGGTGCAGTCGGTGTACGAAAGTAATGTTCGGGACAGATTCAGAAAATCACAGTGACACTGTTCATGAGCAAGGGTCTTAAAATGTCTGTGTTGAAAATTTGGTGACAAAAGTCCATAAAATGACTGTGTTACAAGTGAGCATTGCGCAGTGTCCACACACCCTCGTAAGTTCATGAATTTGTAATATTTTCAGTCCAGATTTTCACCAGTGGCATTTTTCCACACTTCCTTATGAACAGTACAGCTGTCATTTTTCACAACATGGCCGAAATGTGTTTTCACACGTTCAGCGCAGAAATGCGTGGTCGCTGTGGGAAGTCATTGTTTGGTACAGATAAAGAAAATCACATTGACACTGTTCATGATTGGAGGTCCCAAAATGCCTGTGTTGACAATCTGCTGTAAAAAATCCCCAAACTAATTACATTACGGGTGTGCATGCACAGTTTCTACGCACGCTTGTGACTTCACCAGTTTTTTTAATATTTTCACTGCAGATTTTCACATTGCCATTTTTTACACCTCCCCATGAACAGTACAGCTGTCATTTTTCCCATCCTGTTCAGAATGTGTTTTTGCACCTGTGGTGCCAAATACCGTAGTCGCTGTGCAAAAGCAGCTTTCGGCTAACAAACTGATATTGCCACTGTTCATGAGGTGGGTGTCACAAAAAAACCATGTTGAAAATTTGAAGTGACAATACCAACGAATGCCTGAGGCATTAGGGTTTCCGACCATAACGCCCCACCCTGTGGAGAATGACAGGCATCAGGGCTGTGACTTGGGATTCTTGCCTGTAATGCTCATACCATTCCACACCCTGCAGCCAGTGAGAGGCATTGAGGTGTGCCTTGGAATCTTCGGCCCCAAAGTTCACCCCATTCTCCTATACTGCACCCATCTCACAGTATTTCCTGTTGGAAAGGGGTGCGCATAAGGGCCAAAGACCCCAAGGCACACCGTGACACTTGTCGGTGTGTGCAGGGTAGGGTGTGGTGAAATGGCGCGGCCGTTATGCCTGACGACCCAAAGGCACACCCCAATGCCTGTCACTGTCTGCAGGGTGGTGGTGGGGTTGGCTTCAGTTTAGTACTTCACTGCCATTCCTATTATGCAGCTCTGTAACTCCTACACTACTAATGCCAATGCCAACAAGCAAACATTCGGCATTGACAAATGCTTGTTTTAAAGTATGGATAAGCTATGGACCATCTAGGAACTGTGTCCCTCTCCTTTCCCTTGTTTTTCCTTTTTGCAAAACAAAACATATGCCCAAGGGGCAAAGAAGAAGAATAAAGAAAAGAAAAAGAGAGGGTCAGCTGCCCAGAGACATGGCTCTCAATGAGCAGGGAACGGGTGAGCTAGTTGTGGTAATAAATGGGAAGATATTCTGGAAGATCAACAATTATGTTGAGCACGTAATTTTCATATCTTCCAAGAATCAGTCTTCAGGAAGGAAGAAGAAAGCTATCTTAGGAACAAGACCACAATTATTGTGGACTTGATTTCCTCAGTCGATCTGGCATGCATCATGGAGACCTGGCTGGGGGATGATGTGGGTCCAGTATTGGAGGCATCTGTCCTGACCGGATTGTCCGTAATGCACTGCCTGAGGAGGGAACACAGGTGGGGGTGTGGCCATCTGTTTTAGATCTGACCTAAACTTTATTGTGTACCCAGTGGGCTCCACTTTGTCGTTTGAATGCGTGGCCGTGCGTGGAAGTCCAGGTGCAGGCTGCAGAATCCTCTTCATATACTGGACTCCAGGGTGCAAGGGGGAGTTTCTGCAGGAAGTTGCAGACTCTGTTGCTAAGAAGGTATTGGAGTCACCCAGATGGTTAGTTCTGGGTGATTTAAGTGCCTGGATAGATGACGGATATTCGCAGTTTGGTTATGACTTCCTCCAGTTGATGTCTTCACCTGGTCTCACACAAGTGGTTGCTTCTGTGAACCACAGCTATGGTCACACCTAGGACATAGTGTTTTCACTGGGACTTGAGGTCTCTGACCTCAAGACTGATCTAGTCAGTAGGATCATTGCACAATGAGGTTTTCATTCTGGGTCCCCCTGTTAGTCCCTCCCCTGTGGAGATGGTCCGTTACAGCCCTTTGAAGAGGTTGTCCTCAGAGTGACTGATGGGAGCAATGGATTTATCTGGTGCAAGTGTTGCATGTGCAGCAGGCATGGGTGAGGTGGCTGCAGTCTATAATGAGGCTGTCTCCAAGGCAGTCGACTCTGTTGCACTGGTCCATGTATGACTCCGGTCTTCTCGCTTGAGAATCCTGTGGTTTGATGGGGCTCTCAAGGAGATGAAGACCAAAGGTTGAAGCACTGTTGGCAAAGGACTCGGTCTGAGAGGGACAAACTGGCTTTGAGACTTCACTGCAGTGAATATCAAAGGGCCATCAACCATAAGAAGGCAGTGTTCCTGTCCATGGAGATTGCTGTAGAAGGAACAGACCAGCTTTGCTTTTTCGACCTGAGGACATGTTTCTTCGTCCTGCCTGTCTACAGCCAAAGAAAGCATCTTCAGTCACTCAGTACGAGGAGTTTGCTCTGTTCTTCTCTGACAGGGTGTTCTCTGTCAGGATTGGGTTCTCCCCAATGGGGCACTTGCAGCCCCATGGTGGCGAGTTGTGTGTGTCCAGAGGCATTCCTGTTGTCTGGAGTGAGTTCAGAACGGATGTTGTGGCTGAGGTTTGCGAGGTGATTTCAAAGCTGTGCCCTACATACTGCAAACTGGACCCGGGCCCAACTTGTCTCTTAATGGGATGTGTTGGGTTTGTTGGTCCAGTGTTTGCCGAGATTGTCCGGTGTTCGCTTTCAGAGGGATACTTTCCTGGCACTCTGAAAGAGGTGCTGGTGAGACCCCTCCTTAAGAAACCATCTCTTGACCTTGATATCTTGGTGAATTATAGACCTACCTCTAACCTTCCATTCCTGGGTAAGGGTATTGAGAAAGTGGTGGCTCTGCAGCTCAAGGCACACCTCGCAGCCCAGTAACATCTATGAGCCCTTCATGTCAGGGTTTAGGTCAAGACATAGCACTGAAACAGTGTTAGAGTGCAGAATGATCCCTTCAGGGTGAGAGACAGAAGATGAGACAGGTCAGTACTCGTTCTCCTTGATCTCTCCTCAGCATGTGACACTGTGGACCACGTAGTGTTGCTGGATCGCCTAAGGGAGCTCTGTTGACTCACTGGTACCGTCATCAACAGGTTTGAGTCCTTTCTCACAGGCAGGATACAGAGGGTAGTAATGGGAAATTTCTCATCCTGCCCAAAAGCCCCTGCCGTTTGGATTTCCCCAGGGCTCGATACTGTCACCTGCATTTTTCACAGTGTACATGCTCCCCGGGTGAGATCATTAGATGGTACAGCTTGGGTTTTCACTGCTATGCAGATGACACCCAACTGTACATGTCATTTGCACCCAAGACCGGGGGTGTAGCCAGGGATTTCAGACCTGCAAACCAAGTGGAGTCACTGCTAACCCGTCCCCCTTTTTAGGGTAAGCCCCCCCCGGGGTGTAGCCAGACAGTATACAAATGTACACCAGGACTGTGTTTGTTGCCTCATTTGGCACGATAAATACAACTTTTGTATCTCATGACAGTGGTTGTTGCCATGCATGGGTAAATACAAATGCCATGCATTGTTCCCTTAGACACCCACATACCAGCCCAGAGCCTGTAAAGTTGTATTGTCCTTGGGATGCAAAGAGAGTATTAGTGACCAGTCCTTCTAGTTTCGACTCCTATGAATAAAATTACAGAAAGGTTCAGTATTTTCTTTGCTAGTTTTCATGGAAAAAGGAAGCAGTTCAGAGCCTATTTGCTACCCTCCTTAAATAAAATTGCACATTATGGAGTGCTTGGAGTATGCCTGCCTACACCCATGCCCAAGACAGATGGTGCTGTGGAGGTGCTAAATAAAGATCTGTCCAAGATCCAAGACTGGATGTCCTCTAGTTGGCTGAGACTCAATCCTGACAAAATGGAGTTGCTGGTGATTAAGCCTGGTCATCGGTGGGGTGGGTGCTGCTGGAATGGGAACAGGGTTATTCCTTGGCCCCATTCCCATAGGGGCATCTGCCAAGGTGAAAAATCTGGGCATCACCCTTGACGCTCAGTTGTCGTCCGTCATCAGGAGTGGTTTTTACCACTTGAGGACTGTCACCCGGATTAAAGTCTTGATTCCACCTGACGACCTGCCCTCACTGATGCATGCGTTTGTGATGTTGTGGCTCGACTACTGCAGCACTCTGTACCATGGGGTCAATGGAGGGGTTTTCCAGCATTCGCAGTTGGTGTAGAACGCAATGGACAGGTTACTGATGAGCCTTCCAAGGTCCTGTCATGTGACCCCGGTTCTGCGCCAACTGCACTGGCTGCCGGTTAGGTGGAGAATCATCTTTAAGGTGGTCTTGCTCACTTATAAGGCCCTACATGGATCGGGCCCTGGCTGCCTGAATGACTTTCTGACTCCTGCCTGTCCCATGCGCTTGCTTTGCTCCTCTACTGAGAGCCTCCTAGCAGTTCCCAGGGCCAACCTTAAGTCCTCTGGTGAGCATTCATTTGAGGTGGTGGGCCCAGTTTTGTGGACCTCACTACGAAGATCATTGAGGGAGGCCCCAATGGTGGAGGTTTTAAAGCAGGGTTTGAAGGCGCATCTTTTAAAAAAAAGCATTTTTAGACTGTTGTTAGCTTATAGTTGGTAAACTGCTACATTATATTATTCAAATCAGCATCTATTTTAAATAGTTTTATCATTGCGGTTTGTTTTTATGTTGATTTATTGATGTATGTTGTTTTTTCCTACCTACTTGTACAGCACCCAGAGCCTCCGGAATGGGGTGCTAAACAAATACATTTTACTTACTCGCTTACCATTTATTTCATCTGGGTCAGAGTACTAAGATTACCACCCAAGAAGGGTGGTGTTGGCTCACTCTGATGGAAATGGTTGTTCCTTCAGCCTCCTGTGGGGAATGACCACAGAGAGGCAGGGACCCCTCATGGGTCTGGCGAGGCCCGAGACTGGTCAGGAGCAGATGGATGCTCCCATGGCCTGGGAGCTTGAACTTGCTCCGCCAACTCATGTCTGACCCTGTTGGAGAAAAAGTGGGTCCCTTGGAAATGCAAGACCAACACCCAACACCGGGCCAAGGTTGACAGCCTGGAGAGACAAAGCCATGCCCTCTGCCAAATGCAGACTGCTGTTCCCACCAATCTGGAAGCTACCCAGTTGGTGTCACAAGATGCCCTTGATTGGTGCCTTGTCAGCTCCAGGCTCTGGGTGGAAAGGTGAATGACCTGTCTAGGTGCCTTACAGTCTGGCAAGGAAGCTAGGAGCTGACCCAGCATTGCCCAGCGGTGTCTGCCCTAGATCGTTTGATGTTCTTGATGTGCTGCAATACAAAGCATGGTGCATGCCTCCGAGAATATTCTGTTACCTCAGACATCAAATTCCGCAGATTCTGAGTCTGGAGCGGTCATGCACTGAGTGCCTATGCCCAGAGGAGGTGTCTAAGAGCTGGATCCCAGAGGAGGGGTGTGATATGGCTCCTGGAGATTCCATGGGTGTGCAGTACCTGCACTGGATATTCCTCAGGGCTGGAGGAGGAGCAGAGGGACAGAGTCAGACATCCCCGGTTGCCTCCTTAAAGAGCTGAGGCCAGGGAGGGATGACTGCCAAGTCACGGCTGTATTCCCCGAGGAATGACAGCTCCAGGTAAACAGGGTTGCAGCTTCCAAATGGGTAAATTCCTAGCTCCCTCATCATCTCTGCCAGGAACTGCTGGTACGAAGTAAACCCAGCGTTGGAGAACAGATGCAGGGACATATCCCCTTCCTCAGAAGAAGGAGTGAGAGATGAAGAGTAGCTGGAGTCGGGGGTGGCAGTGCTGGTATTTCTGGCTGGAAAATGACCTGATGTAATGAGCTGAGGTACTGAGGGAATGCAGTCGCTTAAGCCTTGAACTGTTCCCAGGTCGGGGCCCCTTGGACCCAAAATGCCTTGGAGAGGAAGAGGAGAAAGCAGAGGAGGGGAAGAGAAGGAGGGTCATGGATGAACAGGCAGGATCCTCTGCCAGTTTTACAAGAACACACAGATGACCTCACATGTGGGGGAGGGCCTGGCAAACTCATTCACCAAGAGCACTTAACAGGCAAGAAGCGGTAAAGGTGGTGCCCTTGAGGGAAGCCCCACCACCATGGGAAGAGTGGAAAATTGAAGGTCCCACATGGCAGTCCCGATGCCCACTAATGACAGGACTCAACTGTTCCAGTAAGATCTTTTTTTTTTCTGTTTTTCCCCCACCACTCGGTGCTGTACCCAGCTCCCCTGCCTGCCCAAGGACTCCCATCATGGAGCACTGGCTTACCTCCCAGGTGAGGTCTGTGATGGGAGGAGGTACCTTAACCCCACCCCAAGGAATCAGGTCTTCGTCAGAGACCTGTGCGGTGGTGAGACTTGGCTGGGAGAGGACCCACTATCGGGCCCTCACGTCGGTGTTGCTCCGGACGGTGTATTTTGAATGTACACCCTCCGAGCATGATGTGCCATGCGACGCCACGGCTTACGCCGGCGTCCATCATGCTTCCCCATTGGTAGGGCACCAGAGCTGTGATACTTCTTGGCCGATGCCAGAGGTCAAGGAACCCCCCTCCCCCAGAGGAGCTGAGCAGTCCTGCGGATGCTCAGACTACCTGCCCCGGCCGGCCCTCTGGCACCCGGGTCCACTCCCGGACCTGGGTCACCACCAGTGCAAGCAGAAAATCTAACCACTGCACCGGCAGGCCGGCCCTAAGTTCCAGTAAGATCAGGGCCCTGAGTCAGCACTTTGACTCCTGCCTGAGCTGCCACCTATCCTAGGCTAGGAGTGAGCAGCTGACTGAGACCGCTCAGCACCCGCCTCACCAGACAGAGCCTTGCCCCATGGGCTAGGCTTCTGAATAGGCACCGCGTCCGTCTCCAAGGAAGCAGGAGAAACGGCACCGTGAATGGTGCTTGAACCCCCTGCAGCACCGTGGCCATCACTGACCCCCTGCCTGGCATTGCTGCTGGTACCGGCACCCTCCCCAGTGCCATAAGCAGCAATGGGGACATCCCTGGCCTGCAGATGGTGCTGGGAAATGACCAGGGAGACATGCAACCAGCAGCACCAGGCAGAGGAGCAACTCTTGGAGATGGAGCCATCCTAAACGAAGGCCCAGAACCAGGACTAGGAAGACCACCTGCATTGCTGGAGTCCCATAAGGAGACAAGGCCCTCCTGGCTCCCAACCCCTGGATCATCTGACTGCTCAGGGTAAGAGATCCAGAACGTCTCCACAGGAGGCCTAAAAGGCCCACTTCCAGAGGTCTTCCCTCTCCCAGCACCGAAAGCAGTGTTGGATGGTGACCTGGCCTTTCTGCCAGGATCTCCTCACTCACAGGCATCGGCTTTAGTGCCAGGAGCCGAGGTGCTGCCAGGACACAATGCCAAGGTGCCCACCAGTGTAGGCCCAGTGTGTAGCTTCGACCTCACCACCGGGGGTGTCCACTGCCCAGAATGGGCCATGGACTAGAAGGGGTGCTCATCAGGCTCCCCTGGGGGAGGCTGGCTGTCCACCTGACCCCCTCCCCATGCTCTCCATCTCAGCGGGGCGAGATCTAGGAGAGGCCTGGTCTCCCTCAGTACATATAGTACTGGGGAGGAGCTTAGGTGGAATAGCCCAGGGACATTACTTTGGAGTCCCGGGAGCACGTCCTGCCTCCAAAAAAGGGGGCGAGGATCCCACTTCATCATGTGGATCTCTAGGGCACAGAAGTCCATGGAACTGTCTGTGCCTCTGATGGCTGTGTTCAGTCTATCACTGGATATGGGGGAAGTTTCGGGGGACTGGAGGAAGGCGGATGTGGTCCCACTACACAAAAGTGGGAATATGGTGAAGGTAGGAAACTACTGACCTGTAAGCCTGACTTCGGGGGTGGGCAAGGTTATGGAAACTACTTAAAGAAAGGATTTGGGAATACCTTAACACCAGTGGATTGCAGGATCTGAGGCAGCATGGGTTCACAAAGGGTAGATCTTGCCAAACAAACTTGATAGAGTTTTTTGACTGGGTTACCGGGTAGGTGGATCAGGGAGGAGCAGTGGATGTGGTCTACCTGGATTTCAGTAAGGCCTTCAACACCGTTCCACACAGAAGACTGGCAAATAAGGGTATCCTGTGATTTGGGCGAAGGAAAAATAGTGAGCCCAAAATGAGCAATGGCAAAAGAGTGTGGACAGAAAGGGCGAGGGGTACAAGTCCTCCTCGGAGTTAGTTATTTTATTAAGGGGTTGTGGGGGGCAAAGACCCCTGCAGAAAAGCCCCTGTAGATTTTTGTCGCCATTTCAGCAATCGCTGACTTCTACCCCTCGCCCTTTCTGGCTGCATCCTTTTGCCATCGCTCATTTTGGGCTTGCTGTTTTTACTTCACCTAAATCACATAGAATCGTAAACAAGCTAAGCAGCATGGGAGTGGGTCCACAGATAGTAAAATGAGTATAAAGTTGGCTAAGTAACAGATCTCAGAGGGAGGTGGTAAATGGAGTTCACTCGGAGGAAGCTAAGGTAACCAGCGGGGTGCCACAGGGGTCAGTACTTGGACAGGTCCTCTTCAGTGTGTTTATTAGCGACATCGCAGAGGAGCTGGAAGGAAAGGTATGCCTGTTCACGGAAGACACAAAATTTTTGCAAGAGTGGACACACCAGCTGAAGTGGAGAAAATGAAGGAAGATCTAAAAAAACTGGAAGGCTGGTCATGGGTTTGGCAGCTGGGCTTCAGCACTAAAAAATGTAAAATTATGCACATGGGGCACAGAAATCCAAGGGCAACATATCATTTTATTTGGGGGGGGGCAGGTGTTAACAACAAAACATGAAAGTGATCTGGGGATCATCATATCTGATGACCTGAAGGTAGCAAAGCAGTGTGTTAAGGGAGTAGGAAAGGCTTGTAGGATGCTGGGTATGCATAGGGAGGGGTATCACCAGCAGAAAAAGGGAGGTGGTGTTATCCCTATATAGATAAATGGTGAGGCCACACCTGGAATACTGTGTCCAGTTCTGGAGGCCACATCTCAAGAAGGACATAGACTGGGTGGAGGCAATACAGAGAAGGGTAACCAAAATGGTGCATGGCCTGCATCAGAAGCCCAACAAGGAAAGATTCCGGGAATTAAATATGTACTCACTGGAGGAAATGAGAGAAAAGGGAGACATAATAGAAACATTCAAATACCTCAAGTGTATCAATAAGGTAGAGAAGGGTGACATATTGCACAGAAAGAGATGCTCAAGGACAAGGGGGCATGTTATGAAGCTGGAAGGGGAGACTTATCAGGGATGTCAGGAAATATTTCTTCACAGAAAGGGTGGTGAACACCTGAAACAGCCTCCCAGCAGAGGTGGTGGGTACCAAAATTATAACATGTTTCAAACATGCATGGGATAGACACAGGGGACCTTAGTAACAGGGCTGGGGGATAAGGCCAGAGATCAATTAGAGTCTACAGTAGCACAGTAGGTAGGGACTTTAGGGCAGAAGGGTGGGCCAGCATGTCCTTTTCTGCTGACAGCATCTAAGTTTCTGTGAGAAGCAGGTGTTGCAGTGGTCCATATCGTGGTCATACTGATCCTGGACAGACATAGGTCTCCTACGGGGCACTGACACATTGCGGGAGCATCTTTCTTCATATTCTTCTTCTGCAAGTTGGACATGACTGAAGCAGAAAATAATAAAACCTGTGAAAAAAAGACACTCGGCGCCATGAGACAGAGAAAGGTGAAAAAGCTGCACTAAAAATAGCTGAAAGGGATGGCGCTGAGTGGAAAAAAACAGTGGCAAGAGGTGTGACATGTAGAAAAAAACCTTTAAGCTGCAGTTCCCATTGTGTTACCTCGATGGCGGTAAAAACAGAACTGAGGTGTGCAGGGGGCCGGCGCCAGTTACTGGCCAGTCCGGGAGCACCACGTCATATGTCTGCCTCGAGGGCGGCGCCATTGCCAACATCAGTCCCCTACCTCTAAGTTGTGAGAGCTTTTAGTCCCTTGGGGTCCTAGTGCCTCCCGCACAGACACAGACGTGGTAAATGGTGAAGATTGATTCTTGGAAGATCTGCAGGATCACACGGGAGAGACTGTGGATTTGAGACCACATTACAGATATCCTTGGCAATCAGGGACATTTGAGAGTTCCGGTCTTGTGGCAGGCTACAGCCTGTGTGGGACCAATGGCATACCACACCAACCATCCACTCCCAGTGGCGGCACATAGGATGTCACTTTGTGGACCACAGGAACACACAGTGGGACACTGTAGCACAGGTGTGCTTGGGTGCTTGACCAAGAGTGACCTTCTGTGCTGCTATGGTCCCACAGATGTGTGCTACAGATATGTGACAGTGTCACCTGCTGCCCTCTGCATCAGTACCGTATGCGGGACCATTGCACGGGGAACATATTCCAACACAGTCCAAGGACATGTGGTGCCCTTACATGTACCAGTATCCCCCCATCCTGTGGGACGGTTGCAGGGTATGGTGCCCTGTGCCTGTTGCTGCCATAGGGGATGGTTGGATGTGCATGACTACCTCACAGTGTTGTCTAACTGTGGTCCATGGCCTATGGAGCCAGGGGAGGCAACAGCAGGGATGCACCCCGGCACAGTGACAGTGGGGAAGTATGGGCAGACCCAGACCACACAGAATGTTCTGGAACTGATCCTGTGCTCAAGGGCGATGTAAGTAGTAAGTAAGTAAGTATTTATTCTGCGCCCAATCGCAGAGGCTCTGGGTGCTGTACAGGATGTGTAAAAATATAACAAGATTGCACGCACAAAATATATACTGGGTCAACAACACAAAACAGTTAAAATTAATGATAGATAAATAAATAACAATAAAATCAGTGCTGCAGCTAGTTAAAAAAGACTTCTTTAAAGAGGTGAGCCTTCAGACCCCTCTTAAAGACCACCACCGATGGGGCCTCCCTCAGAGATCTGGGGAGTGAGTTCCAGAGGACCGGGCCGGCCACCTCAAATGCATGGTCCCTTGAGGTTTTCAGCCTGGCCCTCGGAACCACTAGAAGGCCCTTGGTGGAGGAGCTGAGGGAGCACATTGGGAGGGCAGGGGTCAGGTCACTCAGGTAGCTAGGGCCCGAGCCATATAGGACCTTGTAGATGAGCAAGCCCACGTTGAAGATGATCCTCCATCTGACAGGCAGCCAGTGTAGATCACGCAGGACCGGGGTCACGTGACAGGATCTAGGCAGACGTGTCAATAACTTGGCCGCTGTGTTCTGCACCAGCTGCAGTCGATGGAATTTTCGTCCACTGACCCTGAAGTAAAGAATGTTACAGTCTTGACATGACAGAAGCATGTACCAGTGTGGGCAGGTCACCAGGCAGAATTAGGGGTTTAATCCAGGAAACATTCCTTAAGTGGTAAAAACCACTCTGGATGACAGAAGACAT
The DNA here is from genome assembly GCA_016271365.2 of Neoceratodus forsteri. NCBI lineage: Eukaryota > Metazoa > Chordata > Ceratodontiformes > Ceratodontidae > Neoceratodus > Neoceratodus forsteri. Next base: position 21,374,873 of record CM057459.1, read on the forward strand.
CTGAGCTGCAAGAGTCAAACCATCATCAAGGATGACACCCAGATTTCTCACCCTAGTGGATGCCACCAACGGTGTAGGGCCAAGGAATGACCCTGTTCCTGACCCGGTAGCAGCCACATCATGCCAGCGACCAGGCTCAATCACCAGTACCTCTGTCATGTCGGGGTTTAGTCGCAGCCAGTTAGAGGACTTCCAATCTTGAATCTCAGTTAGGCAGTTGTTTAGCACTTCCACAGCATTACTTGTCCCAGGAGCGAAAGACATACAGCTGGATATCATCTGCATAATAGTGAAAACCCAGACTGTAACGTCTGATGAGTTCACCCAAGGGGTAGCATGTACACCGTGAACAACACTGGTGACAAGATCGAACCTTGAGGAACTCCACAGGGCAGGAGCTTCAAACAGAAGGAGAAATTCCCCATTACATTGTGTTCTGCCCGTGAGAAAGGACTCGAACCAATTGAAGACAGTACCGATGAGTCCATAGTACTCACTAAGGCGATCCAGAAGCACAGTGTGGTCCACGGTGTCAGATGCTGAGGAGAGATCTAGGAGAACGAGAATTGACCAATCTCCTACTCACCCTGAGGAGATCATTTTTGCACCCTGACCAACACTGTTTCAGTGTTATGCCTTGCCCTAAATCCAGACTGGAATGGCTCGTAGATGTCAAATTCCACAAGGTGTGCCTCGTGCTGCAGAGCCACCACTTTCTCAACAACGTTCCCCAAAACTGGGAGGTTGGAGATAGGTCGATAATTTGCCAAGATGTCAGGGTCGCGTGATAACTTCTTCAGAAGGGGCTTCACCAACATCTCTTTCAAAGCATTGGGAAAGAACCCCTACAAGAGCGAGCACTGGATTATCTCGGCGAACACTGGATCAATGGACTCGGTATATCCCACTAGGAGACGAGTCGGGCCTGGGTCCATTTCACAAAAAGCGGTCTACAACTTCAAGATTACTTCAACAATCTCAGCCACCCCCACTGGCTGAAACTCACCCCAGACAATGAGAGTGCCTCTGCCTATGCAAGGCTCACCACCGTAGGGCTGATCTTGTCCCATTAGGGAGATCCTGGACTGAATGAAGGTCACCCTATCAGAGAAGAACTGAGCAAACTCCTTGCACAAAGTGACTGAAATGCTCTTTTTGGCTGCAGACAGGCAGGATGAAGTAGCCTGTCCACAATTCAAAAGAGCAGAGCTGGTCTGTTCCTCCCTGCGGCAATCTCCCTGGACAGGAACTTAGCCTTCTTACAGTTGATTACCCTTTGATAATCACCGCAGTGAACTCTCAAAACCAGTTTGTCCTCCTCGGACTGGGTCCTCCACCAGCAATGCTTCAACTTCCTACCCTTAGTCTTCTTTTCTTGAGAGCACCATCAAACCACGGGGGTCTCAAGCGAGATGACCTGGGTCATATACAGACTAGTGCAATGGCATCAAGCAATGTTGGGTAAGTTACTTTTTCTATTACATTTGGAAACTTGTTCCAGGAAGCTCTGTGCAGTCACTAGCAAGGATGGAGTAGTACTAGAAAAAGTAATACACCTTACAGTTATAGTTACTTATTTCTTTTTATACAAAAACAATACAAAAATAATAAATAACTATACAGATTACATTTTTTGAAAGTAATAGGTTAGTTACTAGTTACTTTCAGATAAATGTAATCAGTTACAGTTACGTATTTCTTTTGCATAAAAAAATCATAAGTAATTGTAACTGTAAGGTGTATTACTTTTTCCAGTACTTCGCCATCCTTGCTAGTGACTGCACAGAGCTTTCTGGAACAAGTTTCCAAAAGTAATAGAAAAAGTAACTTACCCAACACTGACGTTGAGTGCCTTAGAGACAGCCCTGTTATAGGCTGTCACTGCCTCGCCACGCCAACCGCACATACAGCACTCACACCAGAAATGTCCACTACCACCAAAAGTCCCTCTGGGGACAATCCCCTCAATGGGTGGTAGTGGATCATTTCAACAAAGGAAGAACTATTGGGGGGGGGGGCCCCGAAATGAGAACTCCACCATGCAATGACCAGACCAGCAACTGGATCAATCCTGAGGTCAGTGACCTCAAGCCCCACTGATAATACCAAGTCCAAAGCATTGCCGCAGTGATGAGTCACTGAAGCAAATGCTTGTGCGAGGTCCAGTGATGTCATTATCTGGAAGAAGTCATGTCCAAAATGTTAGTGTTTATCATCCATCCAGGTATTGAAGTCACCCAGAATCAACCATCTGGGTGACTCCAACACCCTGTCGGTGATGAAGTCTACAACTTCCTACAGGAATCCTCCCCATGCCCAGGGGGACGGTAGACAAGAAGAATCCTGCAACCTGCACCTGGACGTCCACACACAGCCACACATTTAACTGATGAGGTAAAGCCCAGTGGGTGCATAAAGAAGTAAGTTCAAGATGGCTGTAAAACAGATGGCCACACCCCACCCCTGTGTTCCCTCCTTGGGCAGTGCACTACAGAGTACCCAGCTGGGACTGACGCCTCCAGAACTGGACCCTCATCATCCCCCAGCCAGGTTTCCGTGATGCAAGCCAGATGTACTGAGGAAATCAAGTCCACTGTAACTGTGGTCTTGTTCCTCATCGGTCTAGCATTGCATAACACTGCCTGAAGGGGACCAGAGGAGACTGCAGGCCCACCGGCTACCTGTCCACTCGGTCCGGTGGTAACCCTGGAGATGGGCACTAAACATGTGTGGCCTCTCTCCTTGCCCCTTTTTACCCCAGGGCACCTTCTGCATCTAACCACCCCAATGCAGTTCAGCCCTGCTGTACCCCCAGCGCTCTGCCACCGGCCCACTTGTCCTCTATCAATATCAGCCTCCTGACAGTGCCTTACTGTTGCAGCTGGAAGAGGGGGTCAGTAATGGGGCCAAGGTCATGCCACAGAGATGCTGAGTAGGTAACATGAAGGGGTGTGGAGCCCAAACACATCCTGCAGCTATTCCTCAATAATTAAAATACCCTGCTTAAAAATGCCCCACTTAAGATACCCCCCACCCTTAAATATAACCAATACTCTCAACCCTTAAATACAACCAATCGATACTCAAATCTACAAATCCCTATATAATCCAAATCCCTGTACCCATGCATTTATCATTCACCCACTATTAATACATAGCCTATACCACTAATGACATTCATACCAACAATCAAACACTGCCTACAATCCCTCACACCACCCCTTCTCAATAAACCCCGCACCAACTAAAATATAAAACATATAACTTAAAAACTTATAAGAGAATCCTTATTTGTAGATTTTAGAGGACAATGTCCAATACAGCCACAGATGATGTATTATACAGTACTATGGTTCCAGAGCTACCTCTCACATAGAACACAGTGCGTAAAAGTAAACAGAATACATTCTAACCTAAGGGAAGTATCCCTTGGAGTAACCCAAGGCTCCATCCTTGACCCACTACTCTTCAGTCTGTTTATCAATACCCTGCCCCAGGCATGCACAGTGAAAATTTTACTATACGTGGACGATGCAGCGATATACACCAGTGGCCAACAAATAACCCAGCTCACCAAAGAGCTCCAAAATAGCTTAAATAAGCTGGAACACTGGTACCGACCAAATAAATTGCTACTAAATTACAAAAAAGCAAAGGACATGCTGTTTACCACCCCACACGTAAAGAAAAAAATGAGGTCCTCTGTCCATCACCTGCAGGGCGGGAATGCAGCTAGAATAAGTTAGCACCTTTAAGTACCTAGGAGTTTACCGAGATGACACCCTCTCCTTTACCACACACATACACCATGTAGTCAGTGCTGCTAAAGCAAAGCTGGGTCTACTACACAGACACCGGAACGCCATGACCATAGAGGCACTGAAGCTGGCCATAAGCAGCTCAGTTCTGTCCATAATAGATTACAGGCTTGCAGTCTATGGTTCCACCACAAATAGAGCACTAAAAAGGATCCAGACAGTTCTTAATAAGGTCTGCAGACTGGCCACTAGTGCCGACAAAACCACTCATACATGTAACTTCTACTCCCTAACAGGGTGGTTACCACTACAGAGCAGGATAAAGTTCCAAGTCTGCATCCTAGGAAAAAAAAAACTTGTTAAGCCTAGCACCAACTACCCTCAGCAGGCACTTCAACCCAACCCAACCCTCACTCAGCACTGGAAGCTTAGACAAAAGAGCACTCCTTATCCCTTTCAGACACACTTCATTAGCACAAAGATCCCTCACCTACAGAGGCCCCTTATGGTTAAAAAAGCTCCCTGGTAGCATCACTGAAAGCTCCAAAAGTGGCCCCTTCAAGAAGGACGTAAGACACCACCTGGCATCGGAAACCATGTGTAGCCACTAAAACTAGCCCTTGCCCTTGCCCTTCCACCGATTGATGTGTCTCTCCTTACTTACTGTAGTAACGTACCCCTCTCCCCTAAGAACCCTCTGGCACCAAGTGCCCACAAGACAAAGCTAAAGGCTGCTGTGTTTACGTAATATAATTGTTGATCTTGTTCAAACTCTTTCGTCTAACATGTCCACACTGAAGGGCACCTGTGAATATCTGTACTACTGTGATAAACTCTGTAACTGGTATTGTGCTCTATGTAAGATGACATGGAACCTTTGTGAATGAGCAGTCCAGCTCAAAGGTTGTAATCCAATCCTTCAATAAATAAATAAATAATGCTCAAATCAAAAACCGTGTCCAAGATTTAATGAACACTGATCACAGCAGTGCTCTCACCACTGCTCAAGATAGAGATTGAAGCCAGAAATAAGCGGAGCTTGGTACAAGAAAGTGCTTTCACCACTTTCTTCTGGCAGTCTGTAAATTAAGGCAACCAACTGTAGCACTATAACCCCTGTTATTCCCAACAGAATGGTGCTCCCACCACCACTCGATGGAAATGTAGAGAGTACTTACAGGGAGCAGAAGTTGCCAGAGAGTGAGGCCATGGCAAACATGGTCTCCCTAGGGCCAGGGTGGCTGTAAGGTTCAGCCATCCCTGTGGAGACTGCAGCAAACCTGTAACATCCAGGACAACCGGAAGCAACAGGTTCTGCATTTAGTGGGCAGGGGTTGCCATTTGCCATTGCGTGGTGACTGCACCAGCCCATGCCACAGAGGGTGGACACCAGGCCCCACAGCCCTGCAGGGGTGGATGGGGCAACAGAACCAGTGGCTGCCTATGCCTTTATGTCTGTAGCATATGGCCTTTGCACATGTGCTGCTGATCACTGCTGTGCATGACACAGCTACATTTGTGCTGTGCCTCCACATTAGTGGGCCTGGGTGCAGTGGTACAGAACCTTCCATGTTGTGTACTGCTGGCCTGTGCGGCCGATGTCCCCTTGTGAGTGCTATAACATCATGGTGCCTGTGTCGGTGGGCCTCTGGCCCAGGCCCTTTATAATGCGGGCTGTACTGTGCAAACCTGTGGGCACTGCCACAGTGACACTGCTCCGGAGGGTACACCCCAACCCCCATTATCTGTTGGTGGCTATCTAGTCAGGGTGTCCTCCATCCCATTTCAGCATACATGGGGCTGCGTGCTGCGGCAGTGGCCATGACAGCCAAGTGCTGGTGTGACGTGTAGGCAGAGGCCATGGTACACGCACGCAGTGTACACTGTCTGTCCAGTGGCTGCAGGTGATCCATGGCCGTTCATCGCTGCAGTGTGGTGCCACACACCCCCAATGGCGTGCTGTATGCTTATCAGTACCCCCCCTCACTGGCAACACCACACACTGTAGGCAGGTCACCTTCTCATAGACAGATACCCCTGTGGGAGGTCCAGTGGTACATGGGCACCTGGCACTCTCTACCCCAGGCTGTCTGTCACCAGAGATAGTGATAACCGTACGTATGGATGGGTTGGTTTCTGCTGTACCCCTACTTTGGAAGGTCAGACATGCATGGAACACTTTCGGGGTGTACGCCATGTGGGGTAGCCGGGTTGTGGACGGTCAGCTGTGTGATGTTGTTTGTATCCCGCAGTCACCTGTATTGCACCCATTTCTGTTTCAGGCACCGTGGATGATGGTGACAGACTGCAGGCCCATCTCTTCAGCATGGAAGAGCTACATGCACTGGCATAAGCCTACAAGGTCAGGACAGAGATAATGTTCCACTGCAAGAGCACCAATTTTTCTGTCCTGCCAACCTGGGAGGAGATCATGGAAAAGATGAACGCTGTAGATGGCCGCGGTAGGCCTGTGAAGGCACTGAGAAAGCTGTTCCAGGGCCTAAGGAGGTGCACAAAGGAGGCCATGGTGGTGGAGTGCCATGGGCATGGGCCCATGAGCAATGGGGGCCACCTGGTCCCTGGATCCTATGGAGAAGGCCATAGCATCCACACTTTGGCCTGTGGTGATGACAGGGGTGCTGGGTGTCAGTGGTTATGAATCCCAGATCAGGCCCACCCATACATGTGAGGATGTGCATGTTCCATCTTCTTGTGAACAGGAAGGTGGTAAGGTTGTCCACTACTAGGGGTGCATGGTGCAACCATGGCCATGCTTATGTGTAGTGTGGGCATCACTACCATGTCCCTGCAACCACACAGTGGCCAACTATGTGCATGCCCATGGCTATACCCTACAGCATGGCACCCATCTGCCCTCTGGGTCAGGGATATCTACACCCTGGGATGGTGGGGTGTGCCTGGGTCACCTCGGATTTGGGCAAAGTGATGCTGAGAGTGCTGTTACAGGTGGTAGGGTATAGAAACACTAGTGCTGGGTGAGTGGCCATTGGCGGTGGGGTGTGTCCACTGAGGTGCAGACTGTCTGTCATGTGGGGTGTGTGTGCACAATGGTGATGGGCTGTAGTGGCACTGGTGCTGGTGGTGGGTGTGTTCCCTGTGTAGGTTTGTGTCTCTACCTGCAAAATCCAACCTCTGCACTGCACACACCACGTTGGCGCATGGCACCATCTGCCAGGGCATTCATGCTGCCTTGGCCTGTACAGCATTATGGCTTCTCTGACCCTGACTAATTCCCATGTTGTCTCCCTAAAACATAGCCCATGGAGTCACACCTGGAGGAGGATACCACAGGACCATCCTGGAGTGTGCTGCTCCCACCACCTACCTGTCCACACTGGCCAGACGACTTCAGCGTGGAAGAGCTGGAGGATGATGATGATGAGACCTACGTCAAGAAACTGGAGCAGCTGGGCCAGCCCCAGACTGAGACAGACATTCACCCAACAGCTGGCCCCCACCCCAACAGGGACCAGCACCGTCTTCACGCAGCCCAGCAGCCACATGGATGCTGCCCACCATGGTTCTTGGCACAGCCATGACCAGGACACCCCAGGACAACACCGCCACCATGTCCACCATCCTACCTGAAATTGGCTGACAGTGCTGGGCATGCCACCAGTGCGTCTGCCCAGGAGTATTCCATCGCCACTTCTGCAGTCCTGTCACCTTGCACCCATTGCAGCAGGTCACATATAGCCAGCCTGCTGCGACCAACTCAGTCTACCACACCTTTACTGTTGCAACTCCAGTCCATACAGCACCAGCAGGTGCAGTTTGACCCTGTCCCACTGGATAGTCCTTGGAGGCAGTGGGATGCGTCGGAGACCAGGCAGCTGCTGAGGACTGCTGTGGAGGCACAGACCACAGAGCAGCAGGAGCTGACACACCTCTGCCACATGCTGCATGATGACATGACATGCCTCTACCACATGCTGCATGAAGACATGCAGTGGGCCAAGCAGCGGGCAGAGTCCCAAGAAGCTGTACTTGTGGCTGCCCCAGAGGACCTGAGCAGCGGTGCACGAGAGGCCACAGCCATGGTGGCAGATGCTTAGAGTGCTGGTCGTAGTCCTTGACCCTCCTGTGTCAGTAGCCCCACCCTATGACATACACCACAGCGTATACCGACAGTACAGGATGCCAGGACGGGCATGCCCAGTATGCACAGAACAACCAGTTCCTGAGGATAACATGCACACTGGATCACAACTTCACCCTACCCGGAGTGGTACCCCATGGACCCATGCCCAGCAGCAGGTGACACTGTCGCCACAGGCATCCCACAATAGTCCATCCCCCCCCGCCATAGCAGGGGCTACGCAGGCAGTTGGTCCGTACCCAGGGTGGTAATCGGGGACAGAGTTAGGTGGTGCATGGCCATCCGTATCCTCCTCCCCCCGCAGTACCCTTACACACCTCCAGCTGCCATGTGTTGTGGCCATGTCAGCGTAACCCCGGCATGGCTGGCTTGGTGTACAGCCCAAACCCAGGTATTCCTGTTAACCTCACTGTCCACTCCCTGCATTGCCTACATCTATGTTTCCCCATGTGACAGTCCCACAATGGTGGGCCAGTAGTCCCTGCACCTAGACCAACTTGCCGTACCTTTGTCTGCGTTGGCAGCACTGGACCACTGGCCTCCATGGCCTGCACTGTCTGTGTTCCATATTGCCACCACCCTTGATGGGTAGCATGCTGTTTTGTCTTATGCACACCATGTTTTCCTCTTTTGTCAGGCATATTGCACTGCTTGCATTGTTGATGATGACGTTGTTGTTGTTAGCGGTGTCTTGTCTGTCTCATAATACATCACTGAACTATGCAGTAGATCCACAGATGTCACGTATGATGCGGGCATTGTATTCCTTGGCTTATTTGGTCATTCTTGGGTCTAATCTGTCAAGTTGCTCCAGTATCACCTGCTCCTTCTGCTCTATATCTGAAGCACTCTGTACCTCTGTTACTGGCAGGTATATTCCATGAGTGAGTGCCATGTTGTGTAGTATACAACAGGCAAGGAATGTGGCACAGGCCTTGTGACGTGTGTGATGCTTGGCCAGCCGGTTATGATTGTTGTATGATATTTGTAATATATAAATATAGTATGTGACTGTCTCACATAAGACAGCATGTGCTTTCATGGTGCCCTCCCCCAGGTTTCAGTGAAGCTACAGGATATATTACACTGACCAGGAGATCTCTGTAATGTAATTAACTTCCCTGAGAAATTGCATTTTATGGCCTTTTTATGACCTCATGCTTTGGAAGCAGGAAACTAAATATACATTTTATTATAGGACAGGACATCATTTAGCTGATTCCTGTTGACTATATCGCCCCCTAGGTGATGGACTGCAGGGTTGTAAACCTGAAAGGGACCGGTTGATGGAAGACTCATAATTTGGGAAATGAGTTTTTGCTGATGCCACATTATTTAATATACCTCCTGATAGGACATCATGTTTGTATTTTTGTGATGCTAAAAGGAGGAGCTAGATGACTCACAGAAGGGGTGTGGAGAGACAGAATTAAACTAATACTTGTGTCTGAACTGTTTGTTATATTATTTTGGGACTCCGAGAGAGAGACACGGTTCTCTAATTTAACTGCACTTACAGAGGTAACACATTAGATAGAAAAGATCTAAATGTATTTTGGTAGGAGTTTGTTCTGTAGTTTTCCTTGTTTTTCTTTTGTGTGATTGCGATGCTCTCTGATATATTGTTCTGTGTTTACATTTTTCATATTTTTATCATCTTTTAGTAAAGTATCTTTTTTCAAAAGACTGCCTGGGTGTCTGCCAGTTCTTTTTGCATGTGACGTATAAGAGGTTAAGTCTGACAAAACTGTTCAACTGCTTGTTGGTGTTCCTAAGCTTGAGTAAAAAGGTAAGAATACACCTAAGGTCTCATAGAGTTAAAAGGGTTCATTTTGGAAGCCTGGCTGGGTGCCCCTGGCGAAAGATTGTACCTCAATCCCCGAAGAGGGTACATATCTGAGCCTGTTCACTGGGTATGCTAGCATAAGGTTCACTGTTTGAATCCCCCCAGAACTTGAGACTAAAGGTGATTCAGACCCAAAAGCAGACAAGAGGGTTACCCTGTCTGTTACCTGTTCACACTGTTGCACTCGGAGGTTGGCACTGTGGGAGCAGAGGGCCTGACCTACTGAGTGCGTTTGTGAGATGGAGTATACTGTAGGGCACCACCAGACCAGTCCAGACTCTAGAAGTGCATCTTGAGCACACCAAGGACATGCTCTATGATGTTGCATGTGGCGCTGTATGCTGCATTGTACTTGACCTCTGCTACAGAAGCAGGGCAGAGGATAGGTGTGAGGAACAAGGGGTGTAGAGGATAGGTACTGTCCCCTGTGACAAGACACTGTTTAGGCCCCATCTGGAGTACTGCATGCAGTACTGGAGGCCATACCTTCACAAGGACATTAACCAAATTGAGGCAATCCAGAGAAGGGCAACCAAAATGGTGCAGGAACTGCATCAGAAAACATATGAGGACAGATTAACGGAACTCAGTATGTATACCATAGAGCAAAGGAGGGAGAGAGGTGATATGATCGAAACATTCAAACACCTTAAGGGCATTAACAAGGTGAAAGAGTCTAACATGTTTCAATATAAGAAAAACAGGACAAGAGGACACAGCATGAGATTAGAGGGAGGCCGATTAAGGGGTAATGTAAGGAAGTTCTGCTAAGATGCTGGGAAATGATGAACTCACCAGTATGTTCCAACAGTGCGTCTTGGAACTGTCCAAACAGACGCAAAGTGGCTGAGTGCGAGACATCAGTGGTGTCCCCCACTGGCATCTGGAATGTTTCTGTGGCCAGGAAACACTTTATAGCCATCACCTTCAACTCCACGGACAACACATGGCTACACTGGCCGTCACTCTGGAGCTGGTCACCCAGGAGCTTACAGAGCTGCCTGAGCATGAGCCTGTTGAGTCTGCAAAAACGCATGAACTGGTTGTCACTTAGGACCTCAAATGTGACTTGTAGATGGTAACGTCTTTGTGCAGCGTAGCACCTTTGTAGCCTACGTATGGGCCCAGGGTGGGCATCTACCCTGTCCTCCTGCTGTAGAGCCTCCTGCAGCATGTGCAGTAGGTGTGCTCCTCTGAACATCACTGTGGCTTGTTGGCTGCAGTGTCTCTACCCGCCACTGGGGTTTGCCCGGGTTTAAGTCAGCCTTTTTATAGTTTTACATGTAGTAATAGCATGGCGCTAAGTGTCCTGGGCTAAGTACATTGTGCAGCGCTACCGTGTTGAATATCGCACTGGGCCTGTATGCATGGTCCTGCCCTCTGTTTATGTGCTGCGTACATTTTTTTTGCGAGTGCATGCTATCAGCTTTACTGCACGCTGCACCCCCCCTTTGAATAAGGGATTCCGGGGCAAAACCTGTACGGTGCGGATGCAGTCACTTTCTACGTGGCACAATTTTTTTGAATATCGGACTCAAGTTATCTTTGGAACTGAAAATAAAACATGTCATGTACATGTATATATAAGTTATATTCAGAACTGAGAAAAGAGACCTTTATAAACATTTGTTTACCACTCACAGGCAGTGTGGTCTAGTAGTTAGAACAATGACTTGGGAAACAGGAGATCGCCAGCTCAAACCTTGCTAGAGCCAGATACTCATTGTGTTACCTTGGGCAAGTCATTTAGCCTCTCAATGATCAGGTACACCAAACTGCAGAAATGGGTAGCAGCTGGACACCACTGGAAATGAGATACTGCATCTAAGTGGGGTCATCCTAGGTAAATGAATTTTAAAATAAATATTCAGAACTGTGGACAGCCTTTATTAACATTTATGTACAAGATAAATTCAGAACAGAATACAGACCTTTGTGCACATTTGTTTACCACATACATTCAGAACTGGGGTTAGAGCCTTCTTTCACATTACGTACCAGATATATTCAGAACTGGGGTTAGAGCCTTCTTTCACATTATGTACCAGATATATTCAGAACTGGAGTTAGAACCTTCTTTCACATTATGCAGTAGATATATTCAGAACTGGGGTTAGAGCCTTCTTTCACATTACGTAGCAGATACATTCAGAACTGGGGTTAGAGCCTTCTTTCACATTACGTACCAGATATATTCGGAACTGAGGATAGAGACTTTAGCATGGATCTGTGGACCAAATACATTCAGAACTCTGGATAAATACCTCTAGAATGTTGGCACAGTCTGTGTGTCTGTGGAGCTCCCATAGCTAAGTGAAAACTTTCAATATTTTTTTCTAATTTTAAATGTTTTTTTCTTGAGTACAGTTCATGAACTGAGCAGGAGGGAATTCTTAACTACAGGCGGTGTGGGATTCATGTGTTTGATGTTGATCAGGAGCAGGGTAGTCACTACATTTGTTCTGTGGTGAATCACTTTTTGTGTAAATGTAATTTTATCTTGATAGTTTGGCAGTCTGTGTATGCCTTTTGTGCGGTTGCCTTTGTAAGCAGAATTTGCTGGTTTGTTGCTGTGGTGGCCAGCCTGTTCATTATCTGATACTGTGATTTTTTTTTTTTTAATGTTGTTTTGCGCGTGCTCAAGCAACATATTGAGGTAGTAACACATTCAGAGGTGTATCAGTGTTGGCGAATGCAGGGAACGCTTTAGTGGGTGTGTCCCTCAGCCACCAATTAGCGAGCATGCTATCAATGACAGCAGTTTCAAAGAGAGCCACAGAGTTGAAAGAAATCTGTCACTCCAATGATGTGCAGTTTCCTCATTGGAACATCAGATGACAAGGCTCCGTTACGTGCCTTGTCATCTGATGAAACATTCCAATAAATATGGCGGCTCCTGCCGCCCACCTAATCCCACAAAGCCAACATCGGGATCCCAATCCCCGTGTCGGCATGTCCCCCCTAGTTCAATTTGTTTGCCAATGGGGGTGCCCAATCCCTGTCGGCATCATGTCCCTCCCAAACTTGTGGCACACTGGGAGCCCACCCCAATGTGCCCCAAATCATTTTTTCTTACATGTAAATAAAGAAAACCGTCCTCCGAAGTCCGGTTTCTTTTTTTTTTTTGACCTGTAAAAAAAAGAAAACTGTCCCACGTCATCCCGCCGCACCCCCTTCCCCAACCCACACCCACTCTCTGCACACCCCACCTCCCTGTACCCCCTCCTCACCCCATACTTATCTCCAGAGGGTCGGCGCTGCAATCTTCTGTGGAGAGGGAACACGTCTTAGCTCTTCAAAAGCTGGCTGGGAACTGAATGAAATGCGGTAAGCTTTTTAATGGCAGGCAATGGGAAATTTCAACTTAGGTGGATATATCAGACATTTTGGGGAATTTTGGTACCACATTTTCTACATGGGGTTCTTGGGACCCCGCCTCATGAACACATGCACTGTCATCTCGTTACTCAATCCCGAAAGGTGATTTCGCAGTCACTACATGGAATCACCTTTCGGGACCAAGTAACAAAACGGCAGTGCTACTGTTCGTGAGGTGGGGTCCTAAAAAGCCCATTTTGCACATCTGGTGAAAAAATTCCCAAAAATGACTGTGTTACGAGTGTGCATTGCGCACTTTCCATGCATGCTCATAACTTCGATAATTTTTAATATTTTCACTCCAGATTTTCAACATTGCCATTTTTTCATACCACTTTATGAAGAGTACAGCTGTAATTTTTCACATCCTGCCCAAAATGTGTTTTTGCACCTGTGGCGCACATTGGCGCGGACGCTGTTGGAAATCAATTTTCGGGACAGATTAACAATATCACAGTGCCACTGTTCATGAGAGGAGGTCCCAAAATACCTATGTTGAAAATGTGGTTAAAAAAATCCCAGAAATAATTGCATTGCGGGCGTGCGTTGCGCAGTTTCTACGCATGCTCATGACTTCAATTTTTCATATTTTCACTCCAGATTTTCAATATTGCCATTTTTTAAACCTCTTAATGAACAGTACAGTTGTCATTTTTCACATCCTGCTTGAAATGTGTTCTCGCACCTGTGGCACCAAATGGTGCAGTCGCTGTGCAAAATCACCTTTTGGCTAATGAACTGACAGTGGCACTGTTCATGATGTGGGATCACAAAAAGCCTATATTGAAAATCTGGAGTGAACATACCTACAAACGGCTGGGGGCATTAGGGTTTCCAACCATAATGCCCCACCCTGTAGAAACTGACAGGCGTCAGGGGCGTGACTTGAGATCGTCAGCTGTAATGCTTATGCCATTCAACCCCCACCCTGCAGCCAGTGACAGACATCGAGGTGTACCTTGGACTCTTCTGCCCCAGTGTTCACCCCATTCTCCTGTACTGCACCCATCTCAGTGTATTTCCTTATGGAATAGAAGTGAACATAAGGCCGAAGACCCCAAGGCACACCTCGACACTTGTCAGTGTCTGCAGGGTAAGGAGAGGTGAAATGATGTGAGCATTATGGACGACGACCCAAAGGCACACTCCAACGCCTGTCAGTCTCTGCAGGGTGGTGGTGGAGTTGGCATCAGTTCAATACTTCACTGCCATTCCTATTATGCATCTCTCTAACTCCTGCAGTACCAAAGCCAATGCCAGCAAGATATCATTCGGCATTGACAAATGTTTGTTTTGTCAGTGTTAGCTGGGCTTTCTGGACTGTTGATTTCTTGTTGTTTAAAAACCAAAAAGGCATTATGAAGGCATTTTTTAGCCAGACTTTCCTTGTTACTAAGAAACAGCATTCCTAACATAGTGTTCTAGTTCTAATAGAATATCTGAAGTAGCAGCCCACTGAGTTCTACAGTATTGAGATTTGCTCTTAACATTTGGATGATTATAAGATTTGATACAAGTGAACAGATATTTATATTTTTTTGTTTATTTATGTATATGTCAAGGGAGTAAGCAAGGTTAATGGACTAAATAAGGGAGGTGTAGGATGTACTCCATATAAAACAGAACTCCTTATACAATATAAGGCAGGCCTTTTTGCTTCTATTCTAAGGGTACTAGGCAGATAGAGGAAAGCAGGTGATTAACAGTGGTCTAGGGTTGTCATATGATCAGTATGGAGACGATGTACATTAGGGAGGTAGTCAGTTGTGGGGGCTGTGGGACACTCTTCTCCAGGGTTAAACTCTGGAGGTCAGGACACAGCTCCATCTGGAGGACCTTTGCAGAGCTCCGTGCTCAGTTGGTAGCAGCAAAGATGAGATCTTACTGTGAGGTTGCAGCAGGCCATCACTAGTAAGTCTTAGACGTCAGGCGCCAGGGCCACACAGAAACCTTTCTAGCTAGCAGTCTGCCAGAGGGGGCCTCCCGTGGCTGACATCAGTCTATCCTGTATAAGGCTGGTGGCCTCCACACCCTCCCCAATTCTTCCCCACCATTGACCAACGCACGTCGGACAACTGACACTGCTGTAGCTACAGTTGACTGCCATTTTCTCACGTTTACCATGCTTTATTATTTTTTTCTTTTATAAAATTAAACATTGAGTTTTTTGTGTTCCTTTCTCAGGTTTATGCCTTCTCAACCATTTTCTTCTTCTAACCGCTCCACAAAGTGTGCCTGTGGTAAACAGATCCTGGACAAGGAGAGCCACTCTACTTGCCTTTTCTGCCTAGGCCCAGACCACGACATGCAAGCCTGAGTGGTCTGCAGGAGTTTAACCTGGCTACCAGGAGATGCCGCCAGAACACCCTGGAAAATCATGTCCTCCAGCAGAAAGTCACCCTGATGGAGTGGGAGCTGCAGGCCTGGAGCTCTTCTGCCTCCCCGGCCCAGTCCTCAGGCTCTTCTTCGTCTAAACCCCAGGACAAATCTTTGGGGAAGCACAAGCATCAGGACAAGGACCAGGACCGACCCCAGTCTGTCTCCTTTCACAGTCTCCACATAAGGCTCCACTGACAGCATCAGGGTATTCCTTCCTTGGGGGGCTCAACCTTCTCAGCCCCACATGCCCTTACTCCTTCAGGGCTGCTGGTGGCCCAGCTACCAGCCCAGATCTCTTGTTACAGGCGGTGGCTCCCTGGGGCACGGTCTTCCATATCCTGCCCCCCGCCCCTGCTTTTTCAGCCCTTGTTTTCTGTGGGCTCCTTGGCAGGTGACTCACCCGTAGCTGCTCCAGCCAGTGCGGGTGCTGCTGGCGCCAGTTCTGCATCTGCCGCCCTGTCATCCATGCCCCTGGTGCCGGTCTCGACCTCCAGGACCTCTGTCTGTCCTGCCCCTCTTTCACAGGGGCAGGCACTACAGGGCACTGGTGCTTTCCAGAGCCAGGTCTCCCCTCAGCCTTCACCAGTGGGGCCCTCCTCTCCGGTGCCAGCCTCTCCTGTACAGGCGCCTGTGTACCACCCTGTGGCATCATCCAGGCTGACGCCCACTGGGCCTGCACCTATCCTTCAGCTGACCATGGGCCCTTAGCCAGCCCTGTCACCTCCAGCGCCAGCAGGGCCTTTGCCAGCCCTCCTGCTAACGACGCCTGGGGGACCTTCACCAGTCCTACCACTGCCTCTTACAGGGGGATTGGTGCCTGTGGTGCCTCCAGCTCCTATGGGGCTATAACCTGGGTATCCTGCTCCAGCACCTGGGGGTGTGACACCGGCCTACCCCTACCCAATGCCTTGGGAGACCGGTGCTGGCTTACCCATGCCCTCCATCTGTAGGACCCCCGCCGGTCTATAACTACCCAACACCCGAAGGCATCGCAGAAGCCTGTGGACTACCATAGCTTGATTTCCATGCTGTGAGTCCTTCATGCAGTTGCTGATCCCTTCTCCTGGCAGGTCAATCCAGTTGTACCCCCAAGAGCCTCCTCGGAACTCCCTGCCACCAGCCCCGGCCCGCCTGGGCCTGAGTGCTCCTCATACTCCTAGGAGCCCTACAGATGTGAGCACCCCTGCTCACCCGGTCAAATGCCAGCCTGACGACAATGGGGACGACGACTCATCCACCAACAGTGGTGACAGTTCTGAGTCTTCCTCCATTTTGGCAGACTCTTCGGGAGATGAAAGGGAGCCCAGTAATGTCCCTAAGTCCCCTTCCGATTACCCCACATTCATGGACATCATGAGGCATATCTAAGCCACTGTGGGGTGGGAGAATGAGAAACAGGACCCGGAGCATCGCAGCCTGGGAGTCTACCTTCGCCAGCATGATGCTATCCCCTTGGTGGTCCTCCCCCTTCATCAAGTCTTATGAAGATGTTACCAAGGCCGCATGGCACCACCCTCATACAGTTCCAGTAGTGTCTAAGAAGGCTCACTGGCTTTACCATGCTGCAGCTGGCAAATCCTACTTTGGTGAACACCCGAAAGTGGATTCCATCACTTTAACGCAGCCCATGACCACACCAAGAGGCCGAGGCACCACAGTGCCCTCCCTCCAGGTTGGGAGTCTCACCAGCTGGACCAAATGGGCACACGGGCCTTTGTATCTGCTACCGTAGCCATCCGGGCCATTAATTATTTGGCCCATATGATACAATACCAAAACCTCTTGTGGGGCCAGGCCAGGGAGGCAGTCATGGCCATGCCAGATGACCCCTTCAAGCAGCAGACCCCTCAGGCCCTTAAGACTGGGTCAGACATCAGTACCCATGTCCTCAGGGCAGCCTATGATGCTGTGGATGCCTCATCGGCATTATTATGAGGTGCCATGCTTGGTTCAGAGTCTCAGGCTTCACTCTGTATGTCTAATCTAGTCTTATGGATGCTCCCTTTTGGGGTCCCAAACTGTTTTGGGGAGATGTTCTTCAAGACATTATCTCAGTGCTTCAGACTTCTGGGCAGGCCCAGAAGTCGGTCGACCCCATGTATCACACCCAGCCGAAGTCAGGTCAGAGGGCCCCCTTTCACTGCTCCTCCCATGGGCAGGCCCAACCCCCACTCAAGGCCCATGGCAAATGCAAGGCAGGCACTGCCCTTTCAGCTTCTGCCCCAGCCCCTTCCTGGGCTGCTAGAGAAGCGACCGCAGCCCAGCCCGGGGCTCCCCCACCTCCTGACTCCTCACCAGACCTCCTCCCCCTTGGGGCTTTAGGAGGCGGTGGTTAGGGGTTGTTTCTCCCTCCACCTGGACAGGAGGAAGGAGGTTACTACAGACAACTGGGTGCTGCAGGTCACTGAGCATGGCTGCACTCTAAAGTTTCTGAAATGGCCTCCAGAAAATCCTCCAGGTCCGTCCACGTATCCTCTAGGCTACATCCCCCTCATATGGGTGGAGATTCAGGCCTCACTTCAAAAGAAGGCTATAGAGCACATTCCCCAGTCTCAAAAGGGAAGTGGGTTCTATTCCCACTTCTTCCTGGTCCCCATGCAGACAGGAGACCTCCGGCCCATCCTGGACTTAAGCAGCCTCAACCTGTACATAGAATACAAATGGTTCCAGATGGTCACACTTCAGGGATTGCTGTTCCTGCTTCATCAGGGGGACATTGCTCTGCTCTTTGGATATGCAGGATGCTTACCTGCACATCAAACTTTCTGCATCTCACCGGCGCTTCCTACGCTTCCACTTCCAGGGAGAGCATTACCAGTTTTGGGCTCTGCCCTTTGGCCTGTCCTCAGCCCCCAGGATTTTTACCAAGTGCCTGGCAGTGGTGGCTGCATCCTTGAGGTCACAGGGGTTTTGCATCTTTCCCTACCTGGAGGACTGGCTATTGGCAGCTCCATCCAGGAACTGGCTGCTACAAACTCTTGCGAGTACCTGCAGCCTGTTCCTAGCTTTGGGCATTACCATCAGTCTGCCCAAATCATTCCTCACCCGCTGCCAGCACCTTCTTTACATAAAGGCAGTCCTTGGTACAGCTCAGGGCAAGACCTTTTTATCTTCTGACAGAGTGGAGTGCCTGATGGCTCAGGCCTGCTTTTTTTTCTCCAACCACCCTGTTACGGTGAGGGAGTTCCTGAGGCTTTTAGGTCTCATGGCTGCAGCTGTTGCTATGGTTCCCTTAGCCAGGCTGCACATGAGAATCCCTCAATGGACACTGCAGATCCAATGGTACCAACGCATGGATGCCCTGGATCAACCAGTGCTGGGGTCAGGTCCAGTCAAGAAGGGGTGCTGTTGTGGTGGCTGTAGCTCAGTCATCAGTGTTGGGGAGTTCCCTTTTCTTTACCTCCCCTCAGCAGATCCTTATGAGGGATGCCTCTGGCCTCAGTTGGGGAGCCTACTTAGGGACTCACCAAACCCCACGGGGATCAAGAGAGATCTGCACATCGATGTCCTGGAGATGTGGGCAGTCTTGTATGCCCTGCAGGCCTTCCTGACTCAGCTCTTCCCACTCTTGGTTCAGACAGACATATGTGTAGTTTAGCACATAAATAAGTGGGAGGGGAACTCCTTCCTATCCCCTGTGCAGGAAAATAATGAGAGTCTGGTATTGAGCATGGTCTGGAACTCTTGGCTGTCCATGTTCCCAGCAACCAGAACATCCTGGCAGATAGCCTAAGTCGCTCATGATCAAGAGCTCGTGAGTGGGAACTTCTGATCTCAGTGGTGGAAGACCTCTTCGACAGGTGGGGTCTGCTTGAGTTGGACCTTTTTGCATACCCACTCAGTGCAGAACTGAACATAGAAACATAGAATGTGACAGCAGATAAGGACTGCTTGGCCCACCTAGTCTGCCCATTTTCCTACCTAACAGATAAGCTGCAGATCCTAGTTAACCAACAGCTTACTTCCTCCTACCCCCCACTAGGACTGCCTTATGTCTGTCCCAATCATTCTTGAATTCCCCCACTGTTCTTGACTCCACGACCTCCTCAGGGAGGCTGTTCCATGCATCCACAACCCTCTCTGTGAAAAAATACTTCCTCACATTACCTCTGAGCCGTCCCCCCTCTATCTTCAAATTGTGCCCCCTTGTTCTTGCACATCTCTTTTTCTGAAAGATGCTACCCTCTTGGACTTTGTTGATTCCCTTGAGGCACTTGAAAGTTTCTATCATGTCCCCTCTCTCCCTTCTTTCCTCAAGGGTATACATATTAAGCTCCTTTAGTCTTTCTTTGTATGTCTTCTGGTGCAGACCCTGCACCATTTTGGTTGCCCTCTGGACAGCCTCCACTCTGTCTATGTCTTTGCAGAGATTGGGTCTTCAGAACTGCACACAGTACTCCAGATGGGGTCTCACCAACTGTCTGTCTGCCTGCTGCTTTTCTGCTCACTAGAGCCAAGGCTTGGAGTTTTCTGGCAAGTTGCATCATTCCTCTCCTGGACAGGGGGTTTATCTATGCATTCCCTCCTTTCCTGCCCCTTCAGTGAGTTCTGATCAAACTCCAGAGGGAGAGGGCTACAATGATCCTCATTGCCCCCTTCTGACCTCGTCAGATCTGGTTCCCCATACAACAGCAGCTGGCAGTGGAATCTCCACTTTCCCTGCCTCTGTGCACAGGCTTGCTCTCCCAGAAGTTGGGCACCTTGGTCCATCCGGACCTCAGATCCCTCCATCTCCATGCATGGCTTCTGAGGACATGGCCATCGCCAGATTTGGGGTCTCCTCCAGAATGGCTGCTGATTTGGTGGTGGCCAGAAAGTCCTCCACTAGGGCCACTTACTGTATGAAATGGAAGCACTTTCCTCTTTGGGCTGCTTTGCAGCAGTTAGATCCCCTCACCTGTCCAGTGGATGAAGTTTTGGAGTACTTTCTGTCCCACTCAGACTTGGGATTACCGTACTCCTCTATTAGGGTACATCTCTCTCTGCCATCTCTGCATATCATGTACCTGTGGATGGGTGCTCACTGCCACAACTCAGTATGTCCCGCACATTCTTGCAGGCATTTTGCACCTGAAGCCACCAATCGGGGACTCTGTCCTGCCTTGGGACCTTAATCTTGTGTTGGAAAAGCTTATGTTGCCTCCCTTCAAACTGGCCACGTCTTGCGAGCTACGCTTTCTGTCATGGAAAGTGTTATTTTTAGTTGCCATTACTTTCACTCAAAGGATTTCCAAGCTTCTGGCCCTGATGTTTAAGGAGCCTTTTTTAGTTTTTCACAAAGACGGGGTCTCTTTGCGTACAAGTCCGAAGTTTCTTCCTAAGGTAGTGTCGGAGTTTACGTTAAATCAGTCTATCCACCATCAAGGGGAGGCATTGCTCCATACTTCCCCCTTCTGGTCACACCCCACACCCGACTGGCTGTCGGCAGGTGGTCCTTTGCCTTCACAGCAACATCTGCCTGGAACTCACTCCTGCATGAGATCCTCTCCTCCACCTGTCTCACACAATTCAAGCACTTACTATCCTGCTACCTTCTAGTCCCTCCTCCTTGCACCTGCTTCTGCTAACCTCATGCCTCGATATAGAGGAGCCCTCCTATTGTACCTCCCTTTGTCTTTATGAATACTTCCTGATACTAACTACTAACTCAGATTATGTTGTTTGCACTTAGCCTATTCTATACTTGTTATGCTGTAACAAAGTCTTGCACTGTGGCCTCCTTGCAATTGTACCTGTATCTGTATCTGTATTTTACTGTATTAGCCTACTTAGCCTAATTCCATGTTAGTTATGATGTAACAAAATCTAGCATCTTGGCCTCCCTGCCTTTGCACCTGTATTTGTATTTTGCTGTATCAAACTATTGTTGTTTATATTGTTGCTGTTTGCAATTGTATACTGTATCAAATTGTTGTTGCTGCTGTTCACATGTATGATGTATGTATGTGCTCATACTGTTCTCTCCGAGTCGCCCCTGAAAAATGAACTGTATTGTCTAAGTGTGCCTACCCGGTTACCAAAATTCAGTAAATAAATGAATACTTTGGATGTGCATAGAATCCTGTACTATACACACACTGGACTAAGGACTCTCGAAAGTCCAATCAGTTGTTTGTTTCATTTGTCCCTGGGAAAGAGGGCTCCCCAGTGTCCAAACAGTGTTTCTCTAAGTGATTAGCAAATTGTATTATTGTTACCAGAAGTATGGCAAGAAACTTCCTGGTGGGGTTAAGGATCATTCCACAAGAGGTATGGCCCCATCAGTGGCTTGCTTCTGTAATGTGTCAGCCGCTGACATATGCACTGCTGCCACCTGGGGTACTGTCACACCTTTACCAAGCATTAGTCTGGACATTGCCTCTAGGCATTGAGCCATCTTCAGCCTAGCTGTCTTACAAGGCCTCCTCTTTTAGGCTATTAGTTTTTAGCCTACTGCCCCGTCTATCTGTCTGTCATACCAGAACTACTTGGGACTCAGCCCTACCGGTGATGGCCTGCTGCAAGAAATACCCTTGAAGTAAGATAGTACAGTTACTTAAGAACTTAGTGTAACTGTAGATCTTCGAGAGGCTCTCTTGCAGCAGGCCCTGCTTTCCCGTCACCCTTTTCCCTGCATATCTGTCTCTCTCTCTTTCTCCTTCCATTGGGGCGAGCCTTCTGCTTTTATTTTTCTTTGTTACAGGGTTACCTTAGAGTCCTCCTTAGGTCCCCCCTTCCAGTATCCTGCTTATGGTCTCTGGCAGGAGAACTGAGTAGGGTGCAAGGGCTACCCGCTTTATATAGAATAGCCTGATCTCAGCCACTGACATTGGAGGTGGGCAGCCTCTCTGGTAGACTGCTAGCTAGAAAGGTTTCTGTGTGGTCCTGGCACTTGATGGCTAAGTCCTATCGGAGATGGTCTGCTGCAAGAGAGCCTCCCAAAGATCTACTTTTATGGTAAGTTTTTACATAACTCTGCTATACCTCAGCTGCAGTACAGGCACAACTGGGTTCCACCCCCACACCCCGAAAGACTCACTGGCCCTGGGGGCTTAAAGGTGGTGTGGAAGGGAAGGGTGTCAGGGGCAGTCATAAGAGGGGTTTGACCAGTCTCCCACCATCCAGACAGCAAATCACTTTGCTCCCTTGGAAGGGGCTCAGGTACCTGACTCCATCAGAGGAGGGAATCTCATTCAGTCAGGGGAATTAGGCAGGATGTCTTAGTGGTACCCGGGGGGGGGGGGGTTCGCAGAAGGAAGTCAGCAAGGAGAGTCTTAGTGATTAGGGACTTAATGATTAAGATAGTAAAGAGGATGGTGGGCAGGGAAGGGAAGTGAAGTTACATTTTCAGATACCTTCTTGATGCTTCAGCTATCTGGGATTTAGATAGCATAGGAAGGATGGTGGAGAAGGAGAACAGGGAGCTGAAAGTGCTGGTACACTTAGATACTAATGATCTGGTGAATCAGCCTGTGGAGGCAGTGAAGCAAAACTTGAAGAGGCTGGGGGACAGATTGAAGGAGCACTCGGCTTCCCTAGTTTTTTTCTGACGTCCACCTTGTGTGGAATAGGAGTAATGAGAATGATGAAATAAGGAAGGAAGACATTAAGGAGTTTAATGGGTGGTTGAAAGGATGGTGTCAGGAAGAAGCATACCACTATGTGGGAGATTTGGGGGCTTCTGGGATAGGAGGCTCTTCAAGGGTGATGGCGTTCGCCTGACGTGAGAGGGGGCCAATGCTCTGGGGCAGAAGTGTGATGTATATATTGGACAGTTAATGTGGCTGGAGGGGAGTCGGAGGCTAGAAGAATCACTGAGAAGGGAGAGCAGGTGGGGACCCTAGCTAGGGTTTCCCCTGAACAGGGGACTAGTGCCAGCAAGGTGGGTAAACTGTAAGGTTGAAGTTTAAATTAGGTACGGGGAAGAAGCCAATGAGAGAGCTGACAAAGCATACCTTCAGCATAAAAAAAAAAATAAACAGACTAAGGAAAAATAAGGGAGAAGGAATAGGAAAAATGTAAGAGGGATCATGAGGAAGATGGAATGGGGTGCGGCTTAATGCCAGGAGTTTGAGAAATAAAATTTGTGAGCTCCAGGCAATGGTGGTAGACAGGGATCCACGACAGGAGTCTGACAGAAATTCTGTCGAACACCCCATCAGCGACACCGGCAGGTCGACTGCATTCTGCAGTCGGCTCCGGTTTGCTATTGCTGTTTTTGTTTTCTTAGGGGGGCTTTGCCCCCCCCAACCCCCCCTTAAGGATTCTCAACTCCAGTCAGAGCTGATTGGGGGGGTGCAGGACCCCTGACAGACAGCGCCAGGTTCCAGTGGGTCTCCCACCATGGCTAGACGCTGTAGTCGCTGTTGGGGACCTTGCTGGTGAAATGTCGCTGTGAGGGGGGTAAACGGGTAGACACCAGAATGGTCTTAGTAGCCATCACAGAAACTTGAGCCACAGAGAACAACGATTGGGACCTGACAGTCCCAGGCTACACCTTGTTTAGATGCGATAGAGGAAAAGGTAAAGAGGAGGCATAGCAGTATTGGAGCATGTTAACATGGGGGGCGGTATTGGGGAAACAGAAATGGGTTCAGCTTATGGAATCCTCAGGTAAGAAACTGTGGATAGGGATGATCTATAAACGTCCAGGACAGGTGGAAGAGAGAGGTAAGGAGTTAGGAGCAGAACAGGGCATGGCAGAGTGGGAGGTGGTGGTGGGAGAGCTAAACCTGCCAGATATTGATTGGATCATACCAGTGGCCAGGAGCATCAGAAGTCAGGTCCTGCTGGATACACAGAGCTGCCTGCTGGTGCAGCTGATTAAGGAACCCACTAGGCTGGCTGCCATTCTCAATGTGCTCGCCAACTCAGAATTGGTAGGTGGAGTGAGGGTAGCGGAGCCACTGCGGCTTGGTGACCATAATTCTTTTTTTTAAATTTAATACATTTTATTGATTTTCAGAAACAAGTACACAACATATAGTACAAACAAACACAACACCCCACCAGAGAACAAACAATGAAAATCATGACAAATAGTACATTTGAACAGCAAGATTAATTAAAAATCTGTTGTCATTGGAGCAGAGTTATTACCCTTCCACAGAGCTTAATCTGACACATGAAGCAAGATACTCATTTCAACTTTTCAATCCAGGTATCGTTCAATCCAGGGTCATCAAAACAGTCTTTTCCAGGTTTTCACGTACGAATGCAGCCTATTATGCAGGCTAGTGATAGATTTTTGTGGCTTTTCAGGCAAACAATAACTCTGCATGCCATTCCTGATACAAAGGTATTTCACTATCTAACCAGTGATGTAGTAAGACTTTTCATGCACATTGAGATAAAAACTACGTGGTGATTTTTGACTGCCTACCAGGTGACCAGTATAGTCGCCTACTGGGCACGTAGATGGTGTAAATGCAGCCAGTAAGCTGAATAGTGGGTCTAATCATGCTTTAATGTTGCATCATAAAGGCAGAGCTTTGGAGCAACTCCTAAGAATATGTATAAGGGTGTCTGGGCCATCATTGCACGTTGTGTATATATTTGTAGGCAGTTCTTTCATTTTATAACATTTCTTGGGTGTATAGTACATGTCATGCAAAAATGATATTATGGACTGAGGAGCGTAAATAGAGGAATCTGATTGGCAGAGAACTCTTTGAAGCCATGATGATATCAGGCTACATCATCACAGTTTCCAAAAAGTTCCGGCGTCACCAGCCTCCTTGCTCTGTTCTGTCTGAGAATTATTTTTTCAAAATGTACTCCTACGTCACCCAAAAACTGGTTCATAAAACATTTAAAACCTGTTTGTTTTATTTTTTTTATTTATGAAAATTCAAACTCAGTTCATAATAGCAATAAGTCACTCCAGGGGTGTGGTATATCATGCTCGTCACTTCTCGGGTGGTTACCTCGGCCTCATTGTTTATTCACCTAGTGCGTACGATATCCCATGATACCACACACCCATGTCGCAGGCCTTTATTGCTTAATTGCATTAATCTGTATAAGTCAAATTAAACATGTTTGTACATATCTTCCCAGCTATGACCGCACCACAGTCACAGTCACCCTGTTCCCCGGCAACCATATGTCCGTATGGTTTCGACCGAGCCCTTGGGACAAGTAAACCCTCATCAAAGGCTGAAGTCCTAGATATCAGAAGGGCAGACTTGAACCGGATGATGAGGTTAGTCCAGGACAAGTTAGTCAAAGTGGATAGCATCAGGAATGTAGAGGAAAGACTGGAGGGTGATAAAGGAGGCCATTCTCAAGGCAATAGAGTCTTGTATGATAATTGTAATCAACAGAAACAGGTGTAAAGTTGGCTCTGTGGTGGAGAGGACAGAGGCACTATATACGCCCTACCTTTTCCCATGTCGGTGACCTGAACTCGGGAATGAGCTCGGGTCACTGAGAGCCAGCGAGGGGAGGGCTGTGAGGGGATCGAGTGGTCATCATGCAGCTCTCCTCCCTCTCAGGCTGGGGTAGCAGGCCTTCCCATCTCTTTGCTGACACCAGGTAGAGGCCTGGTGGTAGCACCAATGTACGGAAAGTCAAGACATACTGTAACTGTGAGGGTGGAAGGGGCCATGGTTCTAGAACGTATGTGCGCCTCTGCACACTTGCGTTGACCATGCCCCATTCCCTGGCCCCACTGCGGGAGGAATCCATGAGGGGATCTAGCGCCCCAGCTCAGAGGGAGGAACAGGATTGTGAGGGGTGCCCCGAGGAATGGAGCTGAAGAGCTGCCACGGTCTGGCTCAGGAGGATAAAGCACTTGTAAGGGAAAAAAACACACACACACACACAAAAAAAAAAACAGGTGCCAAACACCAATATGGTTCTCTGGAAACATAGAAACATAGACAGTGACAGCAGAAAAAGAACAATGGTCCTTCCAGTCTTCCTGAGTTCCCTATTTAGCCCTGGGGCCTACTGTCCCTTCAAGGTCCTAGCCCTCTCCATCCTCCCCATTCTCTTCCCTAATTCTGCCACCCCTAGGAACCAGTATGCCCTTCTTCTGTCCTAACTGTGCTTGAAACTGCCAGTGGTTTTTGCATCCACCACCTCAGCTGGCAGACTGTTCCATGGCACCACCACCCTTTCTGTAAAATAGTACTTCCTCGTGTCCCTTCTGAAGCTCCATCCTGTTAGTTGCCACTCATGTCCACATAATCGTGAGTTAGCATTCAAGCTAAATAGTTCCCCAAAGTTCACCTTGTTAATTCAATTTTAGAAAATGGGTAGGGAGATTTCCTGGTCTCCAACTGGCTGAGGCCCCTGGCAACTGTGCATTCATGTGTTGATAGAGACCGGGAAATAACAAGGCCCTATGCCAGCCTGCCTTTTCACACACAAAACAAAAACTGTGCCACTTAAATTTTCAGAAAGTTTCTGCCACCATTTAATTTGCTCGCTTAGTGAGATTTACCACACTACCCCTGTTCGAAAATGCACATCACAACCAGCTAATGCTGCCAGTATTTACTTGTTTTTATAGGTTTACTATTCTTTTTGGTGGCAGCTCACTCCACCTCCCTTGTTCTGCAGCTCCTGACTTTGCTTCCTCAGCAGCTCCATACTCTGGCCACCTTTCCGCTCTCTGTCCTGCTGCAGCCTGGCAGTATGTCTCCATCTGCAGTACAGTCAGTAACAAAAGTACTGCTGCTCTCACTCCTGACTGCACTGTCATCGTACTGACACGTGCACTACCTTTCCAATCACAGAAGCAAAAGAAAAAAAAAGTACACTGGTACTCTGGGAGGGAGGGAGGACAGGACAAAAATAGACCACTACTTAGGGAGGAAGGGAGGCCAGGAAGCAATTAAAAATAAAGAGACACTGCTATTGCGTTCTCTGACAATATTCAGCAGGCTTGTTAAACACTGCTAAACGCAACAGCATCCTCTACTGCCAATGCCAGCATTGGAGGGACTACATTATACAAAATTAGTTTTGTTTATTTCCATTAACTTTGTACAGTTTTTTTAATTATTTGAAATGTTTAATCCAAAACCCATTTTCTAAATATAATAGTATCCTTCAAAGTGGGTGGTATAGGCTATACCAGACCACCCAGGAGCTATAAGGCCCTCAGCCTGTGGTGTCAGGCCTTACTATGCCCCGAGGCAGTCTGGTGTAACCCAGTACTGCCCACCCTGTCAGGTGTTATTGCTAGTTTAAGAACTTGAAGGTCTTATCATATTGTCCCTCTCCCTTCTGGCCTCCAGCGAGTACATGTTCAGTTCCTTGAGGTGCTCCCTGCCCTGTTGGCAGTGAAATATTTTTGTGACCCTGCACTGCATTGTCTCCAGCCTATCCCTATCCTTCTTGAGGTGAGAACTGCAGAACTGGGCGTAGTACTCCATGAGTGGCCTCACGAAGGATCTGTATATGGGAAGTATTACATCTCCTATTCTTCTATCCATACCTCTTCCCAATTCATCCCACCATCCTACTTGCCTGGCTATATGCCTTGTTATGCTGACTTGATTGCTTTAGGGAGTCACTAATGATAAATCCAAGGTCTCGTTGCTCAGTCGTAGTGCTACGTCTCACCCCTTATATCCAGTACTCTGGCCTAGGGTTCTTGTTCCCTAGGTGCATTACATTGCACTTCTTGGCATTGAATTTCAACTGCCAAAGCTTAGACCAGCCCTCTAGCTTTTGTAAGTCTGTCTGCATTTCCTCTATTTCCTCAACACTGTCTACCCTCCCACAGAGTTTAGTGTAATCTGCAAAGAGACACTACCTGCTCTTGGTTCCCTCGGCAGTGTCATTGATGAACATATTGAAGAGGGCCGGACCCAGGACAGAGCCCTGTTCTACGCTGCTTGTGATCTCACTCTTTTGATTTGACCTTGTTGACCACAACCCTTAGCTGCCTCCCCTTTAGCCAGTTACCTACCCAGTTTAGCCAGTTACCTACCCAGTTTACTATGACCTTAGCTGCACCCATATCCTCCATCTTCTTCAGCAAGTGCCTGTGAGGCACCCAGGGTTGGACTGGGCTACAGAGGGCCCACCTGGAAAGTTGACACAAGGGCCCACCTGGAAAATCAATAAGGAAGGCCCAGAGTGTCACACTCATATAAGTATTCCACTTCAGTATGATACAACAGCTGTGTGTTTGCATTATGAATTTATTTACAGGGTCTATTTAATAAAAAATAGAAGATAAAACCAAAGATTCTCAGAGCTTAGAAGGTGGCCAGGAACACAACAGAGGGGTCCCACCTGGAAATTTCCAGGTATCCAGGTGGGCCAGTCCGACCCTGGAGGCACCAAGTCAGAAGCCTTGCTGAAGGTGAAGTAGAGCAAATTCACAGAGTGGCCCCTAATTGCCTCACCACCCAGTTAAAGACACAAATGTATGCTGTTTATTATCCTGGAGACCATTGCTCCCCAAGTAGTCCACAGTGTCCTCTTTGACCAGTGACTCCATCAGCTTCCCTACAATACAGTTGACATTGACAGTTTTGTAGTTCCCTGTTTATTCCTTGTCTCCCCATATGGAGCAGAACTACCTCCACCAACCTCCAATCTTTCGGAACCACCCCGTCCTTAGTAAGCTGTTGAATAGTTTTACCAGGGGTTCAGCCAGTTCCGCTACCAGTTCCCTGAGTATCCTCAGATGCAACCAATCTGGTCCTGGGGTCTTATCTGTCTTTAGGGCTGCCATCCATTTCAGGACCCTTTGGCTTGTTAATATTGGTGGCTTCACCTCCAGGACCCCCTTAGTGGCCACTTTGATGCCACTGTCTGGCAAGGGCCCACCAACCTCTGTAATGAAAACTGAGCAAAAGTAGTCATTAAAGGCAGTGGCCTTTTGCCCGTCATCCTCTACCACCCTACCTCCTCCAGCTGGCATTACGATGCTCCCTATTTTCTTCCTTTTTCCCTGCTATATCTGAAGAACGTTTTTTTCTCCTCTATTAACCCCTCCACAGTACGTAGCTCTATGTCTGCTTTTGCCTCCTTAACTGCCCTCTTTTCCTTACTGTTTTTCTACTACTTACCTTTTTGCTATCCCTCTTTCAAGTTCTTCCTGGAGCTGTCTGTCTTTTTCCTCCCCTTGCCCCAGTGGTCTGTGGATCGCCCCTAAGTGCAGTTTCATGCCTGAGACTGCCTTGAGTTGTACCCACAGTGACTCAATCTGTTACTACCCCTGCTGCACCCATCTTACACCAGCACAATGTCATCCTTGACAAAAAGGGCTACTACTCCCCCTCTGCGTGTTCCTCTGTCCCTCCTGAACATTAATTACCTAGGGACCATCAGTTCCAAGTCGTACTTTTAAGAAGCCCACATTTCTGTGATGGCCACAAGGTCCACCTCGGTGTCTGCCATCAGTGCCTGTAACTCACTGATTATGTTACTTTGGCTTCTGGCATTAAGGCATACTCCCTTCCATCTAACCCCTAATCCTACTTTGCTACTACCCTTGTGCTTTCCTTGTCCTCTCATCCCCTTGTTTTTCTTAGTGATTGCATCCTTTGGGTTTCCCCCTCTAATGTCCCTTCACCTAGTCCAGTTAGGCCACAGCTCTTTTTGTACCCGCTGTGCTACTACAGGCCCCCAGGTGTGGGGAGTACTAAGTAATATCCCCTTCCTCTCACCTGACACATGGTTCCCCTGGATCCAGTCTCCCCAGCAGTTAGTTTAAACGTCTGGTACAGACATCAGACTTCTGTCTTCCCCAGCATGCAGGCCCCCTCTCTTGTCAGACACGATCCCTTAAGCCACCTGTTTTAAATTCCTCTGTTACGTCATTCCTTATCCTATCCTGCTTTCCCTCCCTGCTCCACACAGGTGAAGATCAGGAAAGAAATGAGAGCCACCCCAAACAAAGTCTTTCACCAGATACAAAGAAAAACAAGGGAAGGAAGAATAGTAAGAGTACCAAATGAGAACATATGAAGCCAAGAGGGTGGTCAGAGAAGCTAAGGCAGACACAGAGCTACGTATTGTGGAGGTGGTCAACAGAGGGAAAAACAGTTTTTTAGATTTATCAGGGGAAAAAAGAAAGAAGGCGAGCCCGGGGAGCTGGAGGGTCAGGAGGAGAGGCTGAGCATCCCTTGGACTGAACGTCTTCCATGGGGCGGGAGGGGGGAAAAGGCTCGCTGCTGGACTGACCTCTAGCGGGGGCTGGGGGCATGGCAGCTTGGTTACATAACAGTGTGGGGCAGAGCATGGTCGACATCAGCACAACCACATCTCCACTGAAAAGTGGAAAAAGCCCCATGTCTGCCCCAGGAGACAGGCCCTGGTGTCTCGGCGGGGAGTGACTGGGATGCCCAACAAGTTGGATGTTGACTGGAAGGGTTGGGGGTCCCCTCCTACCCCGCCTGGGGGCTTATCCGTTGCTGGGGAAAGCACACTGCTACACCACCGGAGATTGCCTTGGGGACCCCGGGAAAGGGAGTAGATGCAAAGATGGAGAAGGGGGTATAACTGGCAAGTGAAAAAAGAAAGAAGGGAGGAGGAGGAATTATTAGGCTAACAGAGGGAGGTAGGGCAATTCAGTTAGTTCTCCCACCACTTGAGGTGGATGGGCAAAAAGCAGCCATTCTAAATGACTACTTCTGCTCTGTATTCACAAGGGAAGACAGATTGGCACTATGTTGGCGGTAAGGGGAATCCCTGAGGTGAGGCAGCAAGTATTTACCTGTGAAAGGGTTCATAAAGGGCTAGCAGCGCTAAAGATAGATAATGCCCCCGGGCCAGATGAGGTGCATCCAACATTGCTGAAGGAACTTGTGGGAGAACTAACTGAACCCCTGGTAGATCTATTTAATAGCTCAGTTGAGACTGGGATAGTTCCAAGAGACTGGAGGGTAGCAGATGTCATCCTGCTTCATAAGGTGGGAGGGGGGACAAGGAGCAACTGGCTAACTACAAACCAGTCGGTCTTACCTCTGTTGTGGGTAAACTAATAGAGACACTAGTCAAAGAGGACCTTGTGGATTACCTAGAGAGTAATGGACTCCAGGACAGTAAACAGCATGGGTTCGTGACAGGACAGTATTGTCAGACCAACTTGATAGTATTCTTTGACTAGGTAATGAGGGTAGTGGATAAGGAGCACACTAGATTTACTCTTCTTCAATTTCAGCAAGGTTTTTGACCTGGTTCCTCACAGAAGGTTGCTGAAGATACTAGAGGATATGGGTGCAGCGAAAGACACAGATGGGTGAGAAACTGGCTGGAAGGGAGATGCAGAGGGTTGTGGTTAACGGAGTCAAATCAGAAGTGAGAGTGGTCACCATTAGGGTGGCACAAGGATCAGTCCTGGGTGCAGTCCTTTTCAATATGTTGATCAGCAACATGGGAGAAACAATCCAGGGCAAAATGTATCTCTTTGCAGATGGCACTAAGCTCTGTGACAGGGTAGACTGTGAGGAGTGGGTAAGGGAGATGTGTATCAAGGTCTACAGTATGGCAAAGAGAATGCTGGGGTGTATAGGAAGGGGTACTGACAGCAGAAGGAGGGAGGTATTACTACCTCTGTATAGATCATTGGTGAGGCCCCACTTGGAGTACTGTGCTCAGTTCTGGACTCCTCACCTTAGGAAAGATAAGGACAGGCTGGAGACAGTGCAATGTAGGGTGACCAAAATGATTCAGGGCCAGAAGGGCAGATCGTATGAGGACTGGTTCAAGACACTGAATATGTACTCACTGGAGGCCAGATGAGAGAGGGGAGATATGATAGAGACCTTCAAGTTCCTGAAAGTAATGAACAAGGTGAATGGCAAGGAACTGTTTAGCATAAGGAGTGGATCAAGAAGATGGGGGCACGAGTGGAAACTGGTGGGGGGAGGGAGAGGTTCAAGAGGGAAGTGAGAAAGTTTTATTTTACAGAAGGGGTGGTGGAGCCGTGGAACAGTCTGTCAGCTGATGTGAGGAGTGCCAAAACTATCAATGGTTTCAAACACGGCTGGGATGGAGTGAAGGGTTTAGTGGTTACTCAGAGTGGTAGCAGTAGAGAAAGGAGCATGGATGTGAGTAGTGTGGTTTAGAACCCTGCATGGGAATAGGTTGTGAGTTTGTTAGGGTTTTATAGGCAGACAGGATGGACCAGTGGTCTTTTTCTGTTGTTATTGTCATATGCTCTTTGGCTCAGCAGCCAACTTAAAAGCTGCCCCAGATTCACTACAGATTTCTGGGGCCGATGGGTCCCCACTGCTAGTTGCAGACTTGGTCAAGTACCTGGGGGTGACTCTTGACCCGCAACTGGATATGAACATGCACATACGCAATTCATGTAAGGCCTCAAACTGCAAGTTGGGACAAGCTTACAGAGCAAAAAGTTGTCTTACTCCAGCTGCCCGTCTCGCCTTAGCCAGGGGAGTCCTCCTACCTACGCTCTGCTATGGACTAGTCACCTTTGCTCACGTTGCAAAACTAGTCTAGTAAAGTGGGACTCGGCGTACAACAACATATGCCTTTTTGCACTCTCAGCCCCCCGCCTCACTCACCGCTGTGAGTGCTACACCCTGCTTGAATGGGTCCCACCGGAAACTCACTGCTTCTATGTCATGGGCAACTTCATAGGCAGTATTGTCAGAACTGCCACCCCCCGTAAACTTGCAGAGTCCCTCATTCTAGCTACTTCCTCCTACAAGCTGCGATCCAGTGACTCTCATGCCCTCCTGGTACCAAAAACTCGCACACAAATGGGTGACCGAGCCTTTGCTGCATATGCGCCCAGGGTTTAGAACTCTCTTCCATCAAGCACTCGCTCCTCTCCCTCTCAACAGAGCTTTAAAGCCTCCTTCTGGGGCTTTCTCAAAACGGCCTCCACCTGTCTCTGCACTAGACAAACCCTCTCAGCCTGTGACGCCCCAACAAACTGAGATGCTACCTAAACAATATGACTTGGGCAGAGTACATCTGCGCTTATACACCTCCTGTACGTACAGTTTACTAGAAAAATAGACCGCTTAGGCCCACCTGCCCAACAGGGTGAGCATTATTACTGTGCACTCCCTTATCTTGCTCTGGGCCCACTCTATCCCAATGTTACTCCTCTTTGCCTACCTGCAAGCCTTACAACATTGCTGCCTGAAACGATGAAACCACACTGTACTTCTTCCTACTGTCTGCAATGTAAATCCTTGCTGGTACTGTTGCTTGTATTGTCCCTGTGTGCTAATTCTCTTTAATGTAATCCTTCACTTGTTTTTGCCTGATGTTCATGTATGTACCTTGTTATCTCCCGGGTCGCACCTGAAAATAGGCACTTGGCTGTCTAGTGTGCTTACCTGGTTAACAAAAGCAAATAAATAAATATGTTTCTACAGTATGTTTCTTTACATGTTCAGAACTTAGAAGAGGTATATTTGTCTGTGTAACCCCTAGGTGGCAGTATCCCAAGGGCTACTACCTCTGCCTGTTTGACTACGGACAGGTTGAGGGGCCTAGGTCCTATGACGGGTGCCTCCACCCAGAGGTCAGGGTTTGTAGTGGTTAGACTAGCTTGGTCACAGCCCTCTGGGACACTGAGACCCCCTTTTATTCCCTCTAGTGGCTCACACAGTACACTGGAGTTACAGCCCCAATACCCCACGTATACACACTGTTCACTCATAGATACCACTTACCCTCGAGACTGATTCTCCTTGCGTCTCTGAGGACCCCCTGTAAAATAAAGTTAAACAACATACACAGCAAAACACAATACTGTTTCCATAAGTACCACACCACAGACAGTATATAGTATAACAACAACAAATCTGATTTATTTAGGGGGCAATAACACGGAAGGGGGAAATCAGGTTAATTGGTGGCATTAAATCACAGTACTGTGCACACATACAGCGTCTGAAAAGTCGCACTCTGGGTACCCAGGTTGTTGGGGGCAGGGGCTAGCCAGGTCCGTTGCCCAGGGTTGGCCGGCAGGTGCAGATGGATGGGGCCCTGTAGAAGAAAGTATATGCACAACACCCAGTTGTAATCCGGAGCTGGATGGCTCAGTCCATGAAGCAGGG
Source organism: Neoceratodus forsteri (assembly GCA_016271365.2). Taxonomy (NCBI): domain Eukaryota; kingdom Metazoa; phylum Chordata; order Ceratodontiformes; family Ceratodontidae; genus Neoceratodus; species Neoceratodus forsteri. Next base: position 21,409,343 of record CM057459.1, read on the forward strand.
AAACAAGAATTAGATGACACACTTGTGATTGAAAACAGACTGCAGGGGAATACCCTGATTTGTACTCACAATACTCAAGCTGAGGACCAGATGGTAGATGTTCTTCTGGATTGCCAGAACAACAGGGCATGGAGACAAGGTCCTTGTGACTGGACCCCACTGCAGTTGATAGCAAACGTATTTAGTCCAAGCTAAGCTGGGGTTTGCTTCCAGGTTCAGCACACAGCATGGGGGATTGGAAATAGCGATTCCCCACAAGCACTACGCACATTCATATGTAAAAAAGGAAAGTACTATACCAGGCAGGCTGCTCCTCGATCCTGATCGCAATTACTGCAAAATACCTGGGAGCACACACAGCAGCTTCAGTTCCTGACAGACCGAGCGTGATTCAGCAATTTCTCCCATCTTCTACAGGGTGAACCTGGTTTCCACTCTTCAGATTTCCTTTTTTCTCCTCAAAATCGGATTCTGTCCAAACTGGCACTTGCAACGGTTGCAGGCCGAACCTCAGGGCCTCACACGTGCTTCCCGCACGAAACTATACACCGAGAAGCACAAAGCTCCTTCTCTCTTCACTGTCACAACTGATCTGAGCTTTCCAGTCACAGAGCAGGGCATTTCCTTTAGCTCCACACCATTCTGTTGGTTGGTTCAGCTGTCACTCACAATAAGACTCCCTCTGTTGGTGGAAAAAGGTGCCAAGGTCAAAACTACATTTCCCAGAGTCACTGCCCATATAGTCCCCTTGTGGCTGGCTGAAAATTAAGAGTCCAAGTTCTGAATCGTCCACAGGCTCCATTTTAGGGCTCCCTTAACCCAATTGACCCAGCACAGCAGTTCAGGACCAAAATGAAAGAGCTACACTGAAATAGTTTGTGCTAAAATCAAGACAGGTTAGACAAACTACATTTTCTGTGTCACTCTAAATGATTTCTGGCAAACAGTTATATCTTTCAACAAGGCTCCCTCTGCACATGTAGTGTCGGCAGAAACGGAGCGAATTGGCAGCAGCTCTGGCAGGATTCGAGCATTAAATACACAGTCCCCCCATACAAACTAATTAAGTCTGCAAGCAGACAGCTCTTAAAGAGACAGTACATGGAGGTTCAAATAGCACTCACTTGGAACCACATTTAAACAGTTCAGACACCGAACACCGCCCAGACTTGGAGCATTCAGGCAAGCTCCTGGAAGACTTTTGGGAACCCCCATTTGCAGGTGGGTTACATCTACATTTGTGAACCAGACATGTGCAGAACTGAGGCTAGAGACTTGGTGCCTGTTTTTGTACCAGATATATTTTCAGAACAGAGGATTCAGCTATTGTGTACGTTTGTGTACCAGAGATATTCAGAACTGAGGATATATAATTTGTGCACATTAGTATACCAGATATATTCATAACTGTGAATTGAGAGCTTTATGTACATATGTATACCAGACATTTAGAACTGATGAGAGAGCCATGCATTCATTTGTATACCAGTTACAGTAAGAACTTAGGTTAGAGACCTCTCCATTAATGTCTGTGGGCCATATGTGTTATGCTAGAAGCCTCTGTGTACATTGTGAGCCAGATATATTCATAACCGAGTATATACAGTTTTGTGTATGCTTGTATACCATATATACTTAGAGCTGAAGAAAGTGCCTATGCATTTGTACACCAGATTCTTAGGGAATGTTTATATACCATATGTTAAGGAATGAGGCTAGAGACCATTTTGTATGTAACCCCTAGATGGCGCTATCCCAGGGGCTACTACCCCTGCCTGATTTGCCACTAACAGGTTGAGGGGCCTGAATCCAATGGCGGGTGCCTCCACCCAGAGGTCAGGGTTTGCAATAGTTAAACTAACTTGGTCACAGCCCTCTGGGACACTGCAACCCCCCTTTCTTCCCACTAGTGGCCCACACAATATATCAGAATTACCTTCACAGTATACACTTACCCCAGGTCTGGTTCCGGCACTGGGACCTCCTGTGAAATGAGATACAGTGCAACAATCACAGTACAGTACTTTAACATAGACAAATACCTCAGGCAGTATAACTTTGCTGAAACAAGCAGCTCTGATTTATTTAGGGGATATAACAAGGACAGGGAAATCAGGTTAATTAGCTTATCACTCTAATAATCTACCTATGGCTCTGTGCAGGCCTATCCCTATCAGTTACTGTCCTGGGTTCCCAAGCCCTAGTGGCTAGTCAAACCATGGCAGCTGGTAGGGGCCCTTTCACACAGAGAAAGGAGAATTAAACAGTCAGCAGTACAGTAATTCCATTTGGATTTAATGTGGCAATTCAACAGGGAAGCGACCCTGAATTAGTACTCACGACCTCCAAATAAGATAGGGTCCTTCAATGTCAGCAGGGCTCACTTGAGGTACACAAACCTCTTCACATATCCATATAAAAAAGCACTATACCAGGCAGGCTGCATCTGTATCCCGATCGCAATTACTGCACAATACCGGAGAACACACAGCAGATTCAGTTCCTGACAGACCGAGTGCAATTTTCAGCAATTCCTCCAGTCTTCTACAGGGTGAGCCTGGTTTCTACTCTTCAGAGATCCTTTGATTCTTTTCACAAGACAGTTCAGTCCTAACAAGCTGTTACACAAGCTGCAGACCGAAATCTGGGCCTTACACGTTTTTGACTAAAACTGCACACTGAAAAAGCACAGGGCTCCTTCCTTCTTCACTGCCAAAGCTCAACTGAAACTCCAACCCGACAAAACGGGCACTTCCTTTGAGTTCCTCCCAGTTCTTGACTGGATTGGCTGTCACTCACAATAGACTGCTGCTGTTGGTCCAAAAAGGCACTGAAGTCTAAACTACATCTCCCAGAGTCACTCCCATACAATCCTCTTGTGGCTGGCTCAGATTATGAGTCAAGTTCTGATTCGTCCAAGGCACCATTTAGAGCTAGCTTACCCCACACTGATTGGTCCAGTTCAGCAGTTCAAAACTAGAATGGGGAACTAGCAGACACAGTTCTGACTGCAAAGAAAGCAGGTTAGACAAACTGTAATTTCATTATTACTCTAAATAATTTCTGGCAAACAGTTACATCTTTCAGATAGGTTCCCTTTGCACTCCTAGTGACTGCAAAAATGAAGTGAATTGGCAGCAGCTCAGTGGTACTCAGAGAAGCACACAGTCCCCCATACAAACTAATTATGTCTGCAAACAGACAGCTCTTAAAAGACAGTACCGAGGCTCTAAAACACTCACTGATAAATGGCTTAAATGCCAAACACCATTCAGGCTTGGAGCATTCAAGCAAGCTCCTGGAAGTCTTTTGGGAACCCCATTTGCAGGGGTTACACCCTTCCTGGCCTGGGAAAGCTTGGCGTCCGGCGTCAAGCAGAAATCTTCCTAAGTTTCAACTGCAACCATATACATTTGCATTAGGCTCGCGCTATGTAATCAGTCAATATATCATTTTACCAAGAACACATTTCTGAAACATTGCAGTCGTCCTCTTTACACAGTATTACATACACATTGTACTATAACTCAAGTTATTACCTCTTGTACATGAAACCTGAAGAGAGGGCCCTTCCTATCAGTTTCCTTGGGGCTGGATGGGACAAGGGCACCATACTTAAAGAGGCAACACAAGTAACTTGGAGTTAGCACTGATGCTCAGTTTGGGCAATGAGCTCGGGACACATACACTCCTTTATGGACAACATTGAGAGGCAAGTCCACAGGCCTCCCAAGTGAATCATAACTGAGGTGCACCACAGGCTTTACAGCTCGACCAGTCTTTCTAGGGGAACTGTTATAGTCTCTGCACTCTGAGCCTCATTTTCAGCATTGTCCTCACTTGTCAGGGGAGTCTCCATGGGTGAGAGGCTAGAACTTGGGGCACTTTCAGCTCCAGGAGTTACAGTTTCTGAGTCCACAACATTTGGCTCGCATGGAGAGCTTTCGGACACTGGCAGTGGACTGTCAGGGCACTCAAAATACTCTTCTTGTTCGGGTGTATCACCAGTCTGCCCCAATCTATCATTTTCCTCCCCTGAAAGCTCAAACAGTTCAACCATGCACAATGATTCCATTTCATCTGATCTGATGCTTTGCACTTCACTTTCTGGGAGCATTGGCTCCAGGGATGAAGCTGGGGCTTAGACAGTCCAGAAGGCCCAGCTTCATCTCCAGTATTGACTAGGGATTGCCCGAAACAATTGACTCAGTTCAGTAAGAAGGATAGTATTCAAAGTCACTCTCACTTTCTTCCGATATGGACTGACAGTCATGCTCAACTGGGACTTGTGGAGGGGAACACTTTAACTTTGCTTCTGTAGGTGCAGACTTTCTTGATCTTTTCTTAGCAGCAGCTCTAGTCACTGGTCCAGAGGGCATCTTCTAGGGCTCAGACTCAATTAAGATTTGTCCAATGGGCAGTAAATGATTTCTATGCATTGTTTTACATCTTTTGAATTATTCTCAGGCCTTACTTTGTACACTGGCAGATCATCTAGTTTGCCCACTACAATGTGAGGGAGATGGTGCCATCTGTCAGCAATCTTGTGCTTGCCATGCAGTCCCAGATTTCTTAGCAATACCCGATCTCCTCCTGGAGTTCCTGTGCTTTCACCTTTTATCATACCTTTCTTTGTTGGCCAGATTTCTTTTGGCAGCCATGGTTTGAGCCAGTTAGTGCGCATGAGTTAGCTGGGCCTTTAACTTTTGCACATACTGTAAATAGTTGTCAGCTTGAACCCCATCAGAGAGACCCCAAAACACACATCTACTGGTAGTCGAGCTTCTCTTCCAAACATCAGGCGGTAGGGGAGAATCCAGTGGCATCACTTTTGGTGCAGTTATAAGCATGTACCAGGGTGCTAATTTGTTGGCTCCATCTAGGCTTGTCCTTTGGGTGCAGGGTGCCTAGCATATCTAGCAAAATGCGGTTGAAGCGTTCGAGGCTGTGGGTCCCCTGGGGTGGTAAGGAGTGGTTCTGGACTTCGCACTCCCACAGAGAAAGTATCTCTTTGATCAGACGACTCTCAAAGTCTCTCCTTGATCAGAATGGATTCTTTGTGGAGCCCCATAGTGAACAAAAAGTTTTCTACAAGTACTTTGGCCACAGTGGATGCTTTCTGGTCTTTGGTGGGAAAGCTTGGGCATATCTCGTGAAATGGTCAGTGACCACCAGCACATTACTGATATTTCTTTGATCTGACTCCAAACTCAGAAAATCAATACAGACCAGCTCCATGGGTGCACTGGTGGTGATGTTAACAGGGGGCAGCCTCTGGGGCAAAGCTTTCCTCTGTAAGCAGCGACTACAAGTTCGAATGTGTTGCTCCACATCAGCCCCATCTTAGGCCAATAGAATCTGGATCTCACCAAGTCAAGTGTTCTGTCTATACCAAGGTGCCCCATGTGGTTGTACAAGGACCTCAGTACTGAGTCTCGAAAGGCAGTGGGCAGCACTAGTTGTTTGTCTACTTGTCCCCCTCTGTCTACTGTTTCTCTGTATAACAGTTTATTGATCAGTTTCAACTTAGGACCTTCTTTGTATAACAGTGCAGTTCCCAAATCAGTGGAGCGTAATTTGGACACATCTTTTCCTGCATAGAGGGCTTCTAAAGCTGCTTTGATCATGGGATCGCGGGATTGAGCCCGCCGAATACTGTCATTGTCCAGCTGAGGCAGTGCACCAATGTCTATTGCAGAAAAGTGGCAATAAGCAGCAGGTATGCAATTCTCAGAGGGTCCCAAGCAATCCACCATGCAGTCCACTGCGTCCGTGGACATTTGTTCCTCCCTGTCAAACTTCCGGCAGAGTGCCCGAATGTCAGGTTCTGCCAATCGGACCCAATCATTCTGGGGAACAGGCCTCCGGAGAGAGCATCAGCATCTATGTGGTTCAGACCTGCTCGGTATTCAGAGCATAGTCATATGTAGATAATGCAGAAAGCTACCTATGGCCAGTGGCATCCAACTTAGCTGAGGTCTGCACATAGGTCAAAGGATTATTGTCAGTTTTACTAGTATTTTAGCCCCATACAAGTACTCATGGAATTGGTCAACAATAGCCCACTTCAAAGCTAGGAACTCTTAACTTATGTACAGGATAGTTCTTTCGGATGGGGTCAGGCTTCTACTGGCAAAGGCCACTGGTCTCAGGCCATTCGTGCTCTTGGTACAACACAGCCCCCAACCCTTGCAAGCTAGCATCAGTGTGCAGGACGTGAAGGTTTTCTTGGATCAGCATAGGCCAGCACTGGAGCATGGGTAAGTTGATATATGATCTCATGAAAAGCAGTCTCACAATCAGGAGTCCAGCGGGCCCCAAATACTTCACTCGGATGAAAATACACTCTTTCAGTCTTGAGGACGCTGACTTTTGGTATTTTTGTGGGTTGGGGATACCCTTGAGTAAGGTTAAGTAAAGGGCGGATCACTCTTGAATAGTCCTTGATGAGCGCCGATAATAACCACAGAATCCTAGGAATCTTTGCAGTTCTTTTAGATTTTGGGCTGTGGCCAGGTGGTCAAGGCCTCAACTTTACTTGGTCGGTCTCTATTCCTCGGTGGATACTATGTGTCCCACATACTTTACTGATGTTTGAAAGAATTGACACTTATCAATGGACAGTTTAAGGCCAAAGTCCTCCAGTCGGTCCAATACCTTAAATAATCTGCTCTCATGTTCCTCCAGTGAGCTGCCAAACACAATAACATCATCTAGGTATACCAGGCACTCTAGTAAGTTCATGTCCCCACTGCACGCTCCATCAATCGTTGAAAAGTGGCTGGGGCACCTGAAATCCTTGAGGCATCCTCATGAATTCATAGAAGCCAAGCAGACAGATAAAGCCGTCTTCTCACGGTCCTCTGGGGCCATAGGGATCTGGTAGTACCCACTCATGGAGATCCAGCACAGAGAACCACTTGCTCCCGCTTAGGCAGTCCAAAGCATCCTGAATGCGGGGCATTGTGTACTGATCAGGATAGTCCGCCGGTTTAAGGTGCGATAATCCACACACATCCTTACTGTTCCATTCTTTTCCTCACTACCACAATGGGGAAGCATAAGAGCTTCTGGATTCTTGTATTACACAGCAGCTAACATCTCTTGCAGATGCCGTCTCACATCATCTATGTCAGCAGGTGCCAGGCGTCGAGACCTCTCACGAAATGGTCTTTCGTCATGCAGCGGATATTGTGCTCAGCTCCTTGCACGCATCCTACATCCCATTCCTTTAAAGAAAACACCTGGTCTCTGGGCAAGCTTCTCACTGATCCTCACTTTCCATTCAGCTGGCAGCGGGAGTCGCGAAATCAAACAAGTCAGACGTTACTCTGTCATTCTTCCTTGAACTCTTGCTGCTGGGTAGCACTGCAGTGTCTGCACAATGCACATTAGCCAGGATGCAACCTCTGTTTACTCGAATGTCTCTTTCAGACACATTATGAACTTGGACCATTACCCTTCTGGCATAAGCATGGGCTCTAGCGGGCAAAATACTAGGCTTGACCAGCAGTCCCTCTGCAATTTTCCATCGCCTGGTGCATCCAACATTAATATTTTATTCTTAACATCCTTTCTGATACGGACCTCTCCCTGTAAGGTACACTGGGCATTTGGCGCCAGGATCAGAGACTCAGGATCCTTCTTCCATACAATTCCGACCGGTTCCTCTGGTTCTGTTTTTTCAGCATCTCTGTGCCTCATAGGCCTTCTTAATTAAAGCGGAACTCTTAAAGCTCTACTAGTCTTTGACCCTGTTTTTCATAACACAACTGTGCCAGCCTTCCGAACATATGAGCATTTGTTCCAATCAACAAAGGGACACCATCATACAGTCCAGTGGGGGACACACTAAGGCTAGGGTCTCTACTTGTTCGGCCACCCAGCCACGGAGGTGGGAAAAGACAGCCAAATTCGGATGTACCGGAATAGGGGTAGGCCTTCTCACTTAACCCCCATACATGCAGTCCTTCTAATGGTTGTAAGGGTACTCTGACAAATGCTTCTGATACCAATCCTGGAACATAATTGTCACTTGGGAGCCACTGTCTAATACAGCTCTTGTAGACACTCCATTCACCTTTACAGTGGTCTCCATGGAGGGACCCACTATTCTGGACCAGTCTGGAGAGGCGGTAGTGGGGGCCTGGGCAACTGACCTTGCCACAAAAGGACGTGAATTAGCATTTTTGGTGCCCTCACTGGGATCATGTCGTGCACCTCTTAACCACTGATTTCTTCTCCAAGCTCTCCTTGTAGCCTATATGCAACTTTGTCAGTGTCTTTTGGGACTGGCATTCCTTTTCATGTGCCCATCTTTCCACAATTATAGCAAAACATACTTTCTGGAGTTTGAGCTGGCCGAGGCGCCTACACTGGGAGCCAGGGCGGGGGATTATTAACTGAAACCTGGGTGCCATCTCTGTTCATGGCGTGATAAGCATTTGGAGACATCTCGTCAGTTTCTCCACTTCCATGGTCAAGGAATTGAGTTTGAGCTGTTATCAGCAGGAGATACATGGTGGGTACCCCACCCCATAGCAGATGCAGTTGGATATAGGTCAGGGCCCGTACTTGCAGGCGTAGCCTTCATAAAGGGACTGTTTTTGAATTCCCGGATCTCTCTCAACAGTTCGCCCATTGTGGCATATCTTTTCCTTGTCAGAGCACTCATTGACTGTCAACCTCTGCCCTGAACTTCACTTGATGGGTCACCCTCAGTCACTCGGTTCGTAGCCACAGCTGTTGGTGCAGGTACCTCCGAGTGCGCTTTTCTCAACTCCTCAATTTCTCTCATTAACTCATCATAGGAGGGTGGGGAGTTCCAGTTGATTTGCCAGGCGTAACTGAAGCAACAACAGTTCTGAAGAAGGGCAGACTTAAGGATTCTGTCCAGTCTGGTTCGGTCCAGTTCAATCGCTGGCAAACTACCCTTTCTGAGGCATTCTTGCAACAATTTTTCCAGCAGAGACATACACAGAACAACAACCCCTTGGTACTGTTGTGCATTTCTTACTCTCCACCATAGGTCCTCATCAGAATCTGGGCTCCCTACACATTCTCCAAGGCCTCAAGATAGGCCTGTGCAGTCGCTTCAGGGTTACTGGCCCGTTTAGCACAGATGGTAGCCAGGGCAGGACCTCGGCTCTCACTAACCCTCTTCGCTTTGCCTTCCGAGCATTGCCATTCTAGCACTGGGGGCAACATAGTCTATCCAGGTCTCCCAGTCATCCTCCCCTTGGGGGTGGGAGGGTGCCAGAGAGATCCTCAACCTTCGGTAAGAGTCGTGACTAATGGCAGGTGCAGAAATAGGAGTCTGCATTGGTTCAGCCACCATTACGGGCACTGGAGCAGGAGAGGGTGTTGGGAGGAACACCCCAGGTGGCAAGAATAGTTTCTTCAAGTCTTCCACAGTTTTCCCTCTCCAGCAACCATTCAGCAAATTTCTCCTCAAAAGTTTCAGATAGTGGTGGGGGCTGATTCCCCCGGGTCTTACTGTCCTTAGTTATCACTCTCCAAGCAGTGAGGCTCCTCTGGGGTAATGGTCTGTGGCACTTTGGAGCTATCTATGGGATCCTTAAACTCTACTAGGGCCAGGAAAGTGTGGGTGAGCAGATTAGCATGCCGACCCACCACCACAGGGTTTTGTAAACCTTCCACCTTGGAAAGTACTCCTGCACAGTGTCCGTATTGATACCCAGGGGATGTCCAGGATAAGCATAGCATTTTGGGGTCGATCTCCTCCCAGTACACCCTCCACCAGCCGGTGCAAGCCACTTCTGTCGGGTACCATTTTTTCTTAACAGTAGTTCATAAATATGGCCACTAGAGGACACACAATCCAGCGGTGAGCCTCCAAGATGTAACCCCTAGATGGCGCTATCCCGTGGCTACTACCCCTGCCTGATTTGCCACTAACAGGTTGAGGGCCTGGATCCGATGGCGGTGCCTCCACCCAGAGGTCAGGGTTTGCAATAGTTAAACTAACTTGGTCACAGCCCTCTGGAACACTGCAACCCCCTTTCTTCCCACTAGTGGCCCACACAATATATCAGAATTATCTTCACAGTATACACTTACCCCCAGGTCTGGTTCCGCACTGGGACCTCCTGTGAAATGAGATACAGTGCAACAATCACAGTACAGTACTTTAACATAGACAAATACCTCAGGCAGTATAACTTTGCTGAAACAAGCAGCTCTGATTTATTTAGGGGATATAACAAGGACAGGGGAAATCAGGTTAATTAGCTTATCACTCTAATAATCTACCTATGGCTCTGTGCAGGCCTATCCCTATCAGTTACTGTCCTGGGTACCCAAGCCCTAGTGGCTAGTCCAAACCGTGGCAGCTGGTAGGGGCCCTTTCACACAGAGAAAAAGGAGAATTAAACAGTCAGCAGTACAGTAATTCCATTTGGATTTATGTGGCAATTCAACAGGGAGCGACCCTGAATTAGTATCACGACCTCCAAATAAGATAGGGTCCTTCAATGTCAGCAGGGCTCACTTGAGGTACACAACCTCTTCACACATCCATATAAAAGAAAACACTATACCAGGCAGGCTGCATCTGTATCCCGATCGCAATTACTGATACCCGGAGAACACACAGCAGATTCAGTTCCTGACAGACCGAGTGCAATTTTCAGCAATTCCTCCAGTCTTCTACAGGGTGAGCCTGGTTTCTACTCTTCAGAGATCCTTTGATTCTTTTCACAAGAGCGTATTCAGTCCTAACAAGCTGTTACACAAGCTGCAGACCGGAACTCTGGGCCTTACACATGTTTTTTGACTAAAACTGCACACTGAAAAGCACAGGGCTCCTTCCTTCTTCACTGCCAAAGCTCAACTGAAACTCCAACCGACAAAACCGGCACTTCCTTTGAGTTCCTCCCAGTTCTTGACTGGATTGGCTGTCACTCACAATAGACTGCTGCTGTTGGTCCAAAGGGCACTGAAGTCTAAACTACATCTCCCAGAGTCACTGCCCATACAATCCTCTTGTGGCTGGCTCAGATTATGAGTCCAAGTTCTGATTCGTCAAGGCACCATTTTAGAGCTAGCTTACCCCACACTGATTGGTCCAGTTCAGCAGTTCAAAACTAGAATGGGGAACTAGCAGACACAGTTCTGACTGCAAAGAAAGCAGGTTAGACAAACTGTAATTTCATTATTACTCTAAATAATTTCTGGCAAACAGTTACATCTTTCAGATAGGTTCCTTTGCACTCCTAGTGACTGCAAAATGAAGTGAATTGGCAGCAGTTCAGAGTGGTACTCAGAGAAGCACACAGTCCCCCATACAAACTAATTATGTCTGCAAGCAGACAGCTCTTAAAGACAGTACCAGAGGCTCTAAAAACACTCACTGATAAATGGCTTAAATGCCAAACACCATTCAGGCTTGGAGCATTCAAGCAAGCTCCTGGAAGTCTTTTGGGAACCCCCATTTGCAGGGGGGTTACATGTACAACTGTGTACCAGATGCTGTATATTTATAACAAGAGATGCAGCTTTTGTGTACATTTGTATACCAGAAATATTCAGAACAGAGGATATAGACATTTGTGCACATTAGTGCACCAGATATATTCATATCTGGGGATAGAGACCTTACCAAATATACTGAGAACTGAAAACAGAGCCTTGTGTACATTGGTTTGTTTTGTTTGCCAGATATGTTCAAAATTGATGATAGATACCTCTGTGAATATTTCTGTACTATATATGTTGAAAACTGAAGGAGTACCGCACCCTTCTAAACCAGGCATCTGGTTAGGCTAATTACCTATGCCAAAGAATGTAACCTATCCCGCTACTTGATTTTTTGTCTGACTGATGTACATAATCCAGTATCTTGTACAATGCCCTTCACGTATTGTATCTTGTATATTGTTTCCCCTGTCTTATTTATTTTTCTGTACTACTGCCTGGTAAGGATATGACTCCTGTTCCTTGTTACATTTGTACACTGCTGTAATGGCCTTCTACATCGTATTCTCCCGGGTTGTGCCAGAAAATATACAAATATTTTGCCTAGTGCACCTACCTGATAAATAAAAACTAAGTAAATCTGTAAACCAGATATAGTCACAGAACAGGATGCACCCTTTTTGTGCATTTGTGTACCAGACATAGCCAGAACTTGTGATAGAGATATTTTGTGCACATTAGTGTACCAGATATATTCCAAAGTGACGGTAGAGGCCTTTGTGTATGTTTATTTACTAGATATATTCAGAATTAGGGTTAGAACCCTTCCCTTTTCTTTCACTGATGGACCCCTCCTCAGCTGCTTGTATGTCTCCCTTGACATAAAGGGCTAGCTGCCCCCTTTTCCCATACCCCTGTCTCATCTATACATGGTGGCCCAGATATTCAAACTGCGCCATTCTGAGGCGCAAGCCCCTGCTCTGCTCAAAATAGTTGCGCAGGGGTGTGGCCGGGGTGATATTCAAAGGGTTGCGCTATTGAGCAACTCCTTTGAATATCACCCTCAGCTCTAACATGCGCATGGCGCTGATGGAACTTGCACACAAGTTGCCAGAGTTGAGCATTAAACTAGTGTGGCACAAGTACCATTGCGCCATGCTCAAATTTCCGATATTCAAAAGGTGACATGCAAATGGGGCCATAATTTATGCAAGGCGCAGGGGGGGCCATTTGCATCTATTTATGGCCCCATTTGCATGCCATTAGCATGTAGGTGCGCCGATCCCCGAGGACTTGTGCCTGGCCGCCCTGCCAGGCAGCAGCCGTCGGGGACCGACGCACCCTGCAGCCCAATCACGGGCAGTATCTCTGTAAGTCTACATCCCCCTCCCACACACACATCTCCCGAAGCCCGATCGCGGGCATTACAGTACTGAACCCCTCCCGCCCACATCTCCCACAGCCCGATTGCGGGCAGAGATGTATGAACCCCAGTGCCCGATCGCGGGCAGATGCCCCCAACCCGAATATCTCCCTGGTGGTCCAGTGGACCGTAAAGCCCGTCAGCGGGCAGAATGTCACGTTACAACCCCGCCCCCAAACATCTCCCTGGTGTCTAGTGTCCCCCCACCCACCCACCACGCCCCTCCACCCGCCTCCCCGCAGCCGGCAGGCGGCAGCATCCCACCGCCTGCCGCCGCGCCCGGCTGACATCAGGGGCTGCCGCCCATTGGTCAGAGCTACAGCCAATGGGTGCAGCCCATACCGTACATGACAGTCCAGATTTGTGAATGAACATCATTCACAAATCTGGACTTCATCATACGGTATGGGCTGCACCCACTGGCTGTAGGCTCACACCAATGGGCGTGCAGCCCTACTGACAGTCAGTCGGCAGGCGGTGGATGCTGCCGCCGCGCCGGCGCGGGGGAGCGGGTGGAGGGGCTTCGTGGGTGGGTGGGGGACACTAGACACCAGGGAGATTTTTGGGGTTGTAACGTGACATTCTGCCCGCGATCGGGCTTTACGGTCCACTGGACCACCAGGGAGATATTCGGTTGGGGGTTACACGCTCTGCCTGCGATCGGGCTTCGGGAGATGTGGGTGGGGGGTTCATAACTGTAATGCCCGCGATCGGGCTTCGGGAGATGTGTGGGGGTTCATGTAACTGTAATGCCCGCGATCGGGCTTCGAGATGTGGGCTGGGGGTTCATGTAACTGTAATGCCCGCGATCGGGCTTCGGAGATGTGGGGGGGGTTCATGTAACTGTATGCCCACGATCGGGCTGTGGGAGATGTGTGGGCGAGGGGTTCATGTTGCGTTATGACCTAGCGATCGGGCTGGTGGGGGGCACAGGGACCAAGTTGAGGCCAGCCAGTGGCAGCTGCTGTGTTGCGCCCTGCAATACAGCAGCTCACCTGTGGGTGGCCCTCAACTTGATCCTTTTTTTTTTGGCTCAAGGTTGTGCAGGCGCAGGTTGGGGGTTGCGCATGCACAACTCTGCACAGCCCGACTGAATATCGGGTTGCGCAGGTTATGCATGGTTCCTCCCCCTCCTGTTGAGCATGCATTCATTTGCATTGCTCTTTTGCGCAACCTGTTGTCAGTGGAGCAACTACCTCCTGCTGAATATCGCAGAATGGCGCACTGCAGGACTTGCGCATGCGCAACCCTGTTGCGCATGGAGCAACCCTTTTGAATATCTGGGCCGGTGTGTCCTGGTATTACTAAGTCAAAGTGGTTATTGCCAGTGGCCCATATTTCTGTGATGGCTACAAGGTCTAATCCCACATCTGGCACCATTATCTGGAGCTCACTAAGTTTGTTATGTAGGTTCCTGGCATTTAGACAGACTGCTTTCCAGGATGTGCCCGCCCCTTCTCGTTAGCACCTATGCCCCTGTACTCGTTTTCCCACTGTTAATTTTCCGTCCCTTAATAATTATGTTTGCCCCTGCCTTTTGACTACTTTTGTGCCAGATATATTCGGAACAGATAATAGCAACATTTGTGCACTTATGTATACTGGCTATATTGAGACGCCAGGAGAGCAACCTTTTTTTTGGTTTATAAATATTCTTTAGTAGCAGGTTAGGGCAACTAGGTAAGGCCTGTTTTCAGGAGTGACCCAGGAGTACTGGGGAGGTTAAGTGACTCGCTCAGGGTCACACAATATGCAAGTGGAGATTGTTAGAATCAAACCCAGGTCTGCAGGATGTATCAAGCTCATTAACAGCTCGTTGCTCTAACTTCTAGGCTATACTGCCAGACCTTTGTGCACAGTTTTTTATCAGATATATTCAGCAGTAAGGATAGTAACCTTTGTGCATATTTGTGTACCAGGTATGTTCAGAATTGAGAACAGAGACCTTTGTGTACGTTTTGTTTTCCAGATCAGAACTGAGAATGGTAAACATGATTAATTTGTGTACTAGATGTAGTCAGAACTTAGTACAGAGACCTTTGTGCACATTTGTGTGTCAAATGTGTTTAGAACTGAGGATAAAGCTCTTTGTGTTATTTTCATGCCAGGTATGTTCTGAACTGAGAATAGAAACCTTTGTGCACATCTTTATACCAGATATATTCAGAACTTAGCATAGAGACCTTTGTGCATGTTATGTGGTACAGATATATTTAGAACTGAGTATAGAGGGCGTTGTGCATATTTGTACACCAGATATATTCAGAACTGGGGATCGGGATCCTTGTGCACATTTGTTTAGCAGCTACATACAGAACAAAAGATGCAGACATCTTGTGCACATTTGTGTACCAGAATTGTTCATAACAGAGGGTAGAGACTTTTTGTAATTATATCTTATTGCATTTATAGCAGATAAACTACAGTCATTTTCAACTGAGATCAGTCAAAATTGTAATACACCATTAGGGCAGCATGTCATGACAGGATCTTACACCTGTACCTTAGTTTATGTTACATCATTGAGGGGTAACATTTGGATATTTTATCATTCATTATATTAACTAACAAAATTTCCATTTTGCTATGAATGAGAACTTAGCAGTGTAACCTTAATAGCTCGATTAACTTGTTAACTATCCCACCTGACTGGGATTAAAGTTATCATCTGTAAAAAAAAAAAAAAGAAAGAAAACCTGTATGAAAAAACACGACTGTGTGAAAGACCAAACCTTCTGTCTTAACTGCACTACATTCGTAGTATGACTACACCAATACAAGTTACAGTTGTTAATAGAGATCATGTGAACTATTAAGCTACTCAGCGAAATATGCACTTGAATGTCTAGCATGCAATTAAATAGCAAACATTTCTCTTTGCTCATTCCTCAGACTATACTTCAGGCGAATGTCATGCCAGATCCCGCTGAAATTGACACCTGTGTGTATGACCCAACCTAGGCACTACTTTAGTAGTTTAACAGTATAGACTGGCTTTAATAAACAAAAATGTGTTTTAACAGACACTTAATATATGTATATACATAAAAAAAAAAAAAAAGGTTTTGTACTAGCCAACAGTCCACTACGTTACTGAGTCCTTTCTTTTTCACAGATGTTGCTGGTTTTCCACTAAATCGCGTTGGTAGGGAACGCATGCATAACTGACACCACAGAGTCCGAAGCAGGAAATAGATTACCAGGCTGAAACAATGAAGAAGTCAGCAACAAGGGAGCAATTTGAGTAGGTGCCATTCTGTCGCTTAGGTAGGAGAGCAGCTATTCTGAAATTCACGTGTACTTAATGCTCCATTACACAAACTGGCATCTAAAGAACATGTTCCATTTTTATGTCTCACACAGAGCGTAAAATCTTCCTTCCTATTGAACTAAAATTGTAAAATTTACCAACCCAATTCAAATATCATCCTTGTCAGAATCGGATACTTTGTACCGTGCAGCAAATTCATTACGAAGCTTAGCAACCATCTTCCCTGCCACTTGTGGGTCTGTGTACATGAAGGTCTTGCCCCCCGTAGTTTATTTTAATTCTCGCTGGTAACATCAGTATGTGGTGGATCCCAAGGGCTCTTAGTTGCGCTCTCACCCCGTCGAATGACTTCCTTCTGGATCATGTCACATAACTTAAATCAGGAAAGATCTGCACTTGGTGGCCATGGTGTTCAAGACTGGCAGCCCTTCTTGCTTCCTGCAGGATATCATCCCCCCCCCCCCCGAGTCCATGACCAACACCATGATCATTTGAGCTGGTGGATTGTCTCTTAAAGAGCGCTGGGGCGTCACATGGTATGCTTTTTTAACTCTAAAAGATTCAATATTCAACTGACTTTCCAGCTAGTGTCGAATAAAAATGTTGATGTTATCTTCTTCCTCTGCACCCTCTGGTATTCCCACCACCCGGATAATTTGCAACACGCACTTGATTTTCAAGGTGCGTCACTCGGCTGTTTCTGTAGCCTCTTTAGCCTTCGTTTGCACTCCAGTTTCTTTACTGTCCAGTTGGGTTACTTTATTGACCAGCGATTCCAATTTCTGATCCACAGCCTGGATCGCTTTCAGAAGCGCCACATTGGAAGACTTGGCTGAGTCTGCAGGGTTAGGCGTGGTGGGTCACTCCTCAAGTCCCGCAGGTGGCGATGTTTTGTGTCGAGCCCGTTCTTGATTTCCTCCACAAGTATTCCTGCCCATTTTGAATAAAATTTGATATCCTTCGATTCTGTATTGCTTTTCCTTCATGCTGGTATTCTACTAAAGTCTGTTTGATGGCTAGAAATATGAATTTTACAGCTTTAAAGTGGTGGGCTAGATAGAGCTCAGTCGTCACACGTCTTTCCAGTTCGGCAGTTGGCTCCACCCCCAAAGGTAGAAACTTTTATAAACATTTGTGTACCATATATGTTCAGAACTGAGGATAGAGACCTTTGTGAACATTTGTGTATCAAGAACAATTCAGCCATTGTGCCAATTTGTATATCAGAGACATTTAGAACAGAGGCTATGTTTTGTGTACACAGGTGTACCAGATATATTAAAAAGCTACTGACGCCTCAAAAAAAAAGTTTGAAAAACATGATATTTAGGTACAATTCAGCTTGCATTGCATATATATTCTATAGATTTCTCCTCCCTGTTATTTATTACTAAGGAAATTTGCATGAATACATGATCTTTATACTTTACAGTTCATCTGCCTTGTTAGCTTACTCCCTACTTCAAGTCATAATCCTCTGTTGTGACATCACAATCTCTTGCCATGAAAGTAACTGTGATGTCACAAGGAGTGCATTATGACCTCAGGTAGGGATAAAGCAACAGGAGTAGATGAACTCTTCTGTACCAAAGATCTTGTTTTCATGCCAATTACACCATTAATAAATAATGGGGAGGAGGAATACAGAACCATTGTGAAATACAAGCCAAACTGTGTCTACATATTATGTTTTGTTAAAGTTCTCCTGAAAGCGTCAGTTGCTCTTTAAGAACTGAAGATAGAGCCTTTGTGTAGATTTGAAGAAAGGAAAAAAAAGAAGACAAAGAAGAATAATAATCAACATTTATTTAGCACTTATCATACACATCCCAAAGTGCTTTACAAGCAATAAGAGACCAGTAGTGAAGTGACTGAATGTGTAGTGGCAGCCATTTCACATATCAGCACCCACATACAGCCTTGGACAACTGCATGAACATGTTTTATGGGAAGGGGAATGTTGGCCAGTACACTGGGTTAAATCCCCTACTCTTGCAAAAAGTGCCTTGGGTTCTTTTTGTTCCATCTGGACACCCACCAGGACAGCAACAGAGATAGGTCAAAGGGATTTTGGTCTATCATCTCATCCAAAGGGCAGCACACCCCAACAGTACAGCACCCCACCAGTACTGTACTTGGGTGCCAGTGTTTTATGAGCCCAGTCCAAAAGTGGGATGAGAACTCACAGCCTTTTGGCCCAGAGGCTGATGTACTATACTACCCACTGAACCATGCTGACACCTAATATTTGTATACCAGATATACTGAGAACTGATGATAGAGACTTTTGTGAGCATGTGTGTACCATATATATTAAGGACAGAAGGTAGAGAAGTTTGTGTTCCAGATGCTGCGTATTCATAACAGAGCAGGGGTAGAAATTAAGAAGATTATATGGTGTAGGAGGTGGAATACCAAAACCCCAAATTTGGTATTATGTGTCAATATTTGGTATTCCACCTATCTAAAAGAGCTGTGCTATAGGTCAAACTGCATAGTGGTCATGTGGAGAAGTGGTATTCCAGTCAAAGTACCAGCATTATAAAAATAGTATTCCTCCTTGAAAACTGGTTTGCAAAACAGGGCAGAATGCCATTATTTCTAGCCCTGCAGAGGATGCAGCTTGTTTTGTATTTTTGAGTACCAGAAATATCCAGAACTGATGATAGGGACATTTGTTCACATTGGTATGCCAGACATACTCAGAACCGAAGATTGAGACCTTTTGTGCACCAGATATATTCAGAACTGGGGTTAGAACCTTAGTTCACATTATGTACCAGATACATTCAGAACTGAGGATTGAGACTTTTGTATAGATCTGCATACCATATACTGTATGTTCAGAAATAAGGATAAACACTTTTGTTAAAATATGTGGATCAGGTATATATAGAACTGAGGATATAGACCTTTGTGCACATTTGTGTACCGATATGTTCAGAACTTTGGACCCCAGTACTAAATAAATCTTTCCCAAAGGTGAGGACTGCCTCCAAAAGCTCGACTGCCTTGAGAAAAGCGGCGGAGGAAAGGGGTCTGGTGGACATGTGGAGATACCTTCAACTGAACGATAGAGAGTTCTTTTATCACACCCATCAGCTCCACTCTCATATTGACTTTATTCTGGTATCTCAAAGCCTGCTTTCCTGAGTGGCCTCTGCTGACTGTGGTCCAATCCTATACTCAGACTATGCTTCCCTCACAGTGCAGCTGGGTGATGACACATCCTAAACAAAAAATGTGGTGGTTCAGACTGCCAGGTGGTTCATGTCTCCTTTAAACAGCTGCTGACACCACAAGTAATTAGGTACATTTCAGCTTGCATTCGATATATATTCTAAAGATTTCTCCTCCTCATTATTTGTTACTGAGGAAATTTGCATGAAAACAGGATCATTATCCTGCTAAGTTCATCTGCCTCTGTAGGTTACTACCTACTTCAAGTCATAATCCCCTGTGTGACATCACAGTATGTTGCCATGGGAGTAACTGTGATGTCACAAACTGTGCATTATGACATCAGGTAGGGAGAAAGCAGCGGGAATAGATGGACTCTTTAAGGGCAAAGATCCTGTTTTCATGCAAATTACCTCAGTAATAAATAAGGGGGAGGAGAAATACAGAACTAATTTGAAATACAGGCAGAACTGAATTTAAATATTATGTTTTGTTAAAGTTCTCCTGAAGGCGTCAGCTGCTCTTTAAATAGTTGGGTCATCCAAACAAACGACCAATCTTGCAACAACTGTAAAAATCAGGATGAACTCTACTGACTCCAAAATCTTCATAAACTTATTTTTATTGTGACTTCACACTGTATTGGGTGACAGTCAAGTTTGTGATGAAACATCCTTCCTTCTGTCGAGGCAGTGGTGCTTCAAGCCGAGGCTTCTCATAGACCCTGCTTTTAAGCAACAAATGTCCTCTGCCATCAGGGAATTCAGCACTTTCGACAAAATGAATATACCTCAGCATCAACTACCAGGTTGACCTTGAAAGTTTTTGTCAGAGCAGTGGCTATAGCTGCAGCCTCTGCAAAAAAGCCCAGCTGGAGGGGGAGCCAGAGAAGATGGTACTACAGCTGGAAAAAGGCATCATCACTATGAGCTCTGTGACTCTAATGGGTACCGTTATGCTTTTAAAGGACCAGCTGAATCCGCTAATATTTGCTCTCATCAAGAAAAACCTTTTGATGACCAGGGCAGGTGCATATTTCAAGGGGGACAAAGCCAATATGAGGCTGTCCTGGCAACTTAAAAAGCAAGATGCTGACAGGACTATCCTGTGCATCGCCCAGCCAGATGGTTCCTGTTCCTCGAGGCAACAGAATATTGGCCAAGCTTTTGTTTCCTTTTTTTCCTCTTTGTACATATTGAATGTTCCCCAGAGCCTCACCTCCCAGACCTTTCTGCAGTCTTTGGACCTCCCAACCTTAACTAAAGACTGCAAGAATCACTTGGAATACCCTCTGGGCAGGTCAGCAATCCAAGAGGTGGTTAAGAGCTCTCCTACAGGAAAGGCCCCAAGATCAGATAGGCTGTCATCTGAATTCTATAAAGAATTCTGGGAAAATCTGGCCAATCCCATGGAGGAGATGATCTGCAAGGCTCTGTCCTCCAGCAGATTGCCACAGTCCTCCCACATTTTAACAACTACTACATTACTTCCCAAGCCAGGTATGGACCTCATTCTATGCGACTCTTATTGGCTGATTTCCCTGTTTGATGCAGACCATAAGATCATAGCCAAGATACTGGTAGGCTGCCTGGAGCAGTTCCTCGCCATTCTGATACATCCAGACAATGGTGGGTTCATTAAGGAATGACAAGCAAAACATAACATACACCCTTTTCGTAACATTATGTGGAGATGGTCCGTGGTGTGGGGGCCTGCTGGACATGACCTCTTGGCACGTGATGCAGAGAAGGCCTTTGACAGGGTCGAATGGCCCTTCATTTTACTACTTTGGAAGGTTTTGGTCCACAGTTCCATTGCTGTATTGCTAACCTCTATGAATCACCAAAGTCACAAATCCTCACTAATGGCTACTAGATGAACCAGGCAGGGTGCCCCCTATCCCCTCTCCTTTATGGCCTCACCATAGAGCCCCTGGACAGTGCTGTTAGAACCCACCCGGACATCGAGGGTTACTGCCATCAGGGAGTCGAACACACTGTCTCATTATTCACCGATGATGTGCTGCCTTTTCTAGCAGACCTGGAAGGGATGGTTCCAGCCCTGACAGATTTGTTTAAAGAGTATGGAAGTTTGAGAGATGCTCAGTGTGCTACCAGCTGGCACAGCTTAAGGAGGAGGAGGTAGAGGGGATCCAAAGGCAGCTGAGGGGAGGATTGGAGAGGTCGGAGGCAAGTGATCACCTACATGGAAGCACTAGGTGCTGGGGCCTCCCAAGCTGGGGGAGGAGGGAAAAGCGGTGCTCACACTAGCAGAGGAGGGAAGGGGGGTACACAGAGGGCTCTGGGGGACCCTGGCAGATGGGGCCCAAAAGGTGGAAATTTCCACAGCAGTGGGCAAGAGTCTGGGGGTGTCCAAAGGAAACCGAGAGAGGCAGTAGGGATGGGGGGGCAGTGGGGGATGCGCTAAGGCTCACAAATCGTTTAAACCCTCTATGCCCATTGGTAGAAGAGGGGTGTGTGGGGGAGGAAGAGGAGGAGGAGGATGATGCAGCTGCTGGTGTAGCTCTGGCAGGGACGGATAGAATGGGTGTAGAGGGCAAGTGTCAAGGGCACAATAGAGGGGGCCCCGGACAGGATGGGGAAAGAGGGGTAGGAGGGGAGAAGAAAAAGGAGGATCAGAGGAACAAAGAGGAGGCTGATGGTATGGAACAGGGGAGCACGACCGGCAGGAAGGTGCAGGACGTAAATGGATGATAGCAAGCACAAAGCCAAATAGGCAAACGTATAGGACAGATGGATCAGTAAGGAGTGGGGAAAGAGATCCAGAGAAAGATACTTGGGTGGGGGGGATAAAGAAGGCCAGGACACGGGTAGAGGAGGTGACCAGGGACAATAGTGAAGGGGCTACCTTCAATACCCAGATTGTGGGAGGTATGAGGAGTCGGTTGAGGGGAGAATCCGGACGAAGGGACGAGGCGGGGCATGGAAGGAGGGGGAACCCGAGGGGTGAATGTGACAACCCACCTTTCCCTCTGGGCTGAAACAGCTTTTAGAGAGGTGTGTGTGTGTCCTCAGGTATTCGCTGCCACCAGCCGGACTTTCTTTCGGCACCTCTTCAAGTGTACAAACTTGAAAAATCACGTGCAATTGCACAAGTTAAAGTCTGGTAGTGTGTCTCTTTCAGGTGGCGATGCTACAGAGTTTACCTTAGCCAGTGGAAACCAAATCTTACCTTAGAAAAATGACATCAGAGTCACAACTGTTGAGCAAATAAATAGCTTTTACTTAACAGAAAGTGCAATGAGCATTTACAGGAAATGTATTTACAACACAAGAGAATAACACTCATACAGGAAAAGTAAACAAATGTTTTTAAACAACAGATGGCAAAGAAGAAGGCTATTACTGAAATATACTATCACTAAACTTACTCCTTCCCTGTCCTTACAAGAGACACTGGCCCTGTTCTAACTGCCAGCTCCCACGGACATACCACGGTAGGCTCCAAGCTTATGTTTCCTCACAGCTTCCCAAGGCAACAAGAGAGTTCTCTGTCTTACAGAAGCTTATATAGTCTATGGAGACTAGGTCATTCCTATTCTCCCCTTAAATGCACCAACCAACTAACATGTATGTATTTAATTGTCCCAATCAGAGTGAACACCTATTGGTGACCAATTATATTCCCTTGTCACCTTAAGTTTATATTTGAATGATCCAATCCATTCAAACTGCCCTGTGTCTGCAAGGTCTGTGTGTGTCTGGAGATGTCCACTCGAGATTTATGACCCAGCTCTTATCTAGCAGCTAGGAATTTCACAAGCTGGTTGCTGCTGGAGGATTTCAGCCTCAGTGTATTTTTTCCACACTGCTAAAAAAATAAGGCATCTACAGAATCCAAACCATTAACTCTTTCCTTCCCATTTCTGTCACAGTGAACAGGAAGGGGAAAGTTAGAGTGCTGCTATTGGGGGACTCCATTATCAGAGGCATACAGTGGGAGGGGCAGGAGGAGGGTAAAAGCTGCCTGATTAGAACCAAATGCCACCCAGGCCTGACAGTGCACAAGGCCAAGCATGAGTTGTATTCACTGGCAAGGGAATGCGGGGGAGTTCCCAGACATTCTAGCGCACTTGGGGACATACAACATAAATGGTAGTAGTAAAGTAGAAATTCAGGCAAGGTTCTGAGAGTTAGCCAGGGTATGCCTTTCCATAGGCTGTAAGATCTCCTTTTCAGAAATCATGCCGGTGCCAAGGGCTAGTGGAGAAAACAAGATGAAGATTAGGGAGATAAATCGGTGGCTTAGGGAGTGGTGTGGAGAATTGGGGTATGGCCTGGTGGGGGACTAGGGGGAGACCTGGGAGGATAAGGGGCTGTATGCTAGGGACAGGCTCCACCTTAATTTGTAGGGGAAGGAAATCCTAAAGCTCAAACTAGCTGGGTTCATCAGCGAAAGGTGGGGTTTAAACTTGTGAAGGGGGGAGGGATCAAAAAAGAGGCAGTGCCAGCAGATACGATAAATGAGGGACATAATCTCCACTCTTCTAGGGGACTAGGGAGATATGGAACTGGGTCACCAGGTAGGGTGCAGGAGCTGAGAAATGGGAGCTCAAGGGGGAGAAAGGAGAGGAGGGAAAAGGGGTGGAGAGTGGTCCTGATAAATGCAAGGAGCTTAGGAAATAAAATGCCTGTGCTTCAGGCAATGCTAGTTGAGGGGGAGGTGGATGTGGCAGCAGTCACTGAGACCTGGGCCACTCAAGGGCATGAGTGGGACCTAAATCTGGAGGGCTACACTATGTTCAGAAAAGATAGGGGAAGGGGAAGGGGTGGTGGTGTAGCACTGTTAGTCAGAAATGGCATGGGTATCGGAGCGGTAGAGGAGGCAGAGGGGAATGTGGAGGCTATTTGGGTCACCTTTCTGATGCAGGGGGGTAAGAGAATAAAGGTCAGAGTGGTATACAGACCACCAGCACTGGCGGAGGTCCTAGAAGAAAGTTTGGTGGCAAATCTCGAGGGACAATATAGATTAGGAAAGGGAAGGGTAATAGTAATGGGGTACCTCAACATGCCAGGAACAGACTGGGAGACTATGACATCACCAGTGGCCAGAGAGCAGCGGCTGCTGGATGTCTTCCAGGATGCATTTCTGACACAACAGGTGGGTGAGCCACCTAGGGAGGCCTGGACCCTGGACGTGATCCTGGCGGACAGTGATCATTTTAAGGGCCTAGAGGTGAGGGACCCACTGGCTGGGAGTGATCATGCCACAGTCTGGTTCTTCCTGGACCGGGGAGCCGAGCAAGGACGGTAGTAACCGACTTTAGGGGTGCAGACTTCAGGGAGATGGGAAGGATCCTTAAAGATCATCTAGACAGGATAAGGCCAGATATGGATGCTGAAAGCAGGTGGGGGATCATTAGGAGGGGAATGCAGGAGGTTACCAGATCCTGCACAAGGGAAAGGCGTAAGTTTGGTAAGGCCAGAAAATCCTGCTGGTGGACCCGGGAGGTACAGGAGGTGGTGAGGGAAAAGCAGGCGGCCTATAGGCGCTTCAGGTGGTCAAGGAGTGAAAGGGATCAGGAGGAATATGAGCTGACAGCCAAGAAAGTCACCAGGGTGGTGCGAGCAGCTAAGGCAAAAAAGGAGCAGTCCTTGGCCAGTGGGATCTGGAGGGGGGACAAGGGGTTCTTTAGATACATAGGGGGAAAAAAGGAAAGTAAGGGGGCAGATCAGCAAGATAAAGATAGGGGATGGTTGGGCACAGGAGGTGGGGAACAGGCAGGAGTCCTAAATGAGTACTTTGCCTCAGTTTATACTGGGGGTGGAGGGGCTTGTCTTGAGAGGAACAGGGGCAAGGTGAGGCCGGAGAGACCAAGGGTCCTGATGGGTCTGGGAAGGGAGTGGCCACAGACAGGTGGGGCCCAGTGGTATGGTAGTGCGGGGAGGACTGGAGGCTGGAAACCCAGCAGAGAGAGTAAAGGAAGCCCTCAGGTCCCTTTGGATGGAGAAGACACCTTGGCCAGATGAGATACATCCCAGGGTGCTGAGGGAACTGGCAGATGTCCTGGCAGGCCCTCTAGCGGAGCTTTTCAACATCTCTCTGAGGACTGGGTGGGTGCCCCAAGACTGGAGGGAGGCCCATGTCGTGCCGAACCACAAGGGGGATCAAGAGAGGAGGCAGGAAATTACAGGCCGGTTAGCCTGACATCGGTGGTCAGCAAGGTGATGGACGGTATTGTCAAGGAAAGGCATGGGGGGTTACAGGAGCAAACTGGGTACTTGGACGATAGGCAGCATGGCTTTGTCACCGGAAGATCGTGCCAGACAAATCTTGTTGAGTTCTATGACTGGATGACGAGGGCCCTGGACCAGGGTAGGCCAGTGGATGTCCTCTTTCTGGATTTTAGCAAGGCGTTTGATTCAGTACCCCACAGTGGCCTGCTGGCTAAACTGAAGGAAATGGGGGTAGGGAGACAGTTGCTAAGATGGATAGGAATTGGCTCTCTGAGCATACTCAGAAGGTGGTGGTTGGAGGTTAGCCTCATCCCAAGGTGGGTTACTAGTGGGGTTCCCCAGGGTCAGTGCTGGGGCCACTCCTGTTCAACGCCTATATCTCAGACTTCAGGAGGGGGATCAGGAGTGAGATGAGTCTCTTTGCAGATAACTCAAAGCTAGGTGCAGTGGTGGATGTGGAGGAGGGAAGGGTGGCCTTGCAGGAGGACCTGTAGGCTCTGGAAAGGTGGTCGGGAAAATGGAAACTAAAATTCAATGCGGGGAAGTGCAAGGTTCTGTATCTGGGAGTCAGAAATCCAGGCCAGGGGTATACCCTGGGAGGAGACATGATTCAAGTCACGGAGGGTGAGAGGGACCTGGGGGTAGTGGTAGATGTCAAAATGAACAACTCGGAGACCTGTAGGAGGGCAGCGGCAAGGGCAAATAGGATGCTGGGATGCATCGCCAGGGGGATTACCTCCAGAAAGACGGAAGTGATCCTTCCACTGTACAACTGCTTGGTTAGGCCACACCTTGAGTATTGTGTATATTTTGGAGACCACATTTAAAGAGGACATTATACTCTAGGAAGGTCCAAAGGAGGGCAACAAAATGATCTGGGGCCTGGGGAAGAGTACCTATTAGAGAGGCTCATGAGCTCAGAGATGCACACCCTGGAGGAGAGGAGGGATGGGGGACAGTAGAGGTCTTTAAGCTACATGAAAGGGATCAAGAAAGGAGGCCCAGTCAGGGTGCTCCAAAGGAAGGAGGGTGGGACAACAAGAGGTCACGGGTGTAAGCTGGAAGGGGGCAGGCTCAGAGGGGAGAGGAGGAGTTGTTATTTCACTGAAAGAGTGGTGGAACCATGCCCGGCCCAGGGAGCTGGTAGAGACGGAGAATGTGGACGGGTTTAAGAGGGGATGGGACAGGTACAGGGGGAGGATAAATCTGACCAGGCCCAATACAGGTGGAACATCTGGGACTGGGGACAGTATAACCCAAGGGGAAGGGGGGGACACCAAAATCGGCCCTCAGTGCGGGTGCTGAAAATCGAGCAGACTCGAGAGACCATTAGGCCTATTCTGCTGGCATTTTAGTATGTCAGTATGTAACCTCTGGCCACAAGGTTAACAGGACTTATTGTGAATGGCTTCTGGTGGGAAGGAGGGGGGGCCTATACAAATAGATGGGGTAACCCTGGCACTATTGCCAAGCCTTAAATATTTGGGGATTCTGCTCCCCAAGAAACTGTCTGCATTGATGCAAATCAACTGTCAATCACTGCTGCAAAAATGTAAGGCTGCCTTTGACAAATAGAGGGCTCTTCCTCTTACCTTGATTGGCAGGGTCAATTTGACTAAAATTTTCATCTTGTGCCAGTGCCTCTATCTTTTTCAAACTCTGCCAGTACATTTGACCCTGAAGTTTTTAAATCATTAAAGGGATATCTAACAAATGTACTGTGGCAGGGAGGGTGGGTCACAATCAAGTAGGACACAGTTTGGTTTTCCACAAGGGGGGGATGTGCCTGTCAAACTTTAGGTTTCACCATTTGGCAACTCAGTTGACATCCCTCAGAAACTTGCTGCATCCCACCCGGGAAGGTCCTGCATGGGTGCATACACCAGAGTCTCTGCAAGGGTGTGATTAACTGCTTAGTCTCTACTCAGCCACCCTAGAGGCCCCTCTGTAGAAGCGGGCATCCTTTATGCTGTGTGATGCCATCTGCTTCTGGCTGCCTCCATTGGTTTGGCCCTTCTGAGATGGAGGAGCAAGGGTATAACCCATTTGGGAAGGCTATTCAAAGGGGGGGACCCTGCGGTCTTTCCAGGATTTCTAGGTTAGCTGTAGGTTGGTGCACTCTTATTTTTTTGCCTGTCTCCAAGTGTGAAACTGCCTAACCCAGATGATGCCCTCCCTTACCACCTCGCCAGTTTGCCCACCAGTGGAAGAAATATTGTTGGATAGTAGGAAAATTGCAAGACTGATGCAACAGGGTTATGCCATGTTGTTGGGCAGCTTGCAAGATCCCCTACAAGTACTTCACACAAAATAGGAGGGTGACCTGGGGCAGGCCCTTGAACCACGATAGGCTGGAGGCGCATTCTCGGGAAATGAAATCATGCTCAGTCAACAACAGGTTAAGGCAAACCCACATTAACATGCTGCACTGCACATATTTCACCGCAGCCTAGCTCGTGTAGTCAACCCCACAAAACCAAGTGACTGTCCAAAGAGTAAAAACAATGGAGGGCAATTTTCTTCACTTGCCTGTGGTCCTGTCCTTGGGTGCAAGCTTACTTTGGGGGGGAGGAAATGACCTCCCTTCTGAAAAAGGTCGTGGGATCATCTGTGGTCCCATCTGTGTAGGGTGTTCCCCTGGGTCTAAGTGTTCGCAGGAGGGGGAGACAGCCTGTAGACATCCACTTTGGAAACTGGGGGGGTGGTGGTATCCAAACAGCTGCTAGCCCAGCACTGGTATGTGGACTGTTCTCCCTCTATAGCATGTTGGGTACAATGTGGGCTGGCCTGCATGAAAATAGAAAGGGTACAATATTCCACCCAGAGAAATATGTAGAAGTAAAACCAGATCTTGATCCCTTTTGGGGGAGGCTTTTGGCTCAGCGTGGTTTCCAGACTATTGAGGGGCAATAACAATAATACCAGTTACCTACATGTCCTGCTTTAATGTTTCTCTGTCTTGTATCCAGAGGAGTAGAATGTAAGGGTGCACAGAACCCAGGATGTTCCAGTTCAATGAATTGTTGCAATGTATGTGAAATCCTATGACTTTGCTAGTATCCGTTGTCATGTGTCCACCTGCTGTCTCCCACTGCTGGCATGTACTTACTGCTATATCCTGGGGATCATCTGTGGTCCCCTCTATGGGATCACAGATGAGGAGGACCGGGGTCTGTCCTTGGGCCATACAGTGCAACTGTATATGACATGTGTATGATATTGCAGAGGTAACTTCTCGACCAAGGATTGTATGTATCAGTGGTTTATTACCCTGCAGTATCTGGACTCTGCATACATTGTAGAGACCAGAAGTGTCTGATGTGACAATCAACTGTGTGGAACTGTAATCTTAGATTCAGTGTAACTAGACTACACACTTAGCAGGACAACTTTGTAAACAGGGCTGCTAAAGTCCTAACAGTCAATCCTGTTGAAAAATAAAGATTCAAAATGAAAAGATTTCAAAATATCTATGTACATATATTATGATTTTCTCTGTCAATAAACATATTTTATAGAAAAAATAAAAGAAAAAGTTTCAGAACTGAGGATATAGCTGTCTTGTGCACATTTCTGTATCATATATGTTTCTGTAACAGACATGTTCAGAACTGAGGCTAGAGACCTTAGTACACATTTTAATACCAGCTATATTGGGAACAGAGTATTCAGCTGTTCTGAATAAGAGATATTCAGAACTGAGGATATAGCATTTGTGCACACCAGTGTACCAGATATATTCATAACTGAGGATAGAGACTCATGTATTCCAGATATATTGAGAACTGGTAACAGAGCCGTGTGTACATTTGTTTACCAGATATATTTAGAACTGAGGACAGACCTCTGTGAATATGTGTGTGCCATATATGTTAAAAACTGAGCCTATAGACCTTTATGTCAGCATATGTGTATAGGTGTCAGCATGGCTCAGTTGGTAGCACATCTGCCTCTGGACCAGAAGGTCGTGGGTTCTCGTCCCACACCGGGATTGGACTTGCACCTACAAATCGCTGGCATCCAAGTGCAGTATTGGGGTGTGCTGTACTGCTGGGGTGTGCCGTCCTTCGGATGAGATGTTAAACCGAGGTCCTTTCTGCCCATCCTGGTGGGTGTCCAGGTGGAAGTAAAAGAACCCAGGGCACTCTTCGCAAAGAGCAGGGAACATTCCCCGGTGTCCTGGCTAACATTCCTCTTCCCATAAACCGGTTCATGCAATTATCCAGGCTGTGTGTGGGTGATGATGTACGATATGGCCACCACCACACATTCAGTCACTTCACTACCAGTCTAGCATTGCTTGTAAAGCACTTTGGGATACTGTATATGAAAAGCGCTATATAAATGCTGATTCTTCTTCTTCTATGTACATTTGTTTACTAGATATATTCAGAGTTGGGGTAAGACCCTTTGTGCATGTTTGTCTACCTGTTATATTCAGAACTAAGTATTTACATCTTTGCGTATATTTGTATACCGGATATATTTAGAAATCAGAACAGAGATCGTAGTGCACATTTGAGAGCCAGATATACTCTGAACTTAGAATATAACCTTTGTTTACATTATGTATCAGACATATTCAGAACTGAGAATAGAAATTTATGCACACATCTTTTACCAGATATGTTCAGAACTGAGGATAGAGACTTTTGTCCAGATCTGTTTACCAGATGTGTTTAGAACTGAGGATAAGGGACTTTGTGAAAATGGGTGTACCAGTTATGTTCAGAACTGAGGCTGGAGACCTTTGTGCACATTTGTGTACCAGAGATATGCAGAACTGAGGCTATACCTATAGCTTTTGTTCACACACACGTACCAGACATATTCAGAACTGAAAGGTTCAGCACAGAGGACCCCACATTCAAGTGTGGGGCTAGTCCTGATGTGAACTTTGTGTGCAAAACTTTTTGTTATACTTACTGTTTACTGTAGTATAGGAGATTGTATCAGACTAATTTTGTTTACTTCTAGGCTGATCTTCTGCAACTGCAAATCCCAGAATCCCCTGTAGCTGTCATTGGAGCAGTACTACAGTACTGGGCGATTCAATAGCCTACAGTGCATGTTAGGGCTTTTATAATCTCCAATCAGATGTTTCCCATTTCTGCTTTTCTCCCGGTGCTCAGAACAGTCTTTTGTGACTGCAGGCTGTTGAATCTCCCACTGTTGTAGCCCTGCTCTGATGTCAGTTTCAGGGATTGTGGGATTTGTAGAGCTGACCTTAGGGCTATCTCTTGCAGCAGGCCACACCTATGGAATTATAGCTGCCAGGCACTAGGACCACAAGGAAACTTTTCTAGCTAGCAGAGGGGGCCACCCACACCCCAAGTCATATGCTGACGTTGACCTATCCTATAAGGGTGGGCGGCCCCTGTGCCCTCCTCAGTTCTTTTCCTGACATCGACCATCGCACGTTGGACTTCACAGAGATCCTCTAGCTTCTTTCGACTGCCACTTCACTGAATTTCTTTGTCAAACTTTTCCTGTTTTTGTTTTTCTCTCCCTAGTGTGCATCACTTTAATGATAAAGTGATTTTTCCTCTCTCTTTATGCTGAAATCCCCTCCAGGAATCTCTTCAAAAAGTGTGCCTGCAGGCAGAAGATCCCCGAGAAGGACAACCACGAGGCCTGCATCTGCTGCTCCAGAACACAACACCGAGGTTTGCATGATCTGCTGCGGCTTTAACCAGGCCACAAGGAAGCGACAAGAGCAGACCCTTGAAACTTTTCTGCTGAAGCAGAAGGCCGCCCAGATGGAGAAGGAGCTTCAGACTTGAAGTTCCTCTGCTTCCCCCCTCGACATCCATGGGCTCACAGCCTTCCAAGGCCTGGGACAAATCTTCAGGAAAGTATAAACATCAAGACAAGGTCCGCCCCAAGGACAGAACCCGATCCTCCTCGTCTCGATCCTGGTCACCGCTCCGTGAACCGACTGCGGTGGAACTGTCCTTGTCGGGGATGGCACCCTCTGCCTCACATGTCCTTTCCCCTGCTGGGCTACCGTTTGGTGGCATCTCCTCCCACCAATGTTTCTGTGGTGGGGGTCAGTTCCAGGGACTCTGGCACCCCACCGACTTCACAGTCCCTGCTATTCAGGTCCTTATTTTCCACAGGCACTCAGTCAGATAGCTCCGCTTGCTCATTGTCAATGGGCTCAGGATTGGCAGTTACTGGGTCACAGCCAATACTCCCGCCACTGACAACAGCCATTTCTTCAGTCGTTGTCTTGGGCCCGGAGCCCCTACCTTCTCTGGAGTCACCCTGACCCGAACCTCAGTCACCGTCACCTTCCCTAATGCCAACCCACACTGAGGAGCTACCCTGCAGGCCCCAGTCTGTGCGGCTGCCCTCCCCAGTGCCAACCTGGGCGCCAACCCGGGTGTTTCCTCAGCTGACGCCGCCAGGTCTGAAGCTGATTGCGGTGGACTTCCACTTTATTTTTACCACTTTATGGGATTTCATGCAGACTAAGATTGCTCATCCATGAGGCCCATCCCTGAAATGCCCCCGGCTTTTCTGGAGGGCCCACAGCCCATGCCCCAGAACACTGGGCCCTCGCTCCTCCCCCAGGACTTGGGGGACAAGGGTGGGTGCTGTCCAGATCTTATTCCTCCCAATGAGGGTGACAAGGGCAAGGACAGACAAGCTACTCCTTGTAACTTCTCCACAATTTCGTCCAGTGGCAAGGAGACTCTGAGGTATATCCTGCTGCCCCCCTCAGATGATCCTTCTTTTGTCTCAGTTATGAGACAGTTACAAACAGCTATGGGCTTCGACACTGAGGAGCAAAATCCCACTTAACATCGACTGGCCACTTATTTACGGCTCCCGTATGCACCTCCTTTGGTCATCCTTCCCTTAATTGAGCCTTTTGAAGATGCCACCATGGCTGCCTGGCATTGGCCTAATTGTATACCTGCCGTATCAAGGAAGGCGGACAAATTATACCAGGCCCCAACAGGAAGACCTTTCCTCACCAGTCAGGCTCAAGCAGATTCAGTGGTCATCAACACCGACCACGATTGCACCAAGAGGCCAAAACATCTCAGTTCCTTAGCCACAGATAAGGAGTCATGGAGGTTGAATCACATTGGCAAGAGAATCTTTGCCTCTGCTACACTAACATCAGGGTGTTAAATAAAGTACATTGCCCATATGATCCCGTACCAAAATCAGCTCTGGGACCAAGCCCTTGAATCCGCCTGGGTGCTCACAGAGGACCCCCTGAAACAACAGTTACTGCAGTTTCTTAAGGCCGGGTCTGACATCAGCACTCACCTCCCTCCAGAGGCAGCCTACGATGATGTCGATGCTAGCACGAACGGCAGCGGCAGGCATTTGCCTTCGTCGATACTCGTGGTTGAGGGTGTCATGCTTTGCTCAGGAAGTACACATTGTCCATCCTAAATGCCCCTTTTAGAGGCTACAAGCTGTTTGGGGGAAGATGTGCAGGATACATTGTTTCAGCTGCAAGCCTGGGGCTGTACCCTGTGTTCTTCGGATGCTTGATCCTTCGAGATGGCGGCCACGTTGGGCTAGCTGCTCAGTTGCTTTGTTGTACCCGTTTTTTCGTTTGTTTCTGAGCGGCTCTTGGTGCTTTTGCTGTTCGGCCTTCGTTTATTTTAGTTTAATTTAATTTCACCGATCATCGATTAGTTGCAGTGTTTCGTCGTTTTTGTATAAGCGACGCGGCTGCTGTTTTTGGATGAGCATTTGTCGGTGGGCTGACTGGTTTCTAGGTGGGACTGTGACTTCTTGGTTGCTGGCACTGGACGTGGGCCTTCCTGTTGGTGTTGGATGTGGACTCTCCTGTAGAACTGTCGGAGTTCGGCGTGGTTGAGCTGGAGCCAGCCGGAGTTTTGGCTCCGCCTGCTTCTGCTGTTCGGGCGCCTCCCCGCCGTGAGGTTTGTGTTCCCTGCTCCTTTTGCCTGCTTCCTGGATTCCTGGATTCGCTGAGACTGGATTTGCTGAGACTTGGATGCGGATTATAGAATCGGGCTTACCTGGTGAGGCTGTATTGTTCGCGATTATTCTTGGGTCGTGGGTTTGCCTTCATGATTGCCCCCACCTAGTGAGCCTGGTGACTGCTTTGTCTACATTCTAGGTCGTGGTGTGATAGACTGAGAAGCCCCTGCATCATTTTGGGTGATTTTGCTACTTGGAATCACGGTCTGTGAACTGAATTAATTCTGGAGTATCCAACCGTGCTCAGGGATCTGTTATATTCCTGAGGATCAAGCTTTCTAAGGACCTTGCAATTTTCATCTAATATATGGTGGTACAGGGTTTTTCTGTTATCACAGGAGTTGGTTTTAATTTGTAGGGTGTGTTGTCTACCTGGCAGTCTCCAGCCAGGCAGGAGTGGCCTCGGGTGCCTCCCAGGGAGCTGGGGGAGACCAGGGCCTCTTCTAGGTTGCCTTGGGGTCAGCTGTAGTGCTGACCTGCGAGACAGCTTTAGCTGTTGGCTGCTGTCCGAGTGGGGGCAATACTCCCTGCAGAAACATATCTCCTGACTGTATTTTATTGGTTTTGATAATTAATTACTGGCATCTGAGGAGCAGCCGCTGGAAGATTTCTGGATTTCTTTGCTTATTTGAATTTCCGAACTTTTCGCAAAGACTTTTCTGATTCGTTTGGACGTTATTGATGGAACACCAGAATACTGTTTTTAGTCTTTGGACTATAGGTAGTGAGAGTGATGGTTATTTATTATTACAAATTTGAATTTGACTCCCTGCCATGTGAGAGGTGGTGTTGGGAGATTATTTAATATTTTTAGCATTTGCCTATGTGAGAGGTGCTGCATTATTTTAAGATATAAAATTGTTTAAAATTCAAATTTGTTTAATATTTAATAAGTTATTTTATCTGCTTTTAAATTATTGTATTTTATTTTAATTCTATTGTTTGGTTATTTTTGAGTTGTCTTTGGTTTATGTTTGTTTATTTGGTTTGCTCTCCTTCCTCTGTGAGAGAGAGAGTAGGAGAGGGCGTCTTATAAGTGTGGTATTTTTAGGTTTATTGTTAGGTTTATTTTAGTGATTTGTTTAATAATGACGGTTGGGCATTATTCCCCCACCAGGCTCAGGGAACTTCGCCCTTTTGAGTGCCCACCATTATCATCCGACACCTATTTTAGGTGTTGGGCATTCTAAAGAGGCGAGGACGAAGGTGGAAAGCTGGGCCTTGTGGGGGACAGGAGAGAGGAGGGCGGATTGGGGTTTTAGGGTCCAGAAGACGTCCTGAGGCGAAATGGAGTCAAGATAGAGGTTGCTCCTATCTTGTCCCCATACCCAAGAGTCCCGAAAATATTGGACAGGTACCGAGGTCTTCCCTGACATCTCATCCTGCCTTGGCGGTGTTGTGCAATGCCAGATCTATAAAAAACAAGACAGCTATTGTAGCTGATCTTGTTGGGTCAGCTGATCTGACTTGCATTACCGAGACATGGCTGGATGAAAATGCTGGCCCTATATTGGCCTTGGCAACTCCAGCTGGGTTCTCAGTAATACACCGTCCCAAGGCAGGATCAGAGGGGAGAGGTGGCCATTATGTTTAAATCTGAACTGGGCCTTGTGGATGTTCCATTGGGGAACACCAGATCTTTTGAATATATCCTGGGCGAGGGTGCAGGTTGTGGGATTCTCCTCATCTACCGTCCACCAGGTGACGGTGGCGAATTCCTACAGGAGATTGCAGACTTCATTGTCGACCTTATGTTGAGGTTTCCCAGATTAATACTTCTGGGCGACTTCAACGCTTGGGTCGACGATGAACTCTCTCATTTTGGTCAAAGTCTCCTCCAGTTGATGAATACACTGGGCCTGACACAGGTTGTTACCACCTCTACCCATATTGGAGGTCATTCACTAGATCTGGTCTTTCTCTTGGGTATGGAGATCACTGACTTGGGGGTGGAACCAGTCAGTTGGTCGGACCATTACACCATAAGGTTCAGTTTCAGGGCCCCCTCTAATAGGTCTGCCCCTACGGAGATGGTCCAATACCGCCCTTTAAGGGGTGTTGGCCCCAGTGACCTTACGGCGGTGCTGGACCTATCGAGTTTGTCGGGTGAATGCATGAGTCCAGATGATCTTGTACTAACCTATAATAAGGCTGTGGGAGATGCACTGGACAAAATTGCTCCTGTTCATGTTTGGCCTCTCACTATCCGTCCAAGGAGTCCATGGTTTGATGGCTCCTTGAAGGAATTAAGGCGAGTAGGCCGAAGGCTGGAGAGAGAGCCTGGCGGAAGTCGGGCCTTAATGTCGACAGGCTTAGATTGTTAGCCCATTATGATGGCTACCAATCAGAAATCACTCGTAAGAAGGCAGAATTCCTGTCCAGAGAGATTTCTGCTGCAAAGAATCGACCGGCTCAGCTTTTCCGGACTGTGGACAGGCTGTGCAATCCAGTCTGTCTTCAGCCTAGAGAAGCTTTTTCTCAACTTAGATGTGAGGAGTTCGCTCGCTTCTTTGCAGATAAGGTTGCCGACATCAGGTCCGGCATCGGTCCGAACTCTCCTTCGGGGGGTCACGGTGGGCAACCGGTTGTACTTAATCCTCGGCCTATCTGGTTGGAGTTTCACCACCCGGAATTCGCTGACATTGTGAAGATCATCCAATCAATGCATCCAACTAGTTGTAGTTTGGATCCGGGTCCTACACCTCTGTTAGTAGGTTGTGTAGAAGTCATCTACCCAATCCTTGCTGACATTGTCTGGAAATCCTTGGAGAGGGGGGTTTTTCCTAATCCCCTCAAGGAGGCAGTAGTCCATCCACTCCTTAAAAAATCCTCCCTGGACCCAGACTGTCTAGCTAACTACCGCCCTATCTCTAACCTGCCATTTGTTGGTAAGGTTATTGAAAAGGCAGTTGCACTGCAATTGGATGAATATCTCACCTCTCATAATGTCTATGATACTTCCAATCTGGCTTCAGGAAAGGCATAGTACTGAGACTGCCCTTGTTCGGGTATTGAGTGACCTCCTAATGGCCAGAGATCAAAGGCTTATACCATTCTGGTCCTTCTTGATCTTTCTGCTGCATTTGACACTGTAGACCATGAGGTGCTATTGGAGCGGCTGCGGGTTTTTTGTGGACTGTCTGGTACAGTCCACGAATGGTTCCGTTCTTACCTCACTGGTAGGTCTCAGAGAGTCGTCACCGGAATTTATTCCTCTGACGCCTTCTCCCTACCATGTGGGGTACCTCAGGGTTCCATTTTAGCTCCCATGTTGTTTGCAGTGTATATGCTGCCATTAGGAGAAATCATCAGGAGATACAGCTTGAGTTTTCACTGCTATGCAGATGATACTCAGTTGTATTTATCCTTTCTCCCCGATCAGAGTGATGCACTCTCCGATTCTTACAACTGTCTGGATGAAATCAGAATTTGGATGAGTTCGAGTTGATTGAAGCTTAATCCGGATAAGACCGAGGTATTGGTTGTGGGCCCAGGTCATCCTGGGAGGGGTTTGGTGTGGCACATCCATCAGGCTTATCACTTGGTGGGTACCACTCTCTAGCTCTCTCGAGGTGCGAAATTCATGTTATTTTGACGACGGTCTGACCCTGAAATCTTAGGTGTCAGCTGTTGTCAAATCCTCTTTATCATCTGAGGAATATCGCCGGGTGAAACATCTGATTCCCAGGAGGACCTTCCGACCTTGGTTCACGCTTGTTACTACCCGCTTGGACTACTGTAATTCCTATACCTAGGGCTTCCAGGGATTGATATCCGCCGCCTGCAGCTGGTGCAGAGCGGCTGCAGCCAGGCTTTGACTGGGACTCAAGAACCAGTCATATTACTCTGCTTCGCGAACTGCACTGGCTGCCTGTGCGGTGGCGAATCACCTTTAAGGTTGGTTACTAACCTTTAAAGCTCCCATACTCATCAGGACCCGTTACCTGAAAGATCTTCTGATTCCCTGTTGCCCCTCCGCCCTCCGCTCCGCCAATGAGGGATTGCTAGAGATTCCCAGGGTTCGTTTGAAGTTATCAGGATCTCGTGCTTTTGCCTTTTCAGCTCCTACCCTGTGGAATTCTCTACCTCATTGGTTGAGAGAATGCCCGACCGTTGACAGTTTTAAAATTGCTTTAAAAACATATCTTTTTAACTTGGCTTTTTCTTTATAGTTTGATTGTTTAATGTTGATTTCTGTTTTATTACTATGTACAGCGCCTTGATTTTGAAAGGCGCTTTATAAATAAACACGAATTGAATTGAATTCAGTCCACTCCATGTACCACATCAACCAGCCAAAAAGTGGTCGGCAAGTGTCTTTTCGTCGGTCTATTCATAGACTCAAACCCTCCAGCAAACCTCAGGGTAAATGCCAAGTCGCCCGTGCCATGCCCACCACCTCCTCCACCACAGGAAAAAACAGAGGAGGGTGTATGGCCCTAGCTGCCCCTGCAGGCTCAGCCTTACTCCTTGCCCGATACCCCCCTCCCATAATACAGGAGGCAATGGTAGGGGGTCGCTTCTCTATACACTTGGACATGTGGAGGGAAATCACCAGAGATGCCTGGGTACTGCAGATCATAAAAAGCAGCCACACTCTGGAACTTCTGGAGTGGCCTCCAGAAACTCTTCCCAGTTCTGTCCTATTACCCTGCAGACCACATTCCAGTGCTCTGGGAGGAAATTTGTTCCTTCTTGCAAAAAAAGTTTATAGAACTCATCCCAGAGACTCAGCAGGGCAGAGGGTTCTATTTTCATTTCTTCCTGGTGCGGAAATGCACAGGAGATCTCAGGAACCTTCTAGACCTCTGGGAGCTAACTCTGTTTATCCAGTACAAAAAATTCAGGATGGTGACACTGCAGGGCCTGCTGCTGCTTCTGCACCAGGGAGACTGGATTTGCTCCCTCAACCTGAAGGATGCCTACAAGCACATCCAGGTACATGCTTCCCACAGACAGTACCTAAGGTTTAATTTCCTGGGGGCACACGTTCAGTTCTGGGCTTTGCCTTTTTGCTTGTCTTCAGCCCCTCGGGTGTTTACCAAATGCCTGGCAGTGGTGGCAGCTGCCCTCAGGCAGGAGGGTCTCCGTGTCTTCTCCTACCTTGATGACTGGTTCCTCAATGCCTAGTCCAGGGAGTGCCTGTTACAGACTCTGGAACATACCACCTGCCTAGTCCAGGATCTGGACATCACGGTCAACCTGCCCAAGTCAGTTCTGACCCCCTGTCAGCACCTTCAGTACATAGGGGCAGTCCTGGATACCTCTCAAGGCATGGCATTCCTGCCTCAGGACTGGGCAGATCGCCTGATAGCACAAGCCCACCTGCTAAACACAGGTTGCTATGTCTCAGCCAGAACCTTCCTATGGCTTTTGGGTCTGTTGGCTGCGGCCATAGTCACAGTGCCCCTAGCTAGATTGCACATGAGAATTCCTTAGTGGACACTGAGGGTCCATTTGGACCATCATACTGATGACCTGGAACAACCGGTCCTGGTCTCCTCTCCAGTGAAGAGAGTTCTCCTTTGTTGGATGGAACCCAGCAACCTGTTAAGAGGGGCTCCTTTCCTCATTCCTTCCCCTTGGCAAATCCTTACAACCGATGCTTCAGGATTGGGGTGGGGGGCACATCTAGGGCCACACTAAACACAAGAGACTTGGTCCCATCTAGAATCCTCACTACACATTAGTGTCCTGGAGATGTGGGCCCTTCTTTATGCCTTGCTGGCCTTCCAGACTCCACTATCCCCAGGTCTTCTGCTAGCGCAGATGGACAACATTAGTGTAATTCACTACATCAACAAACAGGGGGCACTCACTCATACCCCTTCTGCCAGGAAGCAGTAAGAGTCTGGTATTGGGCTCTGGATCGTAGTTTCGAACTGTCAGACGTCCATGTTCCAGGCATCCAAAATGTCCTGGTGGACATCCTAAGTCAGTTGTGGTCAAAGGTGTACAAGTGGGAGCTGCTAACCTCAGTAGTAGAAGACCTGTTCAACAGGTGGGGTCATCCAGAGTTGGACCTTTTTGCATTTCCCACTCAGTGCAGAACTGTCACATTTTTGCTCGCTTGATCTAGAGCCTGGAGTTTTTTGGCGGGACGCGTTGTCCCTTTCTTGGAGATGGAGGTTTCCATATGCATTTCCTCCCTTCCCTCTGATTCAGAGAGTTCTGATCAAGCTCCAGATGAAATAGGCCATGATGATTCTCATAGCCCCCTTCTGGCCTCATCAGATCTG
This sequence comes from Neoceratodus forsteri, assembly GCA_016271365.2. Classification (NCBI taxonomy): domain Eukaryota; kingdom Metazoa; phylum Chordata; order Ceratodontiformes; family Ceratodontidae; genus Neoceratodus; species Neoceratodus forsteri. The sequence continues at coordinate 21,449,060 of CM057459.1, forward strand.
GTTCTCCTTACTGTAACAGCTGACAGTGGAATCTCCAGTACCTCATCCTCTGTGCACCAGCTTGCTGCCCCAGAATTGGGGCACCCTGGTCCATCTGGACCTCAGATTCCTGCATCTTCATACCTGATTCCTGAGGACATAGCCATGGCCTGGTTCGGGGTGTCACCCAAGGTGGCTGATGTCCTGGTGGTGGCTAGGAAGCCTTCCACTAGGACCACTTATTCTATGAAGTGGAAATGTTTTGCACAGTGGACTGCTTCATGTCAGCTGGATCCCTTCACTTGTCCAGTGAACCAGATTCTGGAGTACTTACTGTTCCTTTCAGACTCTGTCCTGAAGTACTCCTCTCTTAAGGTGCACATGTCTGCCTTCCATGTGCCTGTTGATGGCCATACGGTGGCACAACTGGAAGTGTCCCATACATTTCTGAGAGGCATTCTTCACCTGAAGCCTCTGTCTGCAAGCTAGTCCTGCCTTGGGACTTGAATTTTATGTTAGAAAAACTTATTTTGGCTCCTTTTGAGCTGGCTGCAACATGTGAGCGATGTTTTCTGTCATGGAAAGCATTTTTCATTGCTATTACTTCTGCTCGAAGAATTTCAGAGCTACAGGCGCTCATATGCGGAGCAGCCTTATTTGATTTTCCACAAAGACGGTGTCTTTGCATACTAACCCTAAGTTTTTTCCTAAGTTGGTGTCTGAGTTTACTTTAAATCAATTCCTCTACCTTCTTGTTTATTACCCAGAGCATGCTAATCCAGGGGAAGCATTGCTCTACAGTTTAGATGTGCATAGAACTCTGCGTTACTACACTCACTGTATGAAGGATTGTAGAAAGTCCTCTCAATTGTTTGTTTTTTTTGCCACTGAGAAAGACGGCATTCCTGTCTCAAAACAATGCTTGTCCAAATGGTTGGCCAACTGTATTACTTATTGTTACAGGAAGTATGGCAAGGAACTTCCTGGCATTGTTCATGGCCATTCCTCAAGAGGCATGGCCACCTCTACTGCCTTTTTCAGGCATGTGTTAGTAGCAGGGATTTGTGATGCTGCTACATAGAGTACTGTCCACACCTTTACCAAGCGTTACAGTCTGGACATTGCCTCTAGGTGTAGGGCCAATTTCGGCCTAGCTGTTCTACAGGGCCTGCTTTCTTAGGCTGTTGGTTTCCTACTGCCCAGACTGCATTTCGTGATGTCAAAGCTGCTTGGTACTCATTCCATAGGTGTGGTCTCCTGCAAGAGATACCCTCGAAGTCAGATAGTACAGTTACGTAAGAATTTACTGTAACAGTAGATCTGTGAGGGGATCTCTTGCAGCAGGTCATGACATCCCTCCCTCCTCCCCTTTGGACCTGGGAGGTCTTTCTGTGTCTGATCCTCTTTCTCATTTATTTTCTTTTGGTAGGAACCTTTGATTCCTCCTCAGTTGCCTCTGCTGGGCCTCAGTGGCTTATAGTCTGCGGCGGGAGAACTGAGGGGGGCGTGGGGACTGCCCACCATTATAGGATAGGTCGACGTCGGCGTATGACATCAGAGTGGACGGCCCCCTGGTAGACTGCTAGTTAGAAAAGTTTCCATGTGGTCCCTGTGCCTGGTGGCTATAGTTCCATAGGTATGACCTGCTGCAAGAGATCCCCTTGCAGATCTACTGTTATGGTAAGTTCTTACATAACTGTACTTTACAGAGGATGGCAGCCTAGAAGTAAGCAAAATTAGTTTGATACAATCTACTATACTACAGTTAACAGTAATTAAAACAAAATGTTTTTGCACACGAAGTGCATATTGGGACCAGCCCCACGCGTGGGTGTGGGGTCCTTGGAGATGACTGTTCCATTTAAAGATAGAGCCTTTGTGTACATTTGTATACCTGATATAATCAGAACTGAACAGATAATATGTGTGTACATTTGTATACCAGACACATTCAGAACTGATGGTAGAGACCTTTGTGAACTTTAGTATACCTCATATATTGAGGACTGTGACTAGTGAACTTTGTGTACCAGATGCTGTATATTCACTACAGAGGACGCAGCTTTTGTACGTTTGTGTACCAGAAATCTTCAGAAATGACGATTGAGAAATTTGTGCACCAGATATATTCAGAACTGAGGATGGAGGCCTGTGTACACATTCGTTTAACTAGATATATTGAGAATTGGGTTGAGAGCTGTTGTGCACCAGGTATATTTATTTATTTCAAAAGTTTCACCAGGAAATACATACTGAGCTGACCACAACTCATTTCCAGATGCATATATTCAGAACTGAGGATAAAGACCTTTGTGCACATTTGTCTACCAGGCATATTCAGACTTGCAGATACAGACCTTTGTGCTAATTTGTGGACCAGATATATTCGGAACAGATAACAGCAACCTTTATCCATATTGATATACCAGACATATTCAGAAGTGAGGCTAGAGACCTCTGTGTATATTTGCTTATCAGATATATTTAGAACTGAGGATTGAAACCTTTGTGTACATTTGTGTTCTAGATCTGTTTTCAGCTGAGGTCAGAGATCTTTGTGCACATTTATGTACCAGATTTGTTTAGAATTGAGGACAGAGACCTTTGTGCTCATTTCTATACCAGATATGTTCAGAACTGAAGATATACACATTTGTACTCATTTCTTTACCAGACATGTTCAGAACTGGGAATAGAGGTCTTTTGTACCAAATATGTTCAAAACTGAGGCTAGAGACCTTTGTTCACATTTGTGTGCCATATATGTTCATAACTGAGAAGAGATACCTTTGTGCATATTTGTTTACCAGATATGTTTGGAATTGAGGATAGAGACCTTTGTTAACATATCTATACCAGGCATGTTCAGAAACTGATTAGACCTTAGTACACATTTTAGTACCAGCTATATTCAGAACAGAGGATTCTGCTATTGTGTACATTTGTGTACCAGTGATATTCTGAACTGAGGATATACCATTTGTGCACATTGGTGTACCAGGTATATTCATAACTGGGAATTGAGAGCTTTGCGTACATATGTATGCCAGATATATTTAGAACTAATGAGAGAGCTGTGCATACATTTGTATACCAGATATAATCAGAACTTAGGATAGAGACCTCTGTTAATGTCTGTGGGCCATATGTGTTATGAACTGAGGCTAGAAGCCTTTGTGTGCATTGTGAACCAGATATATTCTTAACCGAGGATATACAGTTTTGTGTACGCTTGTATATCAATATATTTAGAGCTGAAGAAAAAGCCTATGCATACATTTGTACACCAGATACTTAGTGAACGTTTGTACACTATATATGTTAAGGACCAAGGCTATAGACCATTTTGTACAATTGTGTACCAGATGCTGTATATTTATAACAGGGGATGCAGCTTTTGTGTGCATTTGTATACCAGAAATATTCAGAACTGAGGATGGAGACATTTGTGCATATTAGTGCACCAGATATATTCACAATTAAGGATAGAGACTGTTTTGTATGTGTTTACTAGATGTATTCAGGAATGGGCTTAGAGCCGTTGTGCACCAGTTATTTTCGGTACTGAGGATATACACCTTTGTGCACAGTTGTATATCAGATATATTTAGAACCGAGAATAGAGACCATTGTGTACATTTGTGTATCAGATATATTCAGAATTACAAATACAAACCTTTGTGTTAATTTATGGACCAGGTATAGTCAGAACAGATGATAGCAACCTTTGTGCACAGATGTATACCATCTATATTCTGAAGTGAGGATAGAGACCTTTGTGTAAATTTGTTTACCAGATATATTCAGAATTGTAAATACAGACCTTTGTGTTAATTTATGGACCAGATATAGTCAGAACAGATGAAAGCAACCTTTGTGCATATATGTATACCATATATGTTCTGTCGTGAGAATAGAGACCTTTGTGTACATTTGTTTACCAAATATATTCAGAATTGCAAATACAGACCTTTGTCTATGTATGGACCAGATATAGTCAGAACAGATACTAACATACTAAAAGCCAACAGAATAGGCCTAATGGTCTGTCATGTCTGCTCGTAGTCAGCTTTCCCACCCCCCCCCCAGCCCCCGAGTGGGTCTTCTTTTTCTTCAGTTTCCCCTTGTACCTGTCCCACCTCTTCTTGAAGCCCTCCACTATGCCCTCCTCCACCAGCCTCCTGGGCAGCGCATTCCATGGCTCCACCACCCTCTCAGTGAAGTAATGTCTCCTATGTTCCCCTGTAATCCCCCAGCTTCCACTTGTGCCCCTGGTTGTTTCACCCTTCTTCCTCTTTAGCCTGAACAGGTCCTTGGTTCCACCCTTGGTTATTCCTTTTACATATTTGAAGACCCCTATCATGTCTCCCCTGTCTCTTCTCTCCTCCAGTGTGTACAGCCCGAGCGCTTCCAGTCTCTCCTCGTAGGGCCTCCCCCATGCCCTGAATCATCCTGGTCATCCTCCTCTGGACCCTCTCCAGCAGTGCTATGTCCTTTTTCAGATGAGGTCTCCAGAACTGTATACAGTACTTGAGTTGCGGTCTGACCAAGGCATTATACAGAGGGAGGATCACCTCCCTCCTCCTGGATGTAATCCCCCTGGTTATGCAGCCCAGTATCCCGTTTGCTTTGGCTGCGGTTCTTGTACAATTTTCAGAGTTACTCATTTTGATGTCTACCACCACCCCTACATCCCTCTCGCCCGATGTGGCTTGCAGTGTGAACCCCACAGGGTGTATACATGGCCCGGGTATCTGATCCCTAGATGTAGCACCATACATTTCCCAGCATTAAACTTCAATCCCCACCTCCTTGACCGCCCCTCCAGGGTATCCAGGTCCTCCGGACTGTCTCTCTTGCTTCTTCCCCATCTGCCAGTACTCCCAGATTTGAGTCATCCGCAAAGAAACTCAGGTTACTCCTAACCCCCCCTCCCTATATCTGAGACATAGGCATTGAACAGGAGTGGCCCCAATACTGAACCTTGGAGGACCCCACTGATTACCTTCCTGGGGGGAGGAGACTATCCCACCGACCATTACCCTCTGTATTCGCCCCATAAGCCAATTTTCTACCCACTTGAGCAACTGCCTACCCACCCCATCCCCCAGCTTTATTATCAGACCATTATGGAGTACCGAATCAAACGTCTTGCTGAAATCCAGGTATAGGACGTCCACCGGCCTATGTCAGTCCAGGGCCTCCATCACCCAGTCATAAAACTCCACGAGGTTGGTCTGACACGATCTCCCCAGGACAAAATCATACTTTTTATCATCCCAGTGCCCCAACCTTTCTAGCTGCCTCCCAATCCTCTCCTTGCTAATGCCCTCCATTACTTTGCCTAACAAAGATGTTAGGCTGACAGGCCTATAATTCTCCATCTCCTCTCTAGACCCCCCTTTGTGGATAGGCACTACATGAGCCACCCTCCAGTCTTGAGACACCCATCCTGTCTGCAGAGAAGTGTTAAAGAGTGCAGCCAGTGGAGATGACAGCTCATCCGCCAGTTCCTTCATAACCCTTAGATGTAGCCCATCCAGTCCTGGTGCCATATCAGGTTTTTAGCTTCCAAAGGGCCTCCCTCACCCTATCCACTGTGATTTCTCCCTCCCAGCTCTCCCCCCAATGCAACCACCCGTCCCCTTCTAGGTCTGGCCCAGCCTGTACCCTAGCCTCTTTCAGTCCTCTGGACTCAATCTGACCTCTCGATTTTGTTGGCTCCCCTTCCCTCCCGTCGGGCTGGAGGGATCCCCGTCTCCCTCTGTAAAGATCGAGGCAAAGTACTCATTTAGCACCTCTGCCTGTTCCCCTGCTTCCTGAGCCCATCCCCCCACGTCCTAATCCTGCTGATCTGTGTCCTCGCTTTTCTCTTCTCTCCTATGTGTCTATAGAATCCCTTCCCCCCTTCCAGATATCCCTAGCTAGGTTTTGCTCCATCCCCACCTTGGCTTCCCTCACCACTCTGGTGACCCTCCTGGCCATCAGCTCATACTCTACCAGCTCCCTATCCCCCCTTGAGCACTTAAAACAATCGTAGGAAGCCTTTTTTTCCCTCACTGCCTCTTGCACCTCCCTGGTCCACCAACATGGCTTACTGGCTCTACCATGCTTTCACCTTACTTTTGTACAGGACCTAGTAGCCTCCTGCACCCCTTTCTTAATGGTCTCCCACAAGCTTCCATCCATGTCCGGCCTAATCTTGTCCAAGGTCCCCCATAGAATCCTACCCATGCCCACGAATTCTGCTCCCCTGAAGTTTACTACTATTGTATTAGTGCAGTCCCCCAAGATACAGCAGAAACCAGGCCGTGGCGTGATCACCACCTGCCAGTGGACTGCACACCTCCAGGCCCCTTATCTGGTCACTGTTTGCTAAGAAAACATCCAGTATCCGCCTCTCCCTAGTAGGTTCTCCACCTGTTGGACCAGAAAGGCATCCTGAAAGACATCCATCAGTCTCTGTTCCCTGGCCACAGAATATATCATAGTGCCCCAGTCTGCCTGTGGCATATTAAGGTCACCCATGACCACCACCCTACCCTTTCCAAGGTCACAGTGACCCTTGATGTTCTCGACCAGTTTACCCTCCAGAGCCTCCTCTATTGCAGGGAGCCTATACACCACGCCTATTTTCAGTTTTTTCTTCCCCTTGTTTGCAGGGTTACCCAAATCGCCTCCACACCCCCTACAGCCTCCTCCACTCCACTAACCACTATGTCATGTCTGACTATCAGTGCTACACCTCCCCCTCTTCCCACTCCTCTGTCTTTCCTGAATATTTTGTAGCCCTTCAAGTTTAGGTCCCTAAGCAACCTTTGTGCATATATGTATACCATATATATTCTGAAGTGACGATAGAGACCTGTGTGTAAATTTGTTTACCAGATACTGTATATTTAGAATTGCAAATACAGACCTTGGTCTATTTATGGACCAGATATAGTCAGAACAGATGATAACAACCTTTGTACATATATGTATACCATATATATTCGGAAGTGACATTAGAGACCGTTGTGTACATTTGTTTACCAAATACTGTAGATTCAGAATTGCAGATACAGACCTTTGTCTGTTTGTGGACCAGATACAGTCAAAACAGATAACAACCTTTGTGCATATATGTATACCATATACTGTATATTCTGAACTGCGGATAGAGACCTTTGTGTACATTTGTTTACCAGATACTGTATATTTAGAATTGCAGACCTTTGTCTATTTATGGACCAGATCTAGTCAGAACAGTCTATTTATGGGCCAGATATAGTCAGAAAAGATGATAGCAACCTTTGTGCATATATGTATACCATATATATTCAAAAATGAGGATAGAGACTTTTGCGTACATTTGCTTACCAGATACTGTATATTCAGAATTGCAAATACAGACCTTTGTCTATTTATGGGCCAGATATAGTCAAAACAGATGATAGCAACCTTTGTGCATATATGTATACCATATATATTCTGAACTTAGAATAGAGACCTTTGTGTACATTTGTTTACCAGATACTGTATATTCAGAATTGCAAATACAGACCTTTGTCTATTTATGGGCCAGATATAGTCAAAACAGATGATAGCAACCTTTGTGCATATATGTATACCATATACATTTGTTTACCAGATATATTCAGAACTGGGAATGTGTATCTCTTCACATTATACCAGATATAGTCAGAACTGTGGATAGAGACATTTGCATACTTATGTACACACAATATACTGTATTCAGAACTGAAGACAGAAACCTTTGTGCACGTTTGTGTACCAGATACTGTATATTCAAAACTGGGGGATAGAGCCTTTATGCACATTTGCGTATCAGATATATTTATAAACTGAGGACAGCAACTTTTTTGCACATTTGTGTAACAGATATATATTCAAAACCTTTTTGTAGTACATCTCATCGAACACAGTCTCTTTGCACTATTGACTGCCCAGGATAAAATATTACTGGAATTTCATATCAGACAGTGAACTTCCAGTGGACATGTTTTTCCAGCCTGATAATTTGCTGTCCATACCTGACACAGTGGCACCCTTTTTAGTTTTCGAGGTTCTGTAGTTTAGTAAACGTGCTGGGCATTTTCTGTCTTGATTTGTAATGTTAAGTATTTAAGAAAAATGTGCTTGTAAAAAGGAAGTTCTTGTGCTGGGTATGCAGTGTAGTACTAAAAAAAAATCCTGGTTTAAGTGTTAAGCAAACATGATAACATTTTGAGATGTATTTAAATAAGCTTTACTTTGAATTTTTGTTTAGTAAGCCCAAGGGTCTCTCACTTATTTGTCACATTCCTCCTTGAAACTTGTATTCTGTCTTCTCCTATCCAGCAGCAGAATAGATGCTGGACTAATCCCTGGAAGTTTGGAACTAATGAACTAACTGCTGAGCTGCCGCCACGGAGCTTGGTCCCAAACTATACTGTACTTCACACTCGATTTATTCTCCAGATGGCGAGACTGTGCAGCCCTGCCGCGAGGGACCACCTCTTCCACTGGAGTGTGAAAGTGGACGGATGTTGTTTTCTTTGCAGATTTGATAGTTCAGAGCTAGAAACTTGCTAGGATGATTAGTTATTAGCTTTAATGGGTGCCAATTGAACTGACTGCACGCAAATTTTCTTCTTTAATTTCACTGTCTGTATGTCTTTGTGATGGGTGATTTAGCCTTGTTGCTACGTCACTGGAGCCCTTTTTTCCCCCAGGTGGTACTAGCGTATGGTAGCTGAAATTATAGTACAGCCAGGCTTCTCATTATTTCTCAGCTGTATTTGATAGTGAGTACAATAACATGTTTATCAGTGAGTGGTCCTCTTGCGGATTATGATGGCCATAGATAAGACAGAGTCAGAACTGAACTGTGCAGGAAAGATGCATATACCATGGTTACTGTAACTGACATTTCATTTTCATTTCCTAGTGAATGCTGATGCTGTATTATTTTCCATGCATTGCAGCGTAAAAGGGAGGATCTTGGCTGGACAGTAATGCAGATTGATGACATTCTTTCCTGAATAAAATGGAAAACAAAAACAGAATAATATAAATATATATTTTCATCATGTTATTTCATTTTTATGCCCCCCCCCCACTTCTCTTTGTAGTTCACCATGGCAACAATACCCCCCTTCTGTACCAGCCCCATTAATAACAGACTGGGGTAACTGCAAGCTTCTCCACAGTCTCTGTCTGTCAGGTTCCTTCAGAGTTTGCAGCAGCGCCATGCAATCAAGACGAGGGATCATTGTATCCAGTTTCCGTCTCCCCAGGAGAGCAAGGGCCTTCCTGGTCACTGGGGAAAAGCCCCACATGGCTTTTGGGGCTAGAACAAAAACACCACCATAGTGATCCGGGGATTTTAAACCTCAATTCCCAACAGATAGTGCTGGGTGGGAAATCAAAACTATCAAGATGCATTTAACAGACAAATGTGTTAACAATCTCTTGTGGGCTTTTTGAGATTATGTAAGCAGCAGCTCAGATAAATACAAAATAAAGCATACATAAAAAAAATTGTGTATTTTCACAAAGTGTCTAGCACTTTAAAATGCACTATGTAGTAGAAGGAGTAATAAAAATATATGTTTATGCACGATAGAAATGCGCATTAGGTCTCAAGGACTTATTTTCAGGTGGAGTCCCTGTTATAAACCTACATACACAAAATGAGTCGACATATTCACATAATGTAACAAATATGACACCAATATATGTAAAGAAAAACATTGTTAGTAACAAGTAGAAATTATTATGTGGCATCATGCAAAGGAAACATCAGTAGTCATCTAATTAAGCTAAAAATGCGAAATGTATTTGGTTCTTAAAAATAATAATGTAACGGTTGCAAGAAAATGGAGATAAATGTTTAACGCTAAAATGACTGTGTAGAGGAAAAAAATTATCTTTGAAATTTATCTGAAATTTGTTTTAAAAATCTGAAGTTTCCTCTTTGCTTGCAATGAGCTGTTTCTTAACTTGGTATCTTATTTAGAAATCTGTTTTTATCTGTCAGAAAAGTGGGGATGTATACTGTTTTCTGATGTGTGTCTCTACGCTGAAATATAAATGTCTACTTTTCAGTTTGCAGAAGGAAAACTATTCTCCCAAGTCTGAATCTGGATAAGTGCTCAGCAGGGGGTATATATATTCTTTTACTTTTGACCTGTCATGTAAACTCCCTTGTATTCAGAAGAGCCAGACTGTAAGGAGTTGCCCCTGAGATGCTTTGTGTAACATAAACCTTTTGGAGGCGTGAGTGGTGCATGCAACATCCCCTGTAATTGTGTTATAAATCATTGCAATTTATTTGCACAAGGACCTCTTGAAACCAAAAGAGGTCCTCAATGGTACGTTTTGAATGAGTAGATTGTTCCACTTTTTAATAGAGGGAATTTTATATGTTTATAGGGCCTGCAAATGATGTCTCTTACTGAATAACAGTGTCATCCTGTGCTGTTTGTGTGAGACAATGACAGCACTTGGGGGGGATTAAGGCACGGGTCAAATAGGGCACACTGGTATGAAAAATGTGGGTCGAACTAGGAACCTGCTAAGTTAAAAATGAATCAGAAGCACGCATTTCTACAACACAATAGCTAAACACTGTTAGAAAAAGTATTATTATTATTTTTTATTATTTTACAAGTTTGAGCTGGGAAAGACTTACCGAGTCCAATATGTTATTTATTTTTTTTTATTTTACAAGTTTGGGCCAGATATGGCACATTGAGTCAAAGCTCGTTTTCAGTTATGCCACAGGAGCAAAGGGAGGTTAAGTGATTTTTCACAAGGTCACACAGTATGCAAGTAGAGGTTGTAGGACTCCATCTCAGGTCTGCTGGATGTACTAAGCTTGTTCAAAGTTCATTGCTCCAACCTCTCGGCCATACTGTTTTACAGTTCAGTTTAGCTTCCTTTGGTTATTATTGTAGAGCAGGGGCATCCATCTGAACCCACTGACAAGAGGAAGGGGGTCATTTTTTTGACCAGTTGCAGCTTTTGCCCTTTTTAGCACGTTAGTGCTGTCCAAAGTGAAGCAGAGTTGTTCTGTCAGCCCATACAGGATGAGATGGTGTGCTTCTTCAGTAAAATATATCTCTCTTACAAGCCCTAGAAACACATTATAAATCACTGAAGTTTCCTAGCGCAACTAATATGTGTTAAGGTGGTTTTTTTTTTATTTAAAAAATAATCATACTGCTGCTACCCCATACTAATGAAGTGGAAATGTGCGAAATGCCAGCTGTATGCACGATACAGGGTCCTATATTTCTCAGCGCTGACTGACAGAAATGTTTCCAGTGATTTATATTTTGTTTTATTGTGTTTATCTTCTTCCTGACATTTATTAATATTGTATAAATGGGATGATTTATAAAATATTAATATGGATGTTGAAATGTCTCTATACTTATCAAGAGTGTTGCCCCTGCTCTAATGAAGTCGGTTGTTTGGAACATATGCTGATTACATATCCAGCACTAGAGGACGGGTGGAGGAGGATATGGCACTGTTCAAACAACCTTTGTAGATGCTTTTTTGTAATGGCGGCCCCTATTTTTTATTTTTATTATTCTTTTGGTAACCAGGTAAGGCCCACTAGGCACAACTGTCTGTTTTCAGAGGCAACCTGGGAGCACTGGGTAGTTAAGTGTCTTGCTCAGAGTCACGCAGTATGCAAGTGGAGATTGTGGGAATCAAACCCAGGTCTGCTGGATGTACGAAGTTCATTCACAGTTCATTACTCTAACCTCTAGGCTATACTTCCGACCTCCTATTTGTCAGACATTTGTCAGATTAGGCATCTTGACATCCTTTAAAAACATCGTATAAAAATGGAAGGATCAAACACCTCCAGAATATACAGTTTGGCTACATTTCATGGTAGCTACCCACAGACTGGGAAAAGTTCATTGTTGCGGGAATAACAATAATAAATACTACAACAAGATGTGGACCCCATTCAATCAGTCAATTAATTCTGATGAATTTAAAGAGATGCTGAACTAATGTAGTTTAGAATAATGTTAGAAGATGCATACAGTTATGTGTGGTCTCTAATACTAATAAGGTTTTGGAATCATTCATTTTTCTTTCTGGTTTTGTACAAGATATATCCCCAGTGTCATCCCAATAGATGGATACTACAGCTTAGGTGATAGAATATTCCTCCTGCTGCACCAGAAATTTAATCTTTCCAATTAGTATGTAACATGAAGACTGCAATGCATGCACTATAACCTACTGTTTGTTTCTATAATCAAAAATAAAATAATATAAAAAAGTGTTGCCCCTGAACTGCCCATCTGCACAGCAGTAGGGCTTTCACTCGCAATGCTGATTTGGGAATGAGCCTGGGTCATCGGGGGCTGGCTGGGGGGTGGAAGATTGAGCATCCTGTAGGATGCTGTTCTCTTGGGGGGGGTCACTGTGTCTGCTGCAGTGCTGCCACCTACAGTAGGTGACCATGGGTGTTAGTGCAGTGACAGGCAGGCAAGGTAGGAGGCCATTGGCGGGGTACATGGATGATGGGCCATAGTAGGCTCTCCCACATGAACAACTGCATGCTGATGACCTCTGGGAGAAAAACTAGGAGGAAATTGGCCCCAGTGCCTGAGGCCAAAGACTATGATGTATCCAGCCCCTATGTCCATCATGCTGCTATCACCTGATGAGATTCAGAATTTCGTGAGGTACATGCTCTCCATACTTGACCACGGGGGGAGGGGGGCAAGCCATGACTCCGTGGAGAAGCAGTGGCTGGCATAGAGATACGGGTGAGCCAGTGTGTGCCTTGGTGTCTGGAGAGAGCAGGTGCTGGTGACAGAAGGGGGCATAAGCTGGAACAAGGAAAAATAAAGTGTTGCCTCTGGTGTCCTTGGGGTGCCAAAACTGTTCCCTTTTGGTTTGCAATCCTGTTACCTAAAAGAGACAAAAAGCAACAATCATGAGGAGTGAAGAGATGCGTCATCAGTGTTTACATTTATAAGTTCAACTTCCAGTCCTCATGGCGAATAATGTGGTTCAGGCAGGTGGTAGCTAGTCAGTATTTTGTAGTCCAGTATATTGATGAATGCAGTTCCTTGGTGCATAGCTACATTGACATGAAAAGCAAAAGACTACAGCTCCTAAGTAATCATAGTGCTTTGTGCCTCCCAGATTGTCTTTCTCTGTGAACTTTCCAGTCTTGGGGGTGGGGTGGGGGTGGGGACTTAGACCAGCGTATTGATTCCATGCCTCAGAAAATCGCTGCCAGATTGGGTGTGCTATACAGTAAGAGATTGTAAGTAACATATCAGGGTAATGTGGTAAAAGGTGTAATTTTTTATTTTTTCAGTTTATTACATGATAGCCCAGCTGCGATGCAATAATCTTACTTTTTGTAAGAGCCTGTTTTACCCTCAATTGCCTTGTTTACATGCGCACTGAAATTGGGTTCCAACTCCAATTTCAGTGGAATTAGCGCTACATTCCTCAATTGGAAGCTCATGTAAACTTATTCCAAGTTAGGGTCCTGTTTCAGTTTGAACTGGATTCAGCTGCAGTGGTTCAAGTGTTTTGATTATTCTGAACCTTGTGCTTGTAAACCTGATTACTTATAGCTGGGTAGACAACAGCAGTGAGAAGTAAAGTGATTTACTCAGAATCAAACAGCAATTAAGTGGCTGTGTTGGGATTTGAACCTGGTTCTGAGGTTTGTGCTCTAGCCACTAGACCACACTGGTTATCAATGGATTATGCCAACAGTTTTATCTAACGATGCACTTTCTATGTGAAAAATTCTTGATTGTCTGGACAACAGAGTTCCCAGACTAATACTTTAGTTTCTACATTCAGTGTGTTGCTGTTTGCTTTGCTCATTTTTGGATTGGCTGCCTTTATCTTTCAGTTGATCCATCGTGGTAATGTGGTGGCTGACGAACTGCTTGCCATGCCAACAACCCAGGTTTGCATCCCAAGCCTGGGTCATTGCTGTGGTCCAGCACAAGGTTAGAACAGTGTCTATGCAGATGCCTGCAGTCCCTGGGAGAGGAGACTGGGCTGCCCACTCTACGACAGCTCTCTGGCAGGCATTGCAAGCTGAGCATTGTCGAAGGGTGTGGGTGTAGACAATTTAACACAGGTAGAGACCAAAGGTAGGTTGTGACACACAAGAACACCTTGAGTGCCTTTTATTATAATGATCCAAATTAAAGTTCAAATAATATAACCAAGGAGGAAATAAAACACTGAAAAACTGGATACAAATCAAATCCTAGCTCACCAAGAGCTTACAGTTACTTTTCAAGGTGGAACATAGAGTGGAAGTAGTTTTAGTCTAACTTTCCACTATCTTCTATGGTTCTGGAACAGAGTTTCACCTACTCCCTTCCACTGCTATCTGTAACAGTGCTAGTGCTAGCTTTCTTAAGGAGGGACTTATTTCAGTAACCTTAACAGGGGAAAAAAGGCTCATTTTTATTATTCATTCTGTTAAACAATGCAACAAATGCCATAATAAAGTTCGGGCGTTTTGTGCATTTTTCTTTATTTGAAGTTGGGAATTCTGAGACAGGAAGAACGAATAAAAGGGGTGGTAGAGAATACACTATAATGGGCGTACCCATTATAGTGTGAAAAGATAGAGGATACTGCTGCAGCAGAGTTTGATAGAAGGAGAGGCAGATGGGGGAGAGACAGAAACAAGAGGGCAAAGACTAGAAGTCTGGCTCGAGGATTTCTAAGTCCAAATCTGGGGCAATACTGCCACACACCTCCATGCTTGCTTATAACCTGTCTAGGTTATCAAGACAACCTACCCTTTACACTTGGGTAGGATGGAGCTCCTCCCTCACCATAGAGCTCCACCTCAGGGTCCCTTAAATACTTTGATTATTATAGAACGAACATTTCAACCTAATTCATTCTAACACTACCCTGGGTGTCTATACCAATATCATTCTCTTATTCGAAATAGAGTTATGACCTCAGAATAATATTTTAACATTCTGTACATTATCCCATTTGTCGGGATAAATAATCAGCATTGCATGCTGAGGTACCAGCTCGATGTTGTACAGTAAATGTAAAAGGCTGTAATGACAGGTACCACCTCATGATTCTGTTGTTTTATCTTTCATCTGGGACAAAAAGCAAAGGGATTATGGTCTGTTACTAGGGTAAAGGGCTCCCATAAATAAAATCGTAATGATTCAATTGCCCATTTTGCTGCTAGACATTCTAGTTCAACCGCATTTATATTTCCTCTATCATGTAGCTTTGGAGATATATACTATAGGTGTTCTTCTCCATTTATAGTCTGACTAAGCACGGCTCCCAGACCTGTCCCAGAGGCGCCTGTGTGGACTTCAAATGGGTAATCAAAATCAGGGCTCCTTAACACAGGGGAAGAGCACAGTGCTGCTTTTATGGTATTAAAGGCTTGTTCACATTCTTGTGACCATTGTATTTTATTCCCATATTTCTTTTTTGTCAGATCAGTTAGTGGGGCAGCAATTGTAGAGAAATTGGGGATAAAACACCTGTAATACCCAGCAAGTCCTAAAAATGAGCGGATTTGTTTCTTTGTGGTTGGTCTGGTACTGTTAGCAACTGCTTCTACCTTATCCATTTGTGGTTTAATGAGCCCATTACCAAGCACACATCCCAAATATTTGGTCTCATTCATAGCCAATGCACATTTACTTGGATTAATGGTCATACCTGCCATTTTGATTGCATTTATTATGTCTCGGAGATGTGTCAAATGGGAATCCCAGTCTTTACTGAATACGACCACATCGTCCAAGTATGCAGCACAAAATGTAGTGTATGGTGTTAATATTTGATCCATATACCGCTGAAAAGTGGCTGGTGCTCCATGGAGCCCAAATGGCATAGTACAGAACTGGAAAAGGCCTGTGGGGGTACTGAAAGCTGTTTTTTCTTTATCTGCACTAGCCAAAGGGATCTGCCAATATCCTTTGGTAAGATCTAACGTGGATATTTATCTAGCGTTCCCAATTTTATCTATAATATCATCTATTCGAGGCATAGGGTATGCATCGGATTGTGCAACTTGGTTAAGGTTTCTAAAGTCGAGGCACAACCTAATACCTCCTTCCTTCTTTGGTACTATCACAACTGGAGACCCCATGCACTTTTTGAGGGCTCAATGATTCCTAAGGCTAGCAGTTTGTTGATTTCCTCTTGCACCTCTTTTCGAACCCTCTCAGGAGTCTATAGGGTCTTTTCCTTACTAGGCCTCCATGAGTTTTATTTGATGTTCCACATTTTAGCCTTACCAGGTATGTTTGTAAAGGTTGTGGCAAAGGTTTGAATCAGAGCATCTAGTTGCTCTCTTTGTTTTTGTTCTAAACTGGGGTTTATAAACATGTCTTGGGGTCCTTTCCTATCCTCCAGTCGCCCATAAGCGACTTCAAAATCTGTCTCCCTTCATCAGGTATGACCATGAGACTGATGTCATCATTTGTTCTTTCATACCATCTTTTTAACAAATTTACATGATACACCTTTTTCCAGGTTTAATATCATGGGTAGCTATTTCATAATTAACCGGCCTGTCTGCCTCAGAACCTGATAGGGGCCCCTGCCAATTCATGAGTAACTTGTTACTGGACGAGGTAACAATAGTAATACCTGATCCCCACTCTGAAATTGTTTCCTACTTGTACCTTGATCGTACAATGATTTCTGCACTTTTTGGGCTTGAACACTGGATTCATGTGCTTTAGTTACATAAGTCACTAACTTCTGCCTCAGTGTTTTCATATACTCAGCAATGCCTTTTTGCTTCATCTCCTTCCCTTCTTCCCAGAATTATTTTATGACATCTAACGGTCCCCGAGGATTTCTGCCATATAGAAGGGAAAAAGGGGAATAGCCAGTAGAGGCCTGGGGTACCTCTCGATAGGCAAATAACAAATAGGGTAAATATTTATCCCAGTTTTTCCCTTCCTCATGGACAAATTTCATCAACATCCGTTTCAAAGTTTGATTGAAACGTTCTACGAGTCCATCTGTCTGGGGATGATAGGGGGAAGTTCGTACTAGCCAATATCCTACAATCTGTAAAGTTCTTTTAATAAAGAAGCATTAAAATTACCCCTGATCCGATAAAATCTCTTTCGGTATACCCACTCTACTAAATAATTTGACTAGTTCTTCTGCTATTTTCTGGGTGGTGACAGTGCGTAAGGGGATGGCCTCAGGATATTTAGTTCCATAATCACAGATGACTAATATGAATCGATTCCCACTGGAGCTCTTAGTCAAAGGTCCCACTATATCTATTCCTATCCGTTCAAATGGGGTTGTCACTAAAGGAAGTGGTACCAGGGGAACAATCTCTTTTCGTCCTACCTGACTTACTTTTTGGCACTCACTGCAGCTCTGACAATATTTAGCTATATCTTCGTGAATACCTGGCCAATAGAACCTTTGTAAAATCCTCCCAAAGTTCTATCCGCCTGCATGTCCTGCCAATGGGATATCATGGCTAGAAAAATCAAATTGCATCTATACTGGTGGGAACTATCAGTTGTTCTACCTGTTCTCCTGTATCTTCTTTAGTACATACCCGATACAATATGTTATGCTGTATGATGATCTTAGGGGCACCAGGACCATTTGCTTTATCCACTTGCTGAAACAGGGATTGTAAGGTAGAATCCTTAGCCTGTTCTTTAGCTATGTTACTTTTTACAAAAATGGAAGATATTGATTCAGGTAACCCCTTTTTCTTTTCAACCCACCTTTTTTGGAGCCGTCTCTTAGCATTTTGAGACACCCTTATTTTCCCTGGTGGATCATACAGTTCATCCTAAAATGGAAATACATCCCCCAATTGTTGTGGCAGTTTACTCTGAGCTCTAGTGGTTACTGCAGACAGAGTTCCTTTATTTTGTATTAATGCTTGGAAGTCAGGGTAGTCATGGCCAATTAGTATCGGTACTGGTAGATTAGGAACTATCCCTGCAGTCACCTCAGAGCATTTCCCATCTATATTGATACATATCTGCCCTGTAGAATAGTGGTGAGAATCACCATGAACACATATGACATGCATATCAGGTCCTTCACTTTTACTACTCAGGTATCAAGCAATTCAGGCCTTACTAAAGTATTTTTGCTACCTGAATCTATTAATCCTATTACATTTGATTGCCCAGCTTTACCACAGTAGTAAATATCCAGCACCTAGCAGAGCCAAATGAGTAGTACCCCCACGTATTTTTGGACAGTATCTGGCTATATGGCTAGCCTTGGCAGTTTCTGCAAACAATGTCCGCTGGAAAAGAGCGTCTTTATTATCAGTTTTATTGTCCTTCTTTAAGTCACTGGTGGTTGGAACACTAGTCCTTGTTCTGGAAATAGTTCTTCCTGTTACCATCTCTTGGGGACGTGAAGTCCTTTCCGATATGTCTGGTGGGCTGTTAAAAGTCCTCAGCCAAGGAAATGGCTTTTCTGCTGTTTCTGGCTTATGTTCTTTTACCCATATTTGTACCTCATGGGGAGTATTTGTAAAATTGTTCAACAATAAAGGCATCCATAATTGCAGTTATAGACTTTCCTTCTGGTTGTATCCACTTCCAACACAGTTCCTCAGAGACATGTAAATGTCTCTCTAGGATTGTCTTGGGGATGGTACTTTAAGGTACGAAACCTTTGCCTATATGTTTCCGAACTAATATCATATCTTTTCAGTATTTCAGTTTTTACCAGGTCATACTTTTCAGCATCTCTAGAGTCCATGTGACTATAAGCCAATTGGGCCCTCCCAGACAAATAGGGGGCCAACCGTACTACCCACTGAGTTTGTGGCCAATTACAAGCCCTAGCCACCCTCTCAAATGTAGTTAGGTAGGCCTCTATATCATCTGAATTAGTCATTTTAGTTAGCTTGATGTCTTTTGGGTTGGAGGTACCACTATTCCCACTATTAGACCCAATTAATTGTAACACTTTCACAGTCTCAGCCCACCTGATTTCCTGCTGCCGCAGTTCCCGTCTCCTTTCCTGGGCATCTATTTCCCTCTGTCTCTCCATCTCACTCTGTCGAATCGCCAGCCAACGTAATAAACCAGCCAAGTCCTCAGGTGGTTCCTCTCTGAAGGGCGTCTTCTGTAGAACCTCCTCTGACTCCTCCTCGCTGTATGTTTCCTTCTTTGCCATGGAATCTTTTCTCCTGACATCTGGACCCAGTCCTGGATTCAAAGGGTCTCCTGTCAAAGCCGTCTGAGTTCTGGTCACCATTCCCAACTTCTTCTCCTCTCCACCGGATGCCATCTCCACTCCAAGTTGTCTGGAACCCTGGTCAGGTTCCTTACTGGTTTCTCCCAATATGCCTTAGACAACCAGTAATATCCCACTTCTAAAACCACTTTGTCGTAGGGTGTGGGTGTAGGCAACTTAACACAGGTAGAGACCAAAGGTAGGTTGTGACACACAAGAACACCTTGAGTGCCTTTTATTATAATGATCCAAATAAAAGTTCAAATAATATAACCAAGGAGGAAATAAAACACTGAAAAACTGGATACAAATCAAATCCTAGCTCACCAAGAGCTTACAGTTACTTTTCAAGGTGGAACATAGAGTGGAAGTAGTTTTAGTCTAACTTTCCACTATCTTCTATGGTTCTGGAACAGAGTTTCACCTACTCCCTTCCACTGCTATCTGTAACAGTGCTAGTGCTAGCTTTCTTAAGGAGGGGCTTAATTCAGTAACCTTAACAGGGGAAAAAAAGGATCATTTTTATTATTCATTCTGTTAAACAATGCAACAAATGCCATAATAAAGTTCGGGCGTTTTGTGCATTTTTCTTTATTTGAAGTTGGGAATTCTCGAGACTGGAAGAACGAATAAAAAGGGGGAGGGGTAGAGATACACTATAATGGGAGGCCACTCCATTATAGTGTGAAAAGATAGAGGATACTGCTGCAGCAGAGTTTGATAGAAGGAGAGGCAGATGGGGGAAGAGACAGAAACAAGAGGGCAAAAGACTAGAAGTCTGGCTCGAGGATTTCTAAGTCCAAATCTGGGGCAATACTGCCACAAGCATACCAAACAGATTATGGTTATCATTGCCTCTGTGACTGCAAACCTTGGCATATGTGTGTGTGGGGGGCTGGTTGACGCAGTCCAGGGTGGGAGAAAAGCAGAAAAAGAGCATCCATCAGGATGATAGCACTGGCACGCTTAGGTTCTGCGTCTGCTGCTCCACCCCATGCTGGATAATGCTCTGGTTGTGGAGGAGAGATGCCCATCTCTCTGCCGGCTCAGCCACTGGGGCTGTGGAGGACCCTGGGGTTTGGTGATGGGTGATGGTGCTGGGCGGTTGCTGATAGCCATCCTCCACATGGTCACTATCTCCAGGAAGAAAATACAGGATTGGGAAAAAAACAGAAATGTGGACTGGATTACAAGCTCTTGTTTTGACTCATTCCTGGCACAGTATACAAGACAGTTACAGGTTATGCAGGAAACTTATACAGAATGGACAGTCATAGAAATATGGACATTTTCAGCAGATAAGGATCACCAGGCCCATCCAGTCTGCCTGAAAACCCTACACTGGTTTGTAGTCTCTGACCCTACCTAGTCAATGGCTTTTCACCCCTCCTTCCCACCTCTAAGGTACCCATATGCCTGTCTCATGCATGTTTAAAACCCCTCCACTGTGCTCGCCCCCACCACCTCCTGTGGCAGTCTGTTCTATGTGTCCACCACCCTCTCTGTGAAGAAAAACTTCTGCTCATTTCCCCTCAGCCTGCCACCTTCCAGTTTCATGTCATGCACCCTCATTCTTGTACATCTCTTATACAGGAAGATGTCTCTCCCCCCCCCCGCACCTCCTTAATGCCCTTAAGGTACTTGAATGCTTCTATCATGTCCCCCTGATTCCTCCTCTCCTCCAGCGAGTACATATTGAGGTCCTTTAGTCTCTCCTCATATGTTTTCTGGTGCAAGCCCTGTATCATCTTAGTTGCTCTTCTCTAGACCGCCTCCACTGTGTCAATGTCCTTACAAAGGTGTGGCCTACAGAACTGCACACAGTACTCTAGGTGAGGCCTCACTAACGTTTTGTACAATGCCATCACCACCTCCCGCCTTCTGCTAGTGATAACTCTGCCTGTGTACCCCAGCATGCCACTGGCCCTCTCTGCAGCCTTTGTACTCTGCTTAGACACCTTAAGGTCATCACAAGTAACCCCCAGGTCCCTTTCTTCCTTGGTGATAGACATCAACTCCCCCCCCCCCCCCATCCTGTAGCTCTCCCTAGAGTTCCCTCTTCCCAGGTGCATTATTTTGCACTTCTTGGAACTGAACCTTAGTTGCCACACTTCAGACCATTTTTCAAGTTTCTCCAGGTCCCTCGTCATTCTCTTCACCCCATCCAGAGTATCTACCCTGTTGCAGATCTTGGCGTCATCTGCAAACAGGCAGACCTTTCCCTCCAGTCCTACTGGAATGTCACTAATAAAGACATTAAACAGGACTGGCCCAAGGACTAATCCCTGTCGTACCCCGCTGGTCCCCCCGATTGGATCCCATTTACCACCACCCTCTGCTTTCTGTCCGTTAGCCAGTTCCTAACCCAGTTTACCACCTTGTGCCCCATACCCAGACTACTCATTTTGTTGACCAGTCTTTTATGTGGGATGGTGTTGAAGGCTTTGCTGAAACTGAGGTAGGCGACTTGTACCCCCCCCCCAATTTATTTCCCTCACTCAAAACAGTGACTGTCAAAATTCTCATATATAAAACACACACACACGCACGCACACACGCACACACATCCATACATATACATACACTATCTTGTAGTGGCCCAGTAGCGGCAGTAGAGTTAGGATTGATCAGTAGGTTCTATGTTAAACCCTAACTTTTCAACATAATATTTTTGGCAGCATTTGACAAAATTACCTGAAACTTTGCATATGTTGTCTAGTAGGCAAGGTCTCAATATGCAGAAAGTTTTGTGACAGCAGCTTATGCAGTTTCTGAGATCTGCGTACAGTATGTAATTTTCCTGTAAAAGTCCAATTTTTTTTTCCTACACTTAACATGGGTTTTTGGTTTTTCTCTCACATACAGCCTACATGGAATGGACTTTTTTCCCAAAACTTTCAGGGTAGAAACATGATGTGCCAAAGTAGTGCCTTTTGGAAGGTTTTGTGAAAAAATATTAAATGATTCTAGAGTTATAAGAATTTAAAGTTTTTGGTTTTTTTTGCTGTTCTCAGCATGCTTAGTATGGTTTTTGGGATAATGTTGTGATACGACATGAAAAATTTCAAGTCGCAGACTGTTTTTGTTTTCTCACCACTTGCTCCTCACAGCACAGAAAAATATTTTCATGTTGTGACGGTTGCCATCTTGCCCCCCCCCAAATAAAAACCATGGAAAATATATTAAAAAAGTGTCATTTATAAAAACAAACACCTATACCTAATTAAACGGGACCCATTTAGCTTCATTTTGGTGTTTTTTTTGTCTTTTTTTAAAGGCCAGAAATACCTTTTCTAGGCACCCCAAAATCCAGGGTGCCCAGCTTAGCAAGAAGAGCCAGTCACCCGCATTCTCTGTATGAGAACAGATGGACTTTCTTGAATGCTGAAGCCTCAGCTGGAGTCATGCTGCCGAAGTCAATTGAAGCAGTGAGCCGGTGATCCCCTGTTCTCTCTGTCTGTCTGTTTAATTCAAATATTTGTTAAGTGGGCTGGGGTGCCCATCCCTGATATCACTTTTCTTGACCCCTGTTCCCCTCCAGGTCACCTGCTTCCTTTCCCTGAACAGTAGCTGGATACTGAGATGCCCAATCCCCAGTGTCATAATGGGAAATGAAATAAAGAAAACCATCCCTCGATTATTTTTTTTAAACCTGTAAAAAAGTAAACAGTCCCTCGTCAATTTGACCCCTACCCACCCCATCCCAGTTTCCCACTCAGCACCCACCACACACACACACTCACTGACCTGAACATGTCCCATGGCATAGATCCACTCTCTGATCAAAGACACATCTTGCCACTGGAACCAGCGACTGCAACATGAGAAAATAAGGCAAGTGCGGTTTAATATAGTTACATGGGGTTTGAACTTTTATACATAACTTTGTCATTTTTTTACATTTTTACACCAAATTTTCCACATGGCCCTTATGGGACCCTACCGCATGACCAGAGTGGTGGAATTATGCAAATATGTCCTGAAAGCTGGTTTTCAGTCACTTTGCAAAATCACCTTTCGGTCAGGATTTGAAAAATTTCACTGACCTTGCTCATGTGATGGGGTCATAAGGAGGTTATGTTGAAAATGAGGGGTCAAAATATGTTAAAACGACAACGTTATGAGTGATGTCAATATTTTTCTATGCTTACTCATAACTTTGGTAATTTTAAACATAGAAACATAGAAGATGATGGCAGAAGGGGACCTGTGGTCCATTGAGTCTGCCCAAGCGAGGTATCCCGGGACCTATTGTACACCGGTGTTCTGTCCTCCTAGACACCCAGCCTAGCCATTGCCAGTGCCATGTGTTTGACCCAGTACTTGTCCCACCCGTGCTTAAAGCGTGATACTGTACTGACTTTGTGGCCACCACCTTGGTAGGTAATCTATATCAAGGTTCCACCACCTTCTCTGAGAAGTAATACTTTCTGTTGTCCCTCTTGAATACTCCACCCTTCAATTTCCACTCGTGCCGTCTTGTAGTAGAATTGACGTTCCTGGTAAAAGTTGTGCTTCTTGCAGTTTGTTGATGCCTTTAAGGAATCTGAAGGTGTCAGTCATATCCTCCCTCTCCCTCCTAGTCTCTAGTGAGTACAGTTTCAGAGTCCCAAGCCTCTCTTCATAGGTGATTTCCTGAAGGCCGTGTATCATTTTTGTTTCACTTCTCTGGACCACTTCCAGTCTATCAATGTCCTTTCTTAGGTGAGGCCTCCAGAATGGTACACAGTACTCCAGATGAGGCCTCACTAATGACCGGTAAAGTGGTAGTATCACCTCCCTGTCCCTGCTGTCTGTCCCCCTACCAGTGCATCCTAACACCCTGCCAGTCCTGCTGTAAGCCTTATTGCACTGACTTTGCTGCTTGAGGTCATCCCAAATGATGACTCCCAAATCACGTTCCTCAGCAGAGGAGCTCAGCCAGATTCCATTTAGCCAGTATTCTTCCTTGGGGTTGGCACTGCCCAGGTGCATCACCTTACATCTGTTAGCACTGAAGTTTAATTGCCATATTTGTGATCACCTTTCCAACTTCTTAAGGTCCTCCTGCAGTTGTCTGACTCCCTCCATATTATCCACTCTTCCGCTGAATTTCGTGTCGTCCGTAAACAGGGCATTGTTGCCATTTATGCCCTCGCTGATGTCACTAATGAATACATTAAAGAGGACCGGCCCCAGGACCGACCCCTGAGGCACCCCACTAGTGACCTGCCTCTTGTTAGATTTCACCCCATTTACTACCACCCTTTGTTTTCTGTCCCTCAGCCAACTCCGGACCCACTTTACTATCTGTTCTGGTACCCCAAGGTCTTCTAGCTTTTTTAAGAGGCATCTGTGCAGGACTGTGTCAGATGCCTTACTGAAGTCAAAGTAAAGCAAGTCCACCACATGACCCCTGTCCAACTCCTTGGTCACTTTGTCAAAGAACATAATAAGGTTAGTTTGACATGACCTGCCCATCACAAACCCGTGTTGTTTGTAGTTCTGGAGGTGATTTATTTTGAGGTATTGCACTAGATCTTGCTTGATAAGGGCCTCCATAAGTTTACCCACGACTGATGTGAGGCTGACTGGCCTATAGTTACCTGTATCTTCCCTGTCTATACTCCTGTGCAACGACATCACATCAGCCACCTCCAGTAACCTGGAACTACCCCTGACTCCAGTGACCTGTTGAACAGGTGCGCGAGAGGCACTGACAGCTCTTCTGCAAGCTCCCTGAGCACTCTAAGGTGTAAACCATCAGGGCCAGGGGCCTTGGGTCTGGTGTCTGAAAGGCCTTTCCTGACCCTGTCTGTGGTGAACTCCTGGGTGCACATTCTCTGAACCCCTCTGGTCTCGGCTTTGATACCGCTGTCTGGCAGTGGGTCCTGATTCTCCCTCATGAATACTGAGCAAAAGTATTCATTTAGGGCCTTAGCTTTTTGTCTGCTGCCCTGCAGAGCCTCATCCCCCTCATTTAACCTTACAATTCCTCCCCCTTTCTTCACAGATATAGCGGAAAAAGGTTTTCTCCCCTGATTTGACTCCACAAAAAATGTGAAGCTGTTTTGCTGCCTTGGCTTCCCTCACTATTTTCCTGGCTTCCTTACTTTTCTGAGTGTAATCCTTCCACTCCCTGACCCCTTTATGTTGCCTGAACCATTTATATGCATTCCGTTTGGCCCTGATTGCCTCTCTTACTGGATGGAGAATCACAGTAGTCTGTTAAACCTGTTTTTTTTTTTTTGTTGTAGTCCTGATGCAGAGTCTTGTTTCCTCTAGAACCATAGCCCTCATTTCTTTCCATATTTCCTCCACATCTGGCTTGTCTCCAATGTTTGTTAACTTATCCCTCACTATCTGCCTCAGTCTGCCAAAATCAGCCTTCTGAAAGCACAGCACCTCTGGGATTGAGGTGGTTTTAGTAGCGCCCGTGGTTATTTCAAACCAGATTATATTGTGATCACTATTTGCCAAGGGTTCTTCCACCCTCACGGATCTAATTTCTTCAGAGTTTGTGAGGATCGGATCCAAAATGGCATCCCTCCTGCTCGGGTCCTTCACTTGTTGAGATGGCAGGCAGTCCTGGAATGTGTCCAGTAAAGCCTGACGTCTGGAGCTCTTGGCTGCTGGGATATTCCAGTCCACTTCTGGCAGGTTAAGGTCCCCAACCACCACTATGTCACCTTTACCAGCCATCTTTCGTAACTCCTCAGCTAATTGTTAATCTTTCCCCTCTCCCTGCCCTGGGGATCAATATTTTGACCCCAAATTTGCAACATAGCCATTTTTTCTCACCACCTCATGAACATGACAGCTATCATTTTAAAAATCCTGGCAAAAATATGTGTTCCCACCTGTGGCGTGGAATGACGTTTTGATGGGGATTTGAATATTTTTACCTACCAGGTTCATGAGGTGGGTTACTAAGAAGGCTGTGCTGAAAATTTGGTATACAGATAGAAACACAGAAACATAGAATTTGACGGCAGATAAGGACCGTTTGGCCCACCTAGTCTGCCCATTTTCCTACCTAACAGATAAGCTGCAGATCCTAGTTAACCAACAGCTTACTTCCTCCTACCCCCCACTAGGACTGCCTTATGTCTGTCCCATGCATTCTTGAATTCCCCCACTGTTCTTGACTCCACGACCTCCTCAGGAGGCTGTTCCATGCATCCACAACCCTCTCCGTGAAAAATACTTCCTCATTACCTCAGGCCGCCTCTGTATCTTCAAATTGTGCCCCTTGTTCTTGCACATCTCTTTTTCTGAAAGATGCTACCCTCTTGGACTTTGTTGATTCCCTTGAGGAACTTGAAAGTTTCTATCATGTCCCCTCTCTCCCTTCTTTCCTCAAGGGTATACATATTAAGCTTCTTTAGTCTTTCTTCATATGTCTTCTGGTGCAGACCCTGCACCATTTTGGTTGCCCTCCTCTGGACAGCCTGCACTCTGTCTATGTCTTTGTGGAGATGGGGTCTCCAGAACTGCACACAGTACTCCAGATGGGGTCTCACCAACTGTCTGTACAGAGGGATAACAACTTCCTGTTTTCTACTATTGATGCCTCTTCCTATGCATCCCAGTATCCCCCCAGCCTTCCTTACTATCTTCTCACATTGCTTGCCCACATTTAGGTCATCTGATATAATTACCCCCAGGTCCCTTTCCATTTTTACTGTTGTCAGTATCTCCCCCCCAATTGTGTACTCTTCCTCTGGGTTTTTGTTTCCCATGTGCATTACCTTGCACTTCTTTGCATTGAATCTGAGCTGCCATACATTTGACCATTCTTCCAACCTTGCCAAGTCCCTTCTCATCCTTTCCACTCCATCTTGTGTATCAACCCTGTTGCAGATCTTTGTGTCGTCTGCAGAGAGACATACTTTTCCTTCCAGTTCCTCTGCAATGTCACTTATAAAGACATTAAAAAGGACCAGTCCCAGTACTGAACCCTGCAGTACTCCGCTAGTAACCCTCCTTTCTTCACTGTGCACTCCATTTACTACTACGTGGTAAAATGCCCAGGTTATGAGTGAACGTTTCAATATTTCAATGTTCACTCATCTTTTAAATTTTCAATATTTTAACTCCAAACATTCAACATAGCCATTTTTCCATACCACCTCATAAACGTGACAATTGTCGATTTTGAAATACTGGACATGACATGTTTTCATACTTGTGGTGTGAAATGACATTTCGGCCCATATACTAGAAATGTCACATGTCATGTTTATAAGGGGAGTCATACAATGACTGTCTTGAAAATATGGGGTCAAAATAAAAAAAAAAATTATAATTATTAAGAAACTTTATGTGTAGTGGCAGACTTCACCCCAGTGGGTATGCTTTGTGATCCCGTGCCAGTGACCTGAGTTCAGGGGCGAGCTCAGTGACCCAGCTACATGGGTTACGGTGCTAGGGTGGCATTGTTATGTGACCGCTCAGACTCAAGGAGTGAAAGCTGCAGGGTTGCCCACACAGGCCCAGGTACCATATAGTGAAGACAGCTCTTCTTTTTGCATAGGACTCTGTATCTCTGCCCCCGTGGGTGGAAGAGCACCCTGTTCATTGGCTGACAAATTGACTCTTTGCCCTGTGTGTATGTATCTCCAGCCACATGGAAGCACAGGGGCCAGTGGGGCCTGTGCTTCCGCATCCCACCAGACAGCCCCATGAATTCTTGACATCCATTGCTGCATATAACTATAGGGCCTGCAAGGGTTCTTCACTTCCATAGGCAGACGGAGTCTTCTCTTGGTGCAGAGCAGGTCCCAAGGACCTGCGTGAATGAGAATACAATTCTCCTATCTCAGCAAGAAAGGAAATTCTTTGTATAAAACTTTCTTAATGCACCAGTTTAAGGTTCACGTTAATACCACAAAAGTAGGGAAATGAGGCATTAGGGTTTCCAGCCCTAACTGCCCCCCCCAGTTCCATGTCATAACAGTGATCGCTGTTACAGCGAGTGTAGATCGCCAAATATCAAAACAGCAGTGTACACTCCCCAGCGAATCCTACAACAACGATGGAAAAAAAATGTATCTGTGTGCCCCCCGCACCCGCCTAAATTATGATTCTCAACTCAAGGGGGGTGCATGTCAGGAAGGGGAAGAAACTTGGCCAGAAAAAAACTTTAAGTGGCGCACAGGTTCAAAACAAAATAAACTCCCTATCCAGCCCCAAACCCAGCACCTTCTCCGCTGCAGCCCACCACCCTCGCTACCACACCAGAACGGCAGCACACCACCAAACTACACCCCACATACCTTCTCCTTCCTGAACCCTCCTCTTCCGGTCCTTCACCCTCTTAATATCTCGCTCTTTTGTCCTGTACCTTGGCACTATAACCGCTACTCGCTGCCCTTTCAGGGTAGCTCACATCACAGGAACTGAAACTGAGTTGCTCAAACTGTGTTGCTCAATTTTAGTTGCCATCATAACATGCCTCCACCCCACCCCCAAGCAGCAAAAGGAAAAAATATTAGGGGTTTAGGTCTGAAGTCTTGGCAAATTAGTGAGTAGGTCTTCCTTGGGGTTTTCAACCCTAATGCCCAGTCCGTTCCCTGAACAGACTATGTTAGACATGCTCTCCTTTCTCCAGGGCCCACAGGACCCTGCATGAAGAAAGCTACAACAGATTGTGTAGGCAACATGTGGTGAGGCATAGTTCTCTCCCTTTGAAAAGTGTATCACTATGAGGCACTGGCATAAAGCTATTTTATTTATTTGTTTATTTGGAATTATGAACATTTGAGTCAAAGACTCATTTCCAAAGGCTCCACGTCGGATAAAAAACAGATTCACAGGCATAGACATACAGAGTGCAGTAAAACATAACAGGCAGAGTACACAGGTTTAAGAACAAATCAGATGGGTAATGGAGTTGGGATGCAGTCTTTGCAGGCGGCAGTACAGACATCACAGAAACACAGGGTAATACAGTCCATAGTCATAAAGCACTTACAGTTATAGTAAGGAAGTCCTATACAGGGTAGTAGCCAAGTTTAGTTAAAGAGAAATGTAGAAATACAGAATTAAGGCAGTGCAGCCTGGAGGATGCTATTGTCATCAGGGGTCTAGTTAAGGGCCCCAAGAGGGAGAAAGGGCACTGGAGGGCTAGGACAATACCGGTTGTGTGCACATGCAGCTGCAGGTGGAGAAAATGTGGCTCTTAAGAGCTGTCTTAAAAGAACCTATTTTTGAGAGTGAGGAGATTGAGGGGGGGTGTTGAAGCAGTGAAGTGCCCTGTAATTAAAAGATCTCTGGGCTAGTGAGGTCCACACCCTTGGCACTTTTAGTGCAGTCCCGGGGGTGCTTCGAGTAGAGGCAGTGGGAGATGCCAGGTAAAGAGAGGAGGAGGAGGAGGAGTCCCCAGGGGGTGGAAAGGCGTAGAAGTATTTTCTTTGGCAGGAGGCAGGTCTGATAGTGAGTTCTTTCTTCTAGACTAAGTATGTTGGCAAAGGAGTATAGTGTGCAAGTGTGGGTCCATCTGTCTGCACCAGTGAGGAGCCTGCAGGCCTTGTTTAGGGCCACTTGGATTCTGCTGAGGGCGGTGGCATCAACTGCAGCATAGACTGGGAGGCCATAATCTTATCAGCAATAAAACAGGGGGAGGTGATAGCCAGTCTGAGGGCCTCAGGGGGGAAAGCAGTCCTTATGGCAGTAGAGGAGGCCTGTGTGCATGTTAGTTGCTGAGGTGAGCAGGTTGATATGGGAGTGAAAAGTGAGGAGGGAGTCGAAAGTGATGCCAAGGTATTTGTAGCTGATAACTTGCTCTAGCGGGGGAAGTGAGCTGGATAGTATATGGAGGGGTGCGTTTTTAGACTTGTTTTGATGGTGAACAAATAACATTGCTTTGTTTTTTTTTTAATGTTAATGACTAGCCTGCGGTCGCTAAACCAATTTTCAATTTGGCTAAACAAGTGCTACAGGGAGGTCTGAAGAGAGGAGGGGTCAAGGTGTGAGGAGAGGAGAACAGCATCATCTGCATAAAGAAGGACCTTGCTAGGGCAGGAAATTGGTAGTGCATTTATGTAGAGACTAAAAAAAAGAGGGCCCAGGATGGAGCCCTGTGGAACCCCAGAGCGGACTGGGCGGGTGCTGGATAGGGTCTGGTTTATTTTGATGCGCTGGCACCTTGCAGAGAGGTAGCTAGTGAATCAGTCCAACGGGCCTTGGGAGAAGCCTAGCTGATAGAGGGTGTCAAGCAGGAGTGGGTGACAGACCGTATCAAAGGCCTTGGAGAGGTCAATGTAGACAGTCCCCATGAGGTATCCTTTGTCAAGTGTTTCATGGAGGAAGTTAGAGAACTCAACCAGAGCAGTGATCATACTATGACCTGGACGGAAGTCATGTTGCTCTTTACATAGTAGGTTGTGGGAGGTAAGATATTCAGATAGTTGGTCTGCCACTATTTTTTCCAGGGCTTTAGAAAGAGGGGGGAAAAATAGAGATTGGCCGATAGTCACCAGGGGAGGAAGTGTCACCACCTTTGAAGATAGTGGTGATCACAGTCCTTTTCCAGGCAAGGGAGCAGGCCCAGGCAGAGGGAGTGGTTTAATGTATCAATCAGGGGGTTTAGCACTACATCAGGGACCTGTCAAAGAATCCTGAGGTCCAGAGGGTCTGAGGAGGGGCTGGTGTCCTTGAGGGCTTTTGCTAGATAGTGCCTGGCTTTATGTGGTGAGATGGTCCTCAGGTGGAAAGGTGGATGGGGGAGGTGTTGTGGTGGTGGGGGGAGGTATGGTCAAGGAAGTTATAGGGAGAACTGTGCTGAGGTCTGAGAATGTGGTGTTAAGGCAGTCAGCAATGTTGGCGGGGTCTGTGACAGCGACCCCATTGAGGTTGAGTAGGGACGGGAGAGGGGAGCGGGACTTTCCATTTAATTCCTTAATGTTATCCCAGAAGTTCTGGGCAGACCTCCAGGAGGAGGCAAGTGAGGATCTGCAGTATTCCACTTTAGCCTTACGAATTGCCCATGTACATTTGTTGCACTCAGCATTATAGGCCCACCTGTCACCAGGCTTGCCAGAGGAGACAGCACTGTGCCAGAGATTGTCTCTGTGGCGGAGCTGTAGGAGCAGTGATGGTGTGATCCATGGAGCACATCGTTGCTTAGTGCGGATTTTGGCTAG
Source organism: Neoceratodus forsteri (assembly GCA_016271365.2). Taxonomy (NCBI): domain Eukaryota; kingdom Metazoa; phylum Chordata; order Ceratodontiformes; family Ceratodontidae; genus Neoceratodus; species Neoceratodus forsteri. The sequence continues at coordinate 21,480,409 of CM057459.1, forward strand.
TGGAGTGAAGATGTCGTAGGCCTTATTGAAGGAGTGGGTGAAGTATTCGAGTGCTTTGTTGGTACTGGGGGCCCGGTTGATAGGCGACCAGTCCCACAGGGTGAGGTGTTGTTTAAGTTTGTCTGGGTTCCCAGGGCGGATTAGTTGGCGGGAGACCACATTGGGCACTGGCTTTGGCAGCCGACAGGACCATGAGTATGTTATGGATGAGTGGTCGCTCAGGGGAGTTGGGGTGAACTGTGATGTCCACAACCCTGTGTGGGTGGTTGGTAAGGATGATATCTAGTAACATGTGAGAGCTGTTGGATGGGTTCTGATGAGTTGGGTGAGTTACCAGCTGAGTTAAGTCCAGGCTGCAAATGCATCCTTGGCATGGGCAGATGAGCTAGCCAGCCAGTTGGTTTTGAGGTCACCCACTAGTATTTGCTTGACCTTGTGAGGAAAGCTGGAGAGGTAGTCATTGAGGGATGCGATTGCTTGGGCTTGTTTCCAAGGGGGAACATAGGCTACTGAGATAATCAGAGGGGCCCTGGAGGGGTCTGGGGTGATCTTAAGAGAGAGGGCCTGGGTACCATGGTCGAGCTTTGGGGTCGGTAGTGCGCATCCCATTAAGGAGTCTCGCATGTAGGTGGCACAGCTGCCCCCACACTTACCAACTCTATTTTCCCTAAACAGTGAGTAGCCAGGGAGAGAGACAATAGAGTCAGGGGTGGCCTTGGTTAGCCAGGTTTCCACAGTTGCCAGTATGTCTGGCTGGTGCTGGGCAATCCAGCACTGGAGGGCTGCTCTTTTTTTCAAAAGGCTTCAGATGTTCATAGAGGCTATGCGCAACCCTGATGTAGGAGGGGTTTGGTGGGGGGGGGATGGGCCTGGGTTGGGATGGATGTTCCTGGATGGAAGCAGAGCAAGGAGGCAAATCTGAGGAGAGAGGAGGTGCATCGCTTGTGTGAGCTGTGTCGGACATGAGCTGACCTGATAAGAAGTGAACAGGGGATGGGTAATGCATGAAAGGCAGGGATAGCATGGTAAAACATGGGAAGGGAGGGGTTGAGGAGACCAGATGAAGATGGAGATGGGCAGGCTGGGGGGTAGGGGGATTGTGGTGGTTACGGTGGGGGGGTGGGGGAGGGGTGGGGGAGCTTCCAATATGTTAATAGTTGACGTTGGTGATGGGCATCGGTGGGGAATTAAGACTGCTAGCCTAGGACAAGTAAAAGAACTAATAAGCATGGACTATGGGGGAGTCCCATGGTTAGCATTGGTTAGTTAGAGTGCAGGAGGTATAGGGTAAGCAGAAGGAGGTCACTAGGTATAAGCTGCAGCTGGCAAAGAGGGGACTTAATTAGTCTAGAGCTGAGTGTAGATAAGATAGCAGCCATTAAAGGCAGCAGCAGATGAGTTGCAGAATGGAATCATGGCTGATAATGTGAGTCTCGAGGTCTAGCGGCCACTACAGGTGATAGCATATAACCTGCAGATGGTGAAATTGGCTGATAGGTTTTTGGGTGTCACGTGCTACTAGCTACAAAGGTCTCCAGTCAGCCAAGGGTGGTGAGGGGCGCCGGCCAGACATGGCAGGAGTATCGTGGCAGTTGCAGCCAACCACGATGGAGCTCCTGCTTGGATTAGTACCTTGTCTGCGGAGTGTGAGCTGTGGGGAAGGGCTACTTTCTTCTGCCCTCGTGACCCTCGTCAGGTACCCTTGGGGGAGCCTATGCAGTCTGTGGAGACAGCGGAGAGAAGATTTCCTTAAGTACAGGAGATTTGCAAAGGTACAGTTTAGAGGTGGGGGTTAGAGTTGTGGCTCAGCAGTTGCGATAGCCTGCTTGGAATGCTGAGATTTTATTAAGTAATTAAGTAATCAAGTGGGGACAGCTACTAAGTGAGTGGAAGGGTCTGGGAAAGTGCTGAGATTTAAATTTTAAGCAACAAGTTTGGGGAATGCTGTTAGAGATTAAACAGACGAAAAACAAACAAACATCTGAATTGTAGCGAGGATTGCTGCCTGGTACTGAAATGTTTTAGAGGGACAACGCGGCTGAGTTTAGGTTACAGCAAGCCAAAAAGCAGCCTGAATCCAAATGAAGTAGGCTGCAGTCTCAGGAGACGGGCAATAAATTAAATAATTAGCGACATTGGAGGACGGTCTGGAAATACTTAAGGGAATCAATTTAAAGTGCACAAACCAACAAAAAGATAAATAAATAAAATAAAAAGCTGGCAAATATGTTCCTTAAGGTGTACTGCTAACGCTACATTCAATCAATACATTCTTCAGTAAATTAAAACATGATATAGCGACATTAGGAGGCAGACTGTGTTAACTTAAGGAAATCTAATTAAAGTCCTTGTAACCATTAGAAAAGCTAGCGGATTGTATCTCTTAAGGTGAACTGTGAATACTGCGTTTAAACAAAGCATTTGACTAGAAACTAGCAGCACAGAATCTATCTACATTAGTGTGGGGACACAAAATGGAAGCTTTTGAAAAAAGGCACCAAGACAGTCCTGGCAGTTGCAGCTGACCACGATGGAGCTCCTGCTTGGATTTGTACTTTGTCTGCCGGAGTATGAGCTGTGGGGGGGCTGCTTTCTTCTGCTCTCGCAGGAACCTATGCAGTCTTGTCTGCCGGAGTGTGACCTGTGGGGGAGGGCTGTTTTCTTCTGCCCTCGCGACCCTTATCGGGCACCCTCAGGGGAACCTATGCAGTCTGCTTTTGGGCAGGAGGCTATGGGCTTGGGGAAGGGGTGAGTATTAAGGTTGACAACCCCAAGGAAGACCCCACCACTGATTCATCAAGACTCTGGGGACCCAAAACCCTCACATTTTTTTTCCGTTTGCTGGTTGGCATATTTTTCACACCACCTCATGAATGTGACAGCTGTTGTTTTCCTTTCCATATAGATGTTTATTCCTCTGGAGCCCTGGCAGGCAGCTACAGCCCTCCTGACGGAGGGACTCTCTCTCTGGTTCCGCCGCTCCCGTACTTGCCACTCCCCGGTAATTCTCCATGGATTGCCCCTCACGGCGGGGCCAAGAAGGAGGTTGCCGGCTTCTCCTCCCTCCCAGAGACCCAAAGTTCTGAAGCTACAAAAAAAAAAACTACAAAAAACAAGCTTCTAATAAGAGCAAACTACACACACTGGCCCTTTCCTAGCAGCAGAGCAGTCTCTTCTGCTACAAGTCACCACCAGTGAGTTGACTTGACTGACTCCGTCTCCCGGCCTGGTCACCGCTGTGGCCGGGAGCCCAGAGGGGACCACTGCGTCCTTCAGGCCCAGCTACCAAACCCCCTGCACACTGAGAAAATTGTTTTCTCAATCTCACCTTAATGTGGCACTGGTGACTGGCAGGCAGCAGCATGTCTTCTTGGGCTGTTTTCTTCTTGCTAAGTTGCTCCCATTCCAGAGTGTGACTCCTATGTAGTGCGGTGGCTAACAGCCTGCTCAAATTTGTCCACTGGTCTTCTCTGCTTGCTGAGCTCACCTCTCACAGTGGCACGCCACTGCTGTTGCTGTTCCTGACTGTCTCCTCTTGAATCTCGCGTGTGGTCCTACTCCTGACTGACTCCTCCCGTCCTCCGTGGAAAATGTTCACCTAACCTATGGTTCCCTCCTCCGCCACCTAGCTGCTTTATTGTAGGGCAGCAGACCTGAGGGGACCAGTCAGTCAACAGTTAATCTGGGCTGGGGTGGGCACTCTAGGCGGAGGCTGATAGAATGATGGGGCAGAGCATGTGAGCATTCCTGTTGGTCGCGAAGAATATCGTTGAACAAAGGAACCAGGAAGTATTTCAGCGTTCAAGCTAGAAACAATGGTGAGCACGTGTTTTTGGCGTTTGGGCAGCAGTCGGGGGGAAATAAACCGTGAAATGCGGGGCGGCGGAACAGGCTCATCGGGACAGGCTGAAAATGGGACATCACGCCAAATCCGGAGCAGTTGAGAGGTATGGGACCATCACAGAGCCTGCCAGGCTCTTTTTCCTCCATTTTCTCCCGTTCTCCCCTCCCGTACCAATGTGAGGATGTCGGACCATGCCTCCCCGACCCATACAGCTATCCAGCCACCGCTAGAGGGCAGTCAAGGAGTGGGACGACAAGTCCCCCCCCCCCGAGAGAGGAGAGCAGTCCTCTGCACACTCAATCCGGCGTAGCGACCAACGCTTCAACCTCCAGCACCACTGAGCCGGCTCAGCTGTTGTTTTCCAAATCCTGGTCAAAATGTGTTTCTGCTATGAAGTTTCAGTGGGAATTTTAACATTTTCACCTTCTGGGTTCATGAGGTGAGGGGTCACAAGAAGACTGTCGAAAATATGGTGTAAAAATATCGTAAAATGACCGAGTTATGAGTGAACATTGAAATATTTAAGCAATAATGCCCGACAGGGTGTGTGTCGTGCTGGGATAATGTCACGCCTCAGGTGGTTGGGCACGAGGCCGCAGGCCGAGTCGTCAACGACTGAGGCGTGGCGTTATCCCAAACGCACACACCCTGAGAGGGCACTATTATATGCAATGGCTCGTTGTTATACAGAATAAAAAAAATAATTTTAAAGATGTTTTTGCATGGAAAAATATTTTTGTTTCTTAAGAGAAGATGAAACAATCAATAAGATGCTCAGTAAAAAAAATCAATAAGATGCTCGGTAAAAAAATCATCTGCAGGTTCACAGTGAGGCTGAGACTAGACCCGTGATGTTGTACTGATTAACATCACGGGTCCAGCCCAAGACTGACCAATCAGAGTCCAAGATTTTTTCTTGCTATTGTATAATTCAATAGTCACTCATAATTTCACTAATTTTCAATATGATTCCATCCTTTAAGCATAGCCATTTTTTCGCGCGATCTAATAAATATGACAGGTGTGTGTTTGTTTTTTCACCTCCTGGCTGAAATATGTTTTTGCACTTCTGGTGCAAAATTGACATTTCATCCAGTATTCTGTTAATGCCACATGTCATGTTTATACAGAGGAGTCATAAAATGACAATCTTTAAAATGTGGGGTCATAATTAAAAAAAAAAAAATTAAGAAACGTGTAGTGCCAGCCTTTACCCCAGCGGGTAGTGCTTTGTGACAAGCCCAAGGAAGACCCCACCACTGATTCGCCGAGACACTGGAGACCCAAAACCCTAATGTTTTTTTCCTTTTGCTGTTTGGGAGGGTGGGGGTGGGGAGTTAGTGTTGGAAACACTAATTCCACATTTCCCTACTTTTGTGACATTGAGTTAAACCTTAACTGGTGCATTAATGCAGTTCATTGAAAATACTATATATATATATATAAACATAGACTTTGACGGCAGATAAGGACCGCTAGGCTCATCTAGTCTGCCCATTTCCCTACCTACAGAATAGGCCGCAGATCCTAGTTAACCAACAGCCTATTTCTTCCTACCCTCCACAAGGATTGCCTTATGTCTGTCCCATGCATTCTTGAATTCTCCCACAGTTTTAGACCCCACAACCTCCTCAGGAAGGCTGTTCCATGCATCCATTACCCTCTCTGTGAAATAATACTTCCTCACATTGCCCCTGAACTGCCCTCCTTCTATCTTTAAATTGTGTCCCCTTGTTCTTGCAAGTCTCTTTTTCTGAAAGATGCTACCCTCTTGGACTTTGTTGATTCCACTGAGGTACTTAAAAGTTTCTATCATGTCCCCCCTCTCCCTTCTTTCCTCAAGGGTATACATATTAAGCTCCTTTAGTCTCTCCTCATACGGCTTCTGTTGCAGACCCTGCACCATTTTAGTTGCCCTCCTCTGGACTGCCTCTATCCTGTCTATGTCCTTGCGGAGATGGGGTCTCCAGAACTGGACACAGTACTCCAGATGGGGTCTCACCAACTGTCTGTACAGAGGGATAACAACTTCCTGTTTTCTGCTGATGATGCCTCTCCCTATACATCCCAGTATACCCCCAGCCCTCCCTACTGCCTTCTCACATTGCTTGCTAACCTTAAGGTCATCTGATATGATTACCCCCAGGTCCCTTTCCTTTTTTGTTGTTGTTACTACCTCCCCACCCATTGTGTATTCTTCCCCTGGGTTCTTGTTTCCCAGGTGCATTATTTTGCCCTTCTTTGCATTGAATCCTAGCTGCCATACTTCTGACCATTCCTCCAACCTTGCCAAGTCCCTTTTCATCCTTTCCACGCCTCCTTGTGTATCAACCCTGTTGCAGATCTTTGTGTCATCTGCAAAAGGCATACTTTTCCTTCCAGTCCTTCTGCAATGTCACTGATGAAGACATTAAAAGGACTGGACCAATACTGAACCCTCGCGGTGCCCACTAGTAACCCCCTTTCTTCAGAGTGGACTCCATTTACAATTACCTTCTGTGTCCTGTTGTCCAGCCAATGTTTTACCAGGCTATCACCCTGGGTCCCACTCCCAGGCTGGTTAATTTGACTATTAATCTTTTGTGTGGGACTGTGTCAAATGCCTTGCTAAAGTCTAGGTAGGCCATGTCCACAGCCCCTCCCTGGTCTACTACTTTGGTCACCCAGTCAAAGAAATCTATTAGATTTGTCTGACATGACCTTCCCGCTGTGAACCCATGCTGCCTTGGGTCCTGTGCTCCACTGGCCTCTAGGTACTCAACTATTCTTTCTTTCAGAAGTGACTCCATCACTTTCCCTACCACAGAGGTCAGACTGACAGGTCTGTAGTTTCCTGCCTCTGTCTTGGTCCCACTTTTGTGAAGGAATCACATCCACCTTCCTCCAGTCCTCGGGTACCACACCATCCTCCATGATTTATTAAAAGAGTAGCCAGTGGTTTCACTAGTTCCTCCTTAATTCTTTTAGAATTCTGGGGTGAATTCCATCAGGACCCATTGCTTTGTCCACCTTCAGTTTTAGGAGTTCTTGCAGCCTTTCTTCTGTGAAAGGACTGGGATCGACCCCCTATCAAGAGTGCTTCTGTTAATTGGATTAGGCACTTCCCCTCCTCTTTTGTGAATACTGAGCAGAAATATTCGTTCAGTATCCCTGCTTTTTCACTGTCTCTCTCTGCCCACCCACCGTTCATTCTATTCAGCCTCACTATCCCTCCCTTTGTCTTTCTATGCTGATGTACCTATAAAAGGTTTTATCCCCCTTCTTAACTGAGTTGGCTGTCTTTTCCTCAGTTTGGGCCTTTGCTATTCTGACTTCCCTCCCTGCTTCCTTCTGCCTTAACTGGTACAGCTCTCTGTCCTGCTCCTTCTGTGTTTCCTTATACTTCCGGAATGCTATCTTTTCTTCCTGACTTTCACAGCCACCTCTTTTGAGAACCATAGTGGCTTTTCTTTTCTTTTGATTTGTTTATTTGCTTCACACAAAGGCTTGTTGCCTCTGTGATGGCAGGTTTGATAATTCCCCATTGTTGCTCCACACCTCCTTCTAGCCTGTTTGCTAGTGCTTTTCTGAGGCACTCTCCCATCTTGCCAAGTCAGCCCTCCTAAAGTCAGTACCCTCACTTTTGTATGGCTTGACTCTGTAGCTGAGTTTGCGTGAACCACACTGTTTGATGGTCACTTGTCCCCAGATGGCAACCCACTTCTAGATCTGAGATCCTCTCACTGCCCCGTTTGAGAGTACGAGGTCTAAGATTGCTCCCTCACAGTGGGTTCGAAACTAGCTGTCTAATGCCTGCCACCTGTAGGGCATCAAGAATGCCCTGCTCTTGGATGTGGCTGCAGCAAATGTGCTCCAGTTAACATCTGGCATATTCAGGTCTCCCATCAACAGTATCTCCCCTTTCTCTGCCATTCTAAGAATGCCTTCTATCATATCGTTGTCCATTTATTCCCCCTGACATGGGGGTCCGTACACAACCCCTGTGTAGATTGTGGTGCCCTTTCCAGTCTCCAAGGTGACCCACAGTGCCTCATCTCCTCCCTGTTTACTCTTTTGTTCAGTTGCTTTTATTCCTTCCTTTACATAGAGAGCTACTTCTCCCCTGCCTGTCTCTCCTGTAGGTTATGTACCCTGGTATGTTAACATCCCAGTCATGGTTCTCTGTGTACCATGTTTCTGTGACTGCTACGATATCCAGGCATCCTTCTTCCATTAAGGCCATCAGCTCAGGGAGCTTGTTGCCCAGACTACGGGCATTGGTACTCATTACCCTCCATTTCCTTTTGCCCCATCCCTGTCCTTCTTGCCTTTGTCACTTTCTCCATTTACACTTGCCTTTCTCCCTATCAACACCTCTGTGTTGGTGTTTGCCGCACTTACTACCGTGATTATTTGGGGGGGCGGCTAGGATGTTCCTGCTCCTTTCCAGTGCCTCCCCCCTTGGCTAGTTTAAAAGCTTGCCAATGAAGCATTTAAACCTATCACCTAGCATCCTGGTTCCCCTCCCGGACAGATGCAGCCCATCATGCCCAGTATAGGCTTGCATCACTCCAGGTGGACCCCCAGTCCCTAATGAAGCCAAATCCCTGAGCTCCACACCAGTTTTTCAACCACTGATTGAATCCCATGGTGCGGAACACCCTAGCCTCTCCTATGCCATAGATGGGTAGCACCTCCGAGAAGGTTACCGTGCGTGCTACTTGACTAAGGCCCCTCCTCAATTCCACAAACTCTTCCTGCACTTCTCTAATCCCTTTCTTAGCCAGGTCATTTGTTCCTAGGTGGACAATGACATCCAGCTCCCTCCCCTGTGCAGCTGCTCCGGCAATCCTGAGGATTCGCTCCCTGTCCCTCCAAGCCATGGCGCCAGGCAGGCACCTTACCTCCCTCTCCCCTTCCTCCCCCAGTTCTACCTTCCTAACAATGGAGTCCCCCACCAGGAGTTGTTTCCTTCCCCTGCAGGGTCCCCTGCCACCCTCCTGTGGGTCTCCTTTGTGGAGGTTCCCAGCATCCTCCTTGGTCTGCACTGTGGGTGCCTCCATAGAGGAACCACACTTTGCCAGAATGGCATAGGAATTGTGGAGAGGTACAACTGGAGGGATGCGCCTCTGTTCCACCACCCTCACCCTCCCTGAGCCCACTGTGGTCCAACCGCTCCTCTTTCTTGGCAACCTCTGAGGCAGCGGCAGTGGCACTGGTGGTCCCTGGATGGAAGAGGACCACAAATCCTGGCCAACTCAGCCTGGAGATGAGCAACCTCCTCCCTCAGCCCAGAGAGGTGCCTGCAGATGGGACAACACCGCATCCTCAGAACATCTCCTGGAAGACTGCTGCTCCACAGCCATTGCACTGCCACTCCAGTCATGTCTTATTTCTGGCCCTTAACTGTTTGCAGTCCTTACTCTTTCCTCTGTTTGTTTTTCTCTCTTTCCTTACTTTCTGCCTGTGTGCCCTTTAAGCTCCTGATTGTCCTGTTCTGAGACAAGAATATCCTATATTTCTCAGTAGACCACTTACTTGCTCAGAGGCAGACCTCCAGCAGCTAGAGGGGGCGGAGGCTACTCTTGCCCTTCTAGGATGGTGGGTCCTTGGTGGTTCTGTGATCACTCACTTCCTGCCCCTAAACAGGAAGTTCCTGTTGTCAGTCAAATCCTGTGCCTATAAAAATAGAACTAGCTGCTGGGGGTGGAGGGGAGGAAGGAGGCAATATAGTCCCAGCAGAGAAGTTCAGTCACACAGCAGTCCTTTCTCTGGTATCTTCTGCCAAGCTATTGCTGGAACTTTCTAAGGCAGTCTTTAAATGTAGCTTCCTTCTAGCTAGACTCCCCCTACTTACCAGATCTTTCTACCAGTAATTTAAACCTCACAGCAGTTAAGTCCTTTCAGTCACCTGAGATTTACACCTAGATAACTCTTCAGATACCCATTCAGTTCAGTTAACCCAAACACACACTTTTTTTTTTTTATATAATGTATATAATATACATCGTCTGTTCTCAGAGAACTTTTCATGCTATGATTGTTTTTCATTAAGGTTTCCATACCCAATCATCTTCTTTTTTTTTTTTTTTTTTGCATTATTTCTTTTATGTCCTCCTACATGACCCGGACCTGCCATTCCCTTCAAGCAGCCACGATCTCCGACATCCACCTACTGTCCTCCCTTGGAACCCCCTACCTCAGCTCGCAGCCGACCCTGGGGTAGCTCGGCGTAACCCTTCGTAGAGTGGGTCCTCCTACTCCGAGGGGGAACACACCAGTAGGGCAGCCAGCACACTTCTTCTCTCGGTCCCAGGGTGCTACTGAGGCGGTCAGGCTCCTCAAGAGTTCTTCGGTGGTATCAGCAGATCGTCTGCCGTCATCCTGGCCAATCCGGGATGGTTTTTCCCTTTTTTCCTGGCACCTGTGATGTGGCGCCGCATCTTGTAGTGCCCCAGTCTCCACCGGGGGCCGCTACAGAGCGAGGTATCATGCTAACCCACCCCAGGAGAGGAGAGCAGTCCTTTCCTGCCCCCGCCGACCCCCAGTGACCCAATCATCTTTAATAAGGATAACCCACTGAGCAGTGCTCACTGATATTGGTGTCTTCTTGTGTGAACATTCACAAAAAAGTACGCTTCCTCATTCTACTCCACAAGACGCATTTAGGACCAAGCGCTCCACATTCTGAAATTCAGAACTGTGTTATGCTTCAAGGATTTTGCAGTTTCTGGCCCACCTCTTTGGAACTCCCTTTCTCATGACTCTTGAAGAATGTGGCAGACAAACTGTTTTAAAGGTTACTCTTGTCTCACTTGGTCAGTGTCTCATTATGTAATCACTAGGCCATTATTATTTGCATTGTATGAGATTTTAAATTTAGTGGTATGTATGTTTATATTAAGCTGCCTCTTACCCCAGAACCCTGCTGGGAAATTAAACTTTGATTTGAGGGGTGATAACCCTCTTTGAAGTCATTCAGTAAATAAGTCATTAGTAACATGGTTGTTCTGGCTCATGACAATTATAGGCCATGTCCAGAATTCAGTTTTCAATGAGGTGGCCACCCCATGTTGAACAGCAGAGCTGCTGCTATCTCTCTGCCATCCCAAATCAATTCATTACCTGTCCATTAGAACAGATCCAGAAGCAAATGGTTTGATACATTTTATTGGACCAACATAGATGTTACAAAAGAACAAAGTGGTTAAGCTTTTGAACTAACCAAGTCCTTCCGAGGAAGGACTTGGTCAGTCTGAAAGATTAACCACTTTGTTCTTATTTGTGCCTAGTGGGCATTACCCAGTTACCAAATAATGAATGAATGAATGAATGTAATCCAAACCAGAACTCATGCCTGTCCGCTGTTATGCAGACATTCAGAGACATTTGGAGAAATGTGTTTGTCATTTGTGTTATCCCATTTATTTGCATAATTGTGTCCTTCGTTTGAAAAAGGTTACAATGAGCCAGTCGCTATTTGCATCTTTTTAAATTCAGACAAGTAGAGTTATAACCGGTGGAGTGTTTTTTTTGCTAGTCCCATAAAGAAATAGTCATGAATGCATCCACTTCAGCTGCATCACCAAGTGTTTTAAGTTGGAGAAACTGCTTCATGTCATAGTTTGGCATAGTTCCAGAGGAAAAATATTAAACAAGTAGTAGACTAATCCTTAAACAAACGAACGAGATGGGTTGTGGAAAATGAGACATTAACAGAAATGTGTACCTAAGCAGTGAATTAAGCAGCAGGATGCAGTGAGTGAGGTTATCGTCAGCGGATTTAGTGGCAAGACACATTGAGGGTGAAGTTACTCATAGTGCATTAGGCAGCAAGATTCAGTGGGGACGAGGGTACCAGCGGCATATTAAGAAGCAAGACAGAATGGGGGTGTGGTTTCCAGAAACAAACTAAGCAGCAAGACACATTGGGAGTGAGGTTACCAGAAGTGAATTAAGCAGCAAGACACAGTGGTGGTAAGGTTAGGAGCAATGAATTAAGCAGCAAGGTGCAATTGGGGTGAGGTTTCCAGCAGCAAATTAGGCAGCAAGCCTTTGTGAGGTAGAGTTTCCAGCAGCAAATTAAGCAGCAAGCCACAATGGGGGAAATGTGATCAATGGCGAATTAAGCAGCGAGGCTCAATGAGGGTGAGGTTACTAGGTGTGCATTCAGCAGCAAGATGCAATGGTGTTGAGGTTACCAGCAGTGAATTAAGCAGCAAAGCCAGTGGGGATGAGGTTATTGGTAATTAATCACAACTCCTATGTGACAATACAAGATAAAGTCAAGTGCCATTTTTGGTGGGTGTAATTATGTAAGGAACAGCACACGATGGAGTGTGGATTCAGTAATAACCCACAGCAGAGGGCCTTCAACCCCTCAGGGTGGTATTTTTATCATACCCTTGTTCCACAAATCATAGCCTTGTTTAGCACAGCTGAGGACAGTGCAGAATTGCTGATCCACTCCTAGTAGAGCACTTTGGATGCAATCAGGACTGTTGTAAGGTGATCTGGTGTGGCTCCTCTATACCACTGTTGATGTGATCAGAAACTGAGGCATTTTTAGTCCCTGTGTGGATGCGCCCTATCTCCTGTAGTAATGCCATTCATGGGTCAGGGATCAGATCATGGGTCAGGGATCAGATCATGAGCCAGCAAAGAGAGGGAGAAGGAGTTTAAAAAAAAAAAAAGTAAAACACATTGGGGGTGGAGACAGCAGAGTGACGAGTAGGAAGGAACATGCCCCTCCAGCTACACCTAGTCTAGGGTATTTCTTTACTACTGTGAGGGGAAGTTTTCCTTTTTCTCTTTCCACCCACCTACTGCCTAAACTCTCTCATGCGGAGTGTGGGCCTTATGTCTGCTGCTACCTATGTGGTGCTAATACTGGGGACTGACCTGCTCTACTCCTGGTGCTATAGTCCCATTGATCCGGAAGCCAATCCCAGTCACCACTCCCCAGTGTCCCCAGATATCCTGGAGGAAGGGAACAAAGCTCTAATACTATCCATGCATGGCTTAACCAGACATGGTAACTGCTATAACCTATTTTACCAACTTTCTCTAAGTGACATAAAGAGGCTCCTCCCTACTCCCACCAGAATTATCAATTACCTGGCCTGGCTAAAGCTTGCCTTAGCGGGGGATATGAAATTGAACCCTGGTCCCTACCCCTCAAATACCATACTCAGCAACCCCACCTGCCCTTTCTGGACCAGTTCCAAGGGACCCAAAGTGGTGCACATGAATATAGGTAGCCTAAGACACAAAATCCATGCCCTCAAAGCCTGGACAACTCTCTACAAACCTGATATATTTGCAGTGACTGAGACCTGGCTCAAACCCTGCATCCTTCCTCATGAAACGGACCTAGTTGGCTTTAATGCTTTCAGGAAGGACCGTGTTGGGAAGAAAGGTGGGGGTTCTTATTTACACCAGGAGTGGTCTTAATGCAATGCAGATTGAACATTCTCCCCTCTGCGGATGAGATTATTTTTGTGAAGGTGCTCCTTGGAGACACCAAACCCCTGTACATAGGGTTTGCCTACCTCCCACCCCAAACGGCTACGTCTTCTCTCAAATCACTAACTCATGCCTTGGCAGAACACTCCTTGGGGAAGTTGATTCTCCTGGGGGACTTTAACCAAAACTGGCTCTCACTAGAGGCCTCTGCCAGCAAGAACCCTATACACGACACCAGTCTGACCCAAGTTATCCACCAGCCCACAAGGCACAATGCTAGGACTGGTAACCATTCATTGCTTGACTGGGCCCTAGTGTCCAGCCTGGACCGCATACAGGCTGATGGGGTTATGGCAGACTCGTTGAGCGACCATTCCCCAATTTTCTGCATCTGGTCCAACAGGCCTCCCAAACTGCCTGCCAAAGTAATCAAAGCCAGAAACTACAGCAGTTTCTCTTCGGAGGGTCTCTGCTCTGACCTATGCGCTGTAAACTGGGATCCCCTTATCTCTCTCCCTCCCTACCCTAGATGAGGCAGTTGACTTCTTTATGAACACTTTTACGTCAGTGGCCAATATACATGCCCCCTGCAAGAAACTGAGGGTACAGGGTAAATGCCACAAAGGCTTAACCCTAGCCTCAAACGGAGCATGTTGCTTCGGGATCAGGCCTGGGGTCAAGTACAGATCCACAGGCCAGAAAACCGACTGGGAGAAGTATAGCGAACTGAGAAATCAGTGCAAGAAAGGCTCCAAGTTGTCCAAATCTAAATACCTATGAGATCTCCGGTCTAGTTACCTACGGGATCCCAAGAAATTCTGGGGCCAAATTAACCTGCTGATAAACGGTGCCCCCAGTGCCCAAGAGGGTGTGCTCCTGGTCGGTGATACCCTAACCAGTGATCCCACCTTAATTGCAGAGGCATTTAGTGCCGCTTTCTCCAATCCTGGAGGAACCAAACCCCACCTACCCTCAGGTGCCCCCAGCAACAGAGGCACCACCTGGAAACATTTCTGACCCCAGTTTCACTTGAAGCTGGTCAAGCCCACTGAGGTACTTCCCCTTCTGCAACGTATAAACCCAGACTCCTCTCCGGGACATGACCTGCTTGAACCTAGACTCCTGCGGGCTGCAGCTCCGGCTATCTCCTGACCAGTTGCCCTGCTTATCAGCAGGTCCCTCCTCGAAGGAAAGGTCCCGGATAAATGGAAGGTGGCAACCATTGTCCCCATTCACAAAAAAGGGCCCCGGGACAATGTGAGGAACTACAGGCCAATCTCCATTCTCTACCCACTAGCGAAGGTGCAGGAGAGATTGGTCTACAATCAAATACAGGACTACATTAAAAAGCATCTACTCCTAGCTGACATTCAACATGGCTTTAGGTAAGGCCATGGCACTGATACAGCCTTTATCTGGCTCACATTGGACATCCTTGACGCAATGGACCAAGGTTCCCCAATGGGGGCTCTATTCATTGATTTATCCAAGGCATTTGACTTGGTCAGCCATGGACTTCTCCTCGCTAAACTTCACCTAATTGGAGTGGATGGGCTCTCTGCTACATGGTTCGAGAGCTATCTTCTCAACCGAACCCAAAAAGTCCTATGCAGAGGAACCCAGTCTAGTGCTAAACCGGTAATCTCCGGGGTACCCCAGGGCTCGATCCTTGGTCCCTTGTTATTTACTCTATTTGTCAGTGATATAGAGGGGGTTGGTGGGAGGAACAACCTTATCCTCTATGCAGATGACACTGTCGTCTACTGCAGTGATCCGCTTCCTTGTGTAATCAGTGCCAACCTCCAGGCCAGTCTTGCTGCACTGGAAGCCTGGTTCTCCTCAAACTCACTTGTAATGAATGAAGAAAAAACAAAGGCAGTCTTGTTTGGGTCCAGATACCTTGGCTCAGGCCGTCGTGGCATCTTTCAGCTTCATACTGCCCAAGGGAAGAGAATAGAGATCACAGACAAGATCAAGTACCTCAGAGTCCTGCTTGATCAGGCGATGACCTTCCAGCCTCATATTGACTCTGTTGTTAAGTCCACCCACCAGAAGTTAGGATTTCTCTATAGGCTGGGTGACTCTCTTTCTCTCGAGGCTCGTTGTGCCATATCTAACTGCACCCTACTCCCCTCCCTCCTCTATGGGGCTTCCTGCTGCATTCCCTAAGGGAGGCGAACAAAGAAAGCTTACTATGCTCTACCACGGGTGGCTCATTTAGCCACCAACTCCCCCCCAAGAAGGCACCACTGCGAGGTCCTCGCTGATCTCCACTGGCCTTCTATGCGACAAAAACTAGCCTACTCCTCTTTGAGCCTGCCCTTCAAATTTACCACTGTTGGCCCTCCTCCTCACCTGCATGGGCTGCTAAATCCCAAAGTCCGGGCCGGGGCCTGAGATCCTCCACTGGCCATCCCCTAGACATCCCTCGAGTCTGAACTATGGCAAGCGCTCCTTTTGGTACGCTGCCCCGCATTTATGTAAACTTCTCCCTGTTGACTTGGCTAATTGTTGTACTATTCAGGCTTTTAAGTCCAGCCTGAAAGTATACCTGCTAGAACTTAGTCTCTGTGGCTGTAACTGCTAGCCCGTAACTTAGTCTTGGTGGCTGAAACTTGCTTGTCCCACGACAGTCAGCCCACCGGCTGGCAAGATATCCTCCATATTGCTGTTAACACCTCTCCCCTAAAACATTGTTGGTTAAGATGTCATATGTCTGATTTATTTGCTATGTTATTATGTGTATGTAACTGACATGCTCTGTATACTCCTACCAATGTATGTACTACTGTGTACTCCTGCCAATATATGTAATTATTGTGTATAACTAATCCGGGTCGCTCCTGAAAAAGGGACCTCTGGTCTCAGATTACCCGGTTATCAAAATCTAAATAAATAAATAAATAGGTTAAGTTTTGTTTTTACAATTATATTATCACGTTGGAGAAAGGGAGGGAGAGGCATTTTAATAAGTAAGTAGAAGGGGTCTGGAATGGGGTCTGAAGCCAGCAACGGTAAGGTGTAGAAGGGAGATTACATTTAGTAAAAAAAGAAAACATGATGGGATCAAGTTGGAGGAGAGGGCCAGGCAGGTCACTCACAACACTGTTCACATGTGTACAGTACAGGAAACAGCTGTGGTACTGAGTTGCACACTGGGGAGCTGTAGCACTGTGGGACCACAACGGTAGTGTAAACACACCTACTCTCGTAAAATTATTTTAGTTGTGCCGGATAAAAAGTAGACTTTATAGTTTGCTATCTGTGTGAGGAAGGGAATACAGTATCTTATTCCACCTCAGTGTGACCAGCTTTGACCCCTGAGAAGTCAGACCTCATTTTATAATGAAAGTTAATCCACCCCCTTCTGTGCCTTAATGCTACCGTAAAATGGGGTAAGGCATTTTTTTAAACTGAATCAATTTAAATTTTAAAAGATCTCACCCTTATTTCTCCACACACATGCATACCTGCTTCATGCGACAGCAGGACAGAGGACAACTGTTGTTACAGTGTGGTAAGCACATGGCTTCCAGGCAATCAGAAGGCTGAATTTTGCATTCTGTTTCCTAGATTAACATGAATAATTAAGCAATAATACATAACCTGTAGTTATGTTGATGTTCTAGTTAATCACTCCTGAAGGCAATCCTCGTGCCATATGCCCCAAGGGGGTGAGTAACTTGAATATTAACATAACGCCTTGGAGTACTTTGTCAGTATAGTAATCAATAAATATCTAGTGCTTATGTTTTTAAGTAATGTGTTTGTGTGTACTTTTCTGTGTTTCCAATACAGAATAGTCCGTCCGCCATTTTTCTTGTCTTGCAGCAGCACATGTGCCACCCAGCAGTGTTCTTTTTGACCTCATGCTACCTGGACCAGGTAAACATATGGTGGATTTTCAATACCCCCCCCCCCAAAAGACAGCTGTTTTTATGGCAGCAGATTGAGTAGGTAACTCTAACAGTGACATTTTAGAGATCGGGAGATGTGCTTATGACAGGAGATAGGGACAAATGACCTGGCTGTGAATGGGATCAGAGCGGTGCAAGAGGAGTTTGTGGAGTTGGGGAGGGGCCTTAGACAAGTAGTATGTATGGTAACCTTCTCGGAAGTGCTGCCTGTCTATGGCAAGGATGATGCTAAGGTATTCCTCACCATGGGATTCAATGAATAGTTGAAAAACTGGTGTGGAGCTCAGGGTTTTGGCTTCATTGGGGACTGGGGAGCCACCTGGAGGGATGCAGGCTTATACTGGCGCGATGGTCTGCATCTGTCCGGGGGGGGGGACCAGAAACCTACGTGACAGGTTTAAATGCTTCATTGGCAAGCATTTAAACTAGCCTAGAGGGGAGGCACTGAAAAGGAGCAGGGAAATCCCAGCCTCCCCCCACAAAACAGTAGTTAAAGAGGTAAACACCAAGGTAGAGAAGTCAGTAGGGAGCAGGACAGGGATAAATGCAGAAAAAGGCGTTAAGGACAGGGATGGGGCTAAAAGGGGTAAGGCCATAAAAAAAAAAAAAGTGGAAGGTGATGAGTACCAATGTCTGCAGTCTGTGCAACAAGCTCTCTGAACTAGTGGCCTTGATGGAAGAGGAATGCCTGGATATTGTGGCAGTCACTGAAACATGGTGCACAGAGAACCATGACCGGGATGTCAGCATACCAGGATATACAGTCTACAGGAGGGACAGGGTGGGTAAAAGAGGAGGAGGAGTAACTCTCTATATAACGGAAGGGATTAAAGCAACAGAACTAAAGAGTAAACAGGAAGTTGATGAGCCACTGTGGGTCACCCTGGAGACAGGAAATGGCACCACAATCCGCATGGGGATTGTGTACAGACCCCCATCTCAGGAGGAGGAAATGGATGAGGAAATGATAAAAAGCATTCTTAAAATGGCAGAAAAAGGGGAGATATTGTTGATGGGGGACCTGAATATGCCAGATGTTAACGGGAGTACCTTTGCTGCAGCCACATCCAAGAGCAGGGTCATTCTTGATGCCCTACAGGGGCATGCCTCAGACAGCTAGTGTTGGAACTCACTCAGGAGGGAGCAATCTTAGACCTGGTACTCTCAAATGGGGAAGGAAAAAGGATCTCAGATTTAGAAGTGGGTAGCCATCTGGGAACAAGTGACCACCAAACAGTGTGGGTCACAGTAAACACAGCCATAGAGTCAAGCCATACAAAAACAAGCGTATTGGACTTTAGGAAGTCTTACTTTGTGAAAATGAGAGAGTGCCTCAGAAAAGCACTAGCAAACGGGCAAGAAGGAGGGATGGGGAATAATCAAAACAGCCATCACAGAGGAAACAAGCCTTTGTGTGCAGAAAATCAGCAAAACAAAACGAAGGAAAAAACCACTATGGGTCTCAAAAGAGGTGGCAGGGATGGTTAAGGAGAAAAGGATAGCATTCAGGAAATATAAGGAAACACAGAAGGAGCAGGACAGAGAATTTTATCAGTTAAAGCAGAAGGAGGCAGGAAGGCAGTCAGAATATAGAAACGCAAACTGAGAAAAAGATAGCCAACTCTGTTAAGAAGGAGGCTAAAACCTTTTATAGGTACATTAGGGAGCGAAGAAAGACCAAGGGAGGGATACAGAGACTTAATAAAGGGGAGGGAATGTGGTCAGAGGGTGACAGTGAAAAAGCAGGGATACTGAATGAATATTTCTGCTTAGTATTCACAACGGAAGAGGAGGGAGAGGTACCTAAACCAAACAAGGGAGATACTCTGAATAGGAGGGTCGATACCAGTCCATTCACAGAAGAAATGGTTTTGAAAGAACTCTTGGAACTGAGGGTGGACAAAGCAGTGGGGCCTGATGAGATTCACCTGAGAACTCTAAAAGAACTAAGGGTAGAACTAGTAACACCACTGACTACTCTCTTTAACAAATCATGGGAGGATGGGGTGGTACCTGAGGACTGGAGGAGGGCAAATGTGATTCCACTTCACAAAAGTGGAAGCAGGGCAGAGGCAGAAAACTACAGACCAGTTAGTTTGACTTCAGTGGTAGGGAAAATGATGGAATCACTTCTGAAGGAAAGAATTATTGAGTACCTAGAGGCCAGCGGGGCACAGGACCCGAGGCAACATGGTTTCACAACAGGAAGGTCATGTCAGACGAACCTAATAGATTTCTTTGACTGGGTGACCAAAGTAGTAGACCAGGGAGGGGCTGTGGATATGGCCTATCTAGATTTTAGCAAGGCATTTGACACAGTCTCACACAAAAGATTAATATACAAGTTAGCCAGCCTTGGAGTGGATCCCAAGGTGGTAGCCTGGATTAAAAACTGGCTGGACAACAGGATGCAAAGGGTAATAGTAAACAGAGCTCACAGTGAAGAAAGAGGGTAACTAGTGGGGTACCACAGGGTTCGGTACTGAGACCGGTCTTCTTTAATGTCTTTATAAGTGACATTGGAGAGCACCTGAAAGGAAAGGTATGTCTCTTTGAAGATGACACAAAGATCTGCAACAGGTTTGATACACAAGGTGGGGTGGAAAAAATGAAAAGGGACTTGGCAAGGTTGGAGGAATGGTCAAATATGTGGCAGCTCAGATTCATTGCAAAGAAGTGCAAGGTAATGCATCTGGGAAACAAAAACCCAGGGGAAGAGTACACAATTGGGGGGTGAGTTAATAACAACAACAAAAATTGAAAAAGACCTAGGAGTAATTATATCAGATGACCTAAAAGTGGGCAAGCAATGTGAGAAGGTAGTAAGGAGGGCTGGGGGGATACTGGGATGCATAGGGAGAGGCCTCAACAGTAGAAAACAGGAAGTTGTTATCCCTCTGTACAGACAGTTAGTGAGACCTCATCTGGAGTACTGCATGCAATTCTGGAGACCCCATCTCCGCAAAGACATAGACAGAGAGGAGGCTGTTCAGAGGAGGGTAACCAAAATGGTGCAGGGTCTGCACCAGAAGACATATGAGGAGAGACTAAAGCAGCTTAATATGTATACCCTTGAGGAGAGGAGGGAGAGGGGGGACATGATAGAAACCTTCAAGTATCTCAAGGGAATTAACAAAGTACAAGAGGGTAGTATCTTTCAGAAGAAGAGATGTGCAAGAACAAGGGGGCACAATTTGAAGATTGAGACAGCTCAGAGGTAATGTTAGAAATTATTTTTTCACAGAGAGGGTTTTGGATGCATGGAACAGCCGTCCTGGGGAAGTTGTGGAGTCAGGAACAGTGGGAGAGTTCAAGAATGCATGGGACAGGCATAAGGCAATTCTAGTGGGGGTAGGAGGAAGTAAGCTGTTGATTAACTAGAATCTGCAGCTTATCCATCTGGTAGGGAAATGGGCAGACTAGGTGGGCCAAGCGGTCCTTATCTGCCATCAAATTCTATGTTTCTATGTTTCTATAGTCTATTACCCCTTATATAGTTTCCATGGTAGCAGATGGGTGGAGATGGCATCACTTTGATTTCATAGCCACATTGGCATGCCAGGCTGTTAATTTTAGAATGCTCCTTCTTAGTGGTTGCAATCATGCATGCATGTCCCTGTGACTTGCATGAATGACACATTCAGTGATACCACTGGGGCAAGAATGCCTTGTGAGATATTTGAATGATTTTCACCAAACCTAAGTAAAACTTTTATACAGTTTTCTAGTAAGTAAAAGTAAGTAAAATTAATTTTCATACAGGAATTACATAGTTGGGCCAAAGTCTATTTTCAGATAACTCCTGTTTCATACATAATACATATATGTATATATGTGTGTTGTTTTTGTGCTATTTTTGTGCTCTTTGGTCTGCTGTACTGGTAGATCTCTTTACAGTTGCAGTCAGGATCATATTAGTGAGAGCTGTAATGGCGGCTTCGAGAAACAGTTGGAATGTTGTGGAACTTAAATGGCATGTCAGTTTGGACAGTTTTGGGGACTTGTTTAAAGAATCTTGGGGAATGTTAGGTGGCTCTACAGTAATGAAAGATTGATATACTGTATGCTGGGAGAATATTTCTGAACAGTCAAATTTACTTGTGTGACTGACCATCACTGTAATGCAACCTAACCTAGTTTATTTCTGGGCAATAAGCCTGCTGTAGAAAGTGGAGGTGATTATATATAGAATAATACATGGGTGGTGTGTTTAGCGAGAATTTTTACACACACCCGAAGTGTTGAATGCTACATAAACCCCAAGAGTGAAGCTTTAGGGGTTTATTTAAGCATCCAACACCAAGGGTGCATGTAAAATTCAAGTTTTACACACACCCCATGTTTTATTTTATATAAAATTTGGGGAGCGTTTTTTCACCACAGCAATTATATAAAATAGAAATACATCGCTGTACAGCCTCGATCGTGTTCAAGCAGCTGTTAACATTTTTTTTGTAAAGCAGTTCCTCCCAGAAGTGTACTTAAAAGACCTAAGTTCATTTTTTTAATATTTACTTACAGCGGAGTTCGAGTGTGAGAGGTGGTGAAGTGTCCGGCGCAGTGAAGGGAAGATGGTGGCTGGCACATGCATGGAGTGAGGGAAACCCGGCACGTGTTCGCTGTTATAACAGCAAATTATAACCAGGTTTTCCTATGGGAAAAAGAAAATGCTTCCTGGTTACTATGTGTTGTTTGTACTCCTCATTCTTTAAAGAAAATTGTTGTCCTTTAGAACCTTGATGCCAGAGATAAGCTCATTTTATTATTTCTATGAGGTCCTTGAGACTTCTATAATAGATTTTAAACAATACTCTCAATTTGACATTTAAACCACATATGATCACCTTTTCATCCTGTTTTGGTAGCTTAATCTCAGTGCAATTTATTAATATTTTTAGTTTGCTTCAAATGTTGCAGTTTTTGCTTGTCCTCAGGAGTTGTGAGAGAGATACAATTCTGTAGTTTATTGTAGGCATACAAAAATATATAGCAAAAATACCCTAAGATTAACAACAACAAAAAAAGAGTTAAAATCTGTATTTTTTGGGTAGTAGTTTTTTTTTGTTTTTTTTTTATCAGGAATTACCCATAGAAGGGAGCAAAATGAGTTGTGGTTGTTTGTAGCGTGGTGCTCCCACGGAGTGTAGTAAATAGTTGGCACAATAATACATTTTCATTAAATGAGAAACTCTTCTGGTCTTTTTTATTTTCATCTATCTGAACATTCTTTTGAACATGAGTTTTCTTTTTTGTGTGTGTGTGTGTGTGCGTGTGTTTTGTTTAGTAGCTCACTTTCATCTAATGTTGGATAGCAATGACGGCCAGACTATTGCAGCTTCTTCCTTGCACTGATTGGCATGCTTTAGCTTTTCCATGGAAGTGTGGTGATAGCAAGCTGAAGGCTATTTGATTCAGGTTTCATTAACTGTCAGCTTCATTATTTTTTCACTTTAACTTGTGAGAGCCAACACTTGCCTCAGTGTAAGCTTACCCTAATTATGAGCAGTCTAGACTCTGTAAATCAGTAGCGCCATGGAGCTGTCTTAAACTGCTCTTGGAAACCCGTTTCTGATCTGACCTGACAACTGTGAGCTACTGTTTCCTCGCTCTGGCTAACTCAGACCATATTTTTGTACCTCCTCTGCCTTTATTCACATGCAGCATATGTATCCATTGGGTTTAAGGCTCTTAGTAAGTAGTGCACATCCAAGGTCATCCTCCGTAAAACTAAAGAGCTATAAATAACTGCATGAATTTACTTTCAGTATATTCAGCTATACAAAGAAAATGTATATGGGGTCTGAAAGCAGTATTGTGAGATGGGGAGAAAAATATTGTTTTCAAATGATAAATATGTTAGTACTGTTTTGGTACAGAATACATGAGATATATGTTTCGACTAGGGCTGGTTGGAAATTATTTTTGCAAACACATGCATAATTCATGTTTGTGCAAAATATGGCCTAGAATGGCCATTGTCATGTTTGCATGAAATTCACTTTTTCATGCAAATTCTATGTGCGAACCTATGCAAAATGTGATCCTTTATGTGCAAATCGTGAAACCAGAAATTGTGCAAATTTCCCTTGCACTGGGACAGATTGACTCCGAACTCCTACAGCAGGTTTCCCCTAATCCCATCACTCACCATCTCTTGCACTTGCTGTACCTCATCACTCACAGAGCCCCCCCTTGACTTCTCTCTCCATGGTGGGACATCTGAGGTGGCCGTAACCCCTCCTGGAGACCGAATCCAGCACCAGAAGAGAGTGCTAGTTCTGTGGTGTGGGCTTTGTGGGAAATTGACATTATCCTGCTGGGGACCTAAGTTTCTGAGGTTCTCTCTATCCTCAGATGCTGGCATAAACGTGCAGTACATGCATGCAACAGGCATGCAGGCCACAGAGCTAGACATTTACTTCCTCCCCTTGCCCTCCCCAGCTGGCCTGCTCCAAATGTAGGCTTCCAGGTGGTGCCATTGCATCACAGATTAGATCGCCTACCTCCCCAAGGAAATGATCTTCTAGTGGGGTGCTTGAACCTCCTCCCCTGCCAGCCTTTCAGTGTCCCAAATCTGGGTCGCTGACATAACAAGCAGCAACACTGCTGCTGCAATGATGGGCCAGCAGAGAGATATAACTTTAGTAGTTTTCATGTTTGTTTCACTTGTTTATCATCCTTTCACGTGCGTTTCATTTAGCTTTCGTATTTTGATTTTTTGTGGGCACACTTTGCCAATTACCTACACCTCTCACAAGAAGTAATACAAGGGCTGGGGGTGAAATTGATCCTAACCTGGCTAAGATACTGTTGTGGTACAGGGAATTTTTAGCTCACTAAAAATAAATTGCTGGCAGTAAAGCCTAGAGGTCTTAGTAACGAGCTGTGAACAAGCTTGGTACATCCAGCAGACGTGGGTTTGATTCCCACAACCTCCACTTGCATACTGTGTGATTGTGAGCAAGTCCCTTAACCTCTCCATTGCTCCTGGGTTGTTCCAGGAAATTAGACTTGTGGCCCAGTGGGCCTTACCTGGTTACCCAAGAATAAAAACAAAAATTAATATAGCAGTGGATTGTGTGCAATGAACAATGCTTCTCATGGTGACCTGACTGATCAAAGAGCCCACCCAAAAATTATATCTCAAATAAGAAATAAAAATTAAAACTATATGTTGAAAATAAGAGACTCTTCAAGAGATTGGGTAGTGTGTACTAAGTTGGTACCAGGGCAGTGCTCCAGAAAGGAGTGGTTAACTCCCACAACTGAGGCATGCCTCTACACAGAAGAAATTCAGGGCACACAGATCACATAGCAAACTATAAATTCCATCAAACAAACTCCATATATTGCACTTAAAAAGAGTTTTTCAAGTTCATAACATAACTTGATATGTTACCATTATCCACACTATGATGTTCATACTGCTCCATTGGTTTTGTAGTGCAGTACAATGTTGAAAGTGCAATATACAGTAGCTTTAGTACAAAAAAAAAGCTTTACCTTACTGAGGACATCCAAACACCAGACAGACCCATGCTTCGGTACACTGACCTTCATGTGTTAAAATAAGAAAAGGATTACTTTGGCAAACTTAGTTTCAGATGCTTACCTAAAGATTAACTATCCCTGACTAGAAGTGTGATTAAAATATCAAAAATGGCACCACCAATTTCAGTACATTACCTTTTTAAGCTGGATTCTATTCAATGCCTGCCTCTAATAGTTGATTTGAGACTGCATGGCTGCACCCCATCTCTGTCTTTGTTATCCTATCAAGCCACACATTATGGGGAAGCAAATCCTTCAGCGACTATTATAATTCTCTTTCTCGACATTTTCTAGTTAATAACTTACTTTATTTATGCAAACAGCTTGAAAGTGCATACAAATTCCACCAGAGTAACTAAAGCTGAGGTCCACAAGGTACCTAGTGCAGGTGCATTTTGTTCCTGTGCAGAGGGCCCATTGTTAAAAGTCACTAGCAGTTTTGACAAGGGGGCAGCACTTTCCCCAGAAAAGTGTAAAAGGCTTCCTTTAAGGACCCAGATTACACTAGAAAAACTACTAGTTGCTGGCCGAAGGTGGTAGTACTGATGGTGCTACCTCTCTGCATAGCTGGACCTCCTAGCCATGTTGAATGGAACTGGGTTTCCGAGCAGTTGGGGTAACAGTATTTTGTTTCAGAGATCTTTTCTTATACCGTAGTTTAGAACAGCTGGAATAACCAGTCACGGCCAAAATATTCAAAAGCAGGCGCAAACGCAGCGCAAAGGTTTGCTCTGTGCCTACACCTGACCCAGAGGCTGCTATATTCAGTTGGATAGCGGATTGATGCTGTTTGACTAAATATTGGCCCATGTTGCTACAACACAAAGTTAGACAGCGCTACTCTGACATGGAATTGGGCTGTATCCAGCCCATAGGGAAGCTCCAGGACCAGATAGTGCCTGCCGGGAGCCATGTT
Organism: Neoceratodus forsteri; assembly: GCA_016271365.2. Lineage (NCBI taxonomy): Eukaryota > Metazoa > Chordata > Ceratodontiformes > Ceratodontidae > Neoceratodus > Neoceratodus forsteri. Next base: position 21,506,081 of record CM057459.1, read on the forward strand.
GGCTGTTTTCAACCACACCATGCAAATGAGCCCATTGAGCATGCAAGGTGTTAAGGGATCATTTGCATGCCCATTATGGATTTATTTGCATGGTGAGAGGTGACCCTTTAGCACCCATCCTCTGGACACCTGAAACGTCATCCCTTGCCTCTAGCGGCACCCTCCCTCCACCTCCCGATCACCCATCCCGTAGTACAGCACACATCCCTGGTGTCTGATGGCACCCCCCACACCCGATCACCCATCTCATGGTACAACACACACACCCCTGCTATCTAGTGGCACCCCCACCCCAATCAGCCATCCCCTAGTACAACACACACTGTGGCATCCCCCACCCCCGATCATGCATCCTGTAGTACATCACACATAGTGGCACCCCTGCCCCCCAAGCTCCCATTCTGTGTGACAACACATATCCCTGGTATCTAGTGGCACCCCCAATCACCGGCCTCTGTTCATTCCCCAGTACACTGGTGGCTAGAGGCACTCCCTGCCCCATGATCACCTGTCCCATATAACAGCATATATCCCTGGTGTCCAGTGGTACCCCTTCCCCCACCCCGAATGCCAGTTGACAAACAGACCGGTGAATATTGGTGGTCCAGTGGCCCCCACACCCTTCTCTCCCACACCCAGAACACCACCCATCCAACCCCCTTTGCCAGTCAGCCTGACCTGGGACATGTATTGAATCCCACTGTGGTGGCTGGCACAGTCTTCCGCTCACCTCTTTAGCCAGCTGTCATATGAGCTGACAGGTAGCATGTGTACAGTATATAGGGTACTGCAAGTGCGCTTACTGTCAGCTGATATGGTGGTCAGTCGAAGAGATGAGTGGATGGCTGTGCCAGCCACTGTACTGGGATTCAATGCTTGTCCCCTGACAGAGTGGTAGGGGGCGGTTAGATGGGAGGTCTTCTGAGTATGGTTGGGGGGCTGCTGGACCACCAATGTTTGCTGGTCCATTTGTCAGTTAGCATTTGGGTGGTGGGGCAGGGGTACCACTGGATGCGTGTATTACCTGGGGACTGACCACAACCTGCAGGCCTGCGAGTTGTGCCTAACCATACAGCCCTCTAATTTGGAGGACCACTACGCCTGCCTCCTTCAAAGCTGCTCAGATCAGAGAGACCCACCAGTAAAATCAAAGAATGCCCATAGGGTGGTCTCGGCAGCTGCTGGTTCTGCTGTGCAGCTTGCCTTGGTTTTGGCAGGCTTGGGTGCTTCCTTTAATGGGGCATTCCTGGACTTGTGCCAGTCCCTGTCAACTCTTGGGGAGGGCCCTTCCTGAAGGTCTAAGTCATAAGGCAAATCTAAAAAAGCCCACTGGAGGTTGTGGGATCAAAAATTATTACGTTCTTCTCATTACTACGCTTCTGCGGATCCAACAGCTGTTGTGCCATCTGCTTTAGCCAACACTTCTGCATTAGTCAAGGCCGCTAACCCCATGGAAACCCCATGGGGGTTGACAGTTGAGATGCGGGCCAACCAGTTGGTCAAGATTTATCTTGACCCAGTCAACCCATGGTCGTTGGATGAAGGGGAAGGACTCCTTTTCCAGGAATCCAGTCCTGACCACCTCGTTAGAGAGCTGGTTCATCAGGCTGAGCTGGTTGTCTCCCCTCAGGAGATTGAACCCTCAGGGGTCCCTAAGCATCCTTCACTCTCCTGTGCCTCTCTTCCCCGTCAACTAGTGCCCCATCGATCGTGGTAGAGGTTGACTTCCAGGTCGAGATTTTGGGATTCAAGACGTTCTCACAGTCCCACTCTCGTCTGTCAGCCAGAAGGAGACGTCGGTGTTCCTTGTCGTCTTCCTTGTCTTCAGATACGGACTGGTGTCACCGTAAAATGTGGCACTGGTATGAGGAACTCATGTGGCAACAGTGGATCCTCTGACAAGGCTGTGTTCCACAGCTGGTCCCAGCGCTCCCATGGTTGCCAATCCCATGGCCTGTGCTGGTATCCTCGTTTCTGCTGATGCCTGCTTACGCACCCATTTGGGTGGAGCTGCCTACATTGCAGCCCTTACATGGAGACCCATCCAAGGCCGTGCACCCCACCGTGGGTCCCCCTGGGATGCTTTTGATGCAAATATTTCACTCCAGTGAACCACGCATTGTCAGCAGAGATGTGGGGATGGTAGTGTTCAAGAAGTCCTCTGATTCAGAGGGCTCCTCCATGCATTCTTTCCGGACACCAGGTTTTGACCAAAATTCAGGTGGAGAAGTTTCTTTCGAACTCAGACCCTCTTCCTTCGGGGTCCTGCTCTGCCTGATGTCGCAATCCATGGGGATCCCATTAGAACCTGTTAAGAAGCGGGCCAAATATCCCTTTACTGAGATCTTGGACCGGGGTGACTCCCCTGAGGTCGCCTTCCCTGTGGTAGATGTCATCCTGGGCCCGGCCTTGGAGCTATGGCAGCATCCTGCTTCCTGCCTGTTGCCATCGACCCATATAATCCGCAAGTATGCGATGCCTATGGGACCCCTGCCCGGGTTCTCAGACCATTTTTTGGCCAAAGATTTGGTCATGGACTCCATCTTTTGGCATTCAGGCAATGTCGGGGATGTCGACAAACCCCCTCCCCATCAAGGAGTCAAAGCTTCACCACGGGGTGAAAAAAGTTTATGCTGCTTCGTCCCTGGGACTTTGACAGGCCAGTGCCACAGTTATGATGGCTAACTTTTCCCATTCTGTTTTGGGCACTCTGGACCAGTTTATTCTCTGCCTTCCCGCTGCCCTTCAGCTGGCAGTTAAACTGGTCAGGGATCAAGGTTGAGCCACAGCAAGACAACATCTCCAGCTAGCCATGGACATTGGATATTTCTGTGCAAGGTCCGTGGCCATTGTGGTGGCCACGAGGCACTGAGCATGGCTAAGAATCTTGACTTTTACAGCTGACACTCAACATAAGCTGATGGATGTCCCCTTCTTGGTTACCAATCTCTTCGGACAAGGTGTCGACGATCATCTCACTCATATTGAGAAGTCCAATGCCATCTTGGACTCCATAACATCCTCTCAAAAGGACTTTAAGAGGCAGAAACAGAGAAAGAAGGCCTTTCATTTTCGGCCCTTCTTTGGGCCTCCAGCTCACCCACAGTAGCCCCAGGCAGGGCACCATCAAGCCTAGCGGTCCAAGCCCAAACCAGCCTCCTCTGGGGCAAGGAAGCCCAGTGACCAGGGTTTGGGAGCTCACCCAGAATCCATCACTGGTGCCGCCTCCAAGCCTGTTCAGTGAGGGGTCGGGGGTGGTGTCCATCCCCTGCCTGTCCTGACCTGCCCAGGACCTCCCATAGGGGCCTGCTCTGCCATTTTGCTTCCGCCTGGTCCGTTATCTCCTCGGACCAGTGGGTGCTCAAAGTGTTGGGTCATGGGTTGCCTTTAGAATTCGGGACTCCCCTGCCCAGCCGAACCTGTGTCCCATGTGAGGGCATGGTGTCAGTGGATATGTTATCCACCCTTTGGGAGGACATCATTCAACTTCTTCAGAAAGATGCTGTGGCCCATGTCCAGGATTCCACAGATGGTCCAGGGTTTGTCTACAGATACTTTCTGGTACCCAAACAAACAGGGACTGACACCCCATACTAGATCTGCATGATCTCAACAAGTATCTTAGGCTGTGCAAGTTCCGGATGGTCACTCTGAACCAGATTATTCCATCCCTAGAGCATGTTCTGCTTGGAAGGGGTCCTTTATGAGTTCTGGGCCGTGCCATTCAACCCCTCCTCAACCCCCAGTGTCTTCAAGTGTATGGCAGTGGTGGTAGACTTCCTGCGGCACCAAGTTGTCTGGGTATACCATTACCTGGTCAACTGACTGATTGCGGGTTCCTCCAGGATGGAGGTGGAGCAGTCCAGGGACCTGGCCCTCCAGACCTGCTCGGCCTTGGGCCTGTTGGTCAACACAGCGAAGTCGGAACTCAGCCTCTCTCAGGTGATCCAGTTAATCGAGGTGGAGCTCTACTTCCTTTGGACCAAGGCTTATCTCCCGGTGGACAGGGCGGAGGACCTTACCTCCTTTGTCTGCTCATTTTTGTTTGGGCAATCACGCCCTGCCCAGGACTTGCTGCGCTTGTTGGCGTACATGGCAGCCTGCACCAATGTGGTCCAGTGGACACATTGGTGGATGCGCACTGCAGTGAGAACTGGCCTGCAAGTGGTCCCAGTACCTCAGTCATCTGGACCAGCCGTTCAAGGTGGCACAGCTAATGTGGGACGCCATCCAGTAGAAAGTTATCCTAGACCATCTGCTGGAAGGAGTTCCATTCGTCTGCCAAGAGCCGATGGTCACTCTCATGACCAACGCCTATCTCACGGGGTGGGGAGCCCATCTCGGGAACCACAGATCCCACAGGCTCTGGACTCCTGAGGAGTCCAGTTGTCACATCAGACTGCTGGAGCTCTGTGCAGTGCGTCTTGCCCTGATGGCCTTCGCTCCTGTAGTGAAGGACCAGGTTGTCAAGGTTCAGATGGACAACCCAACCACCATGTGCTACCTCAACAAGCAGGGCTGGACACATTCCCTTCCATTGTGCTGGGAAACTCTCTGCACCTGAACCCCCGTCCACAGCTTGGATGCTGACCTTCTGGCGATTCATGTGGCTGGTGTGTTCAAGGCACTGACAGTCGCCCTCAGCCGAGTGCGATAGGTATCTTACGAGTGGTCCCTTCACCAGGAGATAGTCGATCACCTGTTCGCCCAGTGGGGCACCACTCTGATTGACCTGTTCACCTTCCAGGAGAATGCAAAACTGAGGCTGTTTTGTGCCTGCCCCCCTCAGTGCGGGACACTGTTGGGGAATGCCTTCACAAGGTCCTGGACCCAGGATCTCCAGTACATCTTCCCTCCCTTCCCCCAATCCACAAGATGTTGCTCAAGATTTAGAGGGACAAGGCACAGATGATCTTGTTGGCTCCAGACGCTGCACCAGTTTTGGTACCCCAATCTCCTAAGCCTCAGCAGCAGGCTCACGTGGAGACTGCATCTCCACCTGGACCTGCTCTCTTGCTCTCAGGGCAGGGTTCTCCAACTGGACTTTCAGCCCCTGCACCTGACAGCTTGGTTCCTGAGCAGCTAGAGTTCCAGGCTTTGGGTCTGTCCAGTGTGGTCCTCCATGTCATGAAGGCTTCACAGAAACAGTCGACCCACCAGTGCTATGCCTACAAATGGAAGAGATTTTCTGTTTGCTATCAGGACAAGGAGCTGGACCCCTTGTCCTGCCCAGTGGTGAGCATTCTGGCATACCTGTGGTCCCTCTCACAGTTGGGTCTCCAGTCAACGACCCTCAAGATACACCTGGCAGCTGTCTCTGCATACCAAGCACAGGCTGGTATGCTGATGGTGGCACAGGAGAAGGTGGTCGGGTGCTTTTTCAAGGGTCTTGACCATTTGTCCCCATCGATGTGTAAACCACCACCGTGGGACTTGTTGCTGGTTTTGGCGATGCTCATGGGCAAGCCATTCGAACCCATGCACAGGTGTCGCCATCTCCCACATGTCAGGGAAGACAGCCTTCTTGGTGGCCATTATCTCCACCAGAAGGATTAATGAGCTCTAGGCACTCTCGGTGGAGTCTCGCTATTTGGTCTTCCACAAGGACAGAGTTGTCCTCTGCCCCAACCTGAAGTTCCTTCCAATGATTGTTTTGGAGTTTCACCTTAACCAGGTGATGTACCTCCCAGTGCATTTCACCACTCCAACCTTGGAGGCTGAGCACAGGCTCCATACCTTGGACATAAAGTGAATACACACTTACTATAAGGAGCACATGGCTGGATTTAAGGAAGAGGTTGGCCAGCTCTTTGTCACCTGTGCCAAAGCCGCGCCTCGCAGACTGGCAGCTAAGCAAATGATTGTCAGGTAGATAGTTTCCTGCAACGACTTCTGCTATAGGAGGGGCGCACAACATGCAGCTTGGGGGCCAACAGCAGCTGTCTGTGGCTCCGAGGACCTAGCAGTTTCCACTTACATACTAACATACTAAAATGCCAGCAGAATAGGCCTAATGGTCTATCGAGTCTGCTCGATTTTCAGCACCCGCACTGAGTGCCGATTTTGGTGTTCCCCCTCCCCCTTGGGTTATACTGTCCCCAGTCCTAGATGTTCCACCTGTATTGGGCCTGGTCAGATTTACTCTCCACCTGTACCTGTCCCATCCCCTCTTAAACCCGTCCACAGTCTCCACCTCTACCAGCTCCCTGGGCAGTGCATTCCATGGCTCCACCACCCTTTCAGTGAAATAACATCTCCTCCTCTCCCCTTCCAGCTTACATCCGTGACCTCTTGTTGCCCCACCCTCCTTCCTTTGGAACACCCTGACTGGGCCTCCTTTATTGATCCCTTTCATGTACTTAAAGACCTCTATCATGACCCCCGTCCCTTCTCTCCTCCAGGGTGTACATGTCGAGCTCCTTGAACCTCTCCTCATAGGTCCTCTCCCCCAGGCCCCAGATCATTTTGGTTGCCCTCTTTTGGACCCGCTCTAGGAGTGTAATGTCCCTCTTTAAATGTGGTCTCCAAAACTGTACTTAAAGACCTCTACTGTGTCCCCTAATCCCTCCTCTCCTCCAGGGTGTACATGTCGAGCTCCTTGAGCCTCTCCTCATAGGTGCTCTTCCCCAGGCCCCAGATCATTTTGGTTGCCCTCCTTTGGACCTTCTCTAGGAGTATAATGTCCCTCTTTAAATGTGGTCTCCAAAATTATACACAATACTCAAGGTGTGGCCTAACCAAGCAGTTGTACAGTGGAAGGATCACTTCCGTCTTTCTGGAGGTAATCCCCCTGGCGATGCATCCCAGCATCCTATTTGCCCTTGCCGCTGCCCTCCTACAGGTCTCCGAGTTGTTCATTTTGACATCTACCACTACCCCCAGGTCCCTCTCACCCTCCGTGACTTAAATCATGTCTCCTCCCAGGTATACCCCTGGCCTGGATTTCTGACTCCCAGGTGCAGAACCTTGCATGTCCCCGCATTGAATTTTAGTTTCCATTTTCCCAACCACCTTTCCAGAGCCTCCAGGTCCTCCTGCAAGGCCACCCTCCCCACCTCCCCGTCCACCACTGCACCCAGCTTTGAGTCATCTGCAAAGAGACTCATCTCACTACTGATTCCCCTCCTGATGTCTGAGATACAGGCGTTGAACAGGAGTGGCCCCAGCACTGATCCCTGGGGAACTCCACTAGTAACCCACCGTGGGGATTAGGCTAACCTTCCAGCCACCACCTTCTGAGTATGCTCAGAGAGCCAATTTCCTATCTATCTATCTTAACAACTGTCTCCCTACCCCCATTTCCTTCAGCTTAGCCAGCAGGCCACTATGGGGTACCGAATCAAACGCCTTGCTAAAGTCCAGAAAGGGGACGTCCACTGGCCATACTCTGGTCCAGGGCCCTCGTCACCCAGTCATAGAACTCAAGATTTGTCTGGCACGATCTTCCTGTGACAAAGCCATGCTGCTTATCGTCCAAGTACCCAGTTTGCTCCAGCAACCCCCCTAGCCTTTCCTTGACAATACCCTCCATCACCTTGCCAGCCACCGAAGTCAGGCTAATGGGCCTGTAATTTCCCACCTCCTCTATTGATCCCCCCCTGTGGATCGGCACAACATGGGCCATCCTCCAGTCTTGGGGCATCCACCCAGTCCTCAGAGAGATGTTGAAAAGCTCCACTAGAGGGACTGCCAGGACATCCGCTGGTTCCCTCAGCACCCTGGGATGTAATTCATCTGGCCCAGGTGCTTTCTCCATCTGAAGGGACCTGAGGGCTTCCCTTACTCTCTTTACTGGGATTTCAGCCTCTCCCCCTTTTCATCCTGCACTGCTGGGCCACCACCTGTCTGTGGTGGCCACTCTCTTTCCCCAGACCCATCCGGGCCCCTGGTCTCTACAGGTCCCACCCCTTGCTCCGGTTTGCCCCCGCTCCCCTCTCAAGACATAGCCCCTCCATCCCCCCCTGGTAAAAACTGAGGCAAAGTACTCATTTAGGACTTCTGCCTGTTCCCCCGTCTCCTGTGCCCAACCATCCCCTATCCTTATCTTGCTGATGTGCCCCCTTACTTTCCTTTTTTCCTCTATGTATCTAAAGAACCTCTTGTCCCCCCCTCAGGATCCCATTGGCCAAGGACTGCTCCTTTTTTGCCTTAGCTGCTCTGACCACCCTGGTGACTCTTTTGGCTGTCAGCTCATATTCCTCCTGATCCCTTTCACTCCTGCAGTCTTTTTTTTTTTTTAGTTTCAGTAGTATGTTAATAAATAAACAAACAAACAAATAAATACGTAAATGTATGTTTTGATTTCTTTTATGTGTACATTTAATAATGTCTTTCTGGACATTGGTCACTACGGGCCATTTTACAGTGGCCCTTGGCCTTGACTCAAGCCTTCAGTCTGGCCCTCCACAAAAAAAAGTTGTGCACCACTGTGCTATAGGATGGCTGGTAGGGATCCCCACCCCCATTGGACTTAGTGCTTATTCCACCAGACCTACCGCTGCCTCAGTGGCTGTTTCCAAGGACGTCCCTACCCAGGAAATGTGCAGGGCTGCTACTTGTAAGTCAGCACACACCTTCATTTCCCACTACCACATGGATCTTGACTCATGCCGGGATGCTGGTTTTGGGGCCTCGGTTCTCCAGTCTCTGTTTCCTAAATAAGGGTTGTGTGTGCCTTGCCCCCTCCTCCTGGAGAAGTGCTCTGAGTCTACCAGAAGTGTTGATAGTACACTATATCCACACCCCTAGAAAGATAGGTTACTTACCTGTAACTGTAGATCTTCCTTGGGGTGGTCTGTTGCATTAGGTAATACACTTGGGTCATTGCCAGAGGTCGCTGCGGTGCACGGCAGCTCTTCTAGCAGTCTTCTTCCAGGGGCCACCCACACATGACAGCAGCTACCTGTTTCCTATATAAATGCGGGTGGTCCCTGGTATTCTCAGTTCATTTTCCCGCTGTCTTCAGCTTGCACGCAGCAGCTAGAGCAACTTCAGAACAGCAGTCATTGACGAGAATTTGAGCAACCAAACGAATGTCCAAAGAATCTTCAAGCAAGATAGCGCTGTTTCATTCCTTCTGTTGTGGTAGAAAAGTCTACCACTTCGACAACCACACTACTTGTTTAAGGTTTCTGGGACCCACACACGACACCAATTCCTGCATTCATTGTCAGGACTTCAACCAAGCAACCTATCTTCGACGGTTGCTTGAAATCAAACAGCATTTAATGGAGCAGAAATTGTCTCTCATGGAGAATCGGGGAGCTCATCCCAAGAGTTCCCCCCCCCCACTGATTCTGATTGATAGCACAGACAGGAGAAGGAGAAGCCCTCCTCACCCTCTGTGCCTAAGCGCTCGTCGACGGCCACCGTTACAGGTGCCCCACCATCAGTAGCGCATTCTTAGCCTCCCTCTTCATCAACGGGGGGAAGGATATACCCTCTCGTCAACGGCACTTTCTAGAGCATTGACAGCAGTTTACAAAGAGCCCTTTGTGGGTTCCATTGACGCTCCATCGACGAGAGTTCCTCTCCCATCGACAGGACTGTCATTTCCACAGCATAGCTCTCTTTCCCCAGCGGCTCTGTCGACAATGGGCCGCATTCCACGAGGCCAGGCGGATAGGGATCGGGACCCTGGTCTTTATCACCCAGGGGCAAGACCTGCTCAGGCTATGCGTCCAATCCACTCCATCCTCCCTTTGGTTTCTCAGAAGCCCCCCTATCTACCCCTCCCCCACTCAAACAGTACTGGACGTTTCTACTGTAATACAGCATGTCTTGCATACCATGTGACATGCTCAGCCCTCCAGTCCAGGAGGGCCGAGCCATCCATCCCTTTCACCCACTCCTCCGCCTAAACGGTTTCACGGTGACAGGGACTCTCTCCCACCCTGGTCCCTTCCCCCTTATATGGAGGACTACTTATCAGACAAGCCTGACTTACTGGTAGATTTTACCGGAGACCTAGAGGATGAGGAATTCCAGGAACTAGATTTCCATCCCCACACTCCTTTATCAGACCTCTCCTCATTAGGAGAAGACTTGCCCAGACATACGGCTGCCTCTCCTCCAGATGACCCATCTTTCCATGAGATGATGATCCAAATTCAAAAGGTCATGGGATTCTCCACTACCGAACATGACAGACAACGTAAGGATATGGTAGACTACTTGGAGTTACCTGAGGAGCCAGTCTTAGTGGTACCCCCACTAATCCAGACCTACCAAAATGCTATGCTTGCAGCCTGGCACAACTTTCTTCTGCCACGGCTGTTCCCTGTAAGGCGGATCACATATATCAAGCTTCTCTGGATCACCCTTTTCTATCCACTATTGCTGAAGCAGATTCAGTGGTGACTGCTGCCGCTCATGATCACACTAAATGACCAAAGCACGTGAGTTCCTTACCTTCTGATAAAGAATCCTGCAGGATAGATTTTCTGGGGGAAAAAAGGTATTTCAATCCAGTACCATGAATCTCAGAATCCTGAATTATATGGGACACATGATCAAATACCAGCGTACCCTCTGGTCATTTGCCATTGAATTAGTCAACAGACTCCCTCCTTCACAGGAAAGGGAACAGTTACTGGCTACAATAGCCACTGGCAACTCCATTTCCCGTCGCCTACTCCAGTCAGACTGTGATGCAGTTGGCACCTCGAACCGTATGTCAGCAACAAGCATTACCATGCGTCGCCATGCTTGGCTTCGCATCTCTGGGTTCACACCTGATGTTCAACAGAGAGTAGTTAACACCCCCCTTAAATAGATCCAAACTATTCGGGCCAGGTACCCAAACATCAATTGATGATCTCCAAGCTTCAGGAAGAACCCTACGCACAGTCCATGGCATGTACCATACTTCGCAGCCATCACATCGTTCCCAATCCTCTTTTCATGCCAAAAGAGGTGGAAAATACAGAGGCTGTAATAGAGGCAGTTTCAGAGGTCGTTCCCAACCTACCAGAGCCAACGCCTCTGCCGCCAAAGGCTCCTGTTCACATCCTCCAGGTGGGGCGGGTCAGCCCACCTCCCAGTGACCTACTGGGGCCCTGTCCATGCTTCCTCGACCAGATATTGGAAACTGTGGGTGGTCTTTTTGCCCTCCACCTGGAGGCCTGGAAAACAATCACATCGGACGAGTGGGTACTTCAGATAATTCAGACGGGTCACACTCTGGAATTCTTATCTAGACCTCCCTTTCACCCTCCCTGCTCAGTCCATTACCCACCCAACCATATTCCTGTTCTCCAGGAGGAATTACAGGATCTTCTAACCAAGAAGGCTGTTTACCCAGTCACCCCTACAGAACACCAGAATGGATTCTACTCTCACTTCTTCCTGGTACCCAAGAGAACTGGAGATCTCAGACCAATACTGGACCTCAGACAACTGAATCTGTACGTTCAGTACAAAAGGTTCTGCATGATCACCCTAAACACCATCATGCCAATACTAAAACAAGGGGATTGGCTATGTGCCCTGGATATGAAGGATGCCTACCTTCACATCCCTATCCATCCTGCCCACCACAGGTTCCAGTGTTTTCACCTGTTGGGGCAACACTACCAATTTGGGGCACTTCAGTTTAGCCTTTCCTCAGCCCCACGAGTATTCACCAAATGCCTAGTGGTAGTAGCAGCAGCCCTATGAAGAGGTGGGCACTTTGTCTTCCATAACTGGATGATTGGCTCATAAAAGCAGAGTCCAAAACAGCCCTGCTCTCTTCCTTAGAAGCAACCTTAACTCTATTTCAAGCTCTAGGGATTACTGTCAATTGGCTGAAGTCCAATCGGACCCCTACACAGTCGCTCCAATATATATGAGTGGTCTTCGACACTGTCTTCACCAGGGTTTACCTCCCGGCCGAGAAACAGGAAAAGTTTCTGTCTCTGGCATTGCAGATACAAGCCCAGAAAGTTGTCACAGCCAGATGCATGCTGTGTCTCCTAGGTCATATGGCCACTACCATCTCTATGGTAGCTTTTGTCTGTCTTCGGATGAGACCAGTCCAATGGGTTCTCCAGAACCAGTGGTCTCAAAACACAGGAAATTTTGAAGACAAAATCAGAGTCACTCCCTCGCTGTGATCTGCCCTGGTCTGGTGGACACTCCGAGCCAACGTATGTCAAGGCATGCCCTTCCAGCCCCCCCTCCCCTGCAGACATTGACCATGGATGCATCCCTGGAAGTGTGGGGTGTGCATCTGGGTTCTTACAGGACACAAGGCAAGTGGACCAATTCTATCCCTCATCCTCACATCAATCTCCTGGAATTGAGGGTGTTTCGCTTAGCCCTCCAGGCTTTTCAACAGTTGCCGATTCAGTCAGACAACACCGCAGTAGTATTTTACCTCAACAAACAAGGAGGCATGAAATCCCGTACTTTATGCAGGGAGACAATTGCAGTCTGGCAAGAAGCCATTCAGCAATACCTCATACTAACAGCCGTCCATCTACCAGGATGTTACAACCCTCTGGCTGACTTTCTCAGTCGCCAGTTGTCCGCACACGAATGGACACTTCATTATGAAGTACTCCAGAAAATCTTTCATCGTGGGGAACCCCGCAACTGGACCTGTTTGCCTCCCCAGTCAACCGCCGTCTCCCCAGATACTATTCCATTATCCCGAACAAAAAGGGACAGTCTGTAGATGCCCTGTCCCAAACGTGGACCGGACTCTTCTTATGCGCTTTCCCCTCGTCCCACTCCTGCAATAGACTCTACTGAAACTACAACTCGAATCTGCCACCATGATTCTCATAGCCCCTCTGTGGCCTCGGCAGGTGTGGTTTCCCCTACTCCAGTAGTTCTCTGTAGAGGAACCTGTTCCATTGCCAATCAGACCAGATCTCTTGACTCAGAATCAAGGGACCCTTCTACATCCCAACCTGAAGGCACTACACCTTCACACTTGGCTACTGAGGACGCTTTCATAGCACGTCTACAAGTGTCATCGTCTGTTGCCGATATATTGCTAGCATCACATAAACCAGCAACCAGTGAAACATATAATGCTGAATTGAAACGCTTTTCCATTTGGGCTGCTTCCTGATCACTGGATCCCCTACTCTTTTCCATTGCGGATAGTTTAGGATTACCTAGCCTTGATTGCCGAGACAGGATTAAGTTATTCCTCCATCAAAGTCCATTTGGCCTCTATTTCGGCCTTCCATGAACCTCTGGATGACAGATTACTGTATCAACATCATCTAGACAAAATGTTTCTCAGAGGATTGTTACATATTAAGCCACCTATCAGAAGACCCACTCCTCTGTGGGATCTCAATTTCCTAATAGAGAAGTTAACTCTTGAGCCCTTTGAACCGGTGGCCACTTGTGACCTCTGTTTTCTTTCATGGAAAACACTATTCTTAGTGGCTGTCACTTCAGCTTGATGTATTTCCAAGCTCCATGCCCTCATGTGTGGAGAACCTTACTTGATTTTTCACAAAGATAGGGTGGAACTTCGTGCCAACTCTTCCTTCCTACCTAAGGTAGTATCTGAACACACCTTAAACCAGTCCTTGAAGTTTATTTATTGAGAAGAATTGGACATACTATCCTGAACACTCCAGTCGAGGTGAACACCTCTTACATACTCTAGATGTCCATTGTATATTACGATACTACATTAACCGAACTAAAACTATTAGCAAAACGTTCTCAACTTTTTATCACCTTCGCCTCAGGCAAGGAAGGTCTCCCAATCACTAACGGACTCTCTCCAATTGGCTAGCACATTGCATAACATTTTGTTATTCAAAATACAACAAGCCATTACCTTGACCTGTCCAAGCCCATTCTACTAGAGCTATGGCTACTACTGTGGCCTGCTTTAAGGATCTATCACAGATATCTGCAGTGCAGCTACCGGGTCCACAATTCACACTTTCACGAAGCATTACCACTTAGATATAGCTTCATGCTGTAGGACGTCCTTTGGCCAAACTGTCCTACAAGGCCTCCTGTCATAATCACCAACCTTTCTGGATTTACTACTTGGGATTCATCCCCAAGTGTATTACCTACTGCAAGAGACCACTCCTTGGAAGATAGTACAGTTACGTAAAGTCTTACAGTAACAGTAGATCTTTGAGGAGTGTCTCTTGCAGCAGGTACCTTCCCACCCTCCGTCCCCCTCCTTCTCTGAAAGAACAAATTCTGGTCTAATGACTTATGGGGTGGGATACCTACAGTACCTCGGCTTCCCCTTGGTCCTCACTTAGCGAACTGAACCTGGCGGGGGAAACTGAGGATACCAGGGACCGCCCACACTTATATAGGAAACAGGAAGCTGATGTCATGTGTGAGTAGCCCCTGAAAAAAGACTGCTAAAAGAGCTGCCGTGCGCCACAGCAACTTCTGGCGATGACCAAAGTGTATTACCTGCTGCAAGAGACACTCCTCAAAGATCTACTGTTACGGTAAGATTTTGCGTAACTGTACTTTCTAGGAGTGGTATATGGTGTACATCCACACAACTCACACAACCTCCCCCTAGCAAGTGGGTAAGATCTGACGTCACAGAGTGGTGCTAAGGAGGATACCACCCAGGTGGGTGGGAGAAGTCAGCTTTAAGACCTTCCGGCCTCTTCTTTAAGGGAAAGGATTCTGCAAGAAGTGTGGATGTACACCATATACCACTCATACAACTACGGTTACAGGTGAGTAACTTTTTTATATTGGCTATATCAGAAACTCATACACCTATATGCTCTTTTTTATTCCTGCTTACACCTTTGAGCTACCCACATTGTTTTATTACTTTGTCTGATGGTAAATTATTGCAGTGTTTCTCTAAACATACCATCTAGTTGTCTCTGTGTCTATATCCTCTGGGGTGCCGCAGGGGTCCATTTTGGCTCCCATGTTGTTTGCGGTATATATACTGCCGTTGGGAGCGATTATAAGGTGGTACGGCTTGAGTTTTCAGTGCTATGCAGATGATACTCAGCTGTACATGTCCTTTGTACCTGGCCAGGATGATGCTATCTCGGTCTTTAACAACTGTCTCACCGAGATCCAGGGTTGGATGACTGTGAGTTGGTTGCAGTTAAACCCTGAAAAAAAAGAGGTGTTGGTTGTGGACCCAGGTTGTCAGGAGGTGGGTTTGCCAACAGGATCACCTTCTGGTCTTTGGTTTTGGGGGGGGGGGGTCCAGTTAGCTACCTCAGACCGGGTGCGGAACCTGGGCATTATATTTGATGATTGTCTGACCCTTAACATCAGGTGTCGGCTGTTGTCAAAACCTCCTTTTACCATCTGAGGAATATAGCCTGGGTGAAGCACCTGGTTCCTGCTGATGATCTTTCAGTGTTGGTCCACGCTTTCGTTACTTCCCGCCTGGACTACTGCAACGCCCTTTACCTAGAGCTACCGGGAGTAGATATCCGCCGCCTGCAGCTAGTGCAGAACGCGGCTGCCAGGCTTTTGACTGGTACTTTTAGGACCAGTCATATAACACCTGTCCTCCGTGGACTGCACTGGCTGCCAGTATTGTGGCGGATAACTGTCAAGGTCAGTTTGCTGACCTATAAGGCCCTGTACGACCAGGGACCTAGTTACCTGCAAGAGCTTCTTCGTCCCTACTGTCTCCCCTGCCATCTCTGATCCACCAATGAAGGATTGCTAGAGATTCCCAGGGTCCGTTTGAAGACATCTGGGGCCAGATCATTTAGTTTAATGGCCCTGACCCTGTGGAATTCTCTACCTCATCGGGTGCGAGATTGCCTGACTGTCCAAAGTTTTAAATCGGCATTGAAAACTTTCCTATTTAGTGTAGCTTACTCCAATTTTTAAGAATGTTTTAATGATTGATTTTATTATATTGTTTTAAATTTATGTATTTGATCTATTTATTGTAAAAGCGCCTTGGCTTTGGAAAGGTGCCTTTTTTAAAAATAAAGTTGGATTGGATATTCTCTGTGAGGTAATTACATTGTATGGTTGCTTCTTCAGAAACTGAACAATTAACATGTAATTAGTTTCCAAATATGATAAATTCTGTTCCAAATTAAAACAATTTTTTTATCTTCATTTGGAATGCTTCTGTACTAAAAGCAACATTTTTTTTCTAGGGGTGTGGATATGGTTAACTGAGCCACACTCTGGCAGTTCCACTGGAATGGTGTTATTTGCTGGATGTCTTTAACCTACGCTCCTCCCGTCACCTGGGTGGTATATCCCTGGAGTTCACTCCATAATGTCAGATCTTTCTTTCCACTGGAAGAACAGGTCACGCACTTCACAGCTTCCACTTAGGTTATCTGTGCCATAGGCAAACGTTAATAAAGTCGAAGTTTTCATATTTCTGAGTACTTGTTTCGCGGTTCCCTTGACTCCGTCTCCAGACCAACGATGGACCAGGGGAAACCAGACTTCAAATTCTGTGTTATGCACCAGCAGAAGATATTGGTCACTGATCCACATGACACGTGTGTGTGCTGCCTGGGCGGGCAACATGACATGTATGGGTGCGGTCTGCGCAAAAGTATGCTTCCTAATCCCTTGAGAACAAGGAAGCTCCAAATTTCGCTGGATTGGCCTTCAGAGCAGGAACCAAAAAGAGCATTCTAAGGGTCACAAGAAGGACTCAGATGTGGCCAGGTCAACTGAACAGCTTGTGGCCTCTGAGGCATTGCCACAGCGGCCACCTCCTCGGTCTTGACACTGTTCCCTGGGGCCAGCATAGGAGGGTCTTTCACTGGAGAATTCTGTGAAATGTGTTTGGCCCTCCAGATGTTGGGGAGAGCCCTGCCCCAGTGGTGTTAAAAGCAAGCACCGCTGGTGCCGGTTATGGGACCGGGAGCGATCAGGGTCCTCCCAGTCCCTCAACTCGCCCAACTGTTTGACAGATGTCAAGCACCCCTCAGCCTGGGGGCAGGTCGAGGGCTCTTCAATTCCCCTGTCAAGCCAATCTAACTAGTTGCCTGTGGAGCAGGCTGCTGAGATTTTTCTTGAGCCTATCAAGTAGGTGTCAGACAAGGTAGAGGACTGTCAGACCCTGGTGCGGAGCCTTCCCCAGAAGGATGTGGTCCGGATGAGGTCCCCATCAGGTTCACCGTGGGATCAGCCTCTTCCCAGGGTTGGGTCTTTGGCAGCTGTATTGCTTAACATGGGCAGGCACATGGTCTACTGCAACCTTTTGGAAGATTCCTCTCACCGTCGACCAGCCAAGGTCACAGTTGAGGCACCCTTGCTGTCGATCCCACATGACCAGGAAGCATTGCTGTCGGCATTCTCAATCTCCTCATCCTCAGGTGAGGAGAGCCACTGCCACAAGATGTGCTGGTGCTATTAGGAACTCCCTGGCAAAAGTGGGCCATTGCAAGACAGAGTAAGGCTCTACTGCCCAGACCTTTGGTTTCCTGACTGCTGCCAGTGACACTCCCACCGGTCCACATTACACAGCTACACTTGCAGCTGCTTTTCCATGTCTTCAGGTGGAGCCTCCACCATCGCAGCCAAAGGTGGGCACTTTGACCAAGGAGCCTGGCCCCTCAGCCACCAGCTTGCCAGGCTGGTTGTCAGTCACGATCACTTAGGGTGAGGATTCCTGAGAGGTCTGTGGTGAGAAGCAGCTGAGGACTGTTTTTAAGGAGTTATCAGATGACTAAGATTATGAGTCCGTGGTCTCCTCACAGATTCCACTCTTTGACTGCAGTTCGGTCAAGGACCTGTCCACCAAGCATGGCCCAATGTCTTTTGGGGTGCTTCTCTGACTTATTTCAGAATCCATGTCGGTTCCACTTGAGTCAGTCCACAAGAGGGCTAAATACCCTCTCACAGACATTCTGGACCAGGACAAATCCTCAGGGGCTGCCTTCCCTGTGGCTGAGGCCATTTTGAGACCGGCCCTGGAGTTTTGGCAGCATCCAGCATCCTGCTGGGCACCCTCTGCTTGTATGGTCAATAAGTATGTGGTCCCCATGGGCTCCCTTTTGGTGTTTTCAAATCTCCCCTCTGTGGACAGACTGGTCACAGATTCGGTGTTCCGTAAATCTGGACACCAGGGGTGTGTGGACATGCCACTGGACAAGGAGTCTGTTAAGCTTGACCATGCTGCTAAAAAATACACTGCAGCATCTCTAGGTCACTGGCAGCCTAACTATGCCATGATGATGGATAACTTCGGTCACTTCCTGATGGGAGTCTTTGACGTTGTCCTTCCTAACCTCCCTGTTGAGCAACAGTTAGTGGTGAAGCTCATCAGAGACCAGGGTTAATCACTGGCTAAACACCAGCTTCAGACAACCTTGGACATGGGTGATTCTTGCACCCATGCTGTGGCAGTGGTTGTCTCAGTGTGTCACAGGGCCTGGCTGCATTTATCAATCTTAGTGTCGGACACCCAGCATAAGCTAACCATTATCTCTTTTCTGGGCACCGACCTTTTCAGCCATGGGTAGGACATCTCACTGAATTGAGAAGTCCATTGCCACCCTGAATTCTGTGACTTTGTCCTAGAATGAACAGAAAAAGAAGCCTAAAAACAGGTTTTCCAATACTGGTCCTATCAGTCACAGCCTTTCCAGCAGCAGCCCCAGCAGAGGCAGTTCCTGGCCTGGCACCCCAAGCAGATATCTGGGGGCCAAGGTCCAGAAAAAGGGGGGGGTGGTAGTGGTGCCCCTCTGGCAGTAGCCACCTGTGGTCTCACAAAAGCTGCTCAGTGACAGGTTGGGGGGCATCGTTACTTCACCTGTCCTGTCTCTGACTGCTGTTCCTGTCAGAGGCTGGCTACATCATTTGTTACCACGTTGGTCCACTGGTACAATGGATAAGTGGGTGCTGGACATAGTGGGCAGAGGATTGCCTCTAGACTTTGGGGCTGTCCTGCTCTGCCACCTCCATGTGCCTTCAGAGTCTGGGGTGTCTCAGGACACATTGTCCACCGTGAGGGTGGACTTCGTTCAGTTCCTTGCATAAGGGGTGATAGCCCGTGTCCTGGACGCCTTGGCCAGTCAGGGTTACATACCCAGGTACTTCCTCATCCTGAAATCAATGGGGGGGGGGACTGGTGCCCCATACTGTAGTTTCACAAACTCAAACAGTTTATGTGGAAACACAAGTTTAGGATGGTCACTGTGAGCCAGATTATCCCATCTCTGGAGCAGAACTTGTAGTTCTGCTCCCTGGACCTCCAGGATGCATTTTTCCATGTTTCCATGTGTCAGTCCCACTTTCAGTACCTCTGGTTCCATGCAGAAGGGGTCCAGTACCAGTTCCAGATCATGCCCTTTGACCTCTCCTCAGCACCTAGGTTCTTGACCAAATGCATGGCCATGGTGGTGGCCCACTTGTGGTGCTTCAGTGTTAGAGTGTACCCTCACCTGGTCAGCTGGTTGTCTATCCAGAGAAGCTGTGGAGAGAGCCACATATCTGGCTCTCCAGATTTGTCGAGACTTGGCCTACTGGTCAACCTGAATAAGTCTGAACTGGTACCGAAGCAGATGATCAAGTTCATTGGGGCAGAACTAGACTTCCTGCAGACCAGGCACTGGATCTTACCTCCTTTGCCCGATCATTTCAGGTTGGGCTCTCGCACCCTGCCTGAGATTTCCTGAGGCTTCTGTGGTGCATGGCGTCCTGTACCAGTGTTTGTTCATTGGGCCCACTGGTGAATGCGACACCTTCATTGGAAGCTGAGTCATCAGTGGTCCCATCACGTAGACCACTTAGACGAGCCAGTCATAGTGACCCAGCCAAAGTGGGATGCCATCCAGTGATGGCTGGTCCTGGAACATATGGAGGAAGGAATCCAGTTTTACTGCTCAGAACCAACTATCACTCTCCCAGCAGATGTGTCGCTGGTGGGATGGGGAGTGCACCTGGGAGACCACAGAGCCCATGAGTTCTGGTCACCCAGGGAGTCCTGTTGCCACAGAAACCTGCTGGAGCTCTGTGCAATGCATTTGGTTCTGATGGAATTCGCTCCATTAGTCAGAGTTTAGGTTGTGCAAGTGCAGATGGAAAACACCACAAGCATATTCTACTTGAACAGGCAGGGCAGAACTCACTCCCTTTCCCTGCATCAGGAACCACTTCTCACCTGTTCTTTCGTGCGTAGCTTGGGTGCAGATCTCCTGGCTATTCATTGTCGAGGGAGAGAATAATCCATAATTCCACGCACAGAAGACTATTGCCTTGGCTACCCTTCTCCCAGGCCTATTTTATGGGCCCCAATAATTCACTTGGTCAAGACCTTTATTCTGGCCAGACTTAAGCAGGCCTATCACAGAATCGCACGTTTTGTGGCCAAAGCACCAGCCCGGGCCCACCATTGTGACATTCTCACCACCATAGGCTGGCCATCCTTTGAGGCCAAAATGGACTTCCCTGTACTATGCACCATCTTCAGACTCATCCACCTTCCCTCCTCAACCATCCTCCCCAATCTGCTCATGTTGAAAATCTTCCCTAGGACCCTCAGATCCTCCCACATCCCTATACTAAGCATACCCAAAGTCAAATTAGCCATAGGCAAGAGATCTTTCTGTTCCACAGCACCTCTTAAATGGAACAACCTCCCACACAGTTTACTCTTGTGTTTGTCTGTTCCCCAGTTCAAAAGACACTTCAAATAAATTTTCTTTCCGCCTCCTAATTGTAACAGTAACTGCACCTAATCCTCTCCTGTCTACCTGCGTCTCCTCTCCCTCCTTCTCCCCCTCTCTATTTCTGGCCCGTCCCACCCTGATACTCTATCTTTTCCACACCTCCCCCTCTCCTGATTTCACCTTTCCCTGCCTCCCTGCCTGTATATATGTAATATATTGTATTATACAAATGAATAATTTGTTACTGCTTCAAGGTTAAGCTCGTTATGCGTTTGCACCTTATTCTATTACCCAGCAATGGATTTGATGATGCACTGTTTTGTTAGTCACTGTCCTCATCTGGCTGTCCCTATTGTTTTACCTTTGTATTCACACATTTTTCCTAACTATTTTTTGTGTAGTGTTTTATCTCTCTGTATGTGGAATGCCTCTATTCCCTGGGTCGCCCCTGAAAAGGGACATATCTGTCCCAGTGGGCCCACCCAGTCATCAGAATTCAAATAAACAGTCAGCTGGTGGATGCTGAAGTGGACCTGTTTGCCTCTTGGGAGGACACCAAACTGAGGTTGTTTTGTGCCCATCCCCCACAGTCTGGGACACTACTGGGGAGATACCTTCATAAGGCTCTGGACCCCAGGCCACATGTATGCCTTTCCTCCCTTTCCCCTGATTCACGAGGTGGTGTTCAAGGCCCAGAAGGACAAGGTGCAGATGATCCTAGTAGCTCCAGACTGGCCACAGCAGTTCTGGTACCTGAATCTCCTTAGCCTCAGCCCTCCATGGCAACTACCTCTCTGCCCAGACCTGCTGACTAGACTACAGAGGACGGTCCTGCACCTGGACTATCAGTCCCTGCACAGCATGGCCTCACTCCTGAGCGGCTAGAGTTCCAGGCCTTGGGTCCCTCGGAGGATGTTCTCCACATTGTTGAGGCCTTCTGGAAAGAGTCAACTTGCAGATGCTGTGCCTTCAAATGGAAGAGAGTCTCCATTTGGTGTCAGGGCAATGGCTGGATCTCCTTGCTTGTCCTGTGGCTAGCATCCTGGACTACCTTTGGTCCCTTTCCCATCTGGGACTGTGGGCGATGACCCCTGAGGTGAACCGGCAGCCATATCTGCCTGGTATGCCAACAGTGGCTCAGGAGAAGGTGGTTGGGTGCTTTTCAATGGCCTGGACTTGTCCCCTCAAGTGCATGTACCACTTCCATCTTTGGACTTAATGCTGGTTTTGGCAATGTTCATGGGCAAGCCTTTCATGTCAGTGCACAGGTGTGAAAAGTCACACCTGTCATAGAAGACAGCCTTCCTGGTGGCCATTACAACAGCCAGAAGGATCGGGGAGCTCCAGGTGTTCTGGGTGGACTCTTCTTGCCTGGTTTTACACAGGAACAAGGTTGTCCTTTGCCTCAACCTGACATTCCACCCAAAGGTGGTATCAGAGTTTCACCAACCAGATAATTAACTTACTGGTTTATTTCAGCAGCCCATCTTTGGAGACCATGTGCAGGCTCCATACCCTGGACCTGCAGAGGACGCTCTCCTGTTATGTGGAGTGCACAGCTGGAGTTCAGGGACAGGCTCACCTGCAGTTTGTCACCTACACTGAAGCTGCACCTGGGAGACCGGCAGCAAAGCGGACAGTTGCAAGGTGGATTACTTCTTCCATCAGCCTGTGTTATAGGTTGGCTGGTAGGGAGCCTCCTGAAGGGCTTAGGGCTCATTCCATCAGACATACTGCTGCCTCAATGGCTGCTTCCAGGGATGTCCCCATACAGGAGCTCTGTAGGGCTGTTACCTGGAAGTCAGCACACACCTTTATTTCCCACTACTGCATCAACCTGGAGTCATGCCAGGATGCTGCTTTTGGGATCTTGGTTTTCCAGTCTTTGCCAAGTAGGGATGCATGCCTTTCTCCTCCTTTCAGAGAACTGCTAGGAGTCTGCTAGAGTGTGAATAAATGAACCATATTCATGCCCCTAGAAGAATAGGTTACTCACATGTAACCATGGTTCTAAGAGTGGTATATGACTCACATCCACACTACTCACCTGGCTTCCCCGGCAAGTGGCACATGGATCCTGCTTCCAGCATCATTTAAGATCTGACATTACATGGTGGAGTCGGGGGATATACAGCCCAGGTGGTGGGGAGAGCTTAGCTTAAAGCCGTCCAGCCAATAACATTGTTCCAGTGGAACTGCCAGAGTATGGATGTGAACCATATACGACTCCTAGAACTTTGATTACAGGTGAGTAACCTATTCTTATCACACACATTATAAACTCATCCTCATTGTTTAAATGGTGTTTAGTCACCCGGAGTTCTCAGACTACAAAATTCTGTGGGAAACAGCATGATTGCTGCAGCACAGTTCACCTTCTGCCAAAAACAGGCAAATGGATCATCTTGTTACACAAACATAAATCCTGGTGCCATACGTTTATATCTCATTATTTGTTTCAAAGAAAAGCTTTTTAGGGTAAAAATAATTAGAGAATAAGGACTAAAATGACATTAAATTATTTGGGGTATGAGAGATTGTGAAAGGAGCAGAAGTGAAGAAAGCATGTTGTAATGGCTGTGGGGCAGCAGTCTTCCAGGAGTCTTTCTGGAGGGTGAGATGCTGCCCTATTTGCAGACAACTCTCTGCCCTGAGGGAGGAAGTTGCCTGTCTTCAGGCCACACTGGACAGTAGTAAGGGAACCTTCCCCCAGGCCACACTGGACAGTAGGAAGGGAACCTCCCCCATCCAGGGAGCACCAGAGCCACCACCACTACCTCAGAGGTTGCAAAGAAAGCACAGCAGTTGGACCACAGTGGGCTCAGGGAGGGTGAGGATGGTGGAACAGAGGCACACCCAGTCAGTTGTTCCACTCCACAATCCATACACCATTCTGGGGGAGCATAGCTCCCCTATGGATGCACCCGCAGAGGAGACTAAGGAGGCAGAGGACAACTGTCACAAGGGAGGCCCACATGCCTGGTGCCATGGCTTGGAGAGACAGGAAGCGCATCCTCAGGATCACGAGAACAGCTGCACGGGAGTCTGAGCTGGACGTCATTGTCTACCTAGGGACAAATGACTTGGCTCATCATGAGATTAGAGCAGTGCAGAAAGACTTTGTAGAATTGGGGAGGGGCCTAAGACAAGTAGCACACACAATATCCTTCTCTGAGGTGCTGCCTGTTAATGGCAGTGAGGCGAGTACTTTGCACCATGCAGTTTAATGAATGGTTGAAAAATGGTGTGGAGCACAGGGTTTGGCTTCATTGGGGACTGGGTTCCACCTGGAGGACACCAACCTATACTGGCAGGATGGTCTGCATCTGTCCAGGAAGGAACAAGTCTTTGAGCAATCGGTTTAAATGCTTCATTGGCAAGCTTTTAAACTAGTCAAGGGAGGCACTGATAAGCAGCAGGAAAATCCCAGCCTCTCCCTACAAAACAGGGTACTAAATGAGAAAAAGACCGAGTAGAAAGGTCAGTGGGGATGCTGCAAAAGATGGTAAAGCCATCAAAAATGGAGAACAATGAGTACCAATGCCGTAGTCTGAGTAACAAGCTTCCTGAATTAGTGGCCTTGATGGAGGAGGAACATCTGGATATCGTGGCAGTCACAGAAACATGGTACACACAAAACCATGACTGGGACGTAAACATACCAGGATACACTATCTACAGGAGGGACAGGAGAGGTAAAGGGAGGAGTAGCTCTTTACATAAGGGAAGGAATCAAAGCAACAGAACAAAAGGGAAAACAGGAGGAGAAGAAGCACTGTGGGTAAATTTGGAGACTGGCAATGGCACCACAGTCCGCAGAGGGGTTGTATACAGACCCCCTTCTCAGGGGGAGGACATGGACAAGGAAATGATAGAAAGAATACTTAGAATGGCAGAAAAATGGGAGATATTGCTGATGGGTGATCTGAATATGCCAGATGTTAACTGGAGTGCAGTTGCAGCAGCCAGTTCGAAGAGTGGGGTTATTCTAGATGCCCTACAGGGGCATGCCTTAGACAACTAGTATTGGAGCCCACTCGAGACAGAGCAATCTTAGACCTGGTTCTCTCAAATGGAGATGAAGAGAGGATCACAGATGTAGAAATGGGTAGCTATCTGGGAACTAGCGACCATCGAACAGTATGGTTCACAATAAACAAAGCAATGGAGTCAAGCCATACAAAGGCAAAAGTACTGGACTTTAGGAGGGCTGACTGCCAAAATGGGTGAGTGCCTAAGGAATGCACTAGCAAATGGGCAGGAAGGAGGGTGGAAGAACAATGGGGAATAATAAAAGCTGCCATCACAGAGGTAACAAGCCTTTGTGTGAAGCAAATAAAACGAAATGATGTAAGAAACCACTATGGTTCTCAAAGGAAGTGGCAGTGAAGGTTCAAGAGAAAAAGAAAGCATTCAGGAAGTACAAGGAATCACAGAAGGAGCAGGACAGAGAACTGTATCAGTTAAAGCAAAAGGAAGCTGGGAAGGCAGTCAGAACAGCAAAGGCCCAAACCGAGGAAAAGATAGCCAACTCAGTTAAGAAGGGATAAAACCTTTATAGGTACATCAGGGGCGAAGGAAGACCAAGGGAGGGTTAGTGAGGTTTAATAAAGGGAGGGAGGGTGTGCAGAGGGTGACTGTGAAAAGGCAGAGATACTTAACAAATATTTTTGCTCAGTATTTACAAAGGAAGAGGGGGAGGTACCTAAAACAAACAGTAGAAACACTCTGGATACAGAAGTTGATACCAGCCCATTTACAGAAGAAAGGGTTCTGAAAGAACTCTTAAAACTGAAGGTGGACAAAGCAATGGGGCCTGATGGGATTCATCCCAGAATTCTAAAGAACTAAGGGTAGAACTAGTGACACCACTGACTACCCTCTTTAACAAATCATGGGAGGATGGTGTGGTACCGAGGACTGGAGGAGGGCAGATGTGATTCCCTTCACAAAAGTGGGAGCAAGGCAGAGCAGGAAACTACAGACCTGTTAGTTTAACCTCAGTGGTGGGAAAATGAGGGAATCACTCTGAAGGAAAGAATTGTTGAGTATCTAGAGGCCAGAGGGGTACAGGACCCAAGGCAGCATGGATTCACAGCGGAAGGTCATGCCAGGCAGAATCTGATAGATTTCCTTGACTGGGTGACCAAAGTAGTAGATCGAGGAGGGCTGTGGACATGGCCTACCTAGACTTTAGCAAGGCATTTGACACAGTCCCACACAAAAGATTAATATACAAGTTAGCCAGCCTGGGAGTGGGTCCCAAGATGACAGCCTAGGTAAAGAATTGGCTGGAGAATAGGACACAGAGAGTAATAATAAATGGAGTCCACTCTGAAGAAAGGGGGGTTACTAGTGGGGTACCGCAGGGTTCAGTATTAGGACCAGTCCTCTTCAATGTCTTTATAAGCGACATTGCAGAGGGACTGGAAGGAAAAGTATGTCTCTTTGCAGATGACACAAAGATCTGCAGCAGAGTTGATGCACAAGGTGGGGTGGAAAGGATGAGAAGGGACTTGGCAAGGTTAGAGGAATGGTCAAATGTATGGCAGCTTAGATTCAATGCTAAGAAGTGCAAGGTAATGCACCTGGGGAAAAAAACCCAGGGGAAGAGTACACAGTGGGGGTGAGATACTAACAACAACAAAAATGGAAAGGGACCTGGGGTAGTCATATCAGATGACCTAAGGTGGGCAAGCAATGTGAGAGGGCAGCAAGGAGGGCTGGGGATACTGGGATGCATAGGAGAGGCATCACCAGTGAAAACAGGAAGTTATTATCCCTCTGTACAGACAGTTGGTGAGACCCCATCTGGAGTACTGCGTGCAGTTCTGGAGACAATCTCCATAAAACATAGACAGGATGGAAGCTGTCCAGAGGAGGGCAACTAAAATGGTGCAGGGTCTGCACGGAAGACATATGAAGAGAGACTTCAGGAGCTTAATATGTATAGCCTCGAGGAAAGAAGGAGAGGGGACATGATAGAAACTTTCAAGTACCTCAGGAATCAACAAAGTCCAAGATGGTAGCATCTTTCAAAAAGAGGTGTGCAAGAACAAGGGGCACAATTTGAAGATGAGGGCGGCTCAGAGGTAATTTAAGGAGTATTTTTTCACAGAGGGTTGTGGATGCATGGAGCGGCCTTCCAGAGGAGGTTGTGGAGTCAAAAACTGGTGGAATTCAAGCATGCATGGGACAGTCATAAGGCAATTCTAGGGGTGGGGGTAGGAAGAAGTAGGCTGCTGGTTAACTAGGATCTGCAGCTTATCCATTAGGTAGGGAAATGGGCAGACTAGGTGGGCCAAGCGGTCCTTATCTGCCATCAAAATCTGTGTTTCTATGTTTCTGTCACAACCCCATGGGAAGTCTGAGGAACTTCTTTTTACTACAGCACAGATTTAGTGTCCGTATATGCTGCCAGTAAAATAGAAATAACCTACATTTACACTTTAAATGATTTTTAAATATCCCACCACAGATTTTCAAGAAGAGTAGGGGGATTATTAGTGTTCTGACCAGAACTGATGTTTTGAGGGACATTGTCGAGCTCATAAAGTCACTGCATTATCTTTATCAAACAAGTTGGTGCATCGTATATTTTGAAATACCTGGGCATGAAAAGTGCTAAATAAATCAAAGTAAATTCTGATATTGGATATCAAAACATGGTTTGATTGTTTGCAGGGTTTTTGTTACAATTTATTTGTCAAGGATAGCTCAGCTGAGATGCAACATCTTCTGTCCAGTAGGGTCCTGCTGCTACCCATTGTCATAGCTACCCTTTGCTGTAGCTAGCTGTACTTGAGGTGAAGTGACCCCTCTAAGGTCACGCAGTGAGTATTTAGTTCTGGTGAGGCTTATACCTGGGATCACCTTGTTGCTGAGCCAGTGCTCTAAACACTGGACCACACAAGCTTCTCATTATTGACGCTTTCTCAATAATCTACCACTTCCTTACTATGTATATAAGCTCTACTATACCTCTTACTGTCACTTAACACCAGTTAGGGTGGGCATGGCGTGGATAAACCTTTCCTGCCTTGTGGTAAAGATGGCATGCATACCAAAGAACAACACCCATGGTCACTGTACATTCCAGGTCCCAAGCCATGGAGTAAATACAGCTGTCCTCCACTCTGTCAGAAACAAACACTTACTGAGCAGAGTAAATTCAGCAGTGACCACACTTTACTGAACGTGACAGCAGTTATAGTCTGGAACAACAGTTCATAATCACTCTCCTTATTGGCACTGTACAGTCAGGTTCAGTCCTGATCCTGGACACAAGTCGGGACCCTTACAGCCCTTTCTGAGTAAGGCTGTGCCCTGCACACACATTTGGAGCTGCATAACCCATTCTATTTCCTGTTATATTTCAGATCCACACACCAGTGGATGGGGTAATAGCTCGGGTCAGAGCCTGATCTACTCTGTGAAACTCATTGTTGTTCCCACTGTGCAATGGCTTGATTATTCTGACAGAATTCACATACAGTGCATTCCACTTGTCTGCCCATTGGATGTTTGCATGTTCCGGGTTTATGCACAAAATATATTGTGTCCCAATTCCATCTCCCAGTGACAAATAATGTGTTTGTATGTACACTGTTTCCTCAGACAGAGGCTCCACAGACATTTAATACTGCCAATCACATCTGTTAAACAGGTGCTACTCATGATGACAGCGGTTAAATACAAGTAGGTTTTAGCCTGTTTCAGCCTGTCTGTCAGAGCAAGCAGCCATGGAGAAAACAGATAGCTTAAACGTATCAGAGTGTGTATCACTTGATGAATTGGTATGTTTTAAATGAGTCTGGTGCAGTCAGTAAAGGCAAAAGTGAATAGTGAGAAATTGCAGTTTACTGAGTGGCTCCATTGATTGAAATACAATTTTGGTTCAATGCAGTTTCAGATGCATGCACAAAAATGGGATGTCCCAAGCATGTGCATTAATAAGGAATTGACTGTACTTTGGCAGCTTAGCATCTGGTCAGTGAGTGGCACAGGAGGCATCCATGGCTAGAGGGACAATTATTCTGTGACTTCAGTTTGTTGCTGTGGCATCCATGGGTCCCCTAGCCCTGAGGGTATATGTGCTCTGTACCAGGCCAGACTCCCCTCTAGAGTCAGAAAGTTAATCCATTGGCGAGTGTCTCTCTTCACCTGCTGTACTCGCCAGACAGTGTGCTGGGTACAGCACAGCAGCATGTACTCCAGCCTGCCTACTGGCATCAGCTATCACCTCAGCCCCTCTGCTCTAGTGCATATCCCAGGCTTGGGATATCCTGAAGTGTAATTGAGACATATCTCCTACCTTAGGCAGCAGTCTTATCTCTTTCACCAGGTCTTTCCTCCCAGCAGCTCTGCTGGCAGCATTTCACATGCACAGGATCACAACAGTCTCCAAAGTTGACACTCTCTTCTGAGGGATACTTTCTGCATCACAAGGCTGTCAGGAACTTCTCTTAAGGGGAAGACTCTCAGGGTCCCTGTAACAGGGGGTCCCTGTTATGAAGAATAAAAAGAAAAAATTTGTAAAGCGATGCAACCCCATTTTGTTTTCTAATTTCACTCTGTCCTGTCTTCTGTTTTTTCTATCTATCCTGTTTTCTTGTCAGGGTGGCCAACCTGGCAATCTATATATATAAACTTTTCTTTACTGTCCCTTTATGCCTTCCTAATTTGATATCTTGAATCTAAACTCGTAAGCTTGTGTACAGTTGTATATATATATGGTGCAGGGCTATAATTAATTGTCATGCCCCTATCAAGAAAGCCCCAGCAAAGTCCAGTGCTTATAGAAATAAATAATGTATGAATAAGCATTTCGAGAGCTTCGTGAATTCTTAAAATATCCCTGCTCTCGGTCCTGAGGTATTTTTAGATGCCTCTGTATGTTTAAACAAAGAAGAAAAGGCTTTTTGAAAAGTCTAGCGCTTCCCGCTATGTACCTACAAGAAAATGAAAACGGTCCCCCTCAAAACAAAGTCCTTGCGAGATGTGCGTACATTCATGCAGGAATGCGTACGCACATTAAGAGACCCTGCACACATGCGTGGAAGGGCTTCGAAAAGAGCGCTGAGCTGTAGAGACGCAACCGCTTATTACGATATAAAAGAGAAGCGGCCATGCAGCTGAAAAGGGAAAGCCGGAGCAGCGCAACTATTTACAGCTGCTATGGAGTCAAGTTACACTCCATCTCAGCCTGAAAGTGCTGTTTTTGTATCCGCTCCACAGATATACTTCAGAGGGGTCCAAATTAAGAAATCCGGTACTGGACAATAAAGGCATAATATAGTAGAGCCCTGTAATGTCCTAAGAAATGAAATAAAAGTGCTGTAGTTGTTTTATTTGAGCCCACAGATAGCGTGGAAGGCTAGAAGGCTGACACCAGGCCAAATTGCAACAGATAGCCGTTGGCTGAAATTGCAGCCATCAGATAGCAAATGCTATGTATAAAAGCACTCCCAATGAGAGGAAAAGGCTTTGTGCAGCCCTATAAAAGTAATATATGTGCAGAGGAATACTGTATAGGATTACTGGATCTGCTGTATATGTAACAAATATTTTTCTTCTGTCTAATTAGGCATTTAAAGTATAGCTGAATCTTGACCTTGCAGGAAAACAGATAGGGAGCGTGCCCCTCTTCTGCGTTCTCTGCTAAGGTCAGAGATTCCTTTAACAGAATTAACAGTGTTTTTCCTTTCTGTATTAAATAAAATTTATGTTTACCTGAATATCCATGTTATCCTGGAGGGTCCTACTAGTCCTACTATAGGGCTGGCAGCCCATGAAATGGCTCTCTTTATAGTAGCTGTAGAGAGTGATGTCACTGTCAGGAGGCGAGGCTAATTTTCAAATGTGCCCAACTCCTATTATTAAGCAGTAATGCACAACAGGGTGTGGTATTTCATGGGATATCGTCACGCCTCGGGTGGTTGGGCACGAGGCCGCAGACCGAGTGCGTCCAACAACCCGAGAAATGACAATATCCCATGACATACCACACCCTGGAGTGCATTATTGCTATTATGAACTGGGTACAAATTTTATCAGTGAACAAATAAAAAAAATACAACTTTTAAAACCTGAAGGTGTGAAATTATTTGGAGCGTTGGAGTACCTTTTGAGAAAATAGTTCCTGGAGAGCTCTGTACAGCAGGTGGCGCTGCTCTGGAGGAGGTGTAGTTGTAAACTAATGTTTTCCTCTGGCAGCACTGCATAGTGTGGTCAGGAGCCAGCTGTTTTATACTTGAGGTTTGTTTGGGAGATGAGACAGTTGCAACGAGCTGTCTGGCAGCATAGGATTTATTTTTTTAACATGTATTGAAGCCGCTGACAGGGTAGAGGCTGTCACAGTTTGAAAGGGAGTGACTGTGACCTCTATCCTTGTAGTGCTCAATGAAATGTTAAAAATATAAATCCTGAGCCCAGGCCATGTTAACTGAGGGAGCAGTGGATGTGGCAGCGGTCACTGAGACTTGGGCCACTGCAAGACATGACTGGGACCTGAACCTGGAGGGTTACACTATGTTCAGGAAGGACAGGGGAGGGAAGGGAGGAGGGTAGCAATGATAGTAAAAACTGCATTGGCATAGGGAGTAGAGGAGGCGGAGGGAACTGTGGAGGCGATTTGGACCTTGATAACAAGGGGGCAAGAGAGTAAAAATAGGAGTGGTGTATAGACCCCTGCCCTGGGCGGAGGCTGGAGGACAGTCTGGTGGCAGATGTTGGAGACACTGCAGACTGGGCAGAGGAAAGGTGGTGGTGTTGGGGACTTAAACATGCCAGGAACAGACTGGGAGACTATGACATCCTCTGTGACCAGGAACAGAGGTTGTTGGATGTCTTTCAAGGCGCATTCTAACTCAGCAGGTGAGGAACCGACCAGGGAGGCACGGGTACTGGATGTGGTCCTGGCAGACAGTGACCAGATTGGGGCCTGGAGGTAAGGGACCCATTGGCGGGAGTGACCATGCCACGGTCTGGTTCTGCCTGGACCTAGGAGGGTAGAAGGCTGCACAAAGACGGAAGTAACCGACTTCAGGGGTGGATTTAGGAAATGGGAAGGATCCTTAAGGAGCATTTGGATGGGATTGGGTCAGACATGGACGCTGATAGTAGGTGGGAAATCATCAGGAGAGAGTGCAGGATGCTACTAGCACCTGTGCAAGTAAGGCGAATCTTGGTAGGGCCCAAAAACCCTGTTGGTGGACCAGGGAGGTCCAGGAGGTGGTGTGGGGAAAAGCAGCCTATAAGAAATTCAAGTGCTCAAGGAGTGAAAGGATCGAGGGAGTATGAGCTGATGGCTAGAAGGGCCACTAGAGTGGTGAGGGTGGCTAAGGCAGGAAGGAGCAGAACCTGGCCAGGAAATTAGGAGAGGAAAAAGGGTTCTTTAGATACATTGGGAAAGGCGAAGAGTGAAGGGCAGATTAGCAGGATTAAATCAGGGAAGAGATGGGCACAAGACCCAGAGGAGCAGGCTGAGGTACTAAATGAGTACTTCACCTCCAGTTTCTCCAGGGAAAATGGGATGCTGCATCATACATGGGAGGAGACAGAGATAAGGAGGGCCCTTACCAATCGGCAGGTCTGGGAGGGGGCATCACTGGCAGGTGGGGGAGGGCTAAGCAGGAGAAGAGGTACTGGAAGTGGAAGTCACAGCAGAGAGAGTGAGGAAGCCCTCAGCTCCCTTAAGACGGAGAAAGCACCGGGGCCGGATAAATTACATCCTAGAGTGCTGAAGGAACTTGCAGATGTCCTGGCGAAACCCTGGCAGAGCTTTTCACCATCTCCCTGAGGACAGGGTGGGTGCCCCAAGACTGGAAGGTGGCGCATGTAGTGCCTATCCACAAGGGGGGATCAAGGGAGGTGGCAGGGAACTACAGGCCTGTCAGCCTGACATCAGTGGTGGGCAAGGTGATGGAGGGCATTGTCAAGGAGAGGCTGGGGGACCTGGATAAGTCAGGGTGCCTGGACGATAAACAGCATGGATTCATCCCGGGGAAATCGTGTCAGACAAACCTGGTGGAGTTCTATGACTGGGTGACAAGTGCCTTGGACCTGGGTAAACCAGTGGATGTCCTCTTTCTAGACTTCAGCAAGGCATTTGACTCTGTTCCTCCACGTGGGCCTGTTGGATAAACTAGGAGAAATGGGGTGGGAAACCAGATGATCCGATGGATAGGCAATTGGCTCAGGACCCGGACCCAGAGGGTCGTGAGTTGGTGGATAGTCTCTTCCCAAGGAGGGTCATTAGTGGGGTCCCACGAGATCAGTCCTTGGGCCCCTTCTGTTCAACGCCTACGTATCTGACATAAGGACAGGAATCAGGAGTGAGATGAGTCTCTTTGCAGATGACTCGAAACTGGGGCGGTGGTGGATGGGGAGGAGGGAGGTGGCCCTGCAGGGACCTGGAGGCTGTGGAAGATGGTCTAGAAAGTGGAAGCTGAGGTTTAATGCAGGAAATGCAAGGTACTCCACCTGGGCCAGAAACCCAGGCCAAGTGTACACCTGGGGAAATACTACAAGTCTCAATGGCTGAGAGGGACCTGGGGTGGTGGTGGATGTCAAGATGAACAACTCTGAGACTTGTAGGAGGCAGCAGCCAAGGCCAACAGGATGCTGGGATGCATCGCTAGAGGATCACCTCAGAAGGAGGAAGAGATACTCCCTCTGTATAACTGCTTGGTGAGCCGCACCTGGAGTACTGCGTGCAATTTTGGAGGCCGCGCAAGAGGATATTAACCTCCTGGAAGGGTCAGAAGGAGAGCAGCAAAATGATTTGGGGCTTGGGGGACAGGACCTATGAGGAGGGCTCGAAGAGCTAAATATGTACACTTTGGAAGAGAGAAGGGACCGGGGGGACATGATAGAGGTCTTCAGGTACATGAAGAGGGTAAATAGGGAAGGAACAGTGAGGGTGCTTCGAAGGAAGGAGGAGGGGCCACTAGAGGGCATGGGTGGAAGCTGGAGGGGGGAAGATTCAGGGGAGAAAGGAGGAGGTGCTACTTCACTGAGAGGGTGGTAGAGCCATGGAATGCACTACCTAGGGGGCTGGTGGTGGCAGAGACAGTGGAGGGGTTCAAGAGGGGGTGGGACAGGTACAGGGGAAGGGTTCAGGAAGCAAAATCCAATGCAGCAAGAATATCCGGAACTGGGAAGGGAGAAGCCAGAGAAGCCGAGGGGGACAGCAAGGTCAGCACCCAGGGTGGTGGCTGACCAAACGAGCAGACACGAAAGACCATTAGGCCTATTCTGCTGGCATTTTAGTATGTTAGTATGACTGTATAGGAGGGACATTTCCGGTCTTCCAACTAGATCGAGAAGAGACACCATTTCGGTTGATGCTAGCAGCTAATAAATACAGGTGAACTCTTAAAAAAAGGATTTAAATAGCCGTTAGAAAGTCATACTTGGCCTTACACTGTGTATGGTAAGCAGGCAGCAGTATGGCAGCTTCTGATAAGAGAGAGAGATGGAAATGGTAAAACCGCACACTTTGTTTAAAAAAAGCTTCAGTTTATAAATAAATAGCAGATTGGGTTGTGGCAGTAACTTAGGCTGCCAAAAATACATAGGTTGGTACCAGCATGGTTACAGGGGTGTTTGTGGTGAATTGAAGAAACGGCAAGTGGATGTATGAACAGGCACTCTATGCCCCAGTTTGTATTCTTCTGCTTTGCCTGAAGAGGAGTGAGGGATCTGTGGAACGTTGCGATAGGAGGAAATAAAAAAAAAAAAGGGCATCCTGTGGTCTGTTTCAGGATTATTGATGGGGTAGCAGTTTTAATTGTATGTTGTTGTGCTCACGGTTTTCCCACGGCTTGCTGCTGCTGAAGCAGCGTGTTTATCACCGATGCATCGGCGGTTGGATGAGTTTTCTACCAGTGGTCAGTGAGAAGGCTGGTGGCTGGAGTTTTTGTGAAGCCGTGATGATGTAGCCCGATATAATCACAGCTTCAAAGACCTCTCGGCCAATCAGCTTCCTAGATTTTCGATCCATAGTTCATAATTAAAGTTATAAAGGTGTTTATAGTGCATCCAAATCTAAATGTACTAGATTAGACAATGAACCTGATCTAAAGTGACACTATTGGTACACCATAGCCAGCGTGTGAGATTATAGGAATAAGAACTAGCCAAATGTTTCGTAATTGAAGTCACATGGTTATGATGTCACGAATAAGGTACTATAAAAATTCTTCCACAGGAGGTAGTTTTAGATAGGTGGGTCAGTAGTGGACTGACCACAGTAAGAGGAGGACGTCTGTGTATAGGCTTTCACACAAGTGCTATTTTCGCCAAAGGAAGGAAAAGACATTTCAGGAGTCTTAGAAAGAAGTATTTCCTCTTGATTGTGGGTGTAAAGACTCACACTGATTTTTTCCTTTCTGTGAAATTTTTTTTTTATTTTGGATTTTTTGAAAATAAATTGGCAAATGCGTTTATTTGCGTTTTTTTATGCATCTTACATTCTGTCTTGTTATCTGTTATTGTCTCACATTTCTACAGTCCCACATCCTTCTCGTCACACGGCTCCTCTAATTTAAAGCGAGCCCCCAGAGCCCTTCCCTAGGATCTGTACTGCTGTTTTGGGCCTGTCCCTGGAGACTTTGAGGTGGCTAGTCATTGAGTTGATCTAGTCTCAGAAGTCTGGCTTCAACAACAGATAGCAAGTGTAGTCGTGAGGTGGGCTTCTGAATCACGGCACCATCCGAAACGGCGACACGATATGGGCGAAAGCCCGAAAGACAAGGGAGCAGGGAGGGTGACCAGATGTGGTGGGCAACCCTAGCAACAGGATGTCGCTGTGCGTACACAGCAGAGGCGAGCCGCAGTGTGGCCTGGGAAAGGGTGTGGCGGCATGTAGGGTGTAGCGCTATGGTCGGGCTGCTGCTGGGCGCTGGTGTTGGCCTCCGCTGCGGTGCTGGGGTTCCGGCCTGGGTCTGGGCGCTACTGTGCCTTTCTTGCGCCCGACCCAAAACCTTTTTTCACCTCCCCGACATGCACCCCTGGAGTTGAGGAATCCTTAAGTGGGGTGCAGCCCCCTCAACAAGTCTTTTCAGTCCCCGGCTCCGTTTTTCCATTTGCCGAGGTTGTCAGGGTGGTGAAATTTTTTTCGCCACTGTGACGTCGCTCTTCCATGGGTCGCCCTTCCGCGATTGCCCATATCACATACAACCGATAGCAAGTGTGAGGGTGTGAGGTCCTTGCCACCACAGGGCAAAAACTCTTTGAGGGCACCCTGGCACTTGCCTTTCTAGTAGTAGGCCCCTTCTACAATGCTATCTAATGTCAGAGTCACTACTAGAAACTAGGTTCTGTGTCTGGCAGTTTGGTAATTAACCCCTTGCCCCTTAATAGTAGAATGAGTTGTTACTTGTTCGCAGTCTGCTAGATTTTCAACATTGTACATATTCAGAGGTTGAAAAAAATATAAAAAGCTGCTTACTATTTTGTCAGTGCTTGCTTTAAAAGAGTTCTTTCTACTGTAGAGATGGAATTACAGAATGCTCTTTGGAATCAAACAAACACAAATAGCTGTACCAGTGTGTAAACAGTTAAGATGTAGAATAAGTAAGCATTAAGCCACGATGAAGGTGGCATCTAATGCTGGATTAATGCATGGTTGGGAGGGTTGTGGCCCGAGGGCACGCGAGCCGGTCAATGCTCAACCATGCATTAATAGCATTAGATGCCACCTTCGGATTGGCTAATGCGCTTGTGTAACATGGGGCGTATGAAAAAGAAAGCACAGGAATCTATTTGACATTGTTAGAACAACATAACACAGGGAGTCGGTATGTTTCCATAAGGTTTTTACTGCACTCCGAAAACCTGTTACAGAACAGCTTTCATATGCTGATGGGGTCAAAACATTGTGTACTGCTATATTAACAGAACAGTGCGCCTCACATGCTAGACTGACTTATTTTGCGTTCTAGGTGGGTATTCATGTCATACCACTCGTTGGAGGTGTGCGGTGGAGTCCTTTCTCGCCGCGCTCGGGACTTCCGTGACGAATTTACATCCTCAGTCGCTCACTTCTTAATGCTGCTCTGAGATGGCTCCGATGTTGGGTGCTCCATGTCCTCCTCCATCTGGTGCTAATGCTTCTGCTCTCTTTGGGTTTCCCCTGCCGTGCCCTTCCTCACCTCTGTTTCCGGTCACTCGCTGCCTACCCAATACGAGCGTCCCTCTCACAGTTCTTTCTTCCCTCTCCCCGGTGCTGCTTACCTGGCTGTCTGGATGGTCCTAGTACTTCACTTTTGGGCACGGCAGTTATGCTGGATTAATACCCGCTCCAATTTCCCCCACCTGATTGACTTCAACCAATCGCGCATCCACATTTGCCCATTCACTTTAGTGCCATGTTACAAAACTACTTATAGTCCTGCTTGAAATATTGCCTGCAGTGGAGGCAGATGATGATCTGTTCCAGATTATTATACTTGCACGGTAGCACCAGTATAGTTAGGGTTGACCTAGAGTTTCTGTGTTAAACCCTTAATTTTGCAGCTTAATAGCTTTGGCAGTGTTCAGCATAATTGCCCCAAATTTGGCATGTGTTGTCTAGGAGGCAAGGTCTCGGTATATGTAAATTGTCATGATGGCAGCTTGTCCGTTTCTGAGATCCACACGTGTCCTTTTTATATTGATGTCTACTTTTTTTCCTATACTTAATACATGTCTATTTGTTCTCACCTACGGCCTACATGGGACACATTTTGTTTTTCCAGAAACTTTTGGGATAGAAGTGACCTGTGCCAAAGCAGTGCCTTTTAA
This sequence comes from Neoceratodus forsteri, assembly GCA_016271365.2. NCBI lineage: Eukaryota > Metazoa > Chordata > Ceratodontiformes > Ceratodontidae > Neoceratodus > Neoceratodus forsteri. Next base: position 21,543,433 of record CM057459.1, read on the forward strand.
AATGTAATGATATCATATTGTGCCTACCAGTAAACTGTTATGGAAATGGGAATCGTGCCTGCTTGTACTCTAGATGTGTGAATATGTATTTATTACTATGGGTGCTACTAACAGGATAGAAGGTTCTGGTAAAGCGTATTAGAAATGTTGTGGCTGAAATTTATAGTCTTGTCATGATGAAACTTTACTATGACTTTGTAACTGAGGCAAGTAACCTTGGCATTTCTGAAGAAAGATGTGGTTAACTTGTTTTGTGGAATGTACCAGACCCTTCAGCTATGAAGACACCTGCAGCTGTGACCCTGACAGTTTTGATAAAAATAGCTCAGTTAGGGGAGAATGAAAATATAAAAATCTCTGTCTGAATCTTAGTTTAGCTGGAGCTCTAGAGAATATATAAGAATTAGGAAGTGGCTACATCAGATGATCTGCAAAGCCTCCCTGTGACGACAAGTTTGGAGAGCCTGGGATGCTGGATATGTAAATCATTTGGTGTTCCTTATACCAGTAAAGTTTATTTGAACCACAGGCCAAAGTCTTGTCCTTTTGTTATGCACTGGGCCTGAACACACAAATATTCAAACCCTTACTAATAAACACTTACAGATGGCACCCTAGCAGATGGGACCCATGTATTAACAACTAGACAAACAAATGTAAAGTTTAGAATTTAAGTGCACTATATTACTTACAGGTCCCCAGATAACTTCAGGTTGAAGCCGGGGGGGGGGGGACACCATGGCTACTCCTACTTCTAATGAAGAGACATTAACCCTATATGTAAAGGAATTTTCTGAAAATTGGGCAGGCAAAGATCTTATGTTAGACTGAACAAAATGGTCAGGCATGAAATGGTCTCTGGGCGAAGTACAGAAGAAGTTGGATGAATGGGTGAAGACTAAGAGAAGCAAGGACTTTGTAAAAGGAGCAATAATGGCAGGACTATATCTGATATGCAGGTGGCAGAATTAACAGCAATATGTTATGCCCTGCAGTTACTCCCTGCTCGCTCCTTCTCGTCTCCCGTAGTTCTTTATTCTGATTCCTCCTGGCTCTGCCTTGCTTTGACAGCATTCCTACCTATGTGGCAGAAGAATAACTTTCAATCTTCTGACTGCAAGCCTGATTTATGCCATTGATCCTTTCTCAGTACACTCTCCTTTAGGATGTCTCACCCATCTATGTCCTCAAAGTAAAGGCACATTGCAAGTGTGACCATTTGTTGCAGAAATTGCCATAGTGGATTCCTCGCTCAACAGGATTCCTCGCTCAACAGGGCGCCCAAGGTGGGGGGCCTCTGGGAATAGTCATCTCCTAATGTGGCCACCAAGTCAAGCACAAATTATCAGGATTAGGAAATCCTGGATTTAAAACAGATGCAGCACAGGGACCCTCAGTTAAAACAATTCAGACCACAGGTTCGGAATAACGAGCAGAACACCTCTGGCATGTGTGTGGACAAAATCACAGGTTGTTGATGCATATATCCCCAAAGACGGGTAACATTGTATTTGACATGAATTACGAAAGCTGTGCCATGATCAAGGAGGTCACCAAGGGGGTTACAAAAACCCTGCAGCTGGTAAAACAACTGGCGTTCTGGCTAAAATGAATTGCTGAAGCTGTGCCATGACCAAAGAGGTCATCAGGGGGTTACAAAAACCCTGCAGCTGATAAAACAACTGACATTGTGGCCAAAAAAGATTTTAATTTTGCATTTCAACACCCTAGTTTTGATGAGTCAGGTCAGACACATTTGTGCTTTGACACTTTTGGTTTATGCTCCGTCATAAGTTTGAGGAATGTATACAGGTTCCAGACTATCTCAGAGGTATACAGTATATTCTCATATACCCCATAGAACCACTGATCCAGGTGAACCAAAGCATTTTTAATACCAACCAGTTTATTCTGGCTTGTCCCGACCCGCTGTACAACTTCTGGAACCCTGCTAGAAACTCATAGCAAAACGTTCAGTTTGCACTTCGTACAGACAGTATTAGTATTAGCACAGTCTGCACGAAGGTTGGGCCCTACATTTATTGTACCACTTTAGATCGCACCAAGAAATTAGGCAACATCTGTGTAATCCACACCAGTCTGATATATCATGGGGGAGGGACGTAATGTGACCTTTTCAGGGCTCCCAGAGTTGCGTCGGCAGATATTAACTCCAGGGTGCACCCCTCTTCAAACCGTTGTGCTGCCCCTGCTTCAAACTCTCCTACTGCCTGAGGCTGGTAGGTCAGAGAAGGTTGGAGAGATCATTTATGCATGTGAAGTGCAACATCCATTATATTTTCACATGGGTTGAATTTCAGTAATGTAACACTGTTAGCAAAACAGTGTGTGTCCAAGATAACTGGGGAAGCATGAGGATTAGGAAAGCATTTAAGCACTGTAAAGTTAAACAGCTTAGGGAAACTGGTGGCAGAACCCAGTATTGCTTCACGGTCAAGGGTAGTTCCTGGGCAGAGCCAAAACAACTGTGTAAAAGATTTATGGGTCTAATAGCAGCAGCACTAGGAATATATGACTCCTATTACTTGTACCAGCAAGGGAAAGCCGTATATGATTTAATCAAAACCTCTGCCTCTCTCATGCAGGCTATCAATAAAACAGATACAAATCTTCGAAAGCTGTCCCAGGGAATTGAAGTCTCCTTCAACATCACCTGGAAAAACATTCTGGAAGCTCAGCATGATGGTGCTATACAGTCTCTTACACACTCATTGATGGAGACCTCAATCTCTGACTTGCGGAATGGGTTGATACCAATTGAACTCCTAGGACCCCAGGTTCTCCAGACCTTGTTGAGCAGTTGCTGTAATAGTTCCTCGCTAGATATGGAGATTGATGCTATTGCTTATGCAGCCATGACTCACCCCTACCACTTCATGTCTGTGATTGGAAACCAACAGTTGGAGTTCATATTTCAAGTGCCAGTCATTTATGCCACACTGTCTGGTACTTGCTTTTTGGTCCAAAACATAGGGTTATAGACTTAGTCACCTGATTATGCGATGTTTGCCAAAATAAAGGTTCTTTATGATTTTGTTGCTTATTAAAACTCATCCTGCAAGGGTGTCTCCCAGAATCAGTGTGTCATTTGGCACGATAAGGTTACCACATGCACCAGAAAGCCTTATCAACTGTGTGATACTTTTTTTTATATATATTTAACATTTTTATTTAGTCAGTTAAAAACATGTACAGCAGACTTATTACCATGTAAATGCTTAACATATTTCATAGTTGCTTACATCTTAGTTCTTAACTATTTCAGGCATTTACCAGATAGGCTATATTTCTAAATCCATAACGTTACAAAATAATCCAAGAACAACCCTACGTATATTAGTCTTACCCAATAATTGGGCTTGGGCTGGCAGTATAGCCTAGAGGTAAGAGTAACGAGCTGTGAATGAGCTTGGTACATCCAGCAGACCTGGGTTTGATTTTCACAACCTCTGCTTACATACTGTGTTACTGTGAGCAAGTCACTTAACCTCCCCAGTGCTCCCATGTCACCCCTGAAAACAGGCACCTGTGCCTAGTGGGCCTTACCTGGTTACCAAAGACTAAAATAAATACATGAATAAAATAAAATACCTGAGTATCTAGGATTAGAATCTTTCTTGTTCAATACATGTGCAGTATGAAATTAAATAATCTCCTTTATAAAGGCAAAATCATGGGACAAATGATTCATCCATATTCATAATATGCTGTATCCCGACTTATCATTTTCCCCAAAATTTGTATGTTCTTGCCCTTAGATCTGAAAAATTTTTTTTTTTAAGAAACCTTGTGTATAGTACCAGCCTCTGCCCCATCAAATAGTGCTTCGTGATCCCATGTTGGTAAACTGAGTTCGGGGGCGAGCTTAATAACCCACCTGAATGGACCAAGGCTGGGGTAGAAGGCGCTGTCATGCAACACCACTCCCCAACCTGGGAAGGGTAGGTGCAAGGTTGCCCACTCAGTTCCAAATACTGTATAGTGAAGGGAACTCTTCTCTTGGCATAAAACCCTGTACCTCTGCTCCTGTGGATGCCAAAGGGTCCTCTGCTTCAACCAAAAGATGGATTCTTTAACCTGTGCATCTGTGTCTGCGGCCCTCTGGGTCTTGCCATTCCACAGCCCTTCCATAGAGTCTTCCCTTGGGCCCTGCATGTCTGCATCTGTTCACATAGGTCCAAAGGAACCTGCATGAATAAAGACACAATTCCACTATCAGGAAAGGAAATTCTTTGCAAAAAACTGCGTTAATGCACCAGTTGGGATTCAGGTTAATGACACAAAAGTAGGGCACCGTGGCATTAGGGTTTCCAACCCTAACTCCCCACCCCCAGCCCCCAAGCAGCAAAAGGAAATAACATTAGGTTTTGGGGTCTCCAGAGTTTTTGCAAATCAGTGGTGGTGTCTTCCTTGGGGTTGTCAACCCTAATGACCACCTCCTCCCCTGAACAAACAATGTAAGATGTGATCTCATGTTTTCCTGTGAGGCAACATATGGAAAGACATTCTTACTTACCTTTAAAGAAGGCATCACTGTGAAGCACTGGCTTGGAGCTGTACCTTGTGGTTCAGCCTTGAGGGTATGGGGGGGGAGGGATGCGCATTAGGGTTGACAACCTCAAGGAAGGCCCCACTACTGATTTGCCAAGACTGCAGAGACCCAAAACCCTAATGTTTTTTCCTTTTGCTGCATGATTGGTGGGGTTGGGGGGTTAGTGTTGAAAACCCTAGCACCACATTTACCTACTTTTGTGGCATTAAGTTGAATCCTAACCAGTGCAGTAATGCAGTGTTTTGCAAAGAATAGATATATGTGGGAAATAACACACAACAGGCTGTGCATTCCTTGAGAGATACAGTCACTTCTCTGATGTACAGTATATGCTGAGAAATGAGACCACAGGCCAAGCGCTCTTTTTGGATTAAAAATTCAGCACAATGCATTCATGAGTACAAATAGCCATGGAATGTGTACTAGTTTGTTCAGTGAGAGAGCAATATTTGTGGCAGCCATTTTGAACCATTAGATAGACAGACGGATAGATGTGTGTGTGTGGCATACAAGGGAATAAACCTGTTTGGGCACTTGTCTTTTTTATCTGATTAGCCTCCTCAGTGGATTAATTTCCTTGTAATATATGGATATGTCAAATAATATCAAAATCTATTAAAACAATGCCATAATGCTATCACTCAGTTTCTGTAATACCATCATTCCAAGTTTATAATACTATTGTTCCGAGCTATGAACAATGGTATTATGAGAGACAGCTTTTCCAGGGAGATGTCCGAATCCTCATGCTCGCTGAATGAAAGTGAAGCAATGTTTTAAATGTAAAGCTGATCGCAGAGTAAGAACAGCTATAGAATTTAGCTAAAGCTTTGATTGATTGAGAAACAGATGTGCTAATCTGAGTATGTCTTATATTGTATGTTATGTATATTATGTTATTTAACATGTGCATTGTGATTGTGATTATCTGATGTAGTGATTATTATGTCAAATGTTTTGTGAATTTTATGTAACTGATTGCTGTTTTGCACAAGGATCTCACTGAAAATGAGCTAGCCTCAGCTGAGTCTTCCTATTCAACTTTTTTTGAATAAAAGTTAAAATGAAAATGAAGTGCCAGGAGCAAGTGGCTTTTACTTTCAGTAGTGTAACGTGACCACTGATTGAGAGTGGCAGGAGCGAGTGTCTTTCCGCTTTTTATTACGTGCTTCCAAAGCTGGTAGTCTCTGTAAGATACTCACTTGCTTGATGGCTTTTATTTACACACCAACCTGCCCTTGGCCACTAAAAGCAAGAAGTTAACATTTGTCCTGATGTAAAACAGAGTGTTTGTTTAAAGGTGTGAGGAATACTTCACTGAAAGAGTGGTGGATACTTGGAACAGTCTTTCAGCAGAGGTGATGGGGTGAAAACAGTGGTGGGCTTCAAGCATGCATGGGATAGGTACAAGGAATCTTAGTGGGAAGCGGGGGGGGGAGACGGGGATCAAGTAGGGTCTGTGGTGGCAGCATAAGCAGGGGAAAAAAATAGGCAGTCTGGGTGGGCCAAGCAGTCCTTATCTGCAGTTACATTTTATGTTTCTCTGTTCATATGTTTCTGTGTGCTAAGTGAATGAAAACCTACTAACTCCTTAGACTGATAGATTACAAAAAATAAAATAAAAATTGGAACTGTGTATTACTCAGATAAAATTGCCTTCTTGAGAATCTGATGACATGTTGAAATCTCTCGAGCTTCACTTGACTTTCACGTCACCAGAATTTCTCATTGGTATTATAGCCTCATAATACACAGTCCCTTGTCTATTATTTTATTTGTGTATCACAACTACCCATCTTTTATTTATATATTACATTTGGATGGTTACTGTTACTACAGTTTTGATCACAATTGTCTATACATGGAAAGGATATACTGGGAAATTACTGCTAATGACTTCTCTGGGGAAGAGTCCCATCCATGTTTAAAAAAATTATATATACATATGTTTATGTGTCTAAACAGGCATAGATCAGGGCGCCAGGCGCAAGTCGCTGGGGATCGGCACGCCACATGCAAATGGAGCCATAATGACATGCAAATGGCCCCATTTGTGCCTTGCATGCATAATGGCCTTATTTGCATGCCCAGTGCTGAATATCACGGTTGATGCGCCTAGCGCAACTGCACTTGCACTGGAGTATCCCCCTGCTCCCCTACTGCCACTTACACTGGCACAGTGCCACTGCTGCCATGCACTGTGCGTGCGCCCTCAGTGCCATATTCAACGGTGCTGAGCCATGGCGCAGCACCGTTGAATAGCGCCTGGTTCATGCCCTGGCGCAGCCCAGTTGCGCTGCAGTTAGGCTTGCGTCCCTGCCTGGCACAGTCTGAATATCCCACCCCTTGAGTACAAAGAGATAAGTAGAATCAGTACATAGCAGTTAGACAATTAAAAATTCCCTTCTATATTCATACCTTATCCGAAGATCCACCAGAGACACTTCTTCACCAAGAGCCATGTTCTTATCAATAAATTGGGCATAGAAACATAGAATTTGATGGCAAATAAGGACTGCCTGGCTCACCTAATCTGCCCATTTCCCTACCTGTTGTATAAACTCCAGATCCTACTTGATCTGCAGCCTACCTCCTCCTTCCCACCCCTAGTGTTGCCTTCTGCCTGTCCCATGCATTCTTGAATTCGCCTACCATTGTTGCCTCCACAACCTCCTTGGGGAGGCTGTTCCATGCATCCACCATCCTTTCTGTGAAAAAATACCTCCTGTTGTTGCTCTCGAGTCTTCCCCCCCCTCCAGCTTCATACTGTGACCTCTTGTTCTTGCACATCTTTTCTGAAAGATGCTGCCCTCTTGAACTCTGTTGACCCCCGTGAGGTATTTGAATGTCTCTATCATATACCCCCTCTCCCTCCTTTCGTCCAGTGTATAAATATTGAGTTCCCTCAATCTCTCCTCATATGGTTTCTGGTGTAGGCCCTGCACCATTTTCGTTGCCCTTCTCTGGACTGCCTCCACCCTGTCAGTGTCTTTTCGGAGATGAGGTCTCCAGAACTGCACGCAATAATAATAATAATAATCTTTATTTATAGGGCGCCTTACATTATAAAACATAATCATCCACGTCCTGTTTTCTACTGGTGATACCTGTCCCTATGCACCCCAGCATCCCCCCGGCATTCCTCACTGCCTTCTCACATTGTTTGGCTACTTTTAGATCATCTGTTATGACTACCCCAGGTCTCTTTCCGGTTTGGTGGTTGTTAGTACCTCCCCCCCCAAAATCGTGTATTCCCCCCCCTGGGTTTTTGTTCCCCAAGTGCATGATTTTGCACTTCTTGGCATTGAATCTGAGCTGCCACACTCTTGACCACTACTCCAACTTGTCTAAGTCTCTACTCATCTTCTCCACCCCCTGGAGTATCAACCCTATTGAAGATCTTCGTGTCATCTGCAAAGAGGAATATTGTTCCTTCGAGTTCCTCCACAGTGTCACTAATAAAGACATTAAAGAGGACTGGTCCTAATACTGAACCCTGTGGCACCCCGCTGGTTACTCCCATTTCTTCAGATTGAACTCAGTTTACCACCACCCTCTGTGTCCTGTTGCTAAGTCAATTTCTGACCCAGTTTACCACCTTGTGACCCCCTCCCAGACTGCCCAACTTGTTAACTAACCTCTTGTGTGGAACTGTGTCAAATGCCTTTCAAAAAATCTAACTAGGCCATGTCCACTGCCTCTCCCTGATTTACTTGTCACCCAGTTAAAAATCTATCAGATTCATTTGAGAAGACCTTCCTGTTGTGAATTCATGTTGCCTTGGGTCCAGTGCCCCACTGGCTTCTAGATATTCCACAGTCCTTTCCTTTAACAGTGAATCCATCATCTTTCCCACCACTGAAGTCAAACTGACTGGTCTGTAGTCTCCTGCTTCTGCCTTGCTTCCACTTTTGTGAAGGGGTATCACATTCACCCTCCTCCAGTCCTTTGGTACTACTCCCTCCTCCAGCGATTTGTTGAATAGGGCTGTCAGTGGTGTCAGTAGCACCTCTCTGAGTTCTTTTAGTATTCTGGGATGCATCACATCTGGCCCCATTGCCTTGTCCACCTTCAGTTTCAAGAGTTCCTTTAGGACTCTCTCTTCTCTGAATGGTCTAGTGTCCACTCCTCTTCCCTGTGTGTCTGTTGGATAATTCCAGTCCCTCTCCCTCCCTTCTTTCCTGAATACTGAGCAAAAGTATTCATTCTGTATCTCATTTTTGCCAGGTCCCCCACTGCCCCCCTCCCCCTTGCTTGGGCTCACTATCCCTCTCTTGACCTTTCTTCTTTCCCTTATATACCTAAAGAAGGTTTTGTCCCCCTCCTTCACTGTCTGGGTTATCATTTCCTCGGTTTGTGCCTTTGCACGTCTGACTGCATTTCCCACTTCCCTCTGCTTAGTCTGATACAGTTCCTTGTCTTCCTCCCTCTGCGTTTCCTTGTATTTCCTGAATGCCAGTTTTTTTTCTCTAACCATCCCTACGACTTCTTTTGGAAACCATAATGATTTTCTTTGTCTTCTTGCTTTAACTTCTTCACACAAAGGCTTTTGTTGCCTCTGTTATGGCTCTCTTAAGGTTCTCCCTATGTACCTCTACTCTCATTCTCTCACCCTTTGCTAGTGTTTTCTTGAGGTATTCTCCCATCGTAGCAAAGTCGGCCCTTTTGAAGTCTAGGACTCTTGCTTTTGTGTGGCTTGACTCTTCTACTCTCTTTACCTTGAACCATACTATATGGTGGTCGCTGGATCCTAGATTGCTGCCCACTGATACATCTATTATTCTGTCTCCATTTGCGAGCACCAAGTCCAATATCGCCTACTCCAGGGTGGGTTCCACCACTAGCTGTGTGAGGCATGCCCCCTGCAAGACATCCAAGATGACACTGCACCTGGATGTGGTCGCAGCATAGGTGTTCCAGTTAACATCAGGCATATTTAGGTCCCCTACCAACAACACTTCCCCTTTCTTTGCCATTTTACGGATGTTATCTACCATTTGCCTATCTGTTTCCTCTCCTTGTGCTTGGGGTCTGTAGAAAACCACCTTGCGTATAACGTTGCCATTTCCTGACTCCAGGATGACCCACAGTACCTCCTCTCCTCCCTGCTTTCTCTTTATTTCAGTTGCTTTGATCCCCTCTTTGATGTAGATTGCTACCCCTCTTACCTTTTTGTCCTCCCTGTCTTTCCTGTATACTGTATACCCAGGTATATTAACATCCCAATAATGGCTTTCCGTATACCATGTTTCAGTGACTGCCACAATATCCAGGTCTCCCTCTGCCATCAAAGCCACCAGGTCAGGGATCTTGTTACCCAGGCTGTGGGCATTTGTACACATGGCCCTCCATGTTTTGATGTCTTTGCCCCTACTTGTTCCTATCCCTTCCCCCGTGCCTCCCCTGAGATTACCTCCTGTTTCAGTGTGTTGTGTTTTCCCATCATTAGTATCCTCTTGTCTGACTACCTTAACCTGTAACCAACCTTGAGATGTCTTTTCACCTAGTTGATGACCAGTGTATTTAACTGTACAGATTGCAGTGGTACTCTTGAGAGAAACTAAAAGATGCAAAGTGGTAGAAAGCATTATGTAAAACCTGCCTTTTGTTCATTATACCAATTGAAGAAGCTCCCCCAAAGTAAGGTGCCATATTCTAATAACGGCAAACAGTTTCTTGCTATGAATTTCTTTGTTTCCGAGGAAAGTACATTTTTCAATCTGTACAGCAGACCAAAGAGCTGTTTACACAACCTTATCTGAACTGTTGTGAGAGATGCAGATGATTTGCAGTGGTATAGATCAGGGCCCCGATTCACAAAAAAATCGCAAATCACAGCGCAAAAGTTTGCACTGTGATTTGCAATTGCTCAGTCTTAAAAATTTGCTATTCAGTCGGATAGCGCACCACACTATCAGACTGTGAGTAGGTCGTTGGCGGTAACCCCATTACTGCCATCACTACCCCCACTAGTGCTGCTGCAACCCGCAGCCAAGTGAATGGCCCCACAATGGATAGCATCGGTGCACTATTTCTGATTCACTAACGCACCTATACAAATGAGGTCATTGGGCATGCAAGGCACTAGGTGGCTATGGGGCCACTTTGACAAGCTACCACCTACCCACTCTATGGAATAACCTACAGAAATCTCTAAAGCTCTCTTCCCTACCTAAAATGTCTTTCTTCAAATCACTCTTAAGACAGTATCTTACTGAACCCTGCAATTGCTACTCCTAACCCTGTCCTGTCCTGCCAGGTCTGCTATGGTGCCGAGCCCCCATCTACTTAACAGGAGAAGTGTCACCATTCAGTCGGACGCCCAAATCCTTTCCGTCACTCACCTCCCTCCCTACCTCTTGCTCCGTCCTTTTTCCTGCCTCCTCTCTAGGTCTCCTCCCCCATCCCTCTCAATGCCCCTTAGCCCCACCTTTTCTAATATGTTGCTTAACAACTCTATTCAACTGATTGTAACCAACTAAGGTGTGTTTTCACTACTGTTGCTCTAAGGTCATTGTTATCACATCGGCGTAAGACTCTGCTAATAGCAGGTATTCTACCAGCACCCGGGATTCTTGCAACCTTGTAGACACTGTATATTGCACATTACATGTATTGATTGGATGTATCTAGTGTTTCTAGAATCTTGGAGTCTGGTATCTTGTAGTCTTTGTATATACTGCCCATTATTTGTATTGTTTGGATGTATATAATGGTTACTTATTCCCTACATGTGTATTTATGTTGATATTGCATTTTATTTTATTTTTTTTATTCTCTTTCTGTGTATTACCCAGGCCCACTTTGTAAATGAGTTCTCCTCAATAGTGTTCCACCAGGTTAAATAAAGATGATTGAGTGATTGATTGATCGATCGATTAGCATGCCCTCCCCCGCCCAACAGGCAGCCTCAGTCCCTGGTGGCTAGTGGTGCCTCCCCCTGCTGATCGCTGGCCCCAGAAAAAAAAGGCGGTCTCCCTAGTGGCTAGCAGTCCTTCCCTCCATCCAATCCCCTGTATATGAATGGGAATTTCCATCCCTGTTGGTTTCATGGAACCCCCTCCCTCCTCGATCCTCAGTGAAAAAATGAATATCTCTTCCCTGGTGGGCGAGTGGACCGCCCCCCCAATCCCAATTCTCAGTAAAATTAATATCCCATCCCTGGTGGTCTAGTTGACCCCCACCCGGCAGGTAGTGCCCAAACACCACACCCCCATTAAACTGAGCTGGCGACCGGCACAGCATTTCACTCTCCGCCATGGTCGGGCCACCAGCTGAGCTACTGAGCGCTGCATACAGGTGCAGTACGCACTCATTGATTGACAGCCCAGTGCACCCATACTGTATATATGCACGCGCCTGTAACAGCTCAGTTATCAGCTGGCCATAGTGGAGAATGGAGGGTCAGCCGGTTGCCAGCCCAGTTATGGGATGAGGGTAGCAGGGTGGTGGGACACTACCTGCTGGGGGGTCCACTAGATCACCAGGAAGGATATTCATTTATTTACTGGGATGGGGATGTGGGGTCCACAAACCACCAGGGATGGAGATTCTATTCATATACAGTGGATGGGGTGGGGGAAGGGACCGCTAGCCACCGAGGGAGACGGCCTATTTTTTCTTCTGGCTGGTGATTGGCAGACAGCAGCGGGGGCCACTAGCCAACAGGGAGACTGTTTTTTTTTCTTGGGCTGGATATCGGGGGATCACTAGATGCCAGCAATAACTTCTTGGTGATGTCACGCCTCAATCAGTGCCTCTACCAAACACTAGGGTTGCGCAGATTTAAGACAAGGTGTAGGTCAGTGGTATTTGCTCCATGCAAGGGGCTCACAAGAAGTCCTTGCACGGAGCAAATGCTTTGTGACTCGGACAGTGCCAATATTCATGTCTCCTGCCCCTCATTTGCATTGCAGCCCCTGCCACAGTTTGAGCACACAAACCGGGCTTTTGAGAATACTAACTCGCCACAAAACCTGGTTTGCCCATGCAAACCAGGTTTGCGCCAGGGCAGAATTTTGTGACTCTAGCCCCAGCTCGTGTAAACGACTTGGAAGCACTGTAGGTCAGGCCTTTGTGGCAAACTACTGTCCCTGTTTTGGTGGGATCGTGTACCAGTGCAGGCATTTTGTTCAAGTGTGTTAACATGCTACTGCGCCTGCACTGGTGCAGCCCCATGACACCCCGCGATAGGCTCCCACATATCCTGTCCTGATTGGTGGCCGAGCACCTGTCCATCCAAATGCCTGTATAAAATTACTGGGAAGAAATGCATCATCTGCTGCATGTAAACACTGGGTAGCAGTTATTTCTGGAGGAGTAGTGCTGATGGGAGTGCAGTGAACAAGGTTAGTGTAAACATGCCTCAAGTTTTCTATGCAAGTTACCCATGACCACTTCAATATGCTTTTCAAGATTGAGGCAGGATCAATTGTACTGTAACTCCTAAATATTTAAAATGTTCTAATCGGAGTTTATCAATGGCAAAGGATACCTTGGCAACAGCAGTAACGACCGCAGTCCCAACCATGTACCGCATTAGAGTACACCAACCTCCTGACTCAGCTGAAAACCCTTTAAAATACTGCAGGGGTGTAAAATATTTGAAGTATTGGCCTCCCTTAGGAAGCATTTTTTGGTTTATGTAAAACTGCACCCACAACCAGAGCTCATTTCCAGGTGTGACCTAAGGAGGGAGTTAGATGAGGGAGAAAACAGGCAATAAAATATTTTTTTTGACAATATGCAGGACTCCTAGCTCTCCGTGACACTTCATTGCTATTTTCTGTGGAGGGGCTTCTAGGCTTTTGCGGTAGTGTTTGTTCATTCCTGTGAAAACACTTTTAATTGGGCTAAAATATGATGAGATGTCATTGACGACAACACATACTAAGCATAGAGGGGCTTCAAGATAGGCAAGGAGGGGGAAGGGAGCTAGGCACTGTGGAACACTGTATGTATAAAAGAAAAGTCACAAAGAGAATTGGATTCTGCAGTACTACATGTGGTATATTCTGCAGCTTGATGCAAATTTCTGTGGGAAACTCTGCAATTGTGGAATTGCAAAATTCCAGGGGCCTTGATAATAGTGCAAACTAATCGTGAGGTGTAAAATAGAAGCATACATGTTTACAATGATAGTGGAACCTAACAGTTAGGTGCAAAATACAAATACAGTATATTTAAAAATGCTGACTGAAGCAAGGCACTGAGCATGCAGTAGTACCCAGATGGACAACATGCATACTGTACAGTGAGTGATGAATAATAAGTTTATTAAAACAGGGTTATTTAAAAATAAACCTGTGGTCATGAGACTAGAATGAGGTGGGCTGGAAGAGTTGGATGGTGGGGAGTGTAAGAGGTCAAGGATGAGTAAGGGGTATTAGTTACACTGTAGGGATAGCAACCACTTTTGGGGGTGCTATTATTAAGTTTAGTAGAAGGGGAAGGTTTAGGTGCAGGCACAGGAGGTGACAAAATTATCCTGGATGAGGGCTGAGAGAGAGAGAGAGAGAGAGAAGGAGAAGGAGGAGGAACAGATATGGAGAGGCTGTTTCCGAGGCAGGAGGAGAAGGTAGATTTTCCAGTAGAGGACTTGTAGTAGGGACTAAAGAAGGAATGGGTATCTGATTAACAGAGGGAGTAGAAAGAGAGAATAGGAAGAGGAGAAAGAAGAGGTAACAGGAAAGGGAGAGAAACAGTTTTTGGCAAGGAAGGAGGAACAAGTAGTTGGAGAGACTCCTGTCCTCGAGGAAGGGGAGAGAAAGGTAAGGTAAAGGTACAGTGGTGGATGTGAGGCTGGCTGTTTAGCCCAAAATGACAGAGTGAAAAAGAGGGTCTGGCCTGGCAATGGTAGATTTGGGGTAGTACTGTAGACCATGTCCTTGTAATCAAACATAGGCAAGATCATATTAAGGATAACCTTATGTCAGACCAGGAGTGAAAGACAGGACTTATTGTGGTACAGAGCATAATTTGGGGATGAGCTTCTTATGCAAAGTATCTATGCTGGACAAAGTAAGAGTAAAATCAAGTCACACACTGAGAATCCTGAAGTGAGGGACTTCTTCAAGGGGACACCATTAAGAGTTATGAAGCCTGGGATATTGGGGAGCCTAGCCTGCCTCTGCATAACACCAAAAGTCATGCAAATTTATTTATTCAAGAGTTTCCCAGGAGAACATACTGAGCAAAACAGCTTGTTTCCAGATGTGTCCTGAGGGAAGGTGGAAATGGAGTTGAGCAGGTACATTGTACATGAATACAATTACAGTTCAACAAGGAAAAAACAATGGGAGTATGAGATGGTTTTATTGGTCCTGCAAAAAAGCTGGTTTGAGAAGAACGAGAACCAGATGTCTTCAAAGTTCTGCTGGAGGCGTGTTTGCAGCTCAGGGACTGGGATGCCAGAAGCATTAAGTGCAGTGTATT
Source organism: Neoceratodus forsteri (assembly GCA_016271365.2). NCBI lineage: Eukaryota > Metazoa > Chordata > Ceratodontiformes > Ceratodontidae > Neoceratodus > Neoceratodus forsteri. Next base: position 21,558,440 of record CM057459.1, read on the forward strand.
TCCCATGCATTGAAGAAACACAGACTGTGTTGAGATCATTCAGGAAGGTGGAGAAAAGGATATGGCCCAGAATGGAGCCCTGGGAGACTTCAGAGCAGATCAGAAGTGGGGAAGAGCAGCACCGACCTGGATTGACTGGCGATAATCAGAGAGGCAGGACTGCAACCAGTTGATGGTGAGGTCAGAAAGTCCAGCCCACACCAGCTTGTCAATGAGGGTTAGCCAGAGTGTTGAAGGTTCGTGGCAAAGTTGACAAAGATGGCAGTGATTATGCTTTGGTCCATTCTTTTCAGTATGAAATTGTGACCCATAGGAGAGAAGATAATGTGGAGTGGGGTTTATGAAAAACAGAAGGGAGGAGAGGAAGTTAGAGTAGTCAAGGAAGAAAGAGATATGAGAGATGACAAACTTTTTTGCACTTTTTTCCAGTACAGGGAGAAGGGAGCTAGGACAGGTGGAGTCTCCTTTTTTGAAGGGGGGACTTTGGTTTGCTTCCAAATCTAGGGAGCTGTACTGAGATGAAAGGAGAGGTTAAGAAAGGTTTCAAAAGGGACAGCAATTCCAGGGGAAGACATACATAAGAGAAAACCACAACTGCACTCACCTTGTTGCTAACTAGTTGCCTGGGTTCTTGGTATCAACGCAAATGAAGTCTCTCAGTATCAGGATCACCCCATGCAGGGCTGCAAAATCTTCTGTGGAGATCCAAACCCATCTCGTCATGCTGGTTGATGTAGGTTGAGAGACTGAGTCTTTCACTTGGCTTGCAAGAAAAATAACTTTTTTCTATGGAGAAAGCTCAACTTTGTATTTTTTCGCATCTCAGTTATGTTGTCTGTGCCAAAAAAAAAAAAAACAAAAAACAATTCAATGGTGTGTGGGCACCACTAAAATATGTGGATATAGCCACTGTATGTGCATCACAAGAATTGTATTTGTTCTAGGGATGTGGATATGCTGTTCTAGCCACACTTTCTAGCAGTGCCTTTCCCTTTAAGACTTGGCAGGTAACATCTTCAAGCTGGCTTCTCCCACCCACCTGGGTGGTAACTCCAATCGGCTCTGCCCCATGATGCCAGATCTTCCTTTCTGCTGGAAGAAGCAGGTTCCCTCATTACCGCTCCCGTGTTCACTAGCACATAAAATATTCGGATTTACTTCTAAAACTATCGTCTTCAGTTCGATCTTTGATCACAACCACAGTGGACGAGAAGTTCACTCCCAGGTTCTGCCAGTGCCCTTGTGGGCAGAAGATGTCCAGGATGGATCCTCATACCATGTGCATCTACTGCCAGGGGCATGATCATGACCCTCAGGCTCGCAATTTTTGTCGCTCTTTCAACCCTACAGTCCTGGAAGATCATCTCGACCGTTTGAAACTGGGCTGCCCATCAAAGTGGAACCTGCTGGATGGTCTCCGCAGCTGCGGGGTCCGCCAGGCAGCTTGCGGCCTTTGAAGAGGAAGCGGCCCAAGCCGTGGCTCACTCCTCCTTGGCTTCTGCCTTCGTGCCACTTCATCTAGGCTCAGCGTTCACGGGCTCCTTCAAAGAGTTGTGCCATTCCCTGCAGACCTTCGGTCAGGGACCTTCGGTCAGGGACCTTCGGGCACAAATCCAAAGGCAGGAAAGAGTCCAAAAAAGAAAAAGAGAGGACTCATCATCAGGCATGGGATCGGGAGCACACTCGGTCGAGGGCCTCTGAGTCCCGCGTTTCTCTGGATTTGACTTCAGTCGAAACTTTGACCTTGGCCACAGGCTCCTCAGTAACCCCATCAGGCCTGTCGGTCAAGATGCTGGTTGAGGTGCCGGCAAAGATGTTTCTCAAGCTGACCGACCAGTTATCGAACTAAGAGGTCGACACTTCTTTGTCTTGGACTCCGATCCTGAAGCAGACCCATGTAGGGACAGATCAGTCTGCTGACCCGCTGCCTCTGGTCCCTGATCCTGACCAGGAGGAGCCTCGGCACTCACCAACTCCCTCTGAGCCCCACCGCCAGTCCCCCCGGCAGTCACAGTCGAGGTCTCGGTCCTCGTCCCACTGACATCAGCGCACCTGCTTTCGGCACCATGGGAAGCGACAACGCACCTATTCTACATCCTCCTCGGGTGAGGAGAGGCTTTGGCACAAGTTGCGTCAACGCTACGGGGACTTGATTTGGCAACAGTTGATGTTTACTGGCACTAAACCAACACCCGGTTTCTATGCCGGCCATCACCTGGCTGCCACTCGAAAGACTGATGCCGATTTCACCAACGGAACTGATTAAAATGGTCACAGCTCAGCCAACTCTGGTCTCTCCGCCGATTGTGGTGGAACTGCCACCTAAACAGCTGACTGTTGGTGCTCTGACTAAGGAGTCTCAGCCGGCCAAGGTCTTCCCCTTCAGCTGTCAGTCACTGTCACCCCTGACTATCCATGGAGGGTCAGCTGGGACTCGAGCAGTCGACAGCTCTTTAATGACTCTTTGGAGTCTGAAGGGTCCTCCCTGCACTCCCATCCTGTTGACGTGGAGTCTGTGGGGGATCTCTCAATGGATGAAGGACCATCCCCTTTCATGGGTCTTCTCTGTCTGATCTCTGAGTCGACGGGTATGAAAATGTAACCCTTCCAGAAATGGCTCGTTACCTGTTGACCGAGATCCTCGACCAGGGAGACTCCATGATGGAAGCTTTCCCAGTGACAGAGGTCATTCTTGGCCCTGCCCTGAAGCTCTGGCAGTGCCCCACTTCCTGACCTGCACCTTCTGCCCGGATGGCCCACAAATATGCGGTACCCACAGGTCCCTTTCAGGATTCACAGAGCACCCCTCCGCCAAGCGGTTAGTGGCCGACTCTGTGTTCCAGTGCTCCAACAACAACGGGGATGTTGACAAGCCACCTAATAAGGAGTCCAAGAAGTTGGACCATGCAGCTAAGAAGGTCTATGCTGCCTCCTCGCTTGGCCTCCGCCAGGCAAGCTCGGCCCTCCTCATGGCCCACTTCTCCCATGCCCTGCTGGGCAGCTTAGATGAGGTGCTTCCTCATCTGCCTGTGGACCTTCAGACCACTGTCAAACAGGTCTGGGACCAGGGCTGGGCTGTGACTACACAACACCTCCAGACAGCCATGGACATTGGGGACTCCAGTGCCCGCTTCATGGTGGCCTCAATGGCCATGCACCAAAGGGCTTGGCTGAGGATCTTGACCTTCACGGTGGACATTCAGCACAAGCTGGCAGATGTCCCTTTCTTGGGCACCGACCTGTTCAGGCCTGGGGTTGAGGGTCACCCCACAGGTATTGAGAAGTCCAGTGCCAGCTTGGACTCTGTGACATCTGCTCAGAAGGACTCCAAGGGCTCCAAGCAGTATCAGAAATGGAAGCCCTTTCAGTACACCTCCACTCCTGCAGCCAAACCAGCCCAGCAACAGGCTGGCCGGCAGCCTCAGGCTTGGAGACCTCTGCCCAAGTCAGTGGCCTTGGTTGTCTGTAAGCCAGGAGGGAGCGGCTCTGGTGGCACCTCAGCCGGGCTTTCCTCCCCCAAGCCTGCTTTATGATGGAATGAGGGGGTGCCTCCCTCATGCCTGTCCTCCCGTGGGGGCTCGGGTCCGCCACTTCCTTTCTGCCTGGTCCGCTGTTACCGTGATGTCACAGGTACGTGGGCATAAAGATAACACTGGACACAGTAATTGGGTACAACACACCCGCAGTGTGTTTTATTTTATACAAAAATAGAAAATTAAATAGAAATAAAACAGTTCCAACAGAACAAGAAAATAAGCAATAGCTCAAGGTCATTTTACCTTACATCAGGTATCTCAAAATGATTAATCAGCTTTCCTGCTGTTAGAGATAAAATTCCTGTTCAGACACAGGTCCTTCGACTTTCCTTCCTTCAGGTAAGTGAGACTGGCTATCCAGCTAATCTGACTCTTGGTGTTTGAGGAGGGGCTTATATAGCCCTCTTACTTATGGGAAAGTCCCACCTATAATGTCCAGTTAGTTCTAGAATAATCCCTAAGTAGGGAAACTCCTCCTCTATTACATAATGAGGTTTTACTGATGGGAAGTCCTTCTATAGGAAATCCCCTTCCTGAGGTATTGCGAACAGGTCAGCACCTTATTTTCTATATACTGTATGCAAACAGTGCAAACATTTATTGTATTTATACATGTGCTGTATTGTTATAGTATATGGACACTAGCCATTTAATTTATATCTCAGGGCTTTATACATAATGGGACTCCTTTAGAGACCTGCAGGGTCTCTTTATTCTTTAATTTGTTTAATTTCTTTATTGTGTTTAGTTTATCTTGCAGCCCTCTCCTATTCTGAGGGCTACTTCAACTGTATAGCATTTCCACATACATAGGGACGTTCCTGTCCCTTTAAATCATTTGTTGTCTATGTTGTAGCAGAGTGGCAGACTGCTAGACGGTCATTATCTATCTGCTCTGCTTTGGGGCTCTGCATAGCTTTTTATTTCTTTTTATACTGGGCTGTAGCTTTTATGTCCAGGGACAGCATGGTCCCTTTTTATTTTCAAGCACTTGCTTTTCGTGGAGCCTGGCTCTCTAGCAACCTGGACTGGCTGAACACATGCCACGGACTCCTCCACGGCTAGCTGGCATAATTCAACAGCATTTTTTATACAAAGTCAGCAGCAGCGAGTCCTAATATTACAGGGTCACCAGTAATTATTTACATAAATACCGAGTGGCAGCAAAAGTAAAAGAAAGGTTTGCCGCTTGGTTCAGTTTCTGCTTCAATGCAGGATTTCTTTGGCATAGCATTCTACATAACAATGGAGCGGCAGCAAAATAATTCAAACAACATAAGCATAATACCGCTTTGTTTGTATTTAACTGCCGTGTTAAATATTTCAAAACATTCCTGCACCATATACATAAAAATGGCATAACTTAATTAAGCACTGCAGCACTTCACACTCATAATATGGCATGAAATGCACTCTATGCACTTTATTTAACCAGCACCTTGTATACTTAAAGGCACTTTATATCTTTTAGCATTAAATGCCATAAATGCATCTTATTTCATTCCTGCCAGCTGGCCTTAGCTTGGTGCATTATTTTGGGGAGTTCTTGGTGAGTGATGGAAATATGGAAATTGGGAATAAAAGTAGTAGAGAAAAAGTTTAGTGAGAGATAGAAAAGACTGACATAAGTGGCCAACCTACACCAGATTCGGAAAAAGGTAAAGTATTGTACAGGAAGATACTGTTACGCAACAGATTTCAGTAGGAGAAATAAGAAAATAGGAAAGGCTTCCCTCCACCGGGGTTATCGGATGGACAGGTGGGTTCTAGAAGTGGTGGGTCAGGGTCTGCCACTGGAATTTGAGCAGTACCCTCCTTGTTGAGCCCATGCCCCACGAGAGGGCTTGGTTTCCGCGGACATGCTGTCAGATCCCAGAGACGACGTAGCCCAGCTCCTCTGCAAGGAGGTCGTGGTTCCTGTTGCGGATCCTCCGGAACACCCAGGGTTTGTCTGCAGGTACTTCTTGGTGCCAAAGCAGATGGGGGGCTGGCACCCCATTGTAGATCTGCATGACCTGAACAAGTGCCTCAGGTTTCGCACCTTCAGGATGGTCACTCTATCTCAGATCATGCTGTCTCTAGAGTGAAACATGTGGTTTTGTTCCCTGGATCTTCAGGACACGTTCTTCCGTGTTCCGATCTGTCCATCTCATCAAGGGTTCCTCCGCTTTCAGGCAGAGACAACCCTTTATGAGTTCCAGGCCATGCCATTTGGCCTCTCCTCAGCCCCCAGGGTCTTCACCAAGTTCATTGCAGTGGTGGCAGCTTACCAGAGGAGCCGAGGGGTCCAGGTTTACCCCTACCTGACCGACTGGCTGATTGCAGGTCTCTCCAGGCAACAGGTGGAGTGGTCCAGGGACCTGGCCCTCCAGATCTGCATCTTCCTTGGCTTTCTGGTCAGAGTGCCCAAGCTGGAACTCGTACCTGCGCAGGTGATCAACTTCATAGGGAGAGAGCTCGACTCTTGCAAAGCCAGAGCCCGGCTCCCGGTGGACAGGGTGGAGGCTCTCTCCTCCTCCTTTGCCCGATCATGTCAGGTTAGGCGATTGCTCCCTGCCCAGGACTTCATGTGCTTGCTGGGCTACATGGCGGCCTGCACCAGCGTGGTCCATTGGGCCTGCTGGAGAATGCGCTTCCTGCAGTGGGAGTTGACCAGCTAGTGGTCTCAATGCAAGGGTTACTTCAACCAGCCAGTTACTGTGACCCAGAGGCTGTGGAACGCCATTCAGTGGTGGTTGGTCCCAGCACATCAGAAGGAAGGGATCCCATTTTTCCACCCAGAGCCGATGGTCGTCCCGATGACTGATGCCTTTCTCATGGGCTGGGGTGCCCACTTGGGGGAATACAGAGTCCGTGGACTCTGGACCCCCGAGGAGTCCCGATACCACATCAACCTGCTGGAGCTCCGAGCAGTTCAGCTAGTACTGACTGCATTCACTCTGCACATTCGGGGTCAGGTGGTTCAGTCCAGATGGACAACACCACGACCATGTACTACCTCAACAGGCAGGGTGGGACAACTCTCTACTCTTTGTGCAGGGACACTGTCTGTGTCTGAACCCTTGTGCGCAGCCTGGAGGTGGATCTCCTAGCCATCCATGTGGCAGGAGCCTCCAGTCAGCTGGCGGACACTCTCAGCCAAGTGGGCAAAGTGTCTCACGAGTGGTCTGTCCACTCAGAGGTAGTACACAGCCTGTTCTCCCAGTTGGGCATCCCTCAGGTGGATCTGTTCACCTCCAGGGATAATGCAAAGCTGAGGCTGTTTTATGCCTGCCCCCCTCAGCAGGGAACGCTGCAGGGGTATACCTTCTCAAGGCCCTGGACCCCAGGCCTCCTCTGAACCTTCCCTCCCTTTTCCTTGATCCATAAGGTGCTGCTCAAGGCCAGAAGGTACAAGAAACAGGTGGTCCTGGTGGCTCCGGACTAGCCATGCCAATTCTGGTACCCCGATCTCCTCAGTCTCTGCAGCAGGCTCCTGAGGCATCTTCCCCTGTGCCCGGACCTGATTTCCATGAATCAGGGGAAGGTACTCCATCTGGACCTTCAATCCCTGCACCTGACAGCCTGGTTCCTGAGCGGCTAGTGTTCCAGGCTTTGGGTATCTCCGAAGCAGTCTTCACCATGGTGGAGGCATTTCGCAAGGAGTCGACCAGGAAGTGCTACGTCTTCAAATGGAAGAGATTCTCCATTTGGTGTCAGGGCAAGGGGTTGGACCCTTTGTCCTGTCCAGTGGCTAGCATCCACTCTCAGTTGGGCCTTCGGTCAATGACCCTTAAGGTGCACTTGGCTGCCATCTCTGCTTACCGGGCACAGGCCGGTCAACAGTCAGTGGCACAGGAGAAGGTGGTATGGCACTCCTTCAAGGGCTTCGACCACATTTCCCTTCTGGTGCGTGAACCACCACCACCTCCATGGGATTTGTTGCTGGTTTTGGTAAAGCTCTTGGGGAAGCCATTTGAACCGATGCACAGGTGTGACATGTCTCACCTGTCATGGAAGACCACCTTCTTGGTGGTTATCACATCAGCCAGAAGGATTAGTGAACTCTAGGCACTTTCGGTGGAGTCTCCTTACCTGGTCTTCCACAGGGACTGGTTGTACTGCACCCCAACCCGAAGTTCCTCCCGAAGGTTGTGTCAGATTTTCATCTCAACAAAGTGATTAATCTCCCGGTGTACTTCACCACTCACACCTCAGAGGCTGAGCACAGGCTCCATACTTTGGACCTGCGGTGAGCGCATGCCTACTATAAGGAGCACATGGTTGGAGTTCAGGGAGAGGTTCTCCAGCTATTTGTCACATATGCTGAAGCCGCACCTAGCAGACCAGCAGCTAAGCGGACGATTGGCAGGTGGATAGTATCCTGCATCGACCTCTGCTATGGGTTGGTGGGTAGGAAGCCTCCCGGAGGGCTAAGGGCTCATTGCACCCATCATACCACTACCTCAGTGGCTGCCTCCAGAGACGTCCCTATCCAGGAAATCTGCAGGACTGCTACCTGGAGGTCGGCACACACCTTCATTTCCCATTACCACATTGACCTCGAGTCACGCCAGGATGCTGATTTTGGGGCCTCAGTTCTCCAGTCTCTGTTCCCTAAGTAGGGGATGTGCGCTTGGCCTCCTTCCTCCCAGAGAACTGCTAGGAGTCTTCCAGAAAGTGTGAATAGAACAACATATCCACGTCCCTAGAAAACAGGTTACTCACCTGTAACAGTAGTTCTAGGAGTGGTATATGTTCATCCTCATGGACCCACCTGACCTCCCCTGGCTTTGGCGCACAACACTACTTCCAGCAGGCAAGATCTGGCGTCATGGGGCATAGCCAAGGGAGTTATGACACGAGTGGGTGGGAGGAGCCAGCTTGAAGATGTTTCTGGCCAAATCTTAAAGGGAAAGGCACTGCCCAGAAAGTGTGGATGAACAACATATACCACTCCTAGGACTACTGTTACTGGTAACCTGTTTTTTTTTTTTACATCTAAGAAGCTGATAAGTGGACAAAGAAAGTAGGAAGTTAACGGGAATTAGTGCAGCATGAGTTAGATGGCAGTGGAGAAGATGGATGTTGCAGCAGTTTAAGCTGTTGCAGTATCATATCTGGATATGGTATTCTTACAGCTACAGAAGTAAATTTTTCAGCAATGCTTTGTGCTGATGACTGCATAGTTTCATTACAGTACCTGTTTGAACCAACACTCTGGCTTTTAATATGTAATTTTTTTTTTTAGACTATGAATTCATAGACCCTTCTGGTATGGTTTGTTAATAAAAACACAGTCATTTCAACCTTGTGTTTGAGGGGTCCGAGGTAAGTGGGCATAATAAGGGAGGCAGGAAGGGGAGGGTGACAAGGGGGTCTCTCAAAAGAAGGCAGGAAGACTCCCATGGAAATCAGATTACGGATAAAGGGGGGGGTTGAGAGCGCATAATGGCGGTAACCATAAGGACGATGGAGGTGTTAAGGTTCTGTTACAGGGAGCCTCGTTGGTTAGGGGTATTCATTGGAAGGGATGGGGGGATGCCATAGTCAGGTTAAGGTAGTGAGTATCTCTGAGCTGACGGTGCACAGGGCAAAGTTCACGGTGTACGAACTGGTTAGGGATTGTGGAGGGAAACAGGATTTCCTGGTGCATTTGGGGACTAACGATATATAGGGAAATAGCGTTTTGGAAATCCAAGCAAGGTTCTGAGAACTTGCCAGAGTCTGTCGGGATAATGGATGCAACATTTCCTTTTGGTAAATATTGTCGGTACCAAAGGCCTCTGTGGAGAACAAAATGAAGATCATAGAGGTTAATGACAGGCTCAGGAAGTGGGGTGTAGAAAAAGGGTTGGGGTGTTAGGGAACTGGGAGGGAGTTTGGGAGGATAAGGGACTGTATGCCAGGGACAGGCTTAATCTTACCCCGATAGGGAAGGAAGTCCTTAAACAGGGGGTGGTGGACTATATTCAAGAAAGATGGTGTTTAAACTTGTGGGGGGGGATAAGGGAGGGACTGGCCAGAAGCCCTCACCTCTAGATGAAGGGATTAGCCTTCAAACCCAAGGAGGGAGGGAGGAAACAGACTGGGGAGGATGATTCAGGGGTGCAGAGGAGGATGGAAACATATGGTACCCGTGGGGGGTTCGACAAAGGGATCAGGGACAAGGGGTGTTAGTTAATGCCAGGAGCTTGGGAAACAAGTTGCCAGAGTTCTAGACCATGCTGTTCGGGGATGGATTTGGCGGTGGTCACGGAAACATGGGCTAATAAAACCATGATTGGGACCTAAATGTGAGGGGGTACACTATGCTTAAGAAGGATAGAAAGGAGGGCAGAGGGGGTGGAGTGGCTATGTTCATTAGAGATGGCATAGAAATTGCTAGGGTAAAACAGGCGGAGGGAAATGTGGAGGCCTTATGGGTCACCTTATGAACCCCTGCAGGAGGTAAGGTCTAGCTGGGAGTAGTATATAGGCCCCCCGGGATGGGGGATGTTCTGGAGAATGATTTGCTGGACAACATTATTGCCCAGTGCAGACCAAAAGGTGTTGGAGTGGTGTTGATGGGGGACCTTAATATGCCAGGTACAAACTGGGGAACCATGTCCTCTAAGGTGGCCAAGGAGCAGAGGCTGCTGGACAGCTTTCAGGATGTGTTCTTAACACAGCATGTGATGGAGCCCACAAGGGAAGGGCATGTCCTGGACGTGGTTCTGGCAGATTAGGATCTGGTAAGGGACCTGGTTGTAGAGGATCCCCTGGCTGAGAGTGACAACGATACTGTCTGGTTTCAGATAAACATGGGGGGCGGGGGGGAGAGCTCTAGGACACTGGCTGTGGATTTCAGGGGGCAGACTTTATGGGCATGGGAAACATTCTCAAGGATCACTTGAAGGGGATTACATCAATGACAGATGTGGAAAAGAGATGGGAGGTCATTAAATGGGGACTTCATGAAGCAGTCAGGACCTGCGCTAAGGTGAAGCGTAAGGGAGCAAGGTCACATAAACCATGCTGGTGGTCCAGTGAGGTTCAGGAAGCGGTTAGGGAAAAGAAGGCTGCCTACAAAAAATACAAAACGAGAGGGGAAAGGGAAAAGGAAACGTACCATCTTGCATCTAGAAAAGTCACCCGGATGGTGCAGGGGGCAAAGTCCAGTAAAGAGCAGCAGTTGGCACAGTGGAAACGGAGGGGGGAAAAGGGGGTCTTCAGGTACATTGGGGAGTGGAGAAAAACCAAGGGCCAGCTCAGCAGATTGAGATCAGAAGGAGGGTGGGTGGAAGAGGCGAGGGACCAGGCGGCGGTATTAAATGAGTACTTTGCCTCTGTGTTCACTAGGAAGGGGGATGGGATATTTACAAAGCAGGACATGATGGGAATAGAAGGGGTAGTGTGTGGGATCGGGGGGAGCAACAGAAATGGAACAGGAGGAAGGGGGAGGTACCCCAGGGGTGTCACATCAGGATAAGGATAAAAAGGCCAGCATGGTGGGGGGACAAATGATGCTTTCCCCACTGAACAGGTGTGGCAAGCCTTTAAGGCCCTAAAGAAAGATAAATCTCCTGGGCCGGATGGCATTCATCCAAGAGTACTATGGGAATTGGCGGACGTACTAGCTGCACCCCTGGCGGAGCTCTTCAACAGGTCACTTGAGACAGGGAGGGTACCTAGGGATTGGAGAGAGGCACATGTGGTGCCAATCCATAAAGGGGGGTCGAGGGAAGTGCCAGGTAACTATAGTCCCATCAATTTGACATCGGTGGTGGGTAAATTAATGGAGAGTATACTGAAGAAATGTTTGGGGGTGTTCTTGGAGGAGGTAGGAGGTCTGGATAGTCAGCAACATGGGTTTGTGCCAGGTAGATCGTGTCAAACTAACCTTGTGGAGTTCTATGAATTGGTAACATTGGAACTGGACAGGGGAAAGCCTGTGGATGTACTATTCTTAGACTTCAGCAAGACATTTGACTCGGTCCCCCACAATGGCCTGGTGGAGAAACTGACGGGGTTGGGCTTTGGCCCGTTGATGGTCAGATAGATAGTAAACTGGCTGACTGGACACATTCAGAGAGTAGTGGTCGGTGGGGAGCTCTCGAACCCTAGAGTGGTCAGTAGTGGTGTACCACAAGGCTCATCCTGAGGCCAGTCCTGTTTAATGCATACATATCTGACATCAGGGAGGGAATAGGGTGTGAAATGAGTCTCTTCGCTGATGACTCCAAGTTGGGAGCAGTAGTTGAGGGGGAAGAGCAGAGGTTGGCCCTGCAAGGGGACCTGGAAACTCTGGTTAGGTGGGCTCACACATGGAAATTAAATTTCAATTCCTCCAAGTGCAGGGTGTTACATGTTGGGTGGGGAACCCCAAACACAAGTACACCTTGGGAGGGGAGGCGCTGGAGGCCACAGCAGGGGAAAAAGACCTAGGGGTCATGGTGGATGCAAGTATGAATAACTGAGCAGTGCAGGAGAGCGGCTGTCAAAGCAAACAGGATATTGGGATGCATTGCAAGGGGGATCACCACAAGGAGCATGGAAGTGATTCTGCTGCTGTACAATGGTCTGGTTAGACCACACCTTTAGTACTGTGTGCAGTACTGGAGACTGAACTTAAAGAGGGACATACAGCTCCTGGAGAGGGTTCAGAGGAGGGCTACCAAGATGATATGAGGACTAGGGGATTTGACATATGAGGAGAGACTTGAGGAGCTCGGCCTGTTTTCATTGGAGAAGAGGAGAGATGGGGGGACATGATTGAGGTCTTCAAGTACCTCAAGGGAATAAATAGGGTAAACACGGACCTGATCTTTAGACTAAAGAAGGGAGGTATCACCAGAGGGCATGGTTTGAAGTTGGAAGGTAGAAGGATGGGGGGGGAGGAGGTTTTTCACTGAGAGGGTGGTGGAACCTTGAAACATGCTGCCTGGCGAGTTGGTTCAGATTTCTATGGTGGATGGCTTCAAGAGGCAGTGGGACAGATACAGAAAGGGGATGTATCGGGGATGGCCTGGCCCAGGGGGGCTGGGATGGGTGATAGGGGTTTCTGGAACACAAGGGGGGGGGCCTCGGTAACCAACTAGGAATCTGAGGTTTGAGCAGACTCGATAGACCATAAGGCCTTATCTGCTGGCAATTAGTATGTTAGTATGTAAAATGGTAGTTACTAGAAAAAAGTAGGAAATAGTTAATCTCTGAGCATCTGTCACTAAATGTAAATCTGTTTATTCTCCTTTTAGGTAGCTGACATTCACACAGTTTCACGAACAAATATTTTTTCTATGTATTGTACAATATGTAGAATAAGTGATGGTACAGGTTTGTGTACAAGAAATTGATTGCATTGAGGGGTGCAACTAGGGCATAAGCCACCAGTCCAAAGGTTGAGTGACATTATTACCTTTTTAGACCCTGAGATGCAAATATTTTGAGTTATTGCAAACCTCTACAATGCTTGTTATGTTGCTTGCGCGCATGTGCAAGAAACATAGTACCATCATCCGAGTTTTCGGAGGTGTGGCAGCCCTCTTCCAATTCAGTCAGTGTGTTTGCAGGCGTGGCCGCAGTTCTCCAATCAACATTGCAGCTGTCTATGACAGCAGTTGAAAATGCAGTGCCATACAGTTGAAAGGGGGAGCTATGCTTCAGTGAGCAGCGATAAGATATCACCTGCTCATGCGCGCTCCCCCCCCACACACACACATGCATGCATACTGTGTGCTCGCACTCCCCCACACACACATTACATTGAATGCCTAAATAAGACCAGACGCGTTTAAACAGACAGCGGCCTACAGTAAATCAAGTACTCCAGATAGGAATGCTTACTGTTTAGCAACAGACATATAGTTTAGTACAGATACTTCCTGCAAATGTGTAAAGTGAGCATGCCTGCCATGCCTAAATCCCTGGCAATGAAAAACAAGTTCAACATGTTTCTACTACTGTTGAAACCTACGGGCTGGGGAGATCAGATGTCAGTGGGCGGGTGACACAGTGCCCTGTTGCCTGCAAAGCCCCGCCTTCGACTCCAGCCAGGGAGGTTGACAGCTGTTCGGCCAGGAGTCCCTCCTCCTGCTAGAGATACCTAGAATTCCAGCCCAGTGTGCTGGGGCAACCAGAAGCATGTGGGCGGTCTAAACTTTTAAAAACAAAGAACATTCACAGCTCATTGGCAGGCGTAACTTTCCTTTTTCTAATTCTGTGTACTCGCTTTCACACACTGTATAACTTATCTCACAGAACCCATGTCACTGTGACTCTGCAAGAGACAGGAAACAAATCTCGCCCTCTGTAGCGAGCTCCAAAGTCCATACTTCACTGTTTGTAATAGTTTGCAGAGATCACAAGAGTGAGCTCACTCAGCTGATCCGAGCTGCAGAAATGGAAAGTGGAGCCCAGGAGTTCCTTTCGTTAGACTACTTTAAAAATCTGTATAAAGATTATTGGGGGTAGAAGGCATCAGAGAAAAGGAATTTGGGAGAATTAAAGGTATGATAGCACGCCCATTTGTATCAAAACAGAAAGCAATGTGCTAGTGCTCTAGTACTAGTACTTGCTGCCAATTCCAAATCTTTCTCTGGTTCTTGGTAATACAGCCCAGGCGTCTTGTCAAATGTCTGATTTAAGGTGCCGTCAACTGCAAATATCGCGGTGTGTTTGCTGTTTTATGACAAATGGTTTCTGTAGAAAGTCAGCTAAATTGGTAGCAGGTACTACACAGAGCGTATAGCAAAGGGCACGTATTTTGTACTGTGTTGCTGTGGCATGTCCAAGAAGTCGGAAACTGAACCAAGTTTGAGAGAGAGACTTAAAAACAAGGATACATGACTAAAACATGTAATGGACAGTTTTGTTACTACAGTGTGTGGTGTGTGGCTGGTAGCAGGGGATATGCTAACGTACACTTACCTGTCAGCCATCTCACGATATGAGGGCCAGTCTCATAATGTATACCCCCACCCACCCCATCTCACATTCTACACTGACATTTTTTGGCTCCAGTGCCCCCCCCCCAAGACAGTACAGGGTGCCACGCTGGGAGCCCACCCAGGGCCGGCTTTAGGGTTTGGGGGGCCCCCAGCAGATTAATGAAGTCATGGGGCCCCCCTACTTCGCCATCACCCCATATGTTTATATGTAACCAATACATTTTATTGTATTTTCAGTACTAGTGGCATCTTAAAAAAATGTAAAGGGAGTCCACAGTGTCAGTGCATACAGTTCCTTCTCTCACATCCATTGTTACCCATCTGCCTCTTATTGCCTGGGTCATAGCTTAGTAAGGCTTTTCATGAAATCATGATTCCACATTAAAATCTGCACAGTCCCTTGTTGCTGTTTTAAGAAGATAATAATAAAAAGATTTAAAATAATTAAGGTAAACTGTTCTAGTTGGGGCCCCCCATAAGCAGGGGGCCACCAGCGATTGCAGGGTTTGCTGGTGCCTAAAACCGGCCATGAGCCCACCCCAGCATGGCAACAGATGGTATCACTGATGGGGTGCCCAATCCCCTGTCGGCTCCATGCCCTCCAAACAGCCATCCTTGTGCCACGCTAGAGCCCACCCCAGCATGGCAAACATCCGCTGTCTAACTTTAAAAACCTGAAAAAACCTTCCCCGCTGGAGTGTCCTGACCCCTCCCCACCCGCTCTACCCTCTGCACACCCTACCTCCCCACACCCCACCTCACCCCATACTTACCTCCAGAGTCCGAGGCGATGATCATTGTGGACCGGAACACGCCTGCACTCTTCAAAGCCGACCACGAATTGAGGAAATGCCGGTAAGCTGTATATAGGCTTAAATAGGGTTTTTTTCAACTTTAATGCATATCGCAGGCATTTTTTGGAATTTTAGCACCAAATTTTCAACATGGGGTTTTTGGGACCCCTTCTCATGAATGCTCTCACTGTCATGACGTTAATCGTGCCCGAAAGGATGATTTCGCAGTCACTGAGCGAAATCACCTTTCGGGCCAATTAATGAATTGACAGTGTCACAGTGCATGAGGTAGACCCCAAAAACCCTATGTTGAAAATCTGGTGAAAAAATTCTCAAAAATGACTGTTTTATTTAGCATGCGCTATGGCTGTCTTCCACGCACGCCTGTAAGTTCGTGGAATTTTCAATATGTTCATCTAGATTTTCAACATTGCCATTTTACCACCTCTTATGAGCAGTACAGCTGTCATTTCTCACATCTCGCCTAAAATGTGTTTCACAGCATATAGCGCCTAATGGCTCAGTCGGCGCAAAATCAATGTTCGGACAGATTAAGAAAATCACAGTGACACTGTTCATGAGCAAAGGTGTTAAAATTGCTATGTTAAAAATTTGGTGAAAAAATTCCCCAAAATGACTGTTTTACGAGCATGTGTTGTGCTGTTCCTACGCATGCTCATAAGTTCACGAATTATTAATATTTTCACTCCAGATTTACAACATTGCCATTTTACCACACCTCCTTATGAGCAATACAGCTGTCATTTCTCACATCTTGCCCAAAATGTGTTTCCACGCATGTAGCGCACAATGGTGCAGTCGGTGTGCGAACTCAATGTATGGGACACATTAAGAAAATCACTGTGACACTGTTCATGAGCAGAGGTCTTAAAATGGCTATGTTGAAAATTTGGTGAAAAAATTCCTAAAAATGACTGTTTTACGAGCGTGTATTACGCAGTTCCTACGCACACTTGTAATTTCGCAAATTTTTAATAGTTACACTCCAGATTTTCAACATTGCCATTTTACCACACCTCCTTATGAGCAGTACAGCTGTCATTTTTCACATGTTGCCCAAAATGTGTTTCCGTGCATGTAGTGCAAAATGGCACAGTCGGTGTGTGCAATCAATGTTTGGGACAGATTAAGAAAATCACAGTGACACTGTTCATGAGCAGAGGTCTTAAAATGGCTATGTTGAAAATTTGGTGAAAAAATTCCCTTCAGCCGTTCTGCAGTGTTACTAATGAAGACATTGAACAGGACTGGCCCCGGGACCGATCCCTGCAGCACCCCACTGGTCACTCCCTCTCCCTAGACTGCACCCCATTTACCACCACTCTCTGCCTCCTGTCTGTTAGCCAGTTTCTAACCCAGTTTACCACCCTTTCCCCCATGCCCAGCCTACCCAGCTAGTTTATCAGCCTCCTATGTGGGATGATGTTAAAGGCTTTGCTGAAATCAAGGTAAGCGTTGTCCACGGCCCCATCCTGATTCACTTCCTTTGTCACCCAGTCAAAGAAATCCACCAGATTTGTCTGACATGATGTCCCCACTGTGAATCCATGTTGTCTATGGTCCTGGGCTCCGATAGCTTCTAGATGCCCCACTATCCTTTCTTTAAGCAATGTCTCCATGATCTTCCCCACTACCGAGGTGAGGCTGAACGGCCTATTGTTCCCTGCCTCCTCCCTGCTGCCAGACTTGTGTAGAGGGACCACATGTGCCCTCCTCCAATTCACTCATGTTGAGTGACTCAGTGAACATGGCTGCTAGAGGTACTGCTATCTCCCTTCACAGTTCTCTTTGTGAGGCAGTATAGCGCAGTGGTCTAAGGCTCTGAGCTGCAAATCTGGTGACATCCAGCAGACCAGACCTGGGTTTGAATCCCACAGCTTCCACTTGCATACTGTGTGACCCTGAGCAAGTCACTTAACCTCCTTGTGCTCCCAGGTTGCTCCTGTAAAAAAGCTTTCAGCTTAGTGTGCTATACCTGGTTAAACAAATAAAAAAAAAAAAAAAAAAAAATATCCTTGGGTGTATGCCATCTGGTTCCATCGCTTTGTCCACCTTCAATTTACTGAGCTCCTGCAGGACTCTTTTGCCTTTGAATGGACTGTTGTCCACCTCTTCACCCCCTTGGCAACTGCTGTGGCCCTTGCCCCTCCCACTCTTCTGTGAATACTGAATGGAAAGACACAGTGCATGTCTTGGAAGGAAGGCATGGCACTATCACTGCCAAATACCTAAACAGCACATACAAGCAAGCAACATTCGGCATTGACAAGTGCTTGTTTTATATAATATATTGGGGTAGTGGAAAATGACTTCATTTTAACGTTTTTTTTCCTAGAAATTTTAACCAGTTTTTGGCACTGAAAGACTAAATGAGGTATTGATAAGTTTGTTAGTTATATTGGTGTGTGTGTGTGTGTCAGTGCATCTCTCTTAGCTAGCAGGAGGTGGGTGTGTCAGAACTGCATGTGGGTAGATTCAGCGTGGTTACTTGCAGTGAACACTGTGTTGGCTTTCTGATCAGTTTGAAAATGAATGCATAGTATTGATCAGAAAACTACTTTTCCCAGATTGCTGCTTGTTTTTTTCTACACTGTGACTAATGTGATCCTGTACTATGCTAGACTTATCTGACTGTCCGATAACTTAATTACCTAAAGCTGCTTTTACGTTGCACTTATCTGGTGTGTTGCCATCTTGAATTAGCTTGCTCGCACCGCTGCCCTTTTCTTTTACATACTGCAGTTGTGCAGCATTCCGGATGACCTTCTGGTGTTTTGGGGGCATTTTGGGTGGAGAGGTTCGTGAATAGGAATGCAGTGGTGCAGGTGAAGCAGTATTTGTACATGCTTGCAAAAAACACCTGCACTGAGTACACTCCACTCCATGTTCCCAACAAGCCAGGGAATGTGTTTTGCCACAGCAGAGCGGCTTGCAGTGCTCCTGCATCTCTTTACACTGCCGGATCTGCACTGGTGCAACTCAACTGCATTGCCGGCACTGGTGCAGATCCAGTAGTGTAAAAGCCCCTAAATAGCCCGTGGTCACCCCTTAGGTGCCTCTTTTCTACTTAATGAGTTGCATTACTCCTCCTCAGCATTCTGAGGTAAACAGTGGTGATTGATTCACATAACATTCTACTGACAGTAATCACACACCGAGGGTGTGTTAAAAAAAATCCATATACACACAGTTGCTTATTTTTTATTTTTTATAATTACTGGTGCAGAGTTTACTCTGTGTCTCAGTATATCTGCTATTTACAAACACACACTTTCTCAGACACTCTCTGTCTCTCTCTCTCTCTCTCTCTCACACACACACACACACACTGTCTTTCTCTCACACACACACACACTTTCTCTTTCTCCCTTGCTCTCTCAGACTGACCTTTTTTTTTTTAAACTGTCAGCTGTTGACTGGTACTGGGGTCCGTCCAGCATTCAACTTGGAGTCGGCGACGGCTTCTCCCGATCCGGAGACACGGCGGGATCAACCAGATAGTCCTTTTGTATTTGGAAGGTGGGATCAACCAGATAAAACAATAAAAAATCAAATAGAGATGGGGAGGGTGGTAAATAAAAACGGCTCGTTGGCAAGCGAAAAAACGAGCCGCCATTTTTTCAAGCTTATTCAGCCCGCCTACTCACAGAGCACGAACCAATGAAAAGGCAGAATACAGATGAGTGACACACAAAGGAGACAGGTGGTTTCGCAAATGCCATAATAACTTGTTTTCAAGTTATTATGGCATTTTGAAGAGCCTTGAAAACAGTTTGATAAAGGGGGTCGCCAGTAATTATTCAGTGATAAACGGCTGTTGACCTTATATTATACTAAATCATATTATATCTCTGTACATAACCTCCCTCTTGCTGTCAAATCATGTCATCTACATAATGTATGCTGATTATACCATCCCTTTCACTATTTGTCTTGGCTCTACTGCCATCTCGGCCTCCCTTCATCTTGATTACAATAATCTCACAAAGTGATTTGTATTAAATCATTAATATTTAACCATCCAAAACTCATTGCTTTTTGGTACCCAGCATTGCCTGTTCAGCGCCCCAACGCTGTATATTACTAAAAGGGATGTGAACACCCTTACTGCATTATCGCAGTATAAATAACTTGACTTCATCCTTGACCAGTCCCTGGATTTCTCCTCACGTATTCATTCCCTGGTCTCCAAATCATTTAACCAACTTGGAGCCCTCTACAGGGCATTGATTGCCTCTCTCAGGGTATGAGGAAACGTGTTGTAAAACCAACAAACCTAACCTTTATCGCTTACGGTGAAGTTATCTCTGCCACTGCTCCTAATCATCCCCTTTGCAGACTAGATACTTTGTATAGTATAGTCAACATTAAACTATAAAGCAGCTTCATTACTATTTAGTTGACAACCAGAAGGGTGATTTTTATAGATTTGCATCCATTTTCTAGACCCAATTGTATACTTCCATCAGGAAAGTTAGATTATGCAGGTGGTGTAGTTGCATCTGGATAATGGATACAAGTACTGCAGTTGTGGCCGTAAGTGTCGTAAACAAAGTAAAGTGTAGCAAATGCATCATAATGTATGAAAATAGGATGCATACACCTGACACATTTGCATGGATGCAGTACACGTCCAAAAGACAGATGCATGTGCTCGTCCAGCCCTTTGAAAATTCCCTGCAAGTGTCTAAACTAACAGTGAATTTAAAGTATGGAGTCCAAAGGTTTTACTGATTAGTAGTTGGCAACGTATTGTCACTCATTTTGCACATCATTCTTTCGTTCAAACTACATAGTTTAAGCTTTATGCATTACATTTACTGTATATGCAACTACATCCCTTAAAAATGCATAATTCTAAGCAAAACAGCCAAACAACTCATTAAACAATGATCTTTTGTTCTCCTCATAGTCTTTGCCATACTCCTACTAATTTCGGGAAATGTTCATCCTAACCCGGGCCCCATCTCGCCCAGCCCTAGCCTATCGCAACTCAGGCTTAGAATAACTGCAATGAACATTTGCAGCTTAACCAAAAAGACAGCAGGTCTCTATTACTGGATACTGCAACATCAGCCAGATATGCTAGCACTGACAGAAACCTGGCTCTCCAAAAAAAAACCTGACTCTTTGGTTGCCCTCCCTGGCTTCACCCTTCACAGAGCCGACAGAATGGGCAAACGTGGTGGGGGTATACTGTGTACGTCCGTGACTCCATGATATGCCAAGCCCTTCCAATACCTCCATTAGACCATGGTGCCCAAGCCTTATCATTAAAACTTACTCCAGATCCCTCCAGAGCCCCTGTAATTCTTAGTCTTATATGAATCCCCAAGAAACCAAGCTCCTGCTAATACAATCATCTGCTAACTACATCTCTGCCCCCCCCCCCCAAACAGAACACATCATATTTGGAGACTTTAATGTGAACTGGCTTGCCAGTTCAGCTTCCCACACCAAGGACACCTTCGATGCACTGGACCTGACCCAGCTGATCAGCCTGCCTAGCAGGGTGAACCCCACTATCAGCTCTAGCACCCTGATTGACCTTCTCCTCACCAACCGTCCCCACAGAATCTCTGACCTGGTGGTCCTTCCAGACTCCCTAAGCGATCACTCACCCATCCTCTTTTCCTGGTCGTGTCTTCAGCAGAAACCCAAACCAAACTATATTGCCTGGCATCATCTCCGAGCTGGAGGCCTCACAAAACTAGGAAAATACTTAACTCAGTGGGATTGGTCCCCCATCTCCTGGGCCCCTACTATAGATGAAGCTCTTGATTATTTCACGTGTTCTTTTAATAAAGCATGTGATA
Organism: Neoceratodus forsteri; assembly: GCA_016271365.2. Taxonomy (NCBI): domain Eukaryota; kingdom Metazoa; phylum Chordata; order Ceratodontiformes; family Ceratodontidae; genus Neoceratodus; species Neoceratodus forsteri. The sequence continues at coordinate 21,579,514 of CM057459.1, forward strand.
TCTATGCCCCACTAGCAAAAGTGCAATCCAAGAAATGTAATGCCCCCTGAGTCACGCCTGCACTGCTCCAACAGTTAAAGGACAGAGATGATCTCTGGCATAAAGCAGTCACATCCGGCACGCAGGCGGACAGGCAAGCCTATAAAGTGGCTCATAACAGATGCACTTGGGCCATTAAACAGGCCAAATCAGGCTACTACAAAACGACCCTTGCCTTCTCCTGGGGGAATACTCGGTTGTTCTGGGACAATATCAAGGAATTCAATGGCAAATCCCTGCTCCCCCCCCCCACACTAACTGTCAACAGTGTCCCTACTACCGACCTGCTGGCCATCGCCAGCTGCCTCAACTCACCATTCTCTGACCTTAGTGCAGTACTCCCAAATAACTTCTTCGACTCCACTCCTGCAACCCTGCTCCCAAACACCCAGCATCCCCCCCTTCCATCTCAGGGTGATCTCTACAAATGAGACAAGGCCTTTTCTCATGAAAGTACTCAGTGGCTCTTGCTATTGCAAATATTCTTTTGAGAATCCTACATCTAGTACTAGATACAGTCCTCTCCCCACTGACTGACCTCATTAACCGCTCCTTAAGTCTGGGGCAGTTCCCCACAGCCTGGAAGACTGCCACAGTCACCCCAATACTGAAGAGTGGTGACAGCACCTCCCCCAATAACTACCGTCCCATATCCATTCTCCCACCACTCTTGAAAGCCCTTGAAAAAATTATAGTCACCCAACTCACTGAGTACCTACTTGCTCATAACCTACTTTGCAGGAAGCAGCATGGCTTCAGATCTGGGCACAGTACAACTACGGCTCTCACTGAGTTCTCTAATTTTATTCACTCTGCCCTGGATAGAAAACACCTAGCTGGAGCTGTCTTCATCGACCTGTCAAAGGCCTTTGATACAGTCTCCCACCCCTTACTCTTAAGCACACTCCGCCACATAGATCTGTCCCAAGGACCCATCTCCTGGTTTACCAGTTACCTCATAGCTAGATCACAATGTGTCAAAATAAACAACACCCTCTCAACCACCCTGCCAGTCCACTCTGGGGTTCCCCAGGGCTCCATCCTCGTCCCTCTATTATTCAGCATCTACCTAAACACCTTACCCAAGTCCTGCTCCGGCAACCTACTACCGCATGCGGACGACGCAGTTCTTTTTGCCTCACACCCAGATCCCACAGTATTGCAGTCCTCCCTCCAACACACAATTAACCAGATTGAAAACTGGTTCATAGACCAAAGACTTGTGGTCAATGTAAAAAAGACAAAGACTATGCTCTTTGCCCATCGACAGAATAATGCCAAGAATGCGCAGCTAACAATCCTCTCCCACTCTCTCCTTCCTCTAGAACAGGTCCATACATACAAATACTTGGGTCTTACATTTGATTCCAGCCTCTCCTTCCATTCACACATTGACACTCTTATCATCAGCCATAAATGTCCGTATAGGCCTATTGTATCAGCACAAGGATTGCCTACCTCTGGAAGCCCTTAATCTGGCTGTCACCTCCTCAGTCCTCTCCCTAGTCGATTATGGGCTCACTGTCTACTCGGCTGCTGACCAAACAGCCCTTAACAAAATCCACCTTGCCATAAACAAAGCATGCAGACTCCTCACCGGGGCAGACAAGCATACCCATACCTGTACCCTATATGCCCTAACAAACCTCTTTACCCTGGATGAAAGGCTATTTTATCAAACATGTCTCCTCACAAAGAAAATACACCTGGGGCTTACCGCCTTGGGGGTTTCTGCCTTTCTCCTATCCTCCCACGCCTCGGTGAACACCCGCACTGCCAACCGACAGGTGTGGTCCATCCCGAGGGTTAGAACCTCCTTAGCCCAAAGGTCATTCCCACACAGGGCCCCAGCCTGGTACAATGAACTCCCCTCCGACGTCTCCTCCATCTCCAAATTAGGACCTTTCAAGTCAGCCCTCAAAGAGCACATTCTCGCTTCACGGCGCTGCCAATGTACCAGCTGGTGCTAGGTCATCTATCTATCATCTTACGGGACCACCCCACCACTGAGCTCTTACCAATAGGGCTACCAAACATTACCTATTAACAATGCCTCCTTTGGCTGCACTCACAAGGTATCTGTCTAATTCTTTACTTCGCTGTAAATATCAAACCTGTTACTCCCTCCCTCTATCAGCAAACTTATCGTTCTCTTGAAAACTGTAAATTACAGCTCTCGGTAACACGTTCAATGCAATGTATAGCTGATCTTGATTCTGCAATATTGTATAACTAAAAAAACTGTCACCTTTACCTGCCATTCTATGTCTATATGTATTAAGTGTTTGTTTGTTTTTCTGACGCGGAGCCTTTGTAAATGAGTTCCTGACTCAAAGGTTGTAATCCTAAAGTCTGTTAAATAAATAAATAAAATAAACTTTTGAATTCTCTGCAATTAAAGTTTAATGTGGACTGTACTGTACTACTCCCTCTGCCACTTTATTCTTATTTGCCCTTTTCGCCCTCACCACTATAGTGTCTTGTACGACCAGTTGTATTGGCCTTCACTCGGTTGCAGACACTCCCAGCATCTTGGGTTGTATGGGTTTGAATATTTATTTTTATTACATTTTTGGTCTTTTTATTTAAATACTGGCTCAAAAATTTCCTTCTAACTTGAACATGCTGCTTACACTTATTTCTGACTCTGGGCACAAGCTACACTTTCATGTCAGAAATAGATTCCGTATATCCAAACCCAAAAGCTCACTTTTTTGTACAGGCTGCCCCAGCTGTGGAATAACGTACTGCTGTGTTTGGTTGTTCCAGCCAGTGTCTCTTCCACCAAGCAGACACTCAAGGCTTTTATTAAATCTCATTGTGATTTTACCTGACCTATACCAGACCTTTTTTTTTTCTTGACTCATGCCTAAACAGGTTCTTCCCTACCTCATTCACTAAGGCTCGGTCACTGGATTACACTGTGTATTGTATTGCCTGTGTATAGTACCAGTGAATCTACCGCAATAGCTTTCTAAATTTATTTATCCTGTATGCTTTTCCAAATGTCCCTCCTCCCCACGCTCACATCTGTAAATAAGAGTTTTAATAAATCTCTGTATTTTTCCTGTATGCTTTTCTAAATGTCCCTCCTCCCCACATTCACATCTTTAAATGAGAGTTTTCCTAAATCTCTGTATGTTTACCTGGTAAAACAGTTTCATAAATAAACAACAAATGTTCTGCTGTGCTTTGCTCACTCAGATGGTTTATTATGTCAGTTGAAGCCCTCAGTGGAATTCAGGGATTAACATTTCTTTTCTGAAGCCACAAGCACAGATGATAGTATTTTACATACTGTAAGTCCATGTCAGACCAGGTTATGTCTTATCAGTACTTTTATTCAAATGACTACATGAATTTCCTTTAAAGTTGGTAAGTTTTTTCTTAACAGATTCTAGTCTGGAGTAGAGGCAGGCAAAGCAGTGGTGGTTCTGATTCTGATTTTGTCAGATCACCCCCAGTTTTGCTTCTGGTTTCAATTCAAACCAGTCCTCCCCCGACACCATTTTTCAAAAGTAATTTCTCACCAACTGTAACCAAGCCCCGTATGGGTCAAAAACTCCATGTTGAAGGTCTTCCCTGATTCTCCCATAGCATTTCTGATTTCTGCCAGTCTCCTTCCCCTCCCACCCGAGACTTTTAATTTTAAGTTTTTTGGTAACCGGGTAAGATCCACAAGGCACAAAAGCCTGTTTTCAGGGGTGAGCTGGGAGCACCAGGGTGATTACATAACTTGCTCAGAGTCGCACAGTATGCAAGTGGAGGATGTGGGAATCAGACCCTTGTCTGCTGGATGTAACAAGCTTATTCACAGCTTGTTATTCTAACCTCTAGGCTACACTGCCAGCCAAAGCTTAAAGTACTGCTCTGCTGGAAACCTGGATTGAACCAGGGACCTTCCGATTTGCAGTCGAACTCTCTTCCAACTGACCTATTTTGGCTCTGTCACATTTAGTGCCCCACCCTATTCCCACTCCCTAAAGGAAAGTTTTGGTTTTGCAGCACCTTTTATACATACTGTATGCCAAAGTGCATTACAAAGCAATGAGTAGGATACTGGAAGTGCAGAGACTGTTAAATAGAATTCAGTTCATGTAGACCATAATAAGCAATAGGAGTTCATCGATGAAGAGATGTAGGAGCTCCTCTTGCTTGTTCTGTCTACAAGCATGCATGTGTACAGTGCAAAACTTCTCAGCACTCTGCCCAACTACTAATATAGTGGTTCACTAGTGAAAAGGGATGACTGAGCTAACTCAGAAAAAATATAAAGGACTACTGAGTAGCTGCCCATTAGACCCCCATTCAGCTATTGGTGATTGGTGGCAAAGGTGCTTCAGGATTTTTTACCCTAAAAGGTACAAGCAGGTGTTCAGGTGGAGGAAAGTTAAAAGAAGTAGTTTTTTTTTTCAGAAAAAAAAGCTCTGAGTCAAACTGGGAAGGTTTAGTTCAGACTCTGTTCCTGCTAAGCCACCCAAGTTCGGGGTGGCGCATTTTAACAGAACTAGTTTTGCACATCTCTAGCCTGGAGAGCCTGCAAAAGAACTTCAGCAGTCAAGAAAGGGGAAGATTTGCTGTTTGAGGTGTTACGAAGTTTTACTTTGTCTGCGAATTGTTAGCAAAGTGCCAAACTTTGCGCTATACATGCATTTCACCAACAATTTGGTGCAAAGCAGTTCTTAAAAAAAAAGATCTGAAAAGTAAGTTCCCATCCCCCACCCTTATTTGGTACCTTATCCCATCCTCTACCCGCAGCCCCAGCCGGTATCATGATGACCCTCCTCCCCCACCTACTTAGCAGCACCCAATCCCACTCATCTGAGCCGTAGAAAAATAATCAATAAAACATCCCTTCCTCACCCACTCGGCAATACCAAATCTCACCCCCCACCCCAACAGCCCTGGCCAAAAAAGGCAATGACACATCCCTTCCCCCCACCCTCTCAGCATTCAACCCAACCACCCATGTTACCCTATGATGCCACCAACCAGAAGGTATAAGAACTGTGGCAGAGGGGGATGATGAAAGTCACAGACCCTCCTCTCACCACCTTAGTCAGCTGCCCAGATAACACTGACACCCTGCCAGAATCATGAATGTGTGTAGGTGGCTGCACATCACATTATGACTGTTTTTATACTTTTATTTAATATCAATGCTGTCAAAAAGAACTTGACTGGGGGAGAGGAGGTGACCTTTGAATTAAATACCATCAGCACGGTTATGGGGAATACAATGGGACAGACAAAAGTCTGTCAAACAGAAATTGACCGGGGGAGAAGAAATGGCCTCTGAATCAGATACCATCAGCATGGTGAGATGCTTAGGAATGGCAACAGTTGACACTGTAAGTCCATTGGAATTGCAGCAAAAAAACTTGCTTAAGAAGAGGGAGGTGGGTGGGGACAAAACTGGTGAACAAAATCACTATTGGAGGGAGATTGACAGAAGGGCTTGCCTCTACCTACATTCACCAGGCACTTTAAAGACCAGGCCTCTATTCATCCATGGCTCAAGGATCCCGTACTCCATCCCAGAGTACATTTAAAGAGGGACAGCTGGAAATGGGTAGGCCAGTGGATGATGAGTCAGGACTGAAGGAGGTACTACAGCATCTAAGAGGAGACTTTGGATGGGAGCTTGGGCATGGCACCATCAAGAGACAGGCACAGTGGTAATATATTCAGTACAAAAAGCTGCAGTCAGCTATTCCCAGTCTTGATGTCTTCGCAAATCTAAGTAAAAGTCTCACAATTCTTCCAAGTAATCCCCAGCATCTAGATGCTCCCCCTCCATCTCCCCAACCTGCAGTGCAGCACAAGAAACCGGTCCTGCAGCAGCAGGCATATTAAACGAATAATGCGGCTGCAGTGGGAGGCAGCAAAGAGGGTCCAAAAGCAGATGCTGAGGAGTTACTATGTGTGGGTGGTCATAGGAGGGGTGGCAGGGAAGTTGGTGGTGGAGAGAGGAGTGAGCAGATAAAGCTTTATGGGGTGGGAGACACATTATAAGGCAGAAAGGAGGGATGGAAAGCTGTCAGGAAGCAGTGAGCATGGGAGTTGGTAGTGTGGAAAGGACGGATAATTGAGGGAGAAGCATGGAATGGTGGGACAGGGAACTGAATGACAAAGGTGGAGAGCTGGTACTGGGGAGGGGTGCATAATGGAAAGAGGGACAGGATGTGTGTCAGGGGATGAAGGTTATGGAGTATATAATGGGACAGGGCACTGGCAATCGAAGGACAAGCCCGGGTAATGTATTTGCTTGTTTCTATAGCCCTTAATAGGTTAATGAATTAGCAGCCAGTGCAGTTCTGACCAGAGTTTATTTCTCTTGGATTTTGTTGGGTTGGATGGGTGTTGGAATTCAGCTGTCTATAAAATGTAATGTTTTGTTTTGTAAAATCGTTTTTTTTTTTTTTCAGCTTTTGGATGTTCCAGTTGAGATGCAAGTTTTTCTGCTGTTACGGTTCTGGTTTTGATATATTTTGCTCTGTGTACTGCGGCAGTGGGAGGTCAAGTGAGATGTGAAAGTTCATGCAGTAAATATTTTGTTCTGAGTTTTTATATTTGTGTGTTTTTAGCTTTGCTGGAGAGTAAAAGAAAATGTTGATTTTTTTATCAAAGAAAAATGTTGAAGCTGTAGGAAAGTTGAAAAATTTTTATTAGTGATGTCGCAATTGATTTTATTAGGTTGGTCTCTGCGCTTCATGATTTCACTATTGATTTCATTTGGTTAGTGTTAGCGTTTCAGGATGTCACATATGATTTTTTAGGTTACCAATATTTTTTTTCAGATTTATTTTCCATTGGGGAAAGTGGTCTGCCCATATTTTGTATTATATCTGTGGCATGTTTGGTGAATATACTAACATACTAAAATGCCAGCAGAATAGGCCTAATGGTCTTTCGTGTCTGCTCGATTGGTCAGCCCCCACCCTGGGAGCTGACCTTGCTGCCCCCGTCGCCTTCTCAGGCTTTTCCCTTCCCAGTTCTGGATATTCTCGCTGCACTGGATTTTGCTTCCAGAACCCTTCCCATGTACCTGTCCCACCCCTTCTTGAACTCCTCCACCATCTCTGCCTCCACTAGCCCCCTGGGCAGCGCATTCCATGGCTCCACCGCCCTCTCAGTGAAGTAGCACCTCCTCCTTTCTCCCCTGAATCTTCCCCCCTCCAGCTTCCACCCATGAATATAAGTTACATGTTTAGATATCTCTTCTTTCTCAATAATTGGAACTCAGAAGAGATTGCCTTTATGGGGATTGACTTATTTTGACTCTCCTGGACAATTCCTCCTATCAATACAATGACATTTTAGGTTTTATTGGAGAATTTTGTGCTTCTGGCCCTCCTACTAAGGAAGTCGTTGAGATGGTTATGTTTAGTCATGCTATTAAAAGGATGTGCATTTATCATATTCACTTTGTTTCTTAAAGGGGAACTCTTAGCTACCTCACAGTAATTCTAGGAGATGTGTAGGTCCCAAATTAAGCAAGACAGACACAAATAAAATGTGTTAAGTACTTGCTGTTTTGTAGTTTTAGTTTGTATCTGGTTGATCCCTGTGCCCCCATACTACCATGCCGTCAACGGTGTCCCCATGGCCAGCCTTTTGATGACACAGATGACGGACTAGATTGCTGTGGGATGCCTATGTGCGGTCTTCTGTTCTAAAGTCTGACAATGTAGACCTCACATCGCAATTGATACCAGTAGAATAAGTGCAAAAAGGTGCTGTGCTACTTTGTCAGACTTAGAATAGACGTTCTGGTACATAGACATTCCCCACCGCTTAGCTCGTCATCTGCGTCATCAGAGGGCTGGCCGAAGGGGACACTGGGAGAAATAGTTTGTTGGTATGGTGGGCAGAGAGACGCAGGATCAACCAAATACAAACTAAAGCTACAAAACAGTAAGTAGTTAAACAAATTTTCATTTATGTCTGTTTTGCTTAATTGGGACCTCTATATCCCACCACATTACTGTCAGGTAGATGAGAGTTCCCCTTTAATCACCTTCCCAGAAGCCACCTGAAAATGTTACCACATGACAGAAGCCTAGCAGGCCTTGTGTGAGCAGTTAATGTTTGAAACAAACTATCTGGATCTTAAGCCATGATTACATGATCACATTTGCACTGGAGTAACCCATGCACTCAGGTTGTTCCAGTGCAAACGTGCTGTATAGACACATACCCGATTGGAGCAAACTGATCGGTAAGACACTCCCTGATTCTCTGGTAAACTGGGGACATCAAGAGGAGCGAGTGGTTTATAGCAGCATAAGTGGCAGTGTGGACTGCCTGCGGTGCAGCAACCAGCAGATGTCCGGCTCCCCCGCGATGCATGGCCCCTCTCACCAGCAAAATTGCAGCAGTGCAGAGAGGGACCATGTAGACCAAACCGCGGGTGGCAAGTGGTCCAGGTCACGCTGCTGTGGCTTTGAATTTGCAGTGCTAATGCCATGTAAACACGGCTTTAGAGGTGGGGAGAGCTAGGCTTCAGCTAATGGTGTTGCCTTGATGGAGTGCTGAGATTCACCGTGCTATTCGCTTTGAATCCATGGAACCAAAGACTCCAACAATGACTTTGAGATTTGCTTTTAAGGGAGTGGTATGAAGGCTTTGCCATTGCCGCTGATCAACATAATTATTGGTTATTACTCATTATGTATTGTGTGGCAAAAGGGGTATATTATCCATCTGTGACTATTCCCTGCTTGGAGTTGTTTAAAACTCAAGAAACAAAAAGGAAGCAACCACTTTGAAAATAATCAGTTACCAGAAATATTAATCAGTTTTCTAATTGCTTTCTCTCTCTCTCTCTCTCTTCCTCTAAATCATGTTCAGGTGATCTAGGAAAGGAATACGATTTTTATATAGCACATTTTATACACACTGTATCCCAATGCACTTTACAATCCATGAAGAGTTTGCAACTGCCATCAGGTGCACACAGATGGATTAGCAGAAATTAGGGACTTGGGTACAGAGAAAAAGAGAATTAAGCAAAGGGAGTTTAAGTAACTTGCTCAGGGTCACTCAGTAAGTAAGTGGTGGTCATGATATACTGTATAAACATGGGTCTGCTGGATCTCCAGGCACACAGTTGAGTGCGCTAACCATTAGGCTGTGCTGCCTACCTAGGATCACCCAGCTGAGCTGCAGTTTCTTCTTCTTGGTGGGCTACTGCTTCTACACACTTTACAGCTGGTGAACTGATGCCTGAGGAAGTTAAGTGACATGGTCAGTGTCACACAGCAACTAATTGCCAGTAGTGGGATTTGAACCTGGATCTCTTGGCTCATGGTATTGCACTTTAAACACTATGCTATGCTGGCATAATAAATAGTTGTTATAGTTCAACACGTTGTTTTTTTAATTGATCAATATTTTAAAGCAGCATTTACTTGTAATATTATTGTTCTGTTTACATATTCGTGATAAGCAAGGCTAGTTTTTTTTATTTCATTTTGTAGATGGAGGCAAGACAACTGATTCCCAAAATGCTTGAAGAGCTTGATCTTGGGAAAACAGAGAAGTGTGTTAGGATCAACTCTGTGTCCAGTGGCCTTGCAGACCTAGACCTGGAAGTCATTTTGCACTCCAGGAACCTGCCGCCTACTCTGATGCTACCTAAAGTTGAGACTGTCGAGGAAATAAAATGGGTGAGTAGCTACAGATTTGGCATGATCTTTACTTTGATCCCAGACCTTTTCAGAGGAACCAAGCAGTGGGTCAGGTCAGAAGAAACTCCTTTGCTTCAAACTGTGAAGTGCTTGAAGAGAGATGTCCCAGTAAAGTGCTGAGTGATTCTACTTGATAATTTTCCGAAGGGGGGAAATGGCAGCTTTTGTGAAATATAACTGTACTGTCTTTGTATTATGCAAAAGCACATTCTGCAATAACTAATTAAATCAGCAAATGCTGGTAGAGTAATGCCTACCCATTTAGCAGTAATGTAAGGAAGCAGTTTTTCACCTAACAAATGATACAGCTAGGAACAATCTCCCACAGGAAGTATAGAAACATAGACTTTGTTGTCAGGAAAGGACCTTTAGGCTCATCCGGTCTGCCACCCTAGTTGGTCATAGGTGTCACTCCCTCCCACCATTCCTCTACTTGTCCCTGTGCCTATCTCATGCGTGCTTGAAACATGCCACAGTCTTTGCCCCTACTACCTCCTCTGGCAGGCTGTTCCAGTCATCCATAACCCTTTCTATGAAGTAATGCAAGTATGGAGTATTGAATCTTTTAAAGAGTGTGTAGTGCCAAAAAAACAGGCAGAGAATGCCATTCATTTTTTAACTAGTCAGTTGTTAGTTTTTATTTCTGAAGTATTTTTCTTTTTCCTTTAGTTAATTAGAAGGTTTACTAGCTGACTGTACTGGGTGTGATGGGGAAGGAAGAAATTTGACTGGATGCTGACATATTGTTTTCTCTTTCGTACCTCATCATCATTGTGACCTCATTAATTGTGACCTCACAAGTGACCAATCTGGCAGCAGGAGAGTGGCTCTTTTTGACCAGTATCATAATCAGTGAGGTCATAATTTTGGTGAGGTATAAAGGTGACTAGAACTAGATGTGTCAGCCTCCAGGCAGAGTACTGTTCTACACATTACACCTAGTACTGTGAGATAGAAAACTGTATTAACAAAAGAGAAAAGTAATACAGACATAGAAAGTAACAGCTGATAACTTTTAAAAGTGAATATTAATTTCAAGCAGTATATTAGCTCTTTAAGGAGCATGCATTCACTTGTATTAAATCGGTAATTGGCTATTTATTTTATTTATTTATTTTGCTTTTGTTGACCAGGTAGGTACACCAGACAAGTTATATGCCTATTTTCAGGTACGTCCCAGGAGGGTACACTGAAAATACAGGCTCAAACAGAGTACATAACAAGTGGGGCAATGTACAGAGTCACAAGAGAGCAACATGAATATAGATAGTCTACAGTGAGCAGTAATAAGTTTTATATATATATATATATATATATATATATATACAGAATAAATAGGCTAAGTCATTCACTGCTAATAGCAGTAATTACAGTGTATGAGTGACCCTTTATCAGAGCCACAGAAACAGATAATTCCTGAGCAGATAAACAAGCAAATCGCATGCTTCATAGAGTTAAAGGACAGTAGGCAGCGTCATTAGAGCCTGCAAGAGGGATTCCCAAGGTTGGGTGACTCCAATTTAGAGACCTGGTTAATTTTACTATGCAAATATACCAGCATCCACTTTTCCAGTAATCACTGTGTGCAATGAAACTAGCAGGTTTTCTTTTTTTGTTTTGAAACAGCAAGTCGGAAGAATTTGATAGATTTCTGGTGTTATGATGTCAGAAAAAAACATCTTCTAAAAAGTCCAACATATTTCAATGAGAATCTACGGATTTACTGTATTTCTATCTGTCGCAAAAGAAATACACGCTACTTTCAATGTCAAGTTGCATTAGTTATATAAGTTTAATACTGTCATTCATCTGTGTGAGTGTGAAATTGGTGAAAAGTAAATATCTTCTAGTTTCTTCTTCCCAAGTAAAATCTGGTGAGGAAGAAACGCTCACCCACTAAATCATAAGGGAAGTTCACAGATTGTCAAAAAATCATGTTCCTTTAAAATGTATATTTTTATTGAAAGGAAAATGTATTTCTCTCTAAAGAGCTTCAAACAGATTTGTAGTTTCCCATTGAAATACACTGCCTGCCTGGCTAGTAAGAATATGATATCACAATGCAAGTATTCTGTTGGATTCTTTTTTTTTTTTACTAGTTGTTGGCAAAATAAAATGAAAAGAATGTATATGCGAGGAAATGAACAAATTAGAACACACAAGTTTTACAATTAAGGCATATAAAGGTACAAAAGCCTCCATTATTTAAAATACAGTAACATAGAAACATTGACTTTGACGGCACATAAGGACCGCTTGGCCCGCCTAGTCTGACCATTTCCCTACCTACAGGATAAGCTGCAGATCCTAGTTAACCGACAGCCTATTTTTTCCTGCCCCCCCACACATGAATTGCCTTATGTCTGTCCCATGCATTCTTGAATTCTCCCACAGTTTTAGACCCCACAACCTCTTCAGGAAGGCTGTTCCATGCGTCCACCACCCTCTGTGAAAAAATACTTCCTCACATTGCCCCTGAGTCTCCCCTCTGTCTTCAAATTGTGTCCCCTTGTTCTTGCACATTTCTTTTCTGAAAGATGCTACCCTCTTGGACTTTGTTGATTCCACTGAGGTACTTAAAAGTTTCTATCATGCCCCCCTCCCTTCTTTCCTCAAGGGTATACAGATTAAGCTCCTTTAGTCTCTCTTCATATGGCTTCTCTTGCAGACCCTACACCATTTTAGTTGCCCTCCTCTGGACTGCCTCCATCCTGTCTATGTTCTTGCAGAGATGGGGTCTCCAGAACTGGACACAGTACTCCAGATGGGGTCTCACCAACTCTCTGTACAGAGGGATAACAACTTACTGTTTTCTGCTGGTGCTGCCTCTCCCTATGCATCCCAGTATCTCCCCAACCCTCCCTACTGCCTTCTCACATTGCTTGCTAACCTTAAGGTCATCTGATATGATTACCCCTCGGTCCCTTTCCATTTTTGTTGTTGTTACTATCTCCACATTGTGTAATCTTCCCCTGGGTTTTTGTTTCCCAGGTGCATTATTTTGCACTTCTTTGCATTGAATCCAAGCTACCATACTTCTGACCATTCCTCCAACCTTGCCAAGTCCCTTCTCATCCTTTCCAAGCCTCCTAGTGTATCAACCCTGTTGCAGATCTTTGTATCATTTGCAAAGAGGCATACTTTTTATTCCAGTCCCTCTGCAATGTCACTTATAAAGACATTAGAAAGGACTGGACCCAGTACTGAACCCTGCGGTACCCTACTAGTAACCCTGCTTTCTTCAGAGTGGACTCCATTTACAATTACCTTCTGTGTCCTGTTGTCCAGCCAGTGTTTTACCCAGGCTACCACCCTGGGACCCACTCCCAGGCTGGTTAATTTGATTATTAATCTTTAGTGTGGGACTGTGTCAAATGCCTTGCTAAAGTCTAGGTAGGCCATGTCCACAGCCCCTCCCTGGTCTACTACTTTGGTCACCCAGACAAAGAAATCAATTAGATTCATCTGACATGACTTCCCGCTGTGAACCCATGCTGCCTTGGGTCCTGTGCCCCACTTTCGTCTAGGTACTCAACAAATCTATCCTTCAGAAGTGATTCCATCACTTTCCCTAACACAGAGGTCAAACTGACAGGTCTGTAGTTTCCTGACTCTGTCTTGCTCCCACATTTGTGAAAGGGAATCACATCCACCTTCTTCCAGTCCTCAAGTACCACACCATCTTCCCATGATTTGTTAAAAGGGGTAGTCAGTGGTGTAACTAGTTCTCCCCTTAATTCTTTTAGAATTCTGGGGTGAATTCCATCAGACCCCATTGCTTTGTCCACCTTCAGTTTTAGGAGTTCTTTCAGAACCCTTTCTTCTGTGAAAGGACTGGGATCAATCCCTCCATCCAGAGTGCTTCATTTAATTGGATTAGGCACCTCCCCCTCCTCCTCTTTTGTGAATACTGAGCAGAAGTATTCGTTCAGTATCCCTTCTTTTTCACTGTCCTTCTCTGCCCACCCACCGTCCTTTCTATTCATCCTCACTGTCCCTCCCTTTGTCTTTCTATGCTCCCTGATGTACCTATAAAAAGGTTTTATCCCCCTTGTTAACTGAGTTGGCTATCTATTCCTCAGTTTGGGCCTTTGCTATTCTGACTTACCTGCCTGCTTCCTTCTGCTGTAACTGGTACAGTTCTCTGTCCTGCTCCTTCTGTGTTCCCTTATACTTCCTAAATGCTATCTTCTAGGGACATGAATATGTTGTTCAATCCACACTTACTGGCAGGTTTCCCTGCCGCTTTAAATCTTGCGGAAAGGTCTTCAAGCTGGCTCCTCTCACCCACCTGGGTGGTAAAACTCTCAATTCCGCCCCATGACGCCAGATCTTCCTTACCGCTTGGAAGCTCAGGTTACCTCCTTAACGCTCTGCGTATAGACTGGATCCTAACTCTTCGGTTCACCCGAAAATAATTTTAAAATTCTCAAGACTTCGGTCAAATTCTTCCCTCACGGCTCGATGGACAAATCGACTCCCAGTTTTGCGGTGCCGGCGGGCAGAAAGATGTCCCATGGACCTGCACTCCGTGTGTCTACTGCCTCGGCCTGACCGACCTGCGCAGGCCTGTGAGTTGTGTAGATCTTTCTCAGCCAACATCCTTGAAGACCGCGCTGCCCGGCTACAACTTGGGCGCCCCGAGAAACGTTATCCGCTGGTGAAGTCCAAGGAGGCCCATTGGGCAGTGTCCGCGGTGGCTGGCTCGGCTGAGCAACTCGAGCAGATGATCGCCCTCGAGGAGGAGGCGGCCCAGGCTGCATCCTCATCTTCCTCGGTCGCGGCTTTTATCCTGCTCTCTCTGGGATCCTCCTACACAGCTTCTTTTAAAGAGCTTTGCCAATCCCTCTCCACAAAGGGAGAGGGGCCATCGGGACACTCTTCTCGGTCAGAAAAGAAGGACTCGAAGGGTAAGTCCCATCGTCAACGTTCGTGGGAGCGGGAGAGGTCCCCTTCCCCGGACAGTCGACACTTGACTTCGGTCGAGGTTGTGCCTAAGGCTGCTGGCTTCACGGTGTCCCAGTCAGGTCAGCTGGCTGAGACTCCCGTCGACGCAGTCGAGATTTTTTTCGACCCATCAGATGGGCTGTTGACTAGTGAAGCCGACAACCCCTCATCACCGGTTCCCCTGGTGGAAACCGAGGACTTGCCTGTGCCTCCTGTGCCTGAGTCCCCGGTCAAGGTTCCCGAGCTGAGGGAGAAGCGGGTGTTCCCCGCTCCCTCCCAGACCCACCCTCGGAAACACCGAGGATCTCGGTCTCGGACCTCGTCTCAGTTCAGCCGATCCCACCGACATCAGTGGTCTCAGTCTCGGCACCGAGGTAAGCGGCGGCGCCGCTCGTCCTCGTCTTCCTCCTCGGAAGAGGAGAGGCTTTGGCGCAAATTGCATCGACGCTACAAGGACTTAATGTGGCAGCAGCTCCTTTTGTCCAGGAACAAGCCGACGCTGTCGCCTTCCACGGCCATTAAGTGGCTGTCACCCGAAAGGCTGAAACAACCCCTTGTGGTGGTCGAGGTGCCCAAGCCTGGGCCGGTTGTTCGGCCGAAACTAGCTGCCCCACCGACTGTGGTGGAACCTCCTCCTCCACAACCAAAATCGGGGGCTCCGACTGAGGACTCTCGGTCGGGTCAGGGTCTGCCCCACCAGTTGTCGGTCACCCTCATTCCCGATCGCCCTTGGCAGGTGGAGGGTGACTCAGGCCCCAGGCAGTTCTTCGCAGACTCCTTGACCTGGAGTCCTCCGGGGGGCAGTGGATGGATGAGAGCCCATCATTATTCATGGGTCTGTTTCGGCTCATCTCGGGGTCCACCAGGATGCAGCTTGAGCCCGTATCCTAGTGGGCCAAGTATCCCCTCACGGAGATACCGGACCAAGGGAATTCTTCCACGGAGGCCTTTCCGGTGGCTGAAGTCATTGTTGGCCCAGCCTTGGGGTTTTGGCAGCATCTGGCTTCCTGTCCTGCACCTTCAGCCAGGATGGCCAGGAAGTATGCGGTCCCTACCGGCTCTTTGTCCGGTTTTTTGGAACACCCTTCTGCGGAGGGGTTGGTCACCGATAGCGTTTTCCGGTGCTCCGGGAACGCTAGGGATGTGGATAAGCCCCCCAACAAGGAGTCCAAAAAGCTGGACTATGCCAGGCGCAAGGTGTACGCTGTGTCCTCCCTCGGCCTCCGTCAGGTCAGCTCGGCTGTACTGATGGCGCACTTCTCCCATGCCCTCATGGGCTCCCTGGATGAGGTGATCCCTCATCTCCCAGCCGACCTGCAGACTACGGTCAAGCAGGTGTGGGATCAGGGAAGGGGCAGTGGTGAAACAGCATCTCCAAATGGCTCTAGATATTGGAGACTCCTGTGCCCGATCGGTAGCGGCCATGTGCCGCAGAGCCCGGCTGAGGATATCCACCTTCACGGCGGATACCCAGCACAAATTGGCGGACATCCCCTTCTTGGGGACCGACCTGTTCGGCCCTGGAGTGGAAGGCCACCTCCAGAGGATCGAAAAGTCCAATGCCACCTTGGACTTGGTCACGTCCGCTCAGAAGGACAAGGGCCATCGTCAGCAGCGTAAGTCCTTTCGGCCTTCTGCCCCTGCGGCACATCCGGCCCAGCAACACCAGCATCAGGGCCAGCAGGCTCGTGCTTGGCATCCCAAAGCCAAGCCTGCAGCTTCCTCTAATAGGAAGCAGGGAGGAAAAGGCCCAGGAGGTTCCTCGGCTGGCCCCTCCTCCAAGCCTGCCCAGTGACGGGTTGAGGGGTGTCGCCCCCAGCCTTGTCGCTCTCCCCTGGGTTCCCCCCGTGGGGGGACGGCTCCACCACTTCCTTTCCACCTGGTCCACAATCACCATGAACCGCTGGGTGTTGGAGGTGGTAGGAAAGGGTCTGCCTCTGGAGTTCGAGCAGGCCTCACCCTTCCGAGCCGTCGCCCCACGGGGGGCTACGGGGTCCGCAGCCTCCCTGTCAACTCGTCGAGCCGACATTGCCCTGCTCCTCGAAAAAGAGATGATCAGGAAGGTGGTGGATCCTCCACCAGGCCCGGGGTTTGTGTCCAGGTATTTCCTGGTCCTGAAATGGACGGGGGGTTGGCACCCCATTCTAGACCTGCATGACCTGAACAAGTTCCTAAGGTCTCGAACCTTCAGGATGGTCACTCTGGCTCAGATCATTCCATCCTTGGAACGAGGCATGTGGTTCTGTTCTCTGGACCTCCAGGATGCATTCTTTCACGTCCCAATCCATCCATCCCACCAGAGATTCCTCCACTTCAGGGCAGAGGGGTCCCTCTACGAGTTCCGGGCCATGCCTTTCGGCCTTTCTGTAGCTCCTAGGGTCTTCACCAAATGCATGGCAGTGGTGACAGCATTCCTGCAGCGCCGAAGGGTCTGGGTGTACCCCTACCTGGATGACTGGCTGATTGCGGCCTCCTCCAGAATGGAGGTGGAGCAGTCCAGGGATCTGGCCCTCCAGGTTTGCTCTCAAGTTGGCTTCCTTATCAACGAGGCCAAGTTGTAACTCGTGCCAAAGCAGGTGATACAATTCATTGGGGCAGAGCTCGACTCTCTGCAAGCCAGAGCACGGCTCCCAGCAGACAGGGCTGAGGTTCTTTCCTCCTTTGCCCAATCATTTCAGGTTGGGCAATTGCATCCTGCCTGGGACTTCTTGTGTCTTCTGGGCCTCATGGCGGCCTGCACCAGCGTGGTCCGTTGGGCCCATTGGCACATGCGTCCCCTACAATGGGGACTGGCCGGCCAGTGGTCACAGCTCTCTGATCCTTTGGATTAGCTAGTGACAGTGACCCAGGAGATGTGGAATGCTCTCCAGTGGTGGACCGTTCCAGCTCATCTTCAGGAGGGCATCCCGTTTGTCTGCCCCAAGCCGACGGTCTCTCTGTTGACCGATGCCTCTGATGGGTTGGGGTGCCCATCTGGGGGAGCACAGAGCGCATGGCCTGTGGTCCCCTTGGGAGTCCCGATGCCACATCAACCTGCTGGAGCTTCGAGCAGTTCATCTAGTCCTCACCACCTTCGCTCCATTTGTACAGGGTCAAGTGGTCCAGGTCCAGACGGACAATACCATGACCATGTACTACCTAAACTGCCAGGGCGGGACGCGCTCCATGCCTCTGTGCAGGGAAGCTCTCCGCATTTGGTCCCTCGTGGGCAGCCTGGGAGGCGGATCTCCTTGCCATCCATGTGGCAGGAGCCTCCAACATTCTGGCCGATGCCCTAAGCTGGATAGGAGCTGCGTCCCACGAGTGGTCTCTCCTGCCGGAGGTAGTACAAGATCTGTTCTACCACTGGGTCACGCCTCAGGTGGACCTGTTTGCCTCCAGGGAGAATGCGAAGCTGAGACTGTTTCATGCTCATCCCCCTCAGCAGGGGTCGCTGCAAGGGGATGTCTTCTCAAGGCCGTGGACCCCTGGCCTCTTCTACGCCTTCCCCCATTTCCCTTGATCCACAAGGTGCTTCTCAAGGCGAGGAGGGACAAGGTGCAGGTGATTCTGGTAGCCCCAGACTGGCCCTGCCAGGTCTGGTATCCAGATCTCCTCAGTCTCAGCTCCAGGCTCCCGAGGCGGCTTCCAGCCCACCCGGACCTGATCTCAGTCAGTCTGGGGAAGGTATTCCATCTGGACCTTCAATCCCTGCACCCGACGGCCTGGTTCCTGAGCGGCTAGAGTTCCAGGCCTTGGTTCTTTCCGATGAGGTCCTCAACGTTGTTGAGGCTTCCCGTAAGGAGTCGACCAGAAAATGCTACACCTTTAAATGGAAGAGATTCTCCATTTGGTGTCAGGGCAAGGGTCTGGACCCTTCCTCCTGCTCCTTGGCAAGCATCCTGGACTACCTATGGTCCCTTTCTCAGCAAGGGCTTCGGTCGACAACCCTTAAGGTGTACCTGGCAGCCATCTCTGCTTACCGTGCGCGGGCCAGGAAGCAGTCGGTGGTGCAGGAAAAGGTGGTCGGGCGCTTTTCCAAAGGCCTTGATCACATATCCCCTCCAGTGCGAGAACCTCCACCTCCGTGGGATCTGCTGCTGGTATTGGCTAAACTCATGGGCAAGCCATTCGAACTGATTCATAGGTGTGACTTCTCTCACCTGTCGTGGAAGACCGCCTTCTTGGTGGCTATCACGTCAGCCAGAAGGATGGGAGAGCTCCAGGCGCTTTCCATTGAGTCTCCTTATCTGGTCTTCCACAGGGACAAGGTTGTCCTGCGCCCACACCCGAAATTCCTTCCGAAGGCGGTGTCGGAGTTTCACCTTAACCAGGTGTTGACTCTGCCGGTGTTCTACCCTAATCACACCTCTGAGGCCGAATATAGGCTCCATACTTTTGACCCTAGAAGAGCGCTCTCTTATTATAAGGAGCGGACAGATGAAGTTCGGGGAGAGGTTCACCAGCTGTTTGTCCCCTACGCTGAAGCCGCACCTGGCAGACCTGCAGCCAAGCAGACGATAGGCAGGTGGTTCACCTCCTGCATAGATCTCTGCTATAGGTTAGTGGGCATGGAGCCTCCCAAAGGGATAAGAGCTCATTCTACCCACCATACCACTGCTTCGGTGGCTGCTTCCAGGGACGTCCCTATCCAGGAAATCTGCAGGGCTGCTACCTGGAAGTCAGCACACACCTTCATTACCCACTACCACATCGACCTTGAGTCACGCCGGGATGCTGGTTTTGGGACCTCGGTTCTCCAGTCCTTATTTCCTAAGTAGGGGGTGTGCGCCTTGCCTACCTCCTCCCAGAGAACTGCTAGGAGTCTGCCAGTAAGTGTGGATTGAACAACATATCCATGTTCCCTAGAAATACAGGTTACTCACCTGTAACAGGAGTTCTAGGAATGGTATATGTTGCTCATCCACACAACCCACCCGACCTCCCCGGCTTCGACGCACAACCTGGCTTCCAGCGGGCTAGATCTGGCATCATGGGGCGGAGCCGAGAGTTTTACCACCCGGGTGGGTGGGAGGAGATAGCTTGAAGACCTTCCGGCAAGATTTAAAGTGGCAAGGAACTTGCCAGTAAGTGTGGATGAACAACATATACCATTCCTAGAACTCCTGTTACAGGTGAGTAACCTGTATTTTTGCTCCCTAACCTTCCCCGCCACCTTTTTGAGAACCATAGTGGCGTTTTCTTTCATTTTGATTTGTTTATTTGCTTCACACAAAGGCTTGTTGCCTCTGTGATGGCAGTTTTGATGTTTCCCCATTGTTGCTCCACCCCTCCTCCTAGTTTGTTTGCTAGTGCTTTTCTAAGGCACTCTCCCATCTTTCCAAAGTCAACCCTCCTGAAGTCCAGTACCCTCACTTTTGTATGGCTTGAGTCTGTAGCTGAGTTTATCGTGAACCACACTGTTTGGTGGTCACTGGTTCCCAGATGGCTACCCACTTCTGGATCTGAGATCCTCTCGCTGTCCCTATTTGAGAGTACGAGGTCTAAGATTACTCCTTCACGAGTGGGTTCCAAAACTAGCTGTGTGAGGCATGCCACCTGTAGGGCATCAAGAATGGCCCTGCTCTTGGATGTGGCTGCAGCAAAGGTGTTTCAGTTAACATCTGGCATATTCTGGTCCCCCATCAACAGTATCTCCCCTTTCTCTGCCATCCTAAGGATGCCTTCTATCATTTCCTTGTCCATTCCCGCTCCCTGATATGGGGGTCTGTACACAACCCCTGTGTGGATTGTGGTGCCATTTCCAGTCTCTATGATGACCCACAGTGCCTCTTCTCCTCCCTTACAGTACAGCTATACTTGCTATTTAAAGGGGGAATGATGTTGCCAGGTCACTCATTATGAAAGTACATGCAAAAATCTTTTATTTGAGGTACTAGGTTTAACCTTTAGGTGTTTGCAGTCCTGAGATTTGAGTATCTAGATCATCCATAAATTAGATCAAGGCTGCAGCCATTTCAATGAATCCTGAAACAGAAAGTGATGTTACTGAGAAGCATGCTGTTTGTTGCTAATTGCAGCTGGTGACAGAAACATTCTGTTTTAAAATTTCACGAAATGGCTGCTGCTTTGATGTACGTTATGGATGCTGTAGATGTTCATATCTTAGGACTGTTGCCACCTACAAGTAAGCCCAATGCCCTGTTTGAAAGATCTTTTTTTTTTTTCATGTGCTTTCAGAATGAGTGACCTAACAACGTTTACTTCTCTTTTATGCTCAGGTTGGGTTAGTTCATCATGGAGAATAACACTGTTTGATACAGCATTTATTTCACTGGGGAGGGGAAGGGCACGAAGAGCGCCTGCCTCATTAGTTGAATTAGTATGTGCAGGAGAAAATGGTGGATTCTTCGGCCTTGGATTCCATGAGTTTTCTGCCACTAGTGGTTTTCTCCTCTGTATTGCCAATGTCCATAACATTTACAGGTAGCACGTCCCATTTAACAATGGCTATAGTGTTTTTGAATGATACTGAAGGCTGCAGCTGCCTGGATGACAATAGAGGAACACAATGGCCCTTATGTCTTTTTTTAATTAAGAATTTTGTATTTTCCGTTGCTCTGTTAGTCAAGTACTAGAATAGGCTGCATTGATTACTGCGACAAGTGAAACCTTTTTAAATGTTCTTTTGAATTATTCTTTGTTTCTTTCAATCACATTCACTATTCTTATGTGAGGTTGCTGTTTGTTTCCTGTCAAAATGTTTTTGTTGCTTTATTTACCTTTGCAGAGGGTGCGTTGCAGCTTGCTGCTTTATGCACTTTCTCTTTTTTAGGTTTGCTGGGCATTCTGTGATGTCAGTTTACACTGGTCTGCAAGTTAACAATATCAGTGTAGCTCAGTGGTAACTGACAAGGTTTAATGTCCAGGACGCACTGCAACATAAGGATATAACCAGTAAAAGGTGTAAATTAAAGGCACACTTAACAGCATTAAAACAGTAAACAAACCAACCAACCAACCAAAAAAATCTTAAGCAACCAAAACATACAAAAACACTGTTTATTACTGGTTATAAAATAGGCAGAAAATATAAAAACAGTGTTTATTACTGATTATAAAATAGGCAGAAAATATAAAAACAGTGTTTATTACTGGTTATAAAATAGATGGAAAACAACTGAAAGCTGATTGATTGTGGGGTTGCTCCAGCTGTGATGTTATCTTGGTACGACATCATAGTCAAACGAATCTGAAGAAAAACCTATATAAAAAGCCTTCCCTTAACTCCACAGGATACATTTTGTAATCCCAATAAGGCACTACAGGGCATGTGTTATGCTGGTTGACATTGCTTTTGGGTGGTTTAAGGCACTTAGCTCTGCCTTGTGCCTTACAAGTTCATCCGAGGTGTGATGTTATCCCAGCATAAGACACACCTTGTCATGGCTTATTACTTAAATATTATTATTATTATTTTTCACAGTTATATTTATTTCCATGCTGTAATAATCTCTGGGAATCAAATAAAAAGAGATACAGGGACACTAGGCCTCTGGGAAGTAGAGAATCGTGTACTTTGTCTATCTAAAAAATACTTGAAAATATTGCATTTGCCACCCCAAGAAAAGGTCACCTGACCTGAAAAGTTGGTGGGATACATAATAAGATTTAAAAAGGCATTCTGAAACTTTGAAATCCAGACATTGCGTGTGGGTTTTTACCTGAGATCATGTGTCCAGCTGGTGTCTAGCTGGCATCCAGCAGCTGTGAAACAAACATTAACATTGTGAATAGTGAGCACAGTACCATATCTTTTAAATGACTTCAGTTATGCTATTCTAATAAAATTTTATTTCAAAATTATCCACACTCTAGCCAGACATAGTAACAGATATGTTTCACAAGCTCACCACGAGAATGTTTTAATGCCACATCACTTAAGACCACACGTGCACAGCATTATTATGAAGTAGCAGAAGTACCATGGGCACAGAAAAGCCGTGCTCCTAAAAATTAAAGCAGTAAATGACACCCACATTACTGAAAAAGTAGGAGTAATACCATTATATATTTTTGGACCAGCCATTCAGTAAACCTGATGCCAGTTAGTATGTAAATTGAAAAAAAAATGGACACTTAAAATTGTCACTAGAGAAGAATGCTTTATGTTTTGTTTTGAAAGCAAATGAGGAAAGTAAATAAAAAAATAGAGTTAGTGCTAGGGGCATGAACAGGAAGCTTTTAACTACTGTTTTTAATTAGGAGAGATATTATTTCCTGAACTGTTCTCTTCGTCTTTCACTTTAATTGCTGGCAGGTGTGTTTACGTTTCACTACTGGGATTTTAGCCAATAAAGTTCTGTGGAAAAGGGGCAACAAGTCAAATGTCTTAAGTAAACTTAGACCCGGTACTACTAATATGTTTTTATTGAAAATGAGTATATTTAATGTAAAACATTCTACTTATGTACAGTGGTAATGTGACAAAAGTACACATTTTGACAAAGCTGCTCACCATGGCCTATAATTCTGTCAGATAACTCAAGCATTCATTACACCTCCGATATAAAGTGCATTTAAAGTAACTACAGTACTACACCGCAATTTTATTGCCAGTTATTTCAAACATATTAACAACTCATTACACTGGTAAACAGAACAGTTTTCTAGTCCAGTGGGATGTTACAGTCAAGGTAGGGTTAGAGATACATTTTCTCCATTTTGTTAACCAGTCTGGCTGCTAGATTGACAGATTTGGTGGCCTAATGTACGGTAGCATGATGCACTTCTAAAAATCCAGAACAAACTTAAATGTGTGAGGATAGTATGGTCAAGTGGTTTGTGCACTGAACAGAGAAATAGTTTTTGTCACAATTTTGAATTTCGGCGTAGTCACTGCCTCAATATATGGCCTTGATCAAGTTACACCTTCCCAGGTTTAAGACCCTTTTGCTGTAAAACTGAGTAAAAATAGGGCTCCTCTGAAAGCAAGATATCCAATTTTCAAGTGCAAGTGCTTGCACAACATGGTCACAAAAACACTTCAGGCTGGCAGTACCTTTGCAAAGCTATTTAGCAATTTTTAAGCAGTCCTCACCAACATTTTTCTTGTGCCCACAGAGGCTGTTGTGGTTGCATGGGGAATGAGTTATGAGGCACTCTGTAAATTGATGAAATATAGGGAGGGGAACCACTGGACCACCTGAAAACCATTGAATGAGGGCAGGTGATGCAGAGAGGACACAGTTCAGCCATGTGCCCTGTGCTGCCAACATGTTATAATAATGTGCATCACAACATAAAGGTAGCGGTGCAAACTGGGATGTTAGCAGATGCAATCCCTAAACTCTCCTGGTAACATCTGGACATTAAGAAGATACTACTTGTTTTGCTGTCTAATTTGAGCAGCAGAATATATTAACAATATTAGGTGTTTACGGTATCTTTGTTTTACTTATCAATAGTCACCCATACTAGCCCAATTAAAATGCATCACTTTAGGCCATTTTACACGCAGGACTCTGCAACGCATTGATCGGTGCAGATCAACTGCAGCATTGCCTTTTTTCTGTGTACAGGCAACCCGAACCACATCCAAAATGAGTGCTCACTGAAACGGCATTCCTTGTGTTCCTGGGTTCACCGTTTCTGCGCATTGCTGGGGAATGGATCTGGTGGCCATGTAATCAAACAGGAACACTTACATCTGTCCTGGAGAAAATCTTGCGAGGCCCTCCAGGATCCAGTTTTGCTTTCCTAAGTAGTATTTCTTCATACTTGTTCTCCACGTACTGTACCCGAGTTCAGCTAAACAAATCTTCTGATGCTATAAAGAAAGCTGAACTCAGGAGACTATGTGCTTTTAAAGGGACACTGCCAACCTGTTTTTCATTATATTATTTCTAGTTAAAAACCTACATTTTATGGTTGCTTACCTTCTCTAAAATTCATTGATGTTGCTGCTGTTTTTGTCTGTCTCCTTATTTAGTAGAGCTGAAATGCATGGCAATGTATATTTATATGGACAGGTTGCACCTGTAAACAAGCTTTCAGCTTAGTGTGCCACTCCTGGTTAAACAATTGGAAAAAAAAATAATCTTGTTTTGTTTACAGTCCTGGATCTGTTCTTACTGCATACTTTCTGACCATTAGAAACACACCCAAACAGTGCAGTCACTCATGAGGCAATATCCTCCTATACTTCCACTGCATCATGAGGTGGGCTAGACTGTGTTGTGGATGTTCCCAAGTCCAGGAAAGATGCAGTTAGAGCTGATCAAGGAATGTAAACAAACCTGTATTTGTGTGGTAACACCAGTATGGTGGGCAGTTTGTTTTTCACTATTTTAAAGACAAAAGAGTCAGAATCAAACTACCAGCTACATCAGCAATCTTTACAGAATGTTGGCAATCATAAAATGTGTTTTTTAAACTAGAAACACTTTGAGGCCTAAGGAGGATTGACAGTGTCCCTTTAAGAAACCAAGGGCTAAAAATTACCATAAAAGCACTCCGAAAGTGGAGCCATGATACTGGGCATGCACTAATGCATACATAAGTGCATTCCAAGTATCATGGCTCCACTTTCTGAGCACTTTTAAAGTACTTTATAACCCCTTAGCGTGGCTCAGTTAGTAGCACATCCGCCTCTGGACCAGAAGGTCGTGGGTTCTCGTCCCACACCGGGATTGGACTTGCACCTAAAAATCACTGGCATCCGAGTGCAGTATTGGGGGGTGCTGTACTGCTGGGGTGTGCCATCCTTCGGATGAGATGTTAAACCGAGGTCCCTTCTGCCCATCCTGGTGTTGTCCTGGTGGGTGTCCAGGTGGAAGTAAAAGAACCCAGAGCACTCTTCGTAAAGAGCAGGGAACATTCCCGGTGTCCTGACCAACATTCCCCTTCCCATAAACTGGTTCATGCAATTATCCAGGCTGTGTGTGGGTGATGATGTGCGATATGGCCGCCACCGTACATTCAGTCACTTCACTACCAGTCTAGCATTGCTTGTAAAGCACTTTGGATGTATGAAAAGTGCTATATAAATGCTGATTCTTCTTATTATTATTATTCTTAAAAGTATCTATGTTTTCAAGTTCAGCTTTTCTTTGTGTATTTGAAAATATATGTAGCGGAACTCTGGTCGAATATTCCACGCACTGAAATCTCAAGCTCTCTTGGCTAGCCAGAAACATGGCTAAAATACAAGAAGTGCCAAGGGAGCAATGCAGACGTTGGCGTGTAAAGCTGGGAGGGAGTGCAGCAAAGGGAGCATAGTGAAACGCTGTAGGGACTGTAGCATTTCAGTTAGGCGCCATGTAAAAGTGGCCTTTGGGACTGATTCTCTGTCACAGTTGTGGCCACTGAAAATGGGCAGTTCTACACAAAGGGCAGTGCAATCAACAGAGTGAGGAGCCCTACCCTCCTCCTACTAGTATCTACCTATATGTATGTTATTTATAGAATGTATCACACTACTTGATTAATTTATCATTTTTAGCACTGTAACTATCATGTAACTACTCTGCTGCTGTATTACTTAACCCAGACCAGGACCCTCTTGAAAAGTAGGTGCTCCGCCTACCCAAGGTTATTCTGTCGTGAAAAAATTTGATATAATCGAATCTGGAATGGCAATGTGTATTGTGTTGCTCTCACAAGGAGGGCTCCTCCCTCTGCTGAGTGCACTGCCCTTTGTGTAGAACTGCCCATTTTAAGTGGCCCTCAACTGCGATTGATAATCAGGGTTGAGATGATGTATTTCAGTTGAGCCAGTATGGGTGTCTGTGTTGCTAGGGAAAAAAGAAGTCAAATATTCAGTATTGTCCATCTGTTTTGATGTTCAAATTAGGCAGCAAAATAAGTAATTTCTTATGAATGTTTGTCAAGATGCATAAAGTACTGAGATAATGTCAAACTGGCCACGAGTCTTACCATGAGATTAAAACAAAGACTTCCTGTAAAAGGACAGGTGGGCAACCAGCTTTGGACATTTGAAATGGCTTGGCTAGTATTTTGATAGCCAAATGGCCTGACTAGTATTTTGATAGCCAATAGTTTCCAAACAAATGTCACTTTGGAACCCCCAATGTTAGTTCTTTGCATTTAATAACTTACATGTTTTTCAGTTATACAGTTAGGAGTGTAATTGAAATGCTTTGACTGTAAAGCCATGTACACACAGATGCACAAGGATTTACCTAGTTCATTTTTCTAATGTTACACAACCACTACTTATTTGCACACTATGCCAAGGTCACATTGGTAAAAGTTGTATACTTTCCCTTCCAAATTTACAGCTCCTAAAACATTTAAAAAAACAGTGTCTTTAGTTGTACTTCGGAGATATTATAATGTATGATTTGGCTTGTAATCGAGTAAAAAACTTGATAATTTCAGAAAATCAGCTGTGATTTGTTTTCCATGTTTCACATGTGGATTTAATGCTTCAGTACTGAATTTTGTAACAATTTCACTTGATCTTAACTATACCATAAATCCTTTTTTGTTTATTTTTCCCCATTTTTATTTATATGATGACTAAAACCTGGAGGCTGATGCGTAACTAAAAGATGGGCTTACTTGTTTCCTTTTGTGTGAGAATCTCTTGCTCTCCTTTTGTCCTTACTATGGGTACTTGTTTGACTGGCATGGCTTATTGGACTATAACAAGCGTAACTCTCCCTCCTTTGTTGTGGGACAATTCTCCCACAAATCCTGAACAGTGTGCATTCTTCCCAACACACTATTGGGTGTGCACTGGAATTGAAAGAATTGCTGAGGCCTGCTACTTCATCCCCTCCCCAGTTTCTTTTTTTCTTCAGTGAAATGAACACTTCAGCAGGCCGGAAACATTTAATCGGCTCCTTTTGATAAAAATTAATTGAAACCTCTCCACTAGCTACCTTTGTGTTGGTACTTACAGCAGAAAGGAGAAAATATATTTGGTTGTACATTCAAAGTATTCTTAAATTTTGAACAGAATGTATTGTTAAAATGTAATTTATATTGACATGAAATGAAGAGCTCTTAAATTGGCCATTGTAGGGTACAACATAAACATTTATTTTTTCATGTTGTAAGATAGTTTGCTTTAAACTGTGTTTTGCAATCTGCATTACCATGGGTTTTATTTATTTTTTTTATAATGTCCCTTGAATGGATGAGTACAGAATAAAATAAAGTATAGAAACAAAAGATGCACATCTTCCATGAAAGAAGAAAAGAAAATGGATAGATAGATAGACAGACAGACAGATATGAAATGTATATGTGTTTATTTTGATGTTTTTTTTTTGGTCCAGGGGTTTTGAAGAAAAACAAAAATGGTGACTACACCTTCAAGAGCATTACAACTAAAATCCAGTTTCCACTAAATAAGCTGGCAGCTTTTTAAAAGGAGTTTCCTTCTATTAGTCAGAATATTATGCTAAGCCTTTAGCATTAGTTTTTTATGTTGCCATAGCAGCCTTATTCCTGCAGGGTTGTGACCTGTGATGATTACAGTACAAAGCTTATAGGGTCTTGAAACCCCCTTTGAAGATGAAAAGTCTTTGATGGTTTATATTTATGCAAATCTCTTAGATATGATTTACCCAACTGAGATTGAATGGAGAGATGATTAAAATTCTTTTTTTCTTTGATATCCATCAATGAATGGTTATTCTTTAAATTTAAGATAGATGTACAGGTTATTTTTGTCTCTATTTGTTAAAATAGCTTGATCTCACCTGTGGTATTTTTATCTTTTGGTAAATTACTATAGTTAGAGAGATATAATACTTTTATAATCTGTTTTCTGTTTGAAAGAAAAAAAATCTGTGTGCAAGAGCTTTTGTATGTTTCCAGATGATAGATTTTGGAATTTGGGCTACCCCACTGGCAGCTCAGAGCTAGCTGTGAACTGGTCTCATGGAAAAAATTGGAAGGCTTTGGTCTTCAAAGAATTAAACTTCCTTTTTAAAGCCTTCCTAGGTAAGCTAAAATTATTAGGAAAATCCTGTCGAACAAAGAGTAATGGTGCAGGAGTAAATATAATATGGCTTCCATCTAGATATGTAGACTGCATAACTCTTGCAAAAATGTACATGACTGGCACAAAAGAAAGACAGCAGATGTCAGGTATTCTAAAACCTCCTAGTTCATTGGCTTGGTAGTTTTCCTTAAGATGAGCCTTGCCAGTACTTTTGTTACTGGCATAATATTAATTGGTTTACAACCTTTAAAGATCAGTGCAGTGTCTTTGATTTTGGGGGCCTAAATGCATCAGCTATCATTTACTGTCACCAGTTTAATGTTATATCAGCAACACACCTTACGTAATTTAAATCTCCCCCATTTATTTTGTCTTTCTGTGATTGTTTTGTTTTGATGTTAGTTTGCAGATAAATTTTCTTACCATTTGAAAGACCGAGCACTTGCAGAACCAATGAATTTGATCATTTTTATGGAAACAGCAATAGGGTTGCTTAACCTTAAGGTAAGAAAATGTAAACACATGTAGTTTCTTATTATAAGTATGCTCACATTATTATCAACCTGATAAGTTCATTTCTGACAATTTTAAATGGATTTGTCAAGCTTTTCAAAATTAGATGCCTTATTAGATAAAAGATTGATTTTGTAGTACTATATAAGATAAAGAATGGGAGAGTTCCATTGTTAAAGTGTAACTTTCAGTACAGCAAAACGTATTTCTGATAGGAATTTTACTATTATATCAAAAAGAGTTAGGAAAATGGTGCTGTTCAAAACAAAATCCTGAGCTGTGTTATCTGTTTATCTGTTTAAGGCTTACAGCAAAGATAACAAAACTGCATTGATATTTTCAAATGAATGTTTTTCTCCCTTTTATATAATTAGTCAAACAACACTGACATGGTGTGAGCTGAGCAACAGGGAGCATTGTAAACTGTAAATAACTGAGGGTACTTGATATTTGATCAGCATTTTTTTTTTAATTATAAATCTTACGGTGCACACCAGCCAATGACAACATGATACCCTGGCTAAGTAGATCATTTTAAAAGGCAAGGTACTTTCCCAATTTTTCTGTTTACTTTTAATGGTGTCTATATTTCATCTATCCAGTTGTAGACAGTTTATTTTTAATTGCAACAAGTCCCTTATCCATTGGACTTTGGTCATCAGATAGTGCCTTTTGGGGTTACAAGTGCCCTTCTCTGTAGCTTGGGCCCTTATCCCCTTTCCTTAGGGCATTATTTGACAAGTAATCCTGATAGAACAGGAATCTATTACTTAAATATAGTTTTGCATAACCTTTTACAACACCTGCATAATAGATAAGTTAGGTAATACTGTATTGTAAGATATAATTTTAAATTTGTTGCAGTAGGTCCAGTCAAACTGTGTCTATTAACAGGCAGGGCTAGCACCAGTATCTGCTCATCAGTTCAGTGGTTCACCTTTATAATTCAGATGTGGAAATCTTACCATTAAGATATAGATTTTTAGAGAAAGAAAGACGAGCATGACAATCCCTTATATGTATGAAAGATTTTGATTTTACTTTGGTTGTATTAAACTATATTGTGTACAGTATACAAAAATCAGTCTCTGAAATTTGATACAGAAAATGGAAATGCATTTTCTATTACTCAGAGTTTAGATGCCAGTGACTGTGCTAACCCTAATCTCACTGGTACCTGAGATTGGTATGAATTTATTTTTAGTGCTCCAGTACAAACAATTGCAGGTACTGAACTTAGTACCAGTTTGTCCAGTGTCGGTTTCATCCCTGACTATTTACCTGGAAAGCAGTACAGTGTGTATATTTGATGTTTTGCTTAGTTCCTAGCAAAACTACTGCAGAATAATCTAATAGTCACATAATGTCATTTATAAACAAAATGTGTTTCTTTTGCTTTGCATTATATAGATTTTGGTTTATAAACTAATTTACTTGATTACTGATGAGTAACAAAAACTGCCAGTCATAAGGTGAAACATTTTTGGGAATATAGGAAGGGGAAACAGCAATTTCAGTACTGGACTATTATAACCTCTTTCATTTTAGCATACCTTTGGGCTTTGGTTTGGTCATTTGTTTATCAGTACAAGCAGAAAAAATATTAAACACATGGTGACATTCAAAGTTCTGTATACAGTGAGTTCCTCTTTTATATATGCAGGTTTGGACTCTGATTTGAGTCTACCTAATTATAATTAATATGTTAATTCTCTTGATTGAAAAAATACTGCACAAGTGTAATTTATCAAACAGAATATCCCTGGGTGATTTACAAGTTTAAGACTCTCATCAGCAAGTTTATGTCTTCATTTCCTGTATATGTTATTTAAAATAAGCATATAAAAGTGTCCCCAATGAATATAGTCCTTATTTGTGCATCATAAAGGCTTTTTTGAAACTGTTCATTTGATTTTTTATATGTGACAGTAATAGAAGAGTAAAAGCATGGCAGATTTAGCTGGAAAATTATTTTGATTTACAAATTGTTATATTTACTATCAAGCAATGCAACCTTTTCTATCATGCTCCAAATAATTACCAATAAGAAGTTACTGGTAATGTGTGCCTATTCAGTGTGATGATATAAAGGCATGCAAAAACTCAGTTACATAATGATATGGCCCATTATTGAAATACTACCCCCCCCCCAAAGCAAAATCTGGAAGTCACTAAGAACAGATTATTCTCTACTGAAATGTCTAATCTATACATAAAAAAGCTGGCTCTAAACCTTTATACTTTTTAACATGTATGAAAAATGTACGTGACTGCATTAGGTTTAACATTTTAAAGAAAGTTACTGAAAAGACTGGAAACTAAATCTCCAGTAAGCAGTTTTATGACTTTTTATGTGTTCTGCATATTATTATGATCAATATTTGAATGACATTTAAGGAATGGATGTGTGCAGGAATCCATAGAATAATGTATACACCAAAAAGGGCACATAACTATAATTTAAATCTTTTAGCACATAAAAACA
Organism: Neoceratodus forsteri; assembly: GCA_016271365.2. Lineage (NCBI taxonomy): Eukaryota > Metazoa > Chordata > Ceratodontiformes > Ceratodontidae > Neoceratodus > Neoceratodus forsteri. The sequence continues at coordinate 21,611,108 of CM057459.1, forward strand.
ATATTCAGTAAAAAAAAGGAATAACATTAATTTACAATTTTGTTAAGAAAATCCTATTTTATAAGGGAATTTCATCTTTTTTTTGGTCAAGAGAAACAAATTAGACATGACCAATCATCATATTTAAATTTAATAAACAAACATAACTTGGGTACTGAAAAGGCATAATTTAATGACCAAGGTGGAGCACTTTGCACAGATTATTTCATAAGTATGCCCAAAAGAAATTGAACATTATAAATAGATATGGATTTCACAGCAATTGTCTAGAGTAGTATTTTAAATTAATGGTTTTGTCCACAGTATTTTCCTAAACTTTAACTGACTTGCCCTTCCATCAGCACAGCCTGTCAGCATTCTTCTCCGTAGTATTATTTCCTAAATCTTATAAAGCCAGGTATGTCTGTTAGATTCGTATTGATTTTCCAGTTGCACACCGGCAATCACCTGTACTTCATATTTTAATAACCATTATTTTCTTTCTCTTCTCAAGGCTATTTTTGAAGAAGCACTGCATATAGGAACACAAGCTGGCCTTCATCTTGATGGAGTGGTGTTTGGATCAGATGATTTTTGTGCTAGCATAGGTTATAAATCAAAATCTATACTTTCTGTTTTATTTAACACGTCCTAAGTCTGTGTCTTCTGTTGAGTCTGTTTATTTTTTAAGTATTAGCAGGTTGACTGAACTTTAGCTAAAGAAATGAATACTCCATTGCCTGCAAGCCTTTATAAAGTTCATCTAATGATCATCTTAGGTTGTTTACCCAGATTTAACATATTTTTTGATGTTACATAGAAACATAGAAGTTGACGGCAGACAAGGACCGCAAGAACCCATGTTAAAGAAAGAGTATGATAAATATTTGAATGTAAAAACTTGATAGGATATTATTAACAAAAGTCTGTTTTAAAGCAATCAGATTGTTTATTAATGCAAACAGTGTTAATCTGTGTATGCTCGAAATGGTATCACATTATGTTTCTGTGCATATACAATCAAATTCTTGTTTGGTTTCTACTGGTTAACTGTATTAATATAACAGGAAATGTGGACATACTTTTCACACTAAGTTAAACACTCTATTATTATTTAATACAATTGTAACATACTTAAGAACCAACATTATTTAGTAGAGTGATTCTGCCCTTTTTATTAAAAAGAGTTCCCCATATTAAAATAAATGGCTTTGCAACCCCCCTAAAAAAAAAAACCTGACACCTGCTTTAAATTTAGGGAAGCTACAGGTTCTCACAGGATTTATGTAAATTAGTTTTTCACAGTTTTTAAGAATAGTTTTTTCAGAATAGTATACCTTTTACTGATTTGGAGCTGAGAAACACATGGACATTTGTATATAAATATTGGCAATGAATTTGAATGTTTAAATGTTTTTAAAGGCTGAGGTGGAATTTGTTTCAACACATGCGTCTGACAAAGTTTAAGAGTCTACTAACGTTTAAGACCTAGTAGCACCACAAATAGCTGGTAGAAAATATTCATTTTTAAAAGTAGTCAATTATTACTTTTTATTTCTGAAGTATATTTCTTTTTCTATTTTCTCATTAGAAAGTTTTTATGATAGTATTTGGTGTGATGTGAAGAGCAGTGGCTAACTTGTAGGATTACATATTTCATTTTGTTCCCCTTCATATCTCTTGCACAATTTGACCTCACTACTTGTGGCATTACTGGTGAATATTCTGGCAGAGGTGATTGGCTCTTCTTGAGCAGTTGCTATAGCACGGGTAGTGATGTCACATTACTGAAGAAATATTAAGGGGATGCAACTAGATATATCAGCAACCAGGCAGTGCACTGTTTTGCATATTACATCTAGGTACTGTCATCAGTAAAATCTTGTAATTATCAAAAATTAAAAAATGTACTTCAGATATAAACACAATAATTTACTTGTTTTAAAAGTTATTATTAATTGCAGGCAGTGTACTAGCTCTTCAAGAACAGTTACTTATTAATTAAGAAACTACTGGCATTATTCATCATTGTTTGGAAGGTGGTGTATTCTAAAGTACTTTACCTGATGCACCTGATCATCTTCAAATACTTAACTCTTGTATTAGGTCTAGAGCTCCTGCAGAATTTCAAGTGTAGGATCATGTTTACTGAAAGAAGCTCCATAACTGTAAAGTGCATTATGAATTATTTTTTGTAAACTCTACAAACACACACACACACACACACACACTGGGTTCACTGTAGAACATTCCATTATGTATTCATTTGATTATGAAGTCATGTACTATTTATTATTGCATTACTGGGGAAATATGTTGGGGGTCTGTCTGTCAGAACCTATATGTTTTATTATTCATCAGACATACTTAGTCTGAAATAAAACATAGACAATTTATTCAATGTGATTTAAGCTATAATGGCAGGATGTTTAAATAGTATATTCAGTTGTAAGGCACTGTACTATCAGCTGAACTCTCTTAACAAGTTATTTCTTATCAAGAATTGTAAATAATATTTCTCTGACTGTGATTTGTAAACTTGCCTTACTAAAAAAAAAATATATTTAATTGTTAATAAATGCTATGGTGTCACCAGAGCAGTGATCTCAGCTGAATCCAATTACATGGGTATAGATCTAGGTAATGCAGTGTTTTGTCTTTCAAAAATCAGACTTCTGTACAGAAAGCCCTTAAAATTAAACTTTTTAACTAGGTGTCATAAGTATTTTAGTTTTTCCCAATTCACATATCATGCTAACAGATTCAAAAAGGGAAGCATTGTACTTTACTAATGTAATCTAGTTATGTAAAATAAAACTTTGAATTATAGATGAATACAAATAAAGCATTTTTTTTTGTCATCTTCCCAGGTGCAACGAGGACTAAAGAAGCCCATGAACTTCTTTACGCTAGACAAAAACTTGTTGTCTTAGCAAAGGCTTTTGGTCTTCAAGCAATAGATCTTGTTTACATTGACTACAAAGATGAAGAGGGGCTTTGTAGACAGTCGAGAGAGGGCGTCTTGATGGGATTTACTGGTATGATTTCCTGCTGATATTGTCTTTTTTGATTGACTCTTATTATTCAGTCATGTACAGGTAAGGAATAGAAAACAACTAGTTAGTTTGTAGAGTTATCGTTATAGGATCATATATAACTTCTAAGGCAAACATATGCTTTGTTTAGTAATAACTTCTATGTAAATAAAATGGAGATTTTGATCTCCCCATTTAAAAATGTGATTTTTGTGGGGATAACTTTTAAATAGTTTAAAGACAAACATGTCTATATATGATATGTATCAATATGTTTCTATAAGTTATACATGACATATTTCGTGCATTTGTAGCCAAGGTATTTTGCCTGGTGTCAGAACTCAGACAGTAAAAGGAAAAGAAAAATGCAGGTGCAGTATTATGTTTCAAACTGCTAAACAGTCCCCCTTCAGGTAAATATACCTAAACAGAGAAATAGATAGGCAACAGAAGGGCTAATAAATATGAAAAAAGATTTAAAAGAGGTAGAGGGGAGAGAGGGAGAGAGAGACAGTGTGTTTATTTGGGGAGAGATATGTAAGCCAGAGGAACAGAGTACATATTAAAGTTCTTAAGCGTCTCATAGGTCCAGTGTTATGCAAACAAATTGATTTCCTCTATATTCCTCTACCTGATACGGTACAGTACCTTTATATCTGAAAAAAAACAAAATAAATATGCTTTTTACTATCTGTGAACTTTTTGACTCAAGGCAAAACACCTTGACTACAAACCATTATTTGTGGCATCAGTGCATCCCTTTGGGATCTAGTACTTTAGTGAATGTGTGGTTTGAAGCTGGATGTCAACACAGAAAATGAAACATTTTCTGCAGTAATAAGAATGTCTTTGTCTTGGAGTAGAATTATTATTTCATGTTTGAAAAGATTTTAACAAATTTTATGCATTTTTGAACATATTAACTTCCAAATGTTAAACAGTCATTGTATAATCTAATTTCATATATTTTCATGCACCATTTAAGCAATAATTTAACAAAGTATATTAATTTTCTTTTTAAAATGTCACTGTCACAATCACTTGTTTAACAGTACACAACAGTTTGCTTCCTATTAAAAAAAGCATTAAAGTTAGTAATTTGTCCTGAAAGACAAGTTACCTAAGGGACTAAAGCTTTACCATCTGATTTGGTCATTATCAATGTATAGTCAAATATGCTGAGAACAAAGATATGAATATGAAATGCTATAGGTTTTCATCTTTTTTTTTTTTTTTTACAGTCATTTGTAGTAGACAAATGGCACAGTCATACATTTACCTAAAGGACTTGACAGGTATTGATCTAAAATAAACTATTGTATATCAAATGGCACTGTAAAAAGATGATTTCATGGTCATAAATTTTAATGGCTTCCAATTTTGCACCCTCTTGGTTGCTCATCAATAACAGCAGTTCAGCTATTAAATATTTGCTTCATTCTATTCTTTTTGATTTACATTTTTTTGGTCTTTTATGCCTTTATATCCTTTCAGTCCCTCAGTGGATAACTCCTACATTATTGCCTACAGTGACTCATGCTGAGAGTTGCTAAGATTGTAGTAGCTGTGAGCTCCTCCACAGCCAAGACAACTACTTCTTTTCATCACAAAGAATACCCTTTCATGGTATAATAAAAATCCAGAAACTTGCTTTACCAGATCAGGAATCAGATCCTAACCCAGCTGGTATGCAGACATTCAGACTCATGGCCATAGGACAAAAAACAGTTTAGGTAATAGGACCCAATTCGGTTGCTCACTAGTGTAGTCAACCACCTTGTTCCCCTCCCCTGTCTTCATATTATGTCATGCGTTTCCCCTAGCTAGGCAGATATAGGGAGTTGATAATAAGTAAGCTACAGCAAGAGGAGGAGGAGTAGGAATGTTTTTTATTTAGCACACTTCTTAAAAACTCAGTGCACTCTACAGTTAAATTAAAGACTACCTAAACATGCATCAAATGGGGTATACAGTTTTAAAAACCCTCCTGTGGAAGCAGAGCAGACAGGGAGAGGTTTTGAATGGTAGAAGCAGTTACCTTAAAATCCAATGTTTAATGCCTTTCGGCGATTTTTGTAATGCGAGCCAGGAGACATTTTCAAACTCACATCATTCGACCTAAGACTGCTGGGAACATTTAATGTGATGATATAATCTTAGGAAGTCAGGACGTTCCCAGTATTCAGTCCCTATGGAGCCCTATGTTCTGTGTCTCAAATTAGTAATATATGTATACCTTGAGATCTTGATCGCCATGTAACATGTTCAGTACAGTATAATTTGCATTAACCTTTTTGCTATGAACTTGGTGAACTGTTTAGTAAAATGACTCACGTGTTCACTATAACAGTCATCAAAGTGCTCACTACATACTACGTATATGTTAATAAATTGGTTATATATTTTATCTTTTAATTTCTAGACATACATTGAAGTGATAGCCTATTACAAAGTGCACACTGAATTTTATTTTGTAGTTAGAATTTTTGTGACTGGTTAATCAAAAAATAACAACAGGTATATTAATCAGCATTTTACAAAAAAATACTGAAATGAAACAAAAGTGTGTAGTAGAATAGAAACATAGAGATGATAGTGGTCTAGAGGTGAGACATCCATTATTAAGTTGTTAGAAAATGTGAAGATATTAAATATTATGTGGTTAAAAACAACTGTCTACCAATGTATGATATCCATATTAAATGAGAGGAGGCTTGTTGGCAGCTATGACTAAGAAATAGTATTTTAACATATTTGAATGTCAGATAATATTATTCCTTACGTCTCTGAATAATAGTTATACCATTTTTCTAAACTGATACTGTCAGGAATCATGTTATGGCATGCTGCAGTTGATGGATAATCCTTTGCTACCCAGTTTGTTGGAGTTAGACTCTTGGTTACTGATAGTGATGTTTAAATAATTTTACTTGGTTTATTGGATTTTTTTTGTTATATGTATTGTAATATGTAGCCAGCTTAGTATCAAGGGAACACATGTATCCCATAACACAGGGGAAAAAACTTCAGACAAAAATTCAGAAACATTTTTTCATTGCTATTGGAAATGCAAGACTTTCGTTATTTGCCAGTCCTCTTTCCAACATTTCTTTAAAGGACACCTAAACAGTTTTTTTGGAAACTCGAGGTAAAGACTTTAAAAGATTGCAGATAAACTGGCAGGCTTCTGAATACTCCCATCTAGCTTGGTACATAAAATGGCATGTGTGTCATGCATGATGATGTCATTGAGGCAAAACATTGACTATAGCCCAGAACACAGTGTGCCTTTATATAGAGTAGAACACTAATCAGTTTTTGGCATTACAAAGTCTAACACCCATATTAACTATTAATTAGTACACTGCTGTACATAGTATGTGTGAAATCTGAAGACAAAAGCACTGTATGCATAGGGCTAATGTAATAGCTCTGATGCTATCTTGCCTCACCTCACTGACATCATGACGCATGACATTCATGCCATTTTATGTCCCGATTCTGTCACAAGTTTTAAAAAGCCTGGCCCTTTGTTTGCAGTCTTTCAAAGATTATAAAGCCAAGTAAAGCCTAAAAAGGTAAGGTAAGCAGGCAGAGCTTTTTAAAACAGACCACAACTCTTAGCTACAGTCCTAAGGCATCACTGTTTAGAATTTTGAATTGCAAAAAAAAGCTCTTTAGGTATACTGTAAATACTGAAATATCAGTCACCTACTGTACAACAAGAATATCATATTCTCACTCTAGATAGATGACAAAGCTAATAGTTTCACTGTAGATTCTTTACACTATAGCTCAGTTGTAGTGGGATGAAGGCTCTGCTAGGTGTCCGCTAAGGGCAAAACAAATTTTCTGCATAGGTGGTGGGGGGTGAGGAGTGTAGCATGTGTGCCATAAGGTGGGTGAGGTTGGAGTTCCATATTTTTTATTTTGTTGAGATTGATGACTGGGGACGGATGGAGGGTGGTCAGTGTCAGTTGCTTACTGTGGGATCTGTAACTTACTGATCAGTGGGTCAGGGGGAATACCAGCAGTGGGACTGGGCACACACCACTGGTTAAAGTAATAATCAGGTGGCTGGGAATGAGTAGGTACTGGTGGAGGAATTGAGCACCCACCACCGTTGTTTGATATATTTATTGGTTGTGTGGGGGGATATAGGTGGTGGGCTTGAGCACCTGCTGCCGGTGTTTGATGCAACTACTGGTCAAGCATAGAATTACTGTTCAAAGTATGAGTCTCGCTCTACCCTCATACTTTGAACAGTTACTCACATCCGTTATTGTCTTACTCCCCTATTTTTCTTTAAATTCAAAAAGGAACCTTGAGAGACTTTACAGTGGATTTCAAGCATAGAGTTAGCAATGGTGGGATTTTGCACATGTCACCTGTGTTTTATATCACTATTGGTTAGGCAATTACTGGTCAGGTGATGGGGGAGTATATATCATGGTTTGTGAGAAGATAGTCTGTGTTTTTGTAATTCTGTAAAAAAATCATTGTAATTATCTACAGAAATTGAAGACTTCAGTTTCTGTAAAAAAAAAATTACAATGCTTTTCTACAGAATCACAAAAACGTTTTAACTTTAATAAAATACTTAATGTAATTACTTGTTTTTACATCAACTCGGGGGCAGATATTCAAAAGTAGCACGAGTGTTAACAGGTGTTTGCCACACTGTCTGGGATTTGTGCCCTTTTTTGAGGCGGGGTCTATGTTCAGAGATGCCTGCAGCACAGGCTAAACCCGTAAGTACCCAGGCACTAAACTTATGCTGCATTCTTGCAAATGAGGGGTCCCCACCTGCATATTGGTGCATAGGCAGTTTCAGAGGTTTGCATCTTAAGTAAATGGCACCCATAGCTGCGCTATTTACCGCCTCTGAAAACCTCCACTTAACTGAGTACTAAGACCGCACCCCCAGCCCACCACTGGTGAGACAGCAGTACTGAAGCCATCTTCTCCCAGTTGTCTGCCCTATTCGTCAGAGAGCCCTGGCACTCCCCACTTTCCAATCCCCTGTCCTGGTACATGTAAAGGATTTCCGGTGTCTAGTGGCACCCCCCACCTCCCCAAACACTCATCCTAGTATGCGGGGGTGGATGTCCTTGGTGGGTTGGGGGGCAAATGGGCCAGATTAAAAGAGAGCATAGTAAAGGCAACAAACCTGTATGTCAGGCAAGTAAGAAAAACCAGGAGGAGTTGACCATTATGGTGGCAGAATAGGTAAGAGCAAAAACAGTGGCATTCAAAAGGTATAAGGAGACCCAGAGAGAGAAGGACAGAAGTGTATCTGGATACCTCTGGATGCAAAGGTTATTATCAGTACCACTGGCCAGGAGATGGGGGGGAGGAAGTGCCACTAGCCACCAAGGTTAAAAGCATATTCTACGTGATGTGGGATCGGGGGGAGGAGGTGCCACTTGCCACCAGGGTTAAAAGCATATTCTTCAGGATGGGGGATTGGGGGAGGAAGTGCCACTAGCCACCAGGGTTCAGAGTGTATTTTATGGGATGGGGGATTAGGGAAAGAGATGCTGTTAGCCACTAGGGTTAAGAGCGTATTCTGCATTATGGGGGATTACGGGAGGAGGTACCACTAACTACCAAAGTTACACATGTATTCTATGGGATGGGTGTTCAGGGGTTGGGGGCCATTAGGCACCAGGAAATTCTTTACATATACCAGAATGGGGGAGCAGAGGGTTGGGGTACCAGTAGACACCAGGGTATCCTTTTCACTAAACAGGATGGAAGATTGGAGGGTGGGGGGTGTCGCTAGCCACCAGGAAACACTGACATTGGACCAGAATGGGTGTTCAAAGGTTGGGGGTTGCCGCTAGCCACCAGAGAACACTGATACTACCGGGATTGGTGTTTGGGGGCTGGGGAGCCACTAGCCACCAGGGAAGACTGACACTGTGTTGGGATGGGTGTTCAGGGAGTGGGGGGATACCACTAGACACCAGTGAAGAATAACACTCTACTGGGACCGGAGTATGGAGAGTGGGAGATACCACTAGACACCAGGGATACTGTGATGTGCGCTGGGATAGGTGTACGGGGGCGGGAGTACCACTGGACATCAGGGCCCTAATAGGCATCTGCAGGATGGGTGTTTGGGGGGGGGGGTGCATACCACTAGGGATGATGTCTGGGTGGGCGCAGCTGGGCCGCAGCTTCCCATACAAATGATCCAATAATGGGCATGCAAGTGGCACCTTAGTGCTTTGCATGCCCAGTGGGCTCATTTGCATGGTGGGACAGAATATCGAGCCATGGCTCCTGGCACTGTCTGTTTTCAGGGCACACTTCCCTATCGGCTTGATGCAGCCCATGTCTGTGTCGGGGAAGCATAAAGTGACTTAGTGCTGCGCCGACATTCAGTCAGATAGCGCCGTTCCACTATCCAACTAACTATAGCAACCTCCGGATCGGGTGCAGCGCAAACCTTTGCACCCCATTTTTGCCCATATTTGAATATCTGGTCTCAGATGTCTTGTTAGACTGTTTTCTGATGAGTCATACCTTTGTCAGCCATTAGATCAGGAACAACACCGCCAATTATTTATTGAGTTTTTCCAGTGTAAAGTTGTGATCCCTCACCAACTTTAAACTGGAAACAGGTTTGTGTTTCTGCAGCTTTTTTTTCAGCATACATTGCATGTGCCCAATTTTTGCCCGATTTTAAAACCTTTAAACCTTCTAAATTAAAAATTACACAGTAATTTGTTATTTCAAACCTCAGAAAGATCCTATTCTTGCATGCGATCCAACTCTGTAAGTTTTATTTTATAACTCCATTTAGTTTTTTCTCTAGCTGAAGACAAAAACAAAATGGCTCATTTGGGGGATTTTTATGGAAATTCACTAATAACAACTTCCAAACTGCCAAAATGATTTGCACCAAATAGCCTTTAGGACTAAGAAGGTGCACACCAAATTTCACACCCTGAGTTGCTAAAGTCTTTGATATACAGTATACCCTAACAAAAAAAAACCTGTTTTGACACAAACTCTCACTCAGTCCTAACACAGAAACACTGCTGCCTCTGTAATACATATAATTCTTTGCCAAAAACTTCATTAGTGCACTAGTTAGAGTTCACTGTAACTCCACAAAAGTAGGGAAATATAGCATTAGGATTTCCTACCCCCACCCCCTACCCCCATGCAATAAAAGAAAAATCATTAGGGTTTTGGGTCTCCAGAGTCTTGGCGAACCAGTGGTTTGGTCTTTTTGGGGTTGTAAATCCTAATGCTCATGCCTTCCCCCAGCCCATAACGTCCTGTCTAAAGTAAAAGGTACAGCTCTAAGCCAGGGCCTCATAGTGAAGCACTCTTCAAAGGCAGAGAAATATGTCTTGCCAAATGTTTCCAACACAGTTTGTTGTAGCTTTCTTCACGCAGGGCCTGTAAAGAAAGGGCATTGCATGTGACATTGCTTGCTCAGGAAATGGGGTGGGGTGGGAATTAAGGCTGACAACCCCAAGGAAGACCCCACCACTGGTTTGCCAAGACTCCAGAGACCCAAAACCCTAATGTTTTTCCCTTTTGTTGCTTGGGTTGTGGGGGTGGGGAGTTAGCATTAGAAATCCTAACGCCACATTTCCCAACTTTTGGGGCATTAATTTGATCCCTCACTGGTGCATTAATGAAGTTTTTGCAAAGAATTTCATTTCTTTGTGAGATAGTGGAATTGTATCTTCATTTATGCAAGGCCGTTCTTGACCTGTATGAAAAGATGCAGATGTGCAGGGCCCTGCACCAAGGGAAGACTCTCCTACCACAGAAGTGCAGAGCCCTAGCCAGCCCGGTGGTGCAGAGTGCTAAGGCGCTGGACACCTTGCCAAGTACAGTACTTTTAGTTTGTGTCTAATTTAAAAGCATCTGCAAAAGTGGGGGTCTAGAGTACAGACATAGCCATGTACAGAACTTTTAATTTCATGACACCTCCGAGGTGTGAGAAGTAGAATGTTAAATGTGCAAGACATTTCAAGACAGCATCTACAAGAGTGTTTCAGAGAAAGGTGTTATTAACCAGATGAATGGCAGAGTATAAATTTGGAAGCAAAAAGTGGGAGAGCCCCCATCTGGAGTAACCATGTTTACCTCTCCGGGTTCAGTTTGGGCACCTTTATTTTCTCTAAGTGCACTTGGGCAAGTGCCTGAAGAAAATATCCAGATGTGGGGATCTTAGATTTTCAGTGAGCCGAGTGTGCTTAGTTGGTGGGCGAGGGAGCCACCTGTAATTCCTCATGCAATATGGGAAAGTCTCCTAGTACTGGCCGAGGGCGCCAAGTCAAGGAAAGTGTACCAGTTCGGGCCGTGTGTGCCAATCCTGAGGGTTCGCTATGTGTGTGTGCTCTGTACCTCAGTAATCTGCATTACCAGTGGGAGTAGCCCTGTGGGGGTCCATCTTCGCTTTGTTGTATTCTCTGTGTGTGAATAAAAGCCACACTCTAGAATCCCAACCTGGTTTGGACAGTACAGTTATTGCTTCCAGAGTCTGGATTTACTTGGAGTGCCCCTGACCAGAAGTGCAAACCTAGTATAGTCCCGAGCAAACGTTTTTCTCCCAGAGACCCAGGTTAATGGCCATGCTAAATGGTCCCCTAGGTGTGAGCCAGGTAGTTGCCACACTTGGTTTGCCTGTCTGATGATGGCAGGCTACGACGTAGAAGTATGGGTTCACAGAACTGTTCGTAGTGAGTACTCCCATCGGTGCCATGTGTGAGAGGAGCAGCACTGCTAGATAAACAAGGGGGGGCCAGTGGGGGGAGGTTACACACGTCCTGTCCACAATTTAAAAAATGAAACCTGTCTTGTTTTTGAGGTGGAAAAATGGCTATGTTGAAAGTTTGAAGTCAGAATATTGAAAATTAATGAAGTTGTGAGAGAACGTTGAAATAGTGCAATGTTCACTCAGAACCTGGGCATTCTACCGTATTTGTATGCCAAAGTTTCAGCATAGCTTTTCTTATTACCCCACCTCAAAACCCTGCCGAAAGTTATTCCACTCCACTGAAGCGCCAGAGGTGCAAAAAGACTTTTTGGCCAGGATTTGAAAAATGACAGCTGTTACATTCATGAGGTGGTGTGAAAAAATGGCTATGTTGAAAATTTGGGGTCAAAATATTTAAAATTACTGAAGTTAAGAGCAAGCATAGAAAAATTTCAATGTACACTGATAACTTTGCCATTTTTACATGTTTTGACCCCAAACTTTCAATAAAGCCATTTATGACCCCACCGCATGAACAATGGCAGTGAAAATTTCAAATCCTACCTGAAGTGGGACATGTTCAGGTGAGTTCACCATGTGACCACAAAATTATGTTTTGGGCCTGATTTGCAGAATTCCACCACTGTTGGTCATGAGGTGGGGTCCCATAAAGGCTGTGTTGAAAATGTGGGGTCAAAATAGGCAGAAATGACAAAGTTATGCATTAAAGTTCAAAACCCTGTTGAAATACATTGACCCATACTTACTTTTGTTTCTCACAAAGCAGTTGCTGGTTTTAGCAGCAAGACGTGTCTTTGATCAGAGAGTGGGTCTTCACTGTGGGACATGTTCAGGTGAGTGAGGGGTTGGGGGATGAGGTGATGGGTGCTGAGTGGGAGATCAGGATGGGGGGTTAGATCGGTGAGGGGCCATTTTCTTTTTTGCAGGTAAAATAAAAAAATTAGGGACAGTTTTATTTTTTTCAGGGGACAGTGAGTGACATTTCAACATTGGAGACTGGGCACCATACTGTGGGGCTACTGTTCGGTGGCACCATAGGTCGGCACCCCGTTGCCGCCATATACATATTGGGAAGGGGGTGGTTGACCTGGAGGGAAGGGAGATAAACAGAAGCGGTACCTTGGGGTGGGCACCCCAGTCCACTTAATAAAATTATTAGACAGAGTCAGAGAGAAGGGGAGAACAGGGGATCGGTGGATCACTGCTCATATTGCAACCCATAGCAGAACTCAAAAAAGTCCTGCTGTTCTCGTACAGAGAACGCTGGTGAAGGGCTACTCTTGCAAAGCTGGGCATCCTGGATTTTGGGGTGCCCAGAAAATTCATTTCCGGACATTATTTTAAAAAACAATATAAAATGAGCAAGGAAATCCTTGTGTCCTGATTGGCTGAGACTTGGTTCTAGCCATGACCTTAAGAGAGCACTACCAATGGCTATAAACAAGTACTTCAACTAGGGCAACTCACAGAATTCATAAGCCACTTGTTTCCTAATCTCCATCACAAACATGGCTGCAACCTTTACTCATATATATTTCTGTGACGTGGAGCCTTTGCAAAAGAGTCTATGACTCAAAGGATTGTGCTTCTGATTCTATTCAAGTAGATAAATAAATATATAGAAACCTTCAACTAGGCCCTAAAAATCAAAGTCCATTAAATTAACTCAAGTAAATAAATAATTTAATGTTATTTTCACTCAAGAGCCCCTCCTTACACACATACACAAATTTAGAAAATCAAGTACTAGTCCAGGTTGCCGTTGTTGGTGTTTCTTTGATGACCATGAAAAATCCCCCACCTGTGCCCACCAGTTTGCCAGAGGACTCCCTGCTCCTTACCTGGCAACAGATAAAACTGAGGTTCTGGCTCCACTTGAGGCCTGTGTGTGTATGCCAGTGGAACTCTGAAGAATGCTGAATTCATGTATTCCATGTTACCAAACCGTGTGTGTGTGTGTGTGTGTGAGTGTATGTATGTATGGGGGGGGGGGGGGAGCATTCTACTTCTGGAATAATGCAGAGCTCTGAATTCTTCTATTCCATAGTAAACAATCACACAATGTACTGAATATGAAGAAAGACAGATAACTGACAGGGGAAAAACATCTGTGGAGGGTCTGTTTTACATTATAAAACGGGTCTAAAATTTCCTTAAACCTGATTGGCTAATAGGGTATTTTAGCCTTGTCTTTATCAAGGCATAACTTGCCAGCCGTCATTAGCTATTCCAAGGGAACCCCATAACTACAAAAAATCAATGAACCACCATCCAATCATCACAGATTTTAAACACAGAAGTGCCAGCCAACCTCAACCAACAACCACGATCCACACAGCAGCCGTCCCTGCCAGCAGCAGACAGATGCCACATAAGATACCACATAATTCTCCCACTTGCTCTTCCAATTTTTGCTTCTTTTTTTCTTTTATATACCTAGTTATACAGAATGTTTTTTGTAACTGGGACAGTGAGGAAGGAAGCCATTGTTAAGAATCACGATCGTGAGGTGTTGTGTGAAAAAGCGAATACTACAGCACCTAGCAACTGACAGGTTCTGGTTCTTGTAACAGCCCATATCGCTCCTCTGCTGCTTATTACAAACTTTATTTTTTTTGTAAATATGTAAGTAAACACTGCAATGACACCGCAGAGCAGAATTTACATTTTCTAAACTGCAAAACGCTTTGTTCGGCGGCTGCTAATGGACACACTCACTCCCAGTCAAGCGAGCCTTTCATATAAATCAAACAAAGTGAATTAAAGGGAGAAAAGATAAAAAAATAAATAAAAGGTGACAAAAATTGATTTGTGTATGGCAGCGATGCCGGGGGGTGCAGACAAGAAACATCACACTAACTAAAGCTGCCAACATGGGGCAGGCTCGGTCCCTCTAACTGAAACTCTAGCCAGTCAGTCACTCTTAACAGAGATACACACAGGAAGAAATCTAAAGAAAAAAAAGTGAAATATACGTGCATTACAACGTTTGAGTGTTGTGTGGGGGGGCAGCTGGGTGGGCAGTGGAGAGACAGACACCATTGCCCTCTAAGATAATGACTACTTTTTGCTTTTTTCTATTGGCATGATTATATTTTTTTACACTTTTTATGTACCCATTTTATGTGCATTTTTGTATCATCTTTACTGGGGGACCTATTTTATAAGTGCAATAAGACACTCGAGTTGTGGGTTATGGCCTGATAAGAGCATTTCCCAGGTGTTAAAGGCATTTGGCACAAGTGCCTCGTGCCTTAGAAACATAGAAACATAGAAAGTGGTGGCAGAAGGGGGCCATGTGGTCCATCTAGTCTGCCCATAATCCTACCCCTTCCCAGGGTTTCCACCAGACTGAATGGGCTGGTAGCCAGAAGGGCTACACTATCCACCAGTCCCCTGAAGGTGGTGCTTTGCAATGCCAGATCGATCAGGAACAAGACCACCATTATTGCAGAATTGGTTTTCTTAGTTGATCTGGCTTGCATCACTGAGACCTGGGTCAGAGAGGATGCTGGCCCAGTTTTAGAGGCTGCTGTCCCCCCTGGGTACTCGGTAGTGCACTGCTCCAGAGTGGAACGCAGAGGTGGGGGAGTGGCCATCTGCTTTAGATCTGAGCTTGGCTTCTCCATGCACTCAGTGGGAAAGCCGGGTTCATTGAATGTGTGGCCGTACATGGTGGTCCGGGTGCAGGTTGTAGGATTTTCCTGATTTACTGCCCCCCTGGGGTGGTGGGTGAATTCCTACAGGATGTAGCCAACTTCATCATTGGTGAAACGTTGGAATCCTCCCGGTGTTTAGTACTGGGGACGTCAGTGTCTGGGCCAATGATGAATCATCTAGGCTGGGTTACAACCTCCTCCAGACTATGTCTTCTCTGGGCCTGTTGCAAGAAGTTTCTTCCGTGACTCACCAGGGTGGTCACATGTTGGACCTGGTTTTTCTCACTGGGGCTTGAGGTTACCAACCTCAAGACTGATCGGGTCATTTGGTCTAATCATTGTACTGTGGAGTTCTCATTCGGGGCCTCCTCTGAGAGCCCTCCCCCTGCTGAGATGTTCAGCTACCACCCTTTGAGGGGTTTGATCCCAGAGGGATTCTTGGCAGTACCTGATCTATCTAGTGTGGGTAGTACATGTATAAGGTTTTCAGGTGAGACAGTCGCCACCTATAATAGGGTGATGGCTGCAGCACTCTCTCGCACCAGCCCATGTATGACCCAAATCCTCTCACTTGAGGTCCCCCTGGTTTGATGGGGAGCTCAAGGTGATGAAGATTATGGGTCAGAGGTTGGAGCGCTGCTAGCAGCGGTCTGGCCCGGAGGCAGATAGACTGGCTCTGCATACCCATTATGGTGAATATTGGGGAAATCACCTGTAAGAAGGCAGAGTTCCTGTCCAGGGAGATTGCCATGGGGAAGAATCAACCAAAGATGCTTTTCTGGACTGTGGACAGGCTTTTAAACCCAGCCTATCTTCAGCCAAAAAAGACTTTATCAGACATCCTTTGTAAAGAGTTTGGTAGATTCTTCTTGGACAGGGTATCCGCCATCCGGCAGGGAGTCCCACCAGTGAGCCTTACTAAGGCCAACTGTGGCTGCCTCAGGTGACCGGAGAGCACTCTGCCTACCTGGGGGGAGTTTAAGCCAGTGGAGGTGTCAGAGGTCATTGGGGTTGCGTCCAAGTTGAAGCGCAGTTATTGTGAACTGGACCCGGTGCCAACTCATTTCTTAATGGGATGTGTCGACACCGTTGACCCAGTGTTCACCTTGATTGTCTAGTGTTCTTTATCAGAGGGGGTCTTCCCTGATGCCTTGAAAGAGGAACTGGTGCATCCTCTCCTGAAAAAGCCATCTTTAGACCCTGACATCAAGGTGAATTACCGGCCAATCTCTAACCTCCCATTTTTAGGGAAGGTTGTGGCACTTCAGCAGAAGCACCTCATGGCCTTTGATCTCTACGAGTCATTCCAGTCTGGGTTTCTTGCTAGGCACAGTACGGAAATCGCACTTGTGCGGATGCATACTGACCACCTCAGTGCTAAAGATCAGGGGGAGGGGGCAGTTCTCATCAGCCTTTGACACGGTAGACCATTGTGTGTTGCTTGATCCCCTGAGGGAATTTTGTGGACTCACTGGCTCTGTCATCTGTTGGTTTGAATCCTACCTCACGAATAAGAGACAACGGGTAGTGATGGGGAATTTCTTCTCCTCCCCTAGCCTCCTGACGTGTGGAGTACCTCAGGGTTCGATCTTGTCACCAGTGTTGTTTGGCATGTATATGCTGCCCAAGGGAGAGCTCATTAGGAAGTACAGCTTGGGTTTTCATTGCTATGCTAATGTTACCCAGCTGTATTTTTCCTTTGCACCTGGGACATCTAGTGCGGTGGAAGTACTAAATAACCGCCTTGCTGAGATCAATGACTGGATGGCCTCCAGCTGGCTGTGACTGAACCCCGATAAGATGGAGGTATTGGTGATGGACTCGAGCAGAGGGCAGAACAGGATGGCCTCTGGTGCAGAAACCAATTTTTTTCTGGGATCTGTGCCCATGAAGGCCTCCTCTAGAGTGCATAACCTAGGCGTGACCTTTGCAGTGGATTGACATTTGAATCTTAGGTGTCATCCGTTGTCCGGACCAGCTTTTACCATCTTAGGAACATCGCCAGGGTTAAGCCCCTAGTTCCACCCATGGACCTCCCCACCTTGGTACATGCCTTCATGTTGTCGAGGCTTAACCACTGTAATGCGCTCTACCTCGGAGTCTTGGGGGAGAACCTCCGCCAACTGCTACTAGTGCAGAACGCAGCGGTCAGGTTATTGATGGGGTAGTCAAAATACTGCCACATCACCCTGGTGCTGCGTGAACTGCACTGGCAGCTGGGAAGATGAAGGATCCTCCTTAAGGTGGGCTTGCTTACCTTTAAGACCCTACATGGGCTGGGCCCTAGCTATCTGTCGGACCTTCTTACACCTGCTGCATCAGTCCACTCCCTCCGCTCCTCTTCTAGGGACCTCCTGGCGATTTCCAGGATGAGGCTTAAAACAGCTGGTGATAGAGCATTTAGTGGTGCTGGCCCCGTCCTGTGGAATTTGCTTCCACCAGCTATATGGGAGGCCCCTTCAGTTGAGGTTTTCAAGGCCCACCTCAAGGCCTTCCTATTTTAGTCAGGCCTTCCTGAACCTAGTCCATTAATCTCTTAGGGGTTCCCCCCCCCCTTTCATGTCTGATTTTCGCAGTGTCTTGTGTCGCCACAGGACACATTTATTTTTTGATGATATTATTGTTATATCTATTTTTACTTTTATTTAACATGTGGATAGTGTGTCTTAATGCACGGTGCCCAGAGCTTCTGGGATTGGGCGCCTGGAAAAATAAAATTTGCCTTGCATTGCCTTAACTGCTTTTCAGTGTTATGATGCCCTTGTATCTATCCTATACCTTCTTGAAAGTCTCCACCATTTTTGCCTCAACTGCCTCCTGTGGAAGGCAGTTCCATGGATCAACCACTCTCTCGGTCTCGGTGAAGAAGAACTTGTGTGTGTTGCCTCTGAATCTGCACCCTCTAACTTTATGTTGTGCCCTCTGGTTCTTGAGTGATTTTTGATATGAAACAGGTCCTGGACCTGCACCTTGTTTATTCCTTTTAGGAATTTGAAGGTCTCAATCATGTCTCCTCTCTTCCATTGCTGCTCCAGGGAGTACATGTTTAATTCACACGTCTCTCCTCATATGATTTGTCGTGCAATCCATGAATCATTTTAGTAGCCCTCCTCTGCACTGTTTCCAGTCCAGTAACATCCTTCTTAAGATGTGGTCTCCAGAATTGCACACTGTACTTCAGATGTGGCCTCACCATTGATCTATAGAGTGGAAGGATGACCTCCTTTTTTCTGCTGGTAATCCCCCTGCTTATGCATCCCAACATACCATTTGCCCTCAGTTCTGCTTTCTCGCATTGCTTGGTTATTTTTAGGTCATCTGTTATAATTATTCCCAGATCCCTTTCCTGTTTAGAGGCTTCCAGTTTATCTCCCCCTAGGTAGTAATCCACTGCTGGGTTAGTCCTTCCGAGGTGCGTGATTTTGCATTTTTTGGTATTGAAGTTTATTTGCCACATTCTTGACCACTTTTCTAGAGATTCCAGGTCAGCTTTCATCTTCTCCACTCCTCCTGGGGTGTCCACCCTGTTTCCTGTCTTTGTGTCATCTGCGAACAAACTCTCCTTGCCCTCCAGTCCATCAGAAATGTCACTAATGAAGATGTTGAATAGGATTGGGCCAAGCACTGAACCCTGTGGTACTCCACTAGCTACGTCTCTTTCCTCTCAGAGTGAGCCATTCACTAATACCCTCTGGGTCCTACCAGTAAGCCAACTCCTTACCCAGTTTACCACCTGATGTTCTACTCCCATGCTGTCTAATTTGTTTAGCAGCCTTCTATGTGGGACCGAGTCGAAGGCTTTGTTGAAATCCATGTACACTACGTTTACCACACCTCTCTGGTCTACTATTTTTGTTACCCAGTTAAAGAAGTCAAGTAAATTGATTTTACATGACTTCCCTGTGGTAAAACCATGCTGTTTAGTGTTTAATTTGTTGTTGACCTTGAGAAAGGATATAATCCTCTTCTTGCCAAGGGTTTCCATTGTTTTGCCTACAATTGATGGGAGTCTTACTGGTCTATCGTTGCCCGCACTCACTCTGACAACCGTTTTTGTGTAGAGGGATAACTGTGGCTATTTTCCAATATTGTGGGACTTCACCCAGCTCAAATGATAAGTTAAAAAGATCAGCCAGTGGAGCCACCAGTTCTTCTTTTAGATCTCTTAGTAGTCTAGGGTGCATTTCGTCTGGTCACATGGCTTTGTTTGTATTGAGCTTCTCCAGTTCCTTTAGGACTTCCCCCTTTTGTAAAGGGTCCTGAGTATACTCTGTTGACGCCTTTATTGTCTTCTGTAATGGTGGGTCCACAGCCATCCTGCTCCTTTGTGAATATGGAGCAGAAATATACTAACATACTATTTGCCAGCAGATTAGGCCTTACAGTCTATCGAGTCTGCTCGAACCTCAGATCCTTAGTTGGGTGCCGAGGCCCTCCCATCCCTTGTGCTCCAGAAACCCCTATCATCCATCCCCATCCCCCTGGGTCAGGCCATCATCTGATACATCCACTTTCTGTGTCTGTCCCACCCTCTCTTGAGCCCTCCACTGTGGATCTCTGAACCAGCTTGCCAGGCAGTGCATTCCAAGGGTCCACCACCCTCTCAATGAAAAACCTCCTCCTCTTTTCCCCCCTCACCCTTCCACCTTCCAACTTCAAACCATGCCCTCTGGTGATACCTCCCTGCTTTAGTCTAAAGATCCCCTCCATGTTTACCCTATTTATTCCCTTGAGGTACTTGAAGACCTCAATCATGTCCCCGCGTCTCTCCTCTCCTCCAATGAGAACACGCAGAGCTCCTCAAGTCTGTCCTCATATGTCAAATCCCCTAGCCCTCGTATCATCTTAGTTGCCCTCCTCTGTACCCTCTCCAGGAGCTGTATGTCCCTCTTCAAGTGTGGTCTCCAGTACTGTACACAGTACTCAAGGTGTGGTCTAACCAGTCCATTGTACAGCGACAGAATCACTTCCTTGCTCCTAGAGGTGATCCCCCTTACGATGCATCCCAACATCCTGTTTGCCTTGCTAGCCGCTGTCCTGCACTGCTCAGAGTTATTCATACAGCATCCACCATGACCCCTAGGTCTTTTTCCCTACTGAGGCCTCCAGCGCCTCCCTCCCAGGGTGTACCTGTGTTTGGGTTTCCCGACCAAGATGCAACACCTTGCACTTGGTGATATTGAAGTTTAATTTCCATGTGTGAGCCCAGCTTTCCAGGGTGTCAGGTCCCTGCAGGGCCAACCTCCCCTCTTCTCCCTCAACTACTGCTCCCATCTTGGAGTCATCCGCGAAGAGACTCATTTCACACCCTATACCCTTCCTGATGTCCGATATGTATGCATTAAACAGAATCGGACCCAGGACCGAGCCCTGCGGTACCCCACTACCAACCTCTGTAGGGTTTGAGAGCTCCCCACAGACCACTACTCTCTGGTAAAATATCTGTTTAGGATTTCTGGCGTTGTCCTTGTCATCCTCAGTGGTCTCTCCATCTTCCTTCATGAGTTTGACAATACCCCCTGCGGTCCTTCTTTTTTCACTAATATATCTATAGAAGGTTTTGTCTCCCTTTTTGACTTCTCTGGCTAGCCTCTCCTCTGTTGTTGCCTTTGCTGTTCTGATTTCTTTGCTTGCAACCCTTTGTTTTTTTTTTGTAGTCTTCCTGGTCCTTGTCGGATCCTGTTTTCTTGTATTTCCTGAAAGCAGCCCTTTTCTCGCTAATCCTGGTGGCTACTTCCTTAGAAAACCACAGTGGTTTTCTCTTCTTTTTTGTTTTGCTCAACTTCTTTATGCAGTGGTTTGCAGTCTGAAGTATAGCTGCCTTGAGAAGTGCCCCAGTACTCTTCAACGTCCCTCTGCCAAACTATATTTGCGAGTCTCTCTATAAGACTTTCCTTCATAGCTGCAAAATCTGCTCGTCTAAAGTCCATGACTTTAGTTTTAGTGTGTTTGGTTTCTGTTTTTGTCCTGACATGAAACTGTACCATGCAGTGATCGCTGGACCCTAGGTGGCTTCCCACCTCTACTTCCGCAACATTGTCCCCGTTCGTTAGCAGCAGGTCAAGGACGGCATCACCCATTGTTGGGTCCTTTACCAGTTGTTTCAGGCCTGATAAGTGCAGAGCCTCCAGAAAGTCTTTGCTTCTGGTTGAACTTGCTGTATGAGTACCCCAATTTACGTTGGGTAAATTGAAATCCCCCAACAATTTTACTTCCCATTTATCACTCATGTTTTGAATGGCTTTCAATATTTCTTTATCCCCCTCCACCCCTGTTGTTGGTGGTCAGCAATACACTTCTGGCCAAGTTATTGTTCTGTTTCCAGCCTCTAGAGTGACCGAAAGTGACTCAGTTTCTGTGTTGTCATTTTGGGTTATGGTCGCTTTTATGCCTTCCTTAATGTACATAGTCACCCCCTTCCTCCTTTTCACCCAGTTCTATCATTCCAGAAGGGAAAGTATCCTGGGATAGTCATTCCCTAGTCATGGTTATTGTTTAACCAGGTTTTGGTGATGGCGACCCAGTCCAGATCCACTTTGGCAATGATGGCTGTGAGGTCAGCTATTTTGTTTCATAAGCTCCGTGTGTTAGTAAACATAGCTTTCCAAACTTTATCCCTACCTTTTCCTGTATCCTGCTTTATTTGTGACTGCTTTTTTATGTTATTTGTCCCTTCACCCAATTGGTGAATCCTCTTATTATTATTTGCATCAGTTTCCTCACCCATTTGGTGAGTTGTTTTGTTTTTGCTTGTAAAACTGATTTGGTGGTGTTTTGGGGAGAGGTTGAAGGTCCTTTTGTCACTGCTGTCACCTCCTCACTGTTCAGTTTAAATGTCCAACGCATACATCCAGTTTCTGCCCTAGAGCTCAGACGCCTTCCTTAGTCAGGTGTAGACCATCGTATTTGAAGGGACTCCTGTCCCAGAAGTCCCACCAGTTCCCTATGAAGAAATGCTTCCTGTCTTGACACCAGCCCTGGAGCCAAGTGTTAAGTTCCTCTATTTAATCCTTGCGTATCCTTTGGTTACTGCCTCCTTTCCCCTATACTGGGAGGATTTCGGAGAAGGCAGTAGTTGAGGAGTGCAAGGTTAATGTCTTACCTAAGTGAGATATGTGTTGTTTGGTCTCCTTGAGTGTCTGGTTTGCCAGATCGTTTGTACCTATATGGACGAAAATGCCTGTGCATTTACCTTGCCTGTTTAGTAACCTGTGAATGCATTCTGTATCCCTTTGTGCAGAGGCCCTGGGTAAGCATTTGACTACCACCTTTGTTTCAGGACCCTGATTTATGTGTGGCTTCACTCCGTGGATCATGGAATCTCCCACCATAAGTATTTTCTTTTGTTTAAGCCCTTTGTAGTTCCTTCCTGGTTTGACATTGTTGTATGTCCTAACTGGTGGTGAATGGTGTTATGTCCATGTTCCCCCTCCTTGGCGAGAGGGGTGTATCTATTTACTGTTACGATTGGTGCCTCCTGTTGTTGGAACTGATGCAACTTTCTTCTGCCCCCCTTTGCCACCTGCCATTCTCCAGGATCAGGGGTGGTGAGTTGCTATGGGATGGTCCCCTGGTGGAGCTGGTGTGGTGTAAAGGGGTGAGCAGGTTTGAGATTGGCAATCAGGTTGTGTAGATGTTTGATTTGCTCCCATGCCTCTCTGAGTTGTGCTCTCAAATCTGTTATTGTCCAGCATGTGGAGCAGTGCCCTATTGTCTGAATGCATGCCCTATCAAAGGATGCCCCGCACCACTATCATGTAATGTTTGCCATGTTGCTTGAGGATCCTAATGTGGACAAAAGAGGAGGTTGAAGAAAGAATATGTTACTTGAGGATCCTAATGTAGACAAAAGAGAAAGAGGATGAAGAAAGAATAGGAAAACTACCAGAAATAAATTATTTTTTTTGATTTATTATTTGTTTAGGTTGCTCTGTTTAGACACCTTCCCTTCCTATATGGAGGCAGGAAGCTTGGGTGTGTGTCGTGGCTATAAACAAACAGTAGCGTGGGGGATTTGGGGAAGGGTGGTGCAGTCCTTCTGTCCCTTGCTTGGATGAAAAACAATCAGCCTACATGTCCCTTTTCCATTTATGGGGAAGAGTCGAGCACGTATTTTCCTGGAGCTGAGGTAAGCTGGGCAACCATGAAATAAAAAACAAAGTTGTGTGCTGTATCCGGAGCAGGGTACTTGTGCTGCCCTGCTAACCTTGCACTAGACAGGTTGTTGCTCTGGGGTAAAAAAGCATTAGTTTAAGCCTGTCGACGGCTGAGTGAGGGAGCCAAGAGCTGCTTCTGTGGCTGCTGCTAGCCTTGCACTAGACTTGTTGTTACTCTGGGGAAAAAAGCGTTAGTTTTTTAAGCCCTCCCTGCTTGCGGGTGTTGTTTAAACCCTGCCTTCAGTACCTGCACTGTACCTGAAACTCCACCTACCAGTAGCAGTGACACACAGCTCCTTTCAGGTCTTTGTTCTGTCAGCGGCTGAGTGAGGGAGCTGAGAGCTGCTTCTGTGGCTGCTCCTAGTCTCGCTCTCTCTCTCTCTCATGGAGACCACCTATCTAGATCACCGTAATTCACCTGCAGCTGAAGGGGGCATCTAGGGTAGAGCATTCCTACTGCCCTAGTTTTCTTGTAGCCTGATGCACAGTGTGGCTAACTGCCTAGGTCACTGGCTTTTAAAGCCAGCAGTTCTGTTTGAGTCCGGCACTGCTCTCTGATAGGATGGTTACCCCTTATGTCACACAGGGAGTCAATTCCCTGAGCCCCGTGTTTGTGAGGATCGGTCCCTTCAGTTCCCTGAAAAAAACAATCAGCCTGCACATCCCTGTTCTGTTTATGGGGAGAGTCAAGCATGTATCTTCCTGGAGTCGAGGTAAGCTGGGCAACCACAAAGTAAAAAAGCCATGTACTGTATCTGGAGCAGGGCACTTGCACTGCCCTGCTAACCTTGCACTAGACCTCTTGTCTTGACCTGTTGTTGCTTTGGGGGGAAAGGTGTTGGTTAGCTCAGCAGTCAGTAAGGCCAGGGGCTGGATCACACTTGGTGTATGCCTCCTAGGGTTCCCCTTTGTGTCTGAGCTGTTGCTTCTGGTTGTTTCTGGCTGAGCACTTTCTATTAGCTGACCACTATTTCAGTAGTGGGTACAGCAGACAGTAAGGCTAGGGGCTGGACTGCTCTTGGGGTATGCCTCCTAGGGGTGCCCTTTGTGTCTGAGCTGTTGGTTCCAGCTAAGAGCTTTCTATTAGTCGACCACTATTTCAGTAGTAGTACAGCAGTACAAATGCTGGTTTACATACAGCAGCCCTAAATTATGGGTAAGTGTTCCAACTGCTCCTTATGCTGCGAGAGAAGCCGCTGGCTGGGTCTGAGCAGAGCGATCGAGGAAAGCAGTCGCCTCAGCAGAGATAGGAGCCCAGACTGTGCAATCCAAGGGGGGGATATACCCAGGTTGAACTGCTGTCAAGGAATCCATGCTTCTGCACCTATCAGAGTCTGCCTTCCCTCCATGATTGGTCTCTCTCATCAGTGAAGCTCAGCAGACAGTAAGGCTCGGGGCTGGACTGCACTTGATGTATGCCTCCTAGGGTTGCCCTTTGTGTCTGAGCTGCCTTATAATGCACCTGGGGCATGCTCTTATCAAGCCATAATCCACACCTCATCATGTCTTATTGCTGGCTTATACAATGGCACTTTTAAATGGTAGACTCTTATTGGCTGTCTGGCACCTTGCTGCCTGTGGTAAATACTACCCATGCAAAAGGTGCTAGTCAGCTGGTTCACCAATCTAGACATAACAGAATCAGTCTGACCCCCCGAAAACCAAAACACTAAATCCACCATTTAAAACCAAGTAAAACAAACAAAAAACATTAAAATTGCACAGCACTAAACATATGACTGTCTCACTTGCAGGAGAGAAGGGGCACCTTCTCAATATTCCACCTAGCAACAGGGAACTCGTTTTTCTGGCACAAGAATAAATTCAAAAACATTATTTAAACAAGCAAAAAAACTGTATTTTTCTTCAATTTTTTGATATAAAGAAGTGAAGGGAACATTGTATAATCGCAATAAACCACTCCAGGGTGTGGGTGATGCAGACCTGAGAGAATACAGACACTGACCAAGGGGTGTGGGCCATTAAAGAGCAGTATAGTGCAGTGGGTTAAGGCTCTGAGCTGCAGATCTGGAGACCTGTGTTTGAATCCCACAGCCTCCTAGGTGCATACTGTGTGATCCTGAGCAAGTCACTTAACTTCCTTCTGCTCTCAGGTCGCATGTGGAAATAAGCTTCAGTTAAGTATGCTACTCCTGGTTAAACAATGTTCCTTTTCCCTTCCCCTTTCACAAAGAAGTCGGAGACTTCATCTAGTAAACTTGAAGAAACAGTCTATCAGCTGCGTAGGCCAAGGCCATTTAAAGAGGCAGTGCCCCATTTACAGGATTGAATATTGAGTAGAACAATAGAACATTGGGGAATATTGAATCTACTAGAAAAATCCTGAGGAAGTAGTGAGATAACTACAAAACGTTGGCCAGAGTTTGATGGATTTAAAATATCAATAACAGATATTAACATATATCTCAGTGAGTGGGTCTGTATGTCTCCATATGTGGCATAGTTTGTACTGGGGTTTTGGAAATTGATCCCTCCTGGAGCTTTCTATTTCATTATAGGTGCATGTGACAGGGTTGAATAAGGCCCTGCCCCACTTGTTATGTGGAAAGAGTTTAAGCGCAAGGATCTGTTCTATCCTCTCCTCGTCTGTCTGGTTGCACAACCAAATTTTCTTGTGAGACCTATGAACTGATCACTCCAACGGTTTCGAGATTCTCCGCCCCTCGCTATCTCTCTGCCTTCCCTTGCTATTTTTATCTTTTCTTCCCCCTTGCATATCTGCAGGTGGGTATAAAAATATATGTGAATCTTTATGTGGCAGTGTCACTGATACTGGGATCCCTTTGATAAAACGCTATTTGAAACTCAAGGGGTTAAACTGAGAAGCTGGTTTACAAACTCTCTGCGATGCTGTAAACAGGAGGTCAGTTCTGGGTCATTATATTCTTTTTGCTGCACCTGCAAGAAACTGATAAGAACATTTTGGGAAAAACAGGATGTCTGCTAACGGGTGGAGGTTGCAAAGACTTATAAAAAGAGCAGCAATGCTTTTGCTAAAAACTGAGTGAGAGACTGAGATTTGAAACTGAGAAGAAACACTCAGAAGGAGGACTCTGCTTTCTGTGTTTGTACTGCCATTGTAAATAGTTATACTAAATTTTTATTTTTTATTTTGCTGTTAATAATAAAACACTATTTGCAAATTTTACAACTGCTCCTGGTTTTCCTATGCTTCCTGACCTGTGCCTTAACAGTGCAGGGTGGGCCACACTGCCTCAAGTGGTTTACTGATGATGCTGGGATTTACCCACTTCTGGTATGGTTTGGTTATTTGACATATGGCCTTGTGACCGAACCACACCAGGCATGGTAAAATCCCAGCATCACCCATACCCTGTCATGGTTTATTGCTTAATTATTTAGCAACATTTTATTATAATTTTTAAGGGTTTGAAAACTTTTAGAGTGTTTGTTTTTTAAAAGTTGCCTCTAGGCCCATTTTATATGAGCAATAAGGTACTTCAGGGACGTTGGTTGTACTAGGGGCTGTGGCTAGTGGGCTGAAGGCACGAGACGAAGCCTCATGCCTTACAATGCCCCTGACCATAGGGTTAACCTTGTACAACCAACACCTTGTCGTGCCTTATTGCTTAAAACATCATAATCTACTGTAGGTAAATGGGTCCCATTTAGTTAGGTTCAAGTGTTTGTTTTTTAAAATTGCACCGTTTTATGTATTTTCTGTGTTTTTTTTTTTTTATTTTGAGGCTGAAAAAAACAAGATGGCCAATCTGATGGCACAAAAAACTTCATGGTGCTGTGAGAAGCAAGTGGTGAGAAGCCAAAACTGTTCCTGCAACACAGACCCTTTGATGTTGTGTCAGAATGTTATCCCAAAAACCCTACTGAGCATGTTCAGAACAGAAAAAACAGAACTTTAAGTAAGCATTAATCACCGACAGAGGAGGGCTCTACCGGTGGATAATGTCCGGATGGGTGGGTGGGGTTGGTGCACGAGGCTGCAGGCCGAGTGCTCAACTCACACCATTGAGCATTAATCCACGGGTGAGCCCGACGCTGGAGGTGATTAATGCACTTGTAACATGGCAAGTGGCAAGTAAGTATTGTTACTGTGAGATAGCATGGAGAACGACTTACATATTGTGGCGATCGCTTACTGCTGTGCATGAAACATGCTTCAGGTTGCTGCTTTTTTTACAGTGACGGTGTAAGACTATACGCGTTCTGGTTCCACGGGCCACATGCTTTTATGTAGTGTGCACAGATTTTGTACAACTGCTTACATTACATTGCCCTGTAAAACAAGTATTAGTTTTATTTTTTTTTTACATTCTGACCGACGGTTTTCTAGTATTCGCGTTCGTTATTACATCGGGGAGATCGCTCACAGTACTGCATCATGGGACTCATCTTTTTATTTGTATGTATTGTGCAACACTACTGGCAACATTACTTTTTGGCCAAGATCTACAAGACATGTCATGCTGAGCGCTTTATTTGACTGCTTTTTGTCGCTGCACCCGTCCGACACAACGGTTACACATGCTGACTCCTACTCCCTTACTTCGGGTCCAGCTTGGAGGCACTTTGTGCTGCCGCCATCTCTCTGTACTTCCCGACCGTCGCTATGATTGCTTGCTGTGTGCGCCTCCTCCCCACACATACATCATTTGGCTCGTGCCCGATATCATCTCTGTTATTACTATTGTGATTGTGCAGATTTACTTTCTACTGTGGCAGGAATTGGTAGTGCACAAGCGGGCTCTACTGCTGGATTAATAACCGCTCGATTTGGGTCAGGTGATCCCTTTGGACCAATGTCATCTCTCCATTTGACTCGTATCTTTACTGCCATGTTACACACTCTTATAACTCTGGAACTGCTTAATATTTTTTCACAGAACCTTCCAAAGGCACTACCTTGATACAGCACACTTCTACCCTGAAAGTTTCTTTAAAAAATCCCATTGCGTTTATACTGACAGCAAACCCAAATCCCATGTTAAGTCTAGGAAACAAATTGGACAGTTACAGGGAAATTACTTATGTGGATCTCAGAAACTACACAAGCTGCCATCACCAAACTTTCCACATATTTAGACTTTTCCTACTAAACAGCACATGCAACATTTCGGCTATTTTCATCAAAGGCTGCCAAAGCAGCAGTATTAGATAATCAGGAAGTGATTATCAAAATTCTGTTTCATGGCTGGAAGCATGCAACCATAATTCGGGTTTCCATATCTCTAAATATTTTTTCTACCGTCTTTAGTTTTTTAGATATTTAAAATGTATTTCTATTGTTGCAGATCCACAGTAGATATGGCTGCTGCCTAATTTGCAGCTGAACTCCCCCCTCGCGTCTAATCACGTCTTTTGTTCACTTTCGTGGGACCCTGTGCTGCATGCTTCCGCTGTCTCTGTGTAGTGCTGCGAGTCATGTACATGTGCAATTGGCAGCAGAAGGTTCCAATTCAACATGGCGGGTGGGAGAAATGTAAATAAAAACAAAGAAAAATGGAGCAAATTATGAGGTGATAATACAGCAAAAACAAGAAAGATTACCAGGTAAGTGCTCAACAGAGCACAGGAAACAAACTGTTCCAAAAGGTCCAATTTTTTTTATGTAGTACTGCTGCTTTAAGGTGCAAAGTTAGGGGTTTAACATTGAGCACCCTACTCATCCCTAACTGTAGGGGCGCTACCATGCCCCTATAATATTAATTACAAAAAAACTATGTTACTGCAGCATTAATCCTGAAGTGCACAATGCAGGCAAATCAGAACAAAGGGGGAAATTCCGTGGAGCCTTGGTTAATCTGTGGTGTGGTGTTCCTCAGGGTTTGAACGATTGCACAATGCTGCATTGATGTTGTCCTAACATCAGCACTGTTGTGTTACATAGAGTGAAATACCGACATACTGAGGCTTGCATAGGTGGTGCTGAAGTTAGGGTATCATCAACACTGCATTGTGTGATCATTCAAACTCTGAGGAACACCACAATACAGATTGTACAAGGCTTCATGGAATTTTCCTGCTAACGTTTTACTTCCATTCTTTGTGCCCTTCAATCCTAATGACGCAGTAAGATAGGTTTGGTTTTTTTTATAATGAATTTCCTTGCTTTTTGAGAAATTAGAGTCGTGACCTCTTTTGTCAGGGCCCTTGGGCCGTTCCAGCCCTGCATGAACCAGGACATGAAACAGAAGCGGAGTTCTGACTTCCTTCATGCAGGGCCCAAAAACTTTGTTTAGCACTTAGTACCTTTTTCGTGACCCTTTTGGTGTTTTAAGTATTTTTTTTGTGTTAGGTAAAGGATATTTTTCATCAACATTTTGTTGCTAGTAGGACTTAAAAAATGTTGCAATAATTTCTGTTTTTTGCTTATGTTGGACTTTGGAATTTTCTTGATAATGTTTGTGATTTTTGTTCATGTGAGTCTTAAGCATTCTCTTAGTGATTTTCACAATTTTTTTCTTTATGTTCAACTTAGAGAAATTTTTCAGTTTTCACCATTGTTGTTATGTGTTACCATGTGTGGCTATCTATTATGTGTCTTTTGACTTTTTTTAGTTGAGCACAAAGGGTTTTTTCTAATGAAAATACAAAGTCTAATTAATCTTTTGTCAGCTCAGACATCTCATTAGACT
Organism: Neoceratodus forsteri; assembly: GCA_016271365.2. Lineage (NCBI taxonomy): Eukaryota > Metazoa > Chordata > Ceratodontiformes > Ceratodontidae > Neoceratodus > Neoceratodus forsteri. The sequence continues at coordinate 21,641,321 of CM057459.1, forward strand.
GTCTTCTGATGATTATTGCACGGCTATCAACTATTAGAGGTAAGTCTCTTTTTCTTTTTTAGCTTTTCATTTCTGTACGCTTTCCTCCCCGAATCAAGCCCCCTTTGTGCTGGCCTGTCCTGCCCGACCATCTGGCTTCTCCCAGACTTACCTGCACTCAAGTCTTCCATAGTGGGGGTGGCGGGGAGTCCTTCAGCTTGCTGTGGAATGGGATCCAGTTGGAGGCAGTGCCTGGGTCACCAGTGTGAGGTCTATGGGAGGCCAGAGTTGATCCTATCTGACTAGGGGCCCAGTATTCAATAGGGCACAAAGCACAGCACAGATGTTTTGTGCTGTGCTTTGTAATTGCCCAGGAGTCTCAGGATGGTATATTCTGTCGGGCACTAACTGAATGAATAAAGGCCATGTTGGGGCAGTGCTAAGTCAGGTAGCACCACCCTGACATAGCTTCCGAAGATGACCCCAAGAGTTATCAACCAGAGTGTTATCTGCAAGTTTCAAAGGTACTCATGCAAATGAGCCCATTTGGCATTCAGGGCACTAAGGGACCATTTGCATGCCCATTATTGGCCCATTTGCATGGATAGCAGAGGCAGGTAGCACAGTGTTGCCTCCATGTCCATGATAGCTAGAGCTATCTCTGGTGTTAGTGGTCACCCCCCCCCCAATCACCAGCTCTGAAATAAATACAATAATCCCTGGTGGTAGTGGCCCCCAACCCCTCTGATCGGCAGCCCCCAAGTAAAAATATCAGTCCCTGGTACTAGTGGCCCCCCTCTTCACCAATCGCTGGACCAGAATAAAAAAAAATCTCCCTGGCATCCAGTGGATCCCTTCCCCCGTGGCATTGAACACACACACCCCACTCACCGGTACTATACAATAATCACAAACGCAGAAGTACCAAAGTCATTAGGATGACCACCAGGGCGAACAGCAGATTGGCGAAGGAGCAAAAGGGCGATTAGCGAAAAAGGCAAGACAATTCAGGGGGAAAACAGAAGTGCAGTGGCAGTTGCAAATGTGGGGTGCTTTGCCCCCCCACACCATCTGTCACTGTATATAACCATCCTCGGGGCCGCAGCAACCCAGGGCACGCAGGGCATTGGGGGACATTGGCTCCCATTTGACATGATGCTGTATTTGTTAGGGGCGCCCATAATTATGTTTTTGTTAGTTTGTTTATTATTCATTTATTCATTCATTCATTCATTCATTCATTTATTTATTTATTTATGTCTTTGATAATTGGGTGAGCAAACTGATCCAGAGGACAGTTTTCAGTTGCGACCGAGGCCACCAGTGTGGCAAACACAACAAACATCAACACAATACAGAGATACAATCAGAACAAAACAGGACTGCCGAATACAGTTGGTGTGAGATCAAATTACGTAGTACAAATATTTCAGAGAAATCAGTACATACTGGTGTAGTGACATACATTAAGTGGCTATGCAATATAAAAGGCTTAACATGGTGATTATGGTAAAGTATTACATGCAATGTACATACAGTCACCAGGGAGCCAAGGGAATAAATACAGTTAAAACAAAGGTTCATCTATCACCAGGAGCGGTATAGGTTACAAGTCATAGGCAGAAATGCAACTTAAGTTACGTTGCAGAACCTGCTAACAGTTCAGAATAAAACAGGTAGTCATATCCAGATTGAACAGAGGAGCAGAACAGTGCAAGAGGGTAGGGGCACGGGAGGTAGGGTGAGGGTGCAAATAGGTGCTATGCCATGATATGGGCCCTGGTACCACCTGGGGAACAGCTGCCGGTACAAGCGGCCTCGGCCAGGTGCCATGAACTTAAGTTTGCCTTGAAAGACTGATGGGAGGGGGATGATCGAATGGACAAAGGAAGTCTATTCCAGAGGGAAGGGGCAGAGACAGAGAAAGTTTTACTACCCATGGTAGTAGTAGTGGTGCAAAGGACTTCCAGTGGGGGGGGGGAGACAGAGGAGGCCCAGAGACTCCGAGAGGCCACTCTGTCAGTGAGTAGGGAGGAGTAGGGGAACAGTTGATGCTTCCAAAATGCACTGTCAATGAGGTTGCCTGTAGTGAAGTCAAAATGACCCTGCAAAGAGAGCCACCCTAGGGACTGGTATAGCAAGCAGTGATGGGTGGTAAAAGGGGCTTGAAGGACAAAGTGGCAGATGGAGTTGTATGTGGTGTGTAAGTGGGTCCATAGGGAAGAGGACTCAGAATATATGGGGGAGCAGTAGTCAAGGAGGGGAAGGAGGTTTCCTTGAGCAGTGGCTAGGCTAGCTTTGGGGGACAGAAATTGATTTTTACGGTAGGCAGCAGCTAATTTTTGGTGGATTTTCGTCACAGTGTTGCTGATGTGTTCTTTGAAAGTAAGGGAGGGGTCTAGGGTGGCACCTAGATATTTAAAGGCAGGGACAGTTTCGAGTGGAGGGCTGGCAGGGGTAACAATCAAGAGTGGGTTTTGGACTTGGCTACCTTTGCTAGGAATGACTTAGAGCCAAAGAGCAGCCCAAAGTTTGCTGTGAGGGTGGTGGGCAAGGACCCTATGGAATTATCGCTGCAGTATATGACTAGGTCATCCACATAGAGGATGGCCTTGCAAGTGATGCTTTCAGCAGGGAGGTTGTTAAACATAGAAAAAGTAGAGGCCCCAGTATTGAGCCCTAAGGTACACCGGTGTGGGTAGGTAACGGAGGAAAGGAATTTTTATCAATCAAGATGGACTGGGATCTGACTGAGAGGTAACTACGGATCCATGTGACCGTGCCTGATGAGCAGCCAAAGTTCAGCAGGGCAAAGTAGAGGAGATGGTAATCTACAAGGTCAAAAACATTCGACAGATCCACAAACATTGTGCCTGTTGCCCTGTCTTTGTCCATATTTCTAAGGATATGGTTCAAGAAAAGTGTCACGGGAGAGGAAGTGCTATGGTGTTTGTGGAAGCCATGCTGGAGAGGACACAGGAGGTGGTGTTTTTCTAGATGATCGGATAGTTGGTGGTGAATGAGTTTCTCAGGTGAGGAAGTAGGGAGATGGGCCTATAATTTTTTGGGGTGAGGGGATCCCAGGCCTTAAATATGGGTATGACATGAGCATGCTTTCAAGAGTCAGGAACTGTTGCAGACGAAATGGTGAGGCTAAAAATGTAGGTTAGGGACTTTACAATAACTGGGGAGAGCAGTTTCAGGAAGGTGGGGTATAGCCCATCACTACCTGGGCTACCTTGGGTAGGAAGTGTCTTTAAGACTTTGGCAGTGGTTTTTATGCCAGTGACCCTAAAGTAAAATGGAGGAGCACGTGTAGTACTAGGGGAGGGCTGGAAGCATTGAGGTTTGCTGTATAGGTTGGAGGGAGACTGAGTAGGGAGTGTGCCAGGATGAGGAGAGAGGTCCATAAACATTCTGTTGAAAATGTCCGCAATTGCAACAGATTCAGTGATGCGACCTGAGGGTGAGTTTAGTTGTGTTGTCTGCTTGTTAGACTTAGGATTTAGGAGGGACCCTATTGAGGCCCAGAAACTGCGTAGGTTACCGAGTGTGTCTTTTTGTATGTTGGTATAGTATTTGCGCTTTAGCAACTTGACAGCCAGCTTGCAGGAATTGCACAATATTACGCATATTGCCATCGCCCTTTTGATTTCACCCTTTTTGCTGTTACGCTTATGCATTTGCCATTATCACCCGACACCACACTCACCTTAGCGGTATTCGTGGTGCCGCAGGTGCATATAGCAACCGACACATCCCTCCTCACACCTCCTTGGCTGGCTGCTGTATGTCCAGGCACAGAGCGCACCTCTTATAGGACAGGGTGATGTGTGAGGAGGGCTGTGCTGGTCACCATATGCACCTGTGGCACCATGGAAACTGCTAAGGTGAGTGGGGGGTGCCCAGTGCTGCAAGGGGACCACTGGGCTCCAGGAAGGTTTTTTTTTAACTCGAGGCTGACGATCGGTGGTGGGGGGGAGACCACTGGCACCAGGGAGTCTTCTTTTCAACACAGTGCTGGTCATCGGAGAGAGGCAGGAACCACTACCACCAGGGATTGATATTTTCACTTGGGGGCTGGCAATCGGAGGGAGGGGGACAACTACCACCAGGGATTGATATTTTTACTTTGGGGCTGGCGATCAGAGGGAGGGGGACCACTACCACCAGACATTGATATTTTTATTTGGGGGCTGGCAATCGGAGGAAGGGGGAACACTACCACCAGGGATTCTTTTTATTATTTTTACCATAGGGACTAGTGATGTGGAGTGCAATGGACCACAGGGGCTGTTATGCTTCCCCAGCGGCCAACCAGCTGATTGGCTGCATTACCTTCAGCAGCCCCTGTGGTTGCACAGAGTAAAAGGAGGTTTGCTTCGGTGGTATTTGCATGGTGCAAAAGGACCACTCAACAGGTGATGGGACAAGGAGTTCCAGAAATTGGGGGCACAGTGGGCAAAAACCTGATCACCCATTTTAGTGGAGCATTTTGGAACAGCCAGGAGGGACTAGGTGGAAGACTGTAGTGGATAGGCATAGTGAACAGGAGAAAACATAGAGGCCAACGAGGCAGGTTGTGAGCATCTCATGATGTTGTCTGTGAAACATTCGAAGATATCAGAATGCCTGGAGGAAGGCGATAGCCAGTTTAGGTATGTATAATGCAAACAGTGGTGGGTAGATATGGGGCAGATGATGTGAATCTGTACACATTATTATAGGCAACGTCTCATTTTAGAAAACAACTGGCATTGGCCTGTAAAAATGAAGGTAATGCATAACCTAGCTTTGGAAGTAGAACACCCAGGGCAATTGCAAGCCTAGCTGCTTTCTCTCCTTTTGCTATCCTCTGTCTCATATCTGCTCACCTCTGTAAGTGTCATAGATCTGTCTTCAATGTGTTGAACCTTTGTGTGCTTGTTTGCTTGCTATTCCACTTTATCTCTTATTATACCTAAATCATTACTTGTCTCTCCTGTTTCTACTGTGACAACTGTTTCTCCTCTCTTCTTCCCTTGGAATATTTTGGTTCATGTTTATTTTGCCAATGCCAGTCAGACCTGGTTGTATGACCATATATTTATATGTATTTGATCTCTATATAAACTAGTTATTGTACGCACCTTCTCTTAGGCTGTAGCTTGTGCACTTCTTTTATTTGTCCACCATTGCTGAATGCTGTTCTAGGCAATCGCCACTTGCTCTGAATCATTGTATCCAGATCATTGCACTACTGCATGCACCATATTTTAGGAAGTGTTCAACATTATTGTATCTGAGTCCTTGTAATACTCTTTGCTCTAAATATTTGTATCCAGTTCATTGTACAGTAAACAAAAGTAACTAAATAAACAAACACTGTCACCTGTGTTCACCCAGCTGGCAATATTACTACAGAGTCAGCTGCTTTCCCTTTTGGAAGAGAGTGTCTTCTGGGATACTTGACTCTCCTCCTCCGGCTGACCACCCAGCAATGCAGACTCATTACTGAACTTGGGTCGCCAGTGATGCAAGCCATAGTCCTACTGTGCAGTGATGGGCTGGACCATTTTTAGCATAGAAATTCTTCTTTTGCGAGCAATGTTAAGTAAAAAAAACAAAAAAAAATTGTTTTCATCTGTTTTGTTTTTTTTTGCAATCTTTATATGCACAAACTCTTTAAAGCACAAATAACTTATAAACAAAATAACATTTGTTTTTAAACCCCTTAAAGGAACTTCCTTGGAATGATGTCTAACGGACCTATAAGTTTCATAGTTTAAATTGGTGAAGTTTAAGTGCCAACAGTGAGTAAAAGTACAAACAAGAGTAATGTTACGTAATTTCACAAATTAAAAACTTCTGAACTGATGTGAACAAAACTTGCCAACTACATATCTCTGCATATACCTATATATTATACTTGCATGGTAGCAGAACTACATAGCTAGGATTGAGCAGAGGTCTCCATGTTAAACCCCAATTTTTGCACCATAATAGCTTTGGTGGTGTTTGATGAAATTGCCTGAGATTTGGCATGCGTTTTCCATGGGGCAAGTTTGAGAGACCTTTAAAGTTTTTTAATGGGTGCTTACCCAAATTCTGATATTAGGATGCATCATACAAAAAAAGCATCACTTTTGGCCCTTTTTGCTGAAAAAAAAAATTCGCTTTGGCCCTTTTTGGTATTCTTTGCTCTCATCTACAATCTAGAAGATATGAAATTTTGTTCTGAAACTTTCAGGGCTGGAGAGGCTTGTGCCTAGGTTGTGCCTTTCAAAGATTGTGAGAAAAATATTAATTGGTTCCAGAGTTATCAGGTTTTGAAGTTTGGCTTCTGAGTGTGCTCACACGGGTTTTAGGATACCCCTCTGATACGGCAACAAAATGTTGCTTTTGCGAACCATTTTACATTTGCAAAATCAGTGTTTTTTCATGACGCGAGAAAATGTTTTCAGGTTGTGACGACTGCCATCATGTTTTTGTACTGGCTAAAAATACATGTAAAAATAAAGTCCGTAAAAAAAAAAACACATACATCTTGCTAAACTGGACCCATCAAGCAAAGATTCTATTTTTAATGTTCCCAAAATGAGCCAGAAATACCTTTTTGGGACTTTTGCTGTCATTTAAATGGTTGATTTTCATGTTGCGAGCTGCAAATTTTAGTGTCACACTTTTAAGTGTGACACTTAAGTGCAACACTAAAATCTGTGACACTAAAATTTTTGTGTTGCAAATGTTAGTGCTGTACTTTAGTGCTGCACTTATATGTGGAACACAAGAATTTTACTTTTTGTATCATACTTTTACTCACAACTTGGCCATTGTACAATATTTTAGTCCCAAATTTTTAATATACAGTTTACATGGTCCTTCCTCGTGAACAAGGATGGTGGAAATTTACAAGTACTGGTGAAAAGATGTTGAGAATGATTGCTCCATGGTCAAAAGGAGGACTCCGAGCCCCTTGGTTTAAGGGCTATTACCTAGCCTCAGGCCATTGACAGATTTGGATGTGACTCTGTGCTGATCAGTGTAGTGAGATGGCCAGATGGATCACCATTGAAGAGTATTTGGCACAAGGAATGGTGCCCGAAATGATTCTATGGGACCCATCTAAGGTCAATAAAAGCTGCCCCATCCATGAGTATGCTCGTAATGTTTGGAAGGAAGTGGGTAAAATAGTTCATCCCCCATGGTAAGTACTTCTGCAATGGTAGCTGCTGTGGAACAACCCTAAATTGTCAGTAAGGGGCAAACCCATATATTTGCATGAATGGGCTGCGGGGGGTATTCCCCCTGTTGTAGATCCCTTTCACTCAGATTCAGGTCCCTTTAAGGACTTTGCTACTATTAAGGCTCAGGTCTCTTTCTACCACAGTCTCATTTGTGGAGATACCTACAGATTCGCCATATGCTCTCCTCCTACACCAGTTCTCAGCTTTAGTTGCCTGCAAGGGGCACCTGGGATGATATTCCTGGATTAGCAGGTGGGAAAAGATTCCTTAGGATGCCCCCCCCCCCAAAATAGGAAAGATTTGCAAGGGTCTCCTGCAGATGTATACCCCCTCAACAGACAAACTGAAAACTAGATGGGAAAAACAGCTTGGTTACCCAGTAGAGGCAGAGGATTGGTACTGCTGTTGGTCCAGTGCCTATGGGTCTTGTAGGGGCATTGCAGGGAGGCTTATGCAATTGAAAACACTGCATGTGTGATACAGAACACTCGAACAGTTAAAAAAGATGAAATTGACAAACATATCTACTGCTGGAGATGCCACCAGCAAGAGGGTATGTTGGTACACATTGTTTGGTCTTATTCTAAATTGGCTGGCTGGTGGAGCCAGCCACAGGTAAACCTTTCTGGAGTTATACAGTGTCAGGTACCTATGGATGCATCCCTCATGAACCTGGGTAACATCAACAAACTCCCAGTCTATCAAAACCCCCTTCACGTATGGTTCATAGTGGCTATTACTGAAGCTAAACTGATGTATAGGAAATGAAAGTCAACAGACGTAACTACCATGGATGAATGAGAAGACAATATGCACAAGCTAGCCAGCCTCGAGCATCTATCTTATATAGCCACTGACAAATTAGTACTTTATGAGGACATGTGGGGGCCATATCTATCCTGACCTTTACACTGTTTCATATGTTCTTTGATGGGTATATTCCCTGTATTCCCCAAACCACTTAAGGATGCATTCCGATTTGTGAATGAGGGATGTGTGTGTCTGTTTCCCACACCCAGCATTTGGCATGGTCGTATCTTTCAGGTTTGTCTATCTCTAAGAGCTTAACCCAGTGGCAAGGGAGCTCTTCTTTATGCAGCACTCTGCCATTTATAGTATTCACTCTGTTGTTCATTCAATACCTATTTAATGTATTTTTAACTTGTATTGAATGTCCCGGTTAAGGTTGCACGTTAGTGCTTTTTTGCGCCATTGAGGATAAGGTATATTATAGGCCTACAACACTGTAACTAGTTTAGAGAGATAGGATCTTGGGTCTTCACCTGATTATCAGTGTGGGACATTTACAGCCCTTATTATCTGATACTGTATCTCTGCACTCGGGAATTAGTCTGTAATTTATGGAAGTTATGTTCCGACTAGGTTCAGGGAGCTATATTGGTATCACTGTGTGTTGTATGTATTACGATGTGTATCATAAAACCTCAATAAAATATACATTGGGGAAAAAAAAGTACTGGGCGAAAGGGGATTTCTCAGTCACTGTGTAAAACCACCTTTTGGGCTGGATTTAACACATTCTAGTGACCATGTTCGTGACGTAAGGTCAGAATAATGTTCGTGTTGCACATTCAAGTGTGACATTAAAGTGCAAAACTGACATTTTCCTTACACTCCAAAAATCGAATTCTTATGTCACCCTAAATGTGCAACCTAAGAATTCCATTTTTGTTGTGCATGAAAAATTCTTGTGTCGCACTTACATGTTCAACACAAGTATTCCATTTTTGTCTCTCACATACTTGTAGTCATGACTTGGGGATTTTACAATACTTCAGTCTCTAATTTTTAATGTACTGTTTACATGACCCTACCTCATGAAGAAGAATGGTGGGAATTTTCAAGTACAGGTCAAAAGGCGGTTTTGCAGTTGCTCTGCAAAACTACCTTTCGGGTGGGATTGAACACATTCTTGCAACCAAGTTCATGACATAGGACTTCCGGTGATGTCACCGCCCAAGATGCAAGAGTAAACAACAGCTCCGCCGATCCTGGGCTAAAATCGGACTCTCCCACAGCTGATAACTTCAAAATACCCCAAAAAAACTAATCAGGGAGAGTCACAACAGTGAATGGATGGCAGAAAACAAAATACCCGCACTTCCAGAACCAAGGATTCCTCTGGATTCACCCGTCCTCCTCCTAACCCTGCAGAGAGACAAACAGACATGGCAGCTTCCAACAGGGCCTGGCCTCGCAACCCAGCAATGCAACAATCCTGTCAGAACTACAAGATTTTAGAACAAGAGGTATGAATATTTCGCACTGAACTAACCTCGGAAATGGGCAAACTCACAGCTCAGGTGGCAGAAATAGAGGCACAGCACACTGAAATAAATGATCACACTGACAGATTAGAAAGAATGGTTGTACACCTCCTAGATGAACAACATAGCCTTAGAAAGAAATGTGAAGACCTGTAAAATAGGTCATGCCGAAACAACCTAAGAATACACGGGGTACCAGAAAATGAAGAGGGGAGAGAGCTTTTGAAATTCGTAGAAGACCTGATAAGAGACTCGTTTCAGCTGGATCCCACTTTTAATTTTGATATCGAGTGAGTTCACAGAGACCTCGCTCCGAAACCAACTCAGCCAGACAAACGCCCTAGGTCAATCATAATGCGCTTTCTAAACTTTGCAACAAAGCAAACCGTACTCACCAGGGCATGGAGAATGCGGGATACAAAATACAAAGAAAAGCGTATATATTTTGATGACGACTACTCCCGCATCATCTTGGCCAAACGGAGGGCCTACGCGCCAATCCTGCACCTCTTAAAGTCACAACAGCTTAAATGTACCACCCCTTATCCAGTCCATCTCACAGTTATGTTCCCAGATGATCCACAGACTTTTGAGACCCTGGAGGAAGCCACAAAAATGTTCCATGTAAAGAGACTAGTCCATAATGACATGGGAAACTCCTCGACTGGAAAGGCACAGCACAGCCTGTGCGATGCTGCATGGGAAACATCCAGAGACCCCAGCTCGAGGAAAAGAGAGTCAGGCAACTATGGAGGACTTTAAAAAACTCTTGCAGCGTTTTCAGCGATCTGCTCTAGAGTGACTGGTGAGAGGAATTCAGGAGAGACTATGAAGCAATTACTGCTACTATAGCAGCTTCTTTGTATACTGGGGTGGGGGGGGGAATGGGTTTGTGGTGGGAGCAAGGGCAAAGTGGGCTCTTTATTTTTCCTAGATATTGTGGGAAAGAGAGCTTAAAAACTAAGGAGTTAAATATGTAACCCCTTATATAGCCCAGTTTACTAAATATGCCATCGGTAATTTTAGAATTTTAAACTTCACAGCCCAGGATAGGAGAATTGAATTCCATGCATTCTGTCAAGAGCTACACGCTTACCTGACCTGGTCAAAGTCCATAGTAACGGCGGTTGACATCTTTCCATTGGTCCTACTGGAGATGAGGACTGAGGGGACCATTTCCTGGGGTCACTGCTCCTCATCATTATTTCCAGTGCGGCTACATGCTCCACGAGGTGCCAGGGAAACAGTGGTGCTGGGGGCACTCGGCAGTGCCTTGAAAACCCCCCACAGGGTGTTACTATCTACCCCTGCCTAGGAGAGGTATATTTCCTCTCTCTACCTTGGGAGCCGTCTCAAAGTTTAGGGAAGTACACAGAGGTGTTTAAAGTGACTTCCCTATATTCCATCCGTTTAAAGCCCTGTTGGCAATTGGATGTTTTCTGTAGCCTCGAGAAGTTTTATGAGGCAAACAGAATTGTGTTTTACAAGTTTCCCATGTGGTTAAATGTTATATGGTTCATAGCAAGTATAGCAAATACATATGTAGTTAAGAACACATGGAATGGTTTAAAGTATTTCAGTAGCAAGACAGGCAGACAAAATAAATTGTTTAGACTAGTGAACGTATATATGGCAGCTCTGTATTTATCTGTGTTGATGTTGGAACTGGCATGGCATGATCACGGGGGATACGATGGACGTCCACTGGATATAAGCTGGGATAGTTCAATCAGTGTTTATTTAGATGTAATAATGGATAACTCTTCCTTTATTCTATCCCTAAATATAAACGGGATAGGAAACCCGATTAAATGCTCCCACCTCCTCCAGTTCCTAAAAAAGGAAAAAATGGAGATCATCCTTCTCCAGGAAACCCATATGTCCTCAGGTGAACATAAGAAGTTCCAGAACTACGGATACAGTGTGGCTGCTGTGTCAGCTTATTGGGGGGGGGGGGAGAGTGGAGAGGGGTGATGATATTATTGCCACAGGGGGTACCTTTTGAAAAAAAAAGTGGAGGCTGTTGACCCAGGGGGCGCTATGCAGTTGAGACAAGCATGCTGTACTCAAGACCTGTTACCCTGGCATCAGTGTATTTACCCTCCAACTCGAGAAAGCTGCTAGCGGCAAAGTTCTTCACCAACCTGCTTTCACTATTAGAGGGACAATTGTTAATGGGAGGGGACCTAAACATCACTCTGAAACCCTCCTTCGATGCAGCCACCCCACTCGCCCATAGAATGAATGTATTACAAAAATACATTAAACAAACCATTCCCGCTTTGGGTTTAGTGGACGTGTGGAGGCATTTTTTTCCCCAAGACCAAGGAATACACCCACCAGGCCCCACACTGGGGTGGGGAGGCTACATTGGACTATTTGGACTATTTGTTTACTACTATAGAGCATTTAGACTTCATGAGAGATGTGAGACATGGGGCCATCTTCCTTTCAGATCATGCCCCACTATATATCAAGCTGGAGCTGGGGGCACAATACAAATCGACCAATTGGCGCCTAAATCTGACACATCTCCAGAACCCTGAGTTCCTCACTTTAGTTCAGGTTTCATTCCCAGACTTGAGCAGGAGAATGCAAACCAGGATATATCCCTGACTATTCTTTGGGACACTTTAAAAGTAGTATTAAGGGGGGAGATTATAAAATTCTCTGTAGAGAAAAAAAACAGTGAGATAAAGCTTTTGCAGAGCTTCAAGAGGAAGTAGTACACCTCCAACATTGGCCAGATCAGAATGACCCAACAATCCGTCAGCGCCTGAGAATAGGTAAACAAAAACTACATAAGATAGTGGATCAATCCACGGAACACAGATTGTTCTACCTTAAGCATAGATCTCATGAGGGAGGGCCTAGAGCCTCAAGAAACTTAGCACGTAAGCTGAGGGAACAAAGATCTAGGGCAAGCATAACTAGCATGATAAATCCCAAAACAGGGAGCTTAGCAAAAAAGCCCCAGGAAATTAGGGCTATTTTAAAACAGTTCTACCAAGATTTATACACCAATGAACAAGAAATAGCCCCAGAGGAAATACAATCCTACCTAGGGAGTCTCCCCATACCACGTATCACCCCACAACAAGCAGAGGCCCTCCTGCCTACCATTAGTGAGGGAGAACTAATCCAAGATCTTACTTCGAGAGGGCTCTTGCAGTAGGTAATTACAAATAGGACTGAAGCCGGCACGCGTCAGGACCCCACGGAAACATTTCTAGCTAGCAGTCTCTGGTGGGGACCGCTCCCGTCAGGTGACCAACGTCCAGCGACGTCAGTATAAGAGGGCGGTCTCCCACCTCCTTCCAGTTCCTTTTCCACCGCTAGCTCGCAGGCAGCTGGCCATGGTTAAGTTCACTGCTTCGCAGTCAATCATCGGTAGTTTTACCGCCTATTTTCAAGATTTTCGTCAGCCTTACCTACAGCTGCCATGTATGTCGTCCCCAACTCCCTCCGAGCACAAAAACAAGTATGATTCTTGCGGCGCCCAGCTCCCGCATAAGGAAGGACATTCCCAGTGCCTTTTTTGTCTAGGCCCCGATCATCCCATCGAAAAGTGCCAGCTCTGCCAGCAGTTTAACGCGGCCACCTGAAAGCGGAGGCAGCAGTCCCTGGAGGTCCTCATTCTTAAACAAAAATTGACCTCCATGGAAAAGGAACTGAAAAAACTCCAGCGGGCTTCATCTTCTCGAAGAGCCACCACAAGAAGAAGCACTGGGACTGGGACTCCCTCTTCGATCGCCTGTGACCTTGGCTGAGGGTCGCGGTGCTGCAGGTAATGCCTCCTCCAGGAGGCAGTTCGCGGTGGCCATCTTTGAGTTTCTTAAGGTGGCATCAACCCTCCTGTTGGGTCGCGCCGGGCCCCTCGGAGTCCCCCGGTCTATGAGGCAGCCGCCCCAGTAAAGTCGCCGTCAGGCGCCTTCTGGGTTCGAGCGCCCGATAGTCGGATGCCGGCTGCTCCAACACCCGCCTGTAAGGCCATTAAGATCCCCTGACCCTCCAGGGCAGCGCACGGCCTCCAAAGCGCCGCCAAGGCCACCCTCCTTCGTGGCCTTATGCCGGGCACTGGTCGATAAGTCTGGCCGGCTTCGATGTTCTGCCGGATCCCGCCAATAAGACGGATGTCGGCTCATCCAACGTCCGCTCGGCGCTAGAGCCGACGCCGAACCCTTCGAGCCTATCTGTTTTCCCGAGCTCACTGCAATGCTCGTTGCATTCCTACACACCAGTGTCTCCTTTGCTGGACCCCGGGGGTGGTAATCCTTCTTCTCCGGGTGACACGGAGGGGGTGGGTACGCTACTGTTGTGTCTCCTTCCCGCTGGGCCGGATATCCTGACGCCGGATCCTCGGACGCCGGCTCCGACACCGGCCTACCCGACAATATCCTCTTGCCGGATGCCACCCCTACGCCGGACCTCGCATTCCGGGCCCACCCGCTGGGCCGTTTCCAGGGCCCTCTACTCCTGCAGACCCCCGGTACTTGGGTATCCGACCCTGTCCTATCTGACGCCGTCCTAACCAGGCCCGCAGTATCCGGCACTGCATTACCCAACGCTGGCCTACCCGACACCGCAATACACAGTGCCCCAGTACCCGACGCCGGGCTTCCCGCCGCAGGGATGTGGATGCGCACCTTATGGATACCCTCAGTATCTGTATCTCCCTACTCCTCCACCACCCCCTCAGCCGCTGGTGGACTTGAAGGAGACTCTGGCTTCCTGGTAGGCTGAGGCCAAGGCTCAGCTCACCAGGAAGGTAGAGAGCCGTCTTCCGACACCGGTCCCAGTTCTGGACCCCCCCCGTCAGAGGCAAGAGACCCCCCCTCCCCACCTCCGGCTACCAGAGGTGAGCCCTCTGATTCCAGGGCAGGGCAGGACAGGATACGCTTCCCCGAGGGCTTCTTAAGGGGTCTGTTCCTCCCCCACACCAGGAGGAGGAGTCTTCTTCCTCTTCATCCTCCTCGGAGACCTCAGATGACTCCAATGGTCATTCCAACCCGGATGATGAGCCATGCACTCCGGACAAGCCCAGGCCAAGGACTCCTCTGAAGTCTCCTCCGGAGGATCCTTCCTTTACGGAGTTGCTGCATAAAATCCAGGCAGTTCATCAGTGGCATTCCTTGGAGCCGGATCCACAGCATAAGAAACTCGCTGCGCACCTGGATCTGCCCGAGACCTCTCCTACCTTGGTGCCACACTGGATTGAGCCTCATGCCGACCTTGTCTCCACTGTTTGGAAGCAACCGTCGGCATTAGCCCCCCCTTCCTAGGAAGTCGGACAGGCTTTATCAGGCTCCGGAGGGTGTTGACTCTTTAAATTCACACCCTCGAGGTGATTTGGTCATGATTAGCACCGCTCAGAACCGGACGGCTAACCCCAAGCACTTGAGCTCGTCACCACCCGACAAGGACTCCCGCCTTCTGGACCAGTACGGGAAGAAGGTCTATGCTTCTTCCACTCTGGTTATAAGGGCCCTGAATTACATTGGTCATATGGGGGATTACCAGAAGGCAATCATTAGCGAGGTGGAGGCTAAATTGGACTCCCTTCCTGAGTCTCAGACGAAGCAGGAAGTGGCTGATCTAGTCCAGTCTGCGCGTTCGGCCAGCCAGCACATGCTTCGTGCCACATACGATGCAGTGGACGCTGCCGGTCGGAGCTCAGCTTTTGCCGTGGGTTTGCGGCTTCATGCCTGGCTCCGGGTGTCAGGTTTGGTCCTGGAGGTGCAGTCTGCTATCCAGGATGCACCCTTCAGGGGTTCAGTGCTGTTCAGTGGCGATGTCAAGGACATCATCACCAATCTGCAGGAGAAGGGTACTGCACTTGTCTGTCGACTCCATGTACAGACCCCCTCAGGCTCAGTGTTGTCCCTTCCTCAGACGTTCTCAGCCAAAGGCGAAACCTCAGGGAAAGCAGGCCAACAAAGGTCAGGCCCCTCCGGCTGCCAAGCCCCCCCGTCCAAAAAAGCAGCGGGGGCTTCAGCCGCGACGCTGCCTCACACCTCCTGACTCCTTTCCTCTCCCACAGCCTCTGGGCCCTCCAGAGGAACCGATAGGAGGGAGATTTTCCCTCCATCTACCAGGTTGGGAGAGGCTCACTTCAGACACTTGGGTGCTCCAGCTGATCGCAGAAAGACACTCAATAGAGTTTCTTCGGAAACCTCCTCGAAAACCTCCCCAGGTCGTCTTACTCCCAAGAACACTTTCTTCTGGTTCAGAAAGAAATATCCTCTCTTTTTCTGAAGGAGGCAATAGAGCCCGTTCCTCTCCAACTTTGGGGAAAGGGTTACTACTCCCATTTCTTCCTGGTCCTGAAGAAGTCAGGAGATGTGAGGCTGATTCTTGACCTCATCTCCCTGAACTTGTTCGTGGAGTACAAAAGGTTCAGGATGCTCTCTCTGTAGAGTCTTCTGCCCCTTCTTCGGCTGGGACAGTGGCTGTGTGATGTGGACATGCAGGCTGCTTACCTGCATATCCCTATTCACCATTCCCACTGCAAATACTTGCATTTTGCATTCCATGGGGACCACTACCAGTTCAAGGCCCTCCCATTTGGTCTCTCCTCGGCGCCCCGAGTGTTCACCAAATGCCTTTCGGTGGTAGTGGCCTACCTGCGTACCAAGGGGGTGCAGGTTTTTCCGTTCCTGGATGAGTGGCTCCTGGCGGCCTCGTCCAGGGAGGAACTCCTGCGCTTCCTTTCTCTTACCCTGCAGGTTTTTACCTGCCTGGGTATTACCATCAACCAGGCCAAGTCCCACCTGATCCCGTCTCAGGGGCTCCAGTTTATCGGGGCAATCCTGGACACGACCTATGGCATGGCATTCCTGCCAGTGGACAGGGCAGCCTCACTCCAGGCTCAGGTCAGCCTGTTGCCCAGCTGCAGGCAGGTCAGTGCCAGGTCAATCCTTCGCCTCCTCGGGCTCATGGCGGCTGCTATTCCGACAGTCCCTCGTGCTCAGCTCCACATGAGAATCTCTCAGTGGATGCTTCCTTCTCAGTGGGATCAGCTGGTGGATGACCGAAATCAACTAGTTTTGGTCTCCAATCCTATGGCTTGGGACTTGCAGGGTGGATGGTTCTGGAGAACCTTTGCCGGGGAGTTCCCTTCTGCCTTTCTCCCCCCTCCCAGACGCTGACTACAGACGCCTCAGGCGAGGGTTGGGGAGCCCATCTCGGGTCTCACAGGACCCAGGGCTCCTGGTCCGACCTCGAGAAATCTCTCCACATCAATGTGCTCGAGCTTTGGGCCGTGCTGTATGCTCCTTAGGCTCTGCATCTGCATCTGCTCCCCGGACATATGGCTGTCCAGACAGACAACATGTGCGTAGTCTGGTACATCAACAAACAGGGAGGAACTCATTCCTACCCTCTCTGCAGTGAGGCAATGTGAGTTTGGGACTGAGCAGTGCAGCACAGCCTTCACCTCCAGCAATTAATGTCCCGGGGGTCGAGAACACATTGGCAGACCACCTCAGTCAGTCGTCTGCTCACGCTCACGAGTGGGAACTAGATCAGAGGGTAGCAGACGATATCTTCCTACACTGGGGAACACCACAGGTAGACCTGTTTGCGTCTCCTCTCAACGCAAAACTTCCCGCCTTCTGCTTGTTTGCTCCAGGGCACGGCATTTTTGGGAGAGATGCTCTGTCTGTAGACTGGAAGGGCAGATTTGTCTATGCCTTCCCCCTGATCCCCTTGATTCTGAGGGTCTTACAGAAGCTCAGCTCAGAAGGAGCTCGCATGATCCTAATCGCTCCATTCTGGCCCAGGCAAGTTTGGTTCTCTTCTGCAAAAGTATTCAGAGGAACCTCCTCTTCCTCTTCCACTGTCACAACTTTTGGTGACCCAGGATCAGGGGACCCTGATCCATCCAGGCCTCAAGTCCCTTCAGTTGCACGCGTGGCTCCTGCAGACGTAGCTCAAGCTCATTTTGGGGTTTCCCCATTGGTAGCTGAGATTCTAGTGGAGGCCAGAAAGCCCTCCACTAGATCTACCTATGCCATGAAATGGAAACAGTTCTGTATTTTGGCTGCTTCAAAAAGTTTTGAGCCGTTCTGTTGCTCTGTTGGGTGGCTTTTGGATAACTTGCGCCATCTCTTTGATCTGGATCTCAGTCATTCCTCTCTGAAGGTTCACATGGTGGCCATTTCCGCTTACCATATTCCTTTTGTGGACAGGACTTTTTGCGCAGTTGGAAGTCTCTAAGACTTTCCTTAGAGGGGTTCTCCACTTGTGACCCCCTGTTCATGCTCCTGCCCTTCTTTGGGATTTAAATTTTATCCTTGAGAAACTTACTCTGCCTCCTTTCGAGCCGGCAACCTCTGCAGACCTAAAGTTCCTTTCTTGGAAAACCCTCTTCCTAGTGGCCATTACTTCTGCTCGAAGGATTTCCGAGCTTCAGGCCCTCATATGCAAAATCCCGTATTTGATTTTCCACAAGGAACGTGTGGCTCTGCATACCAGCCCAAAGTTTCTCCCTAAGGTGGTAGTGGAATCTACGCTGAATCAACCCATTTAGCTGCCTGCTTTCTTTACGCAGCACTCCAATCAAGGGGAGTACCTCTTGCATACTTTGGATGTTCACCGAATCCTGAGATACTACACCACAAGGACGAAGGATCTCAGAAAGACTGATCGACTGTTTGTCTCTTTTGCTCATAAAAGAGAAGGCAATGCTGTTTCTAAGCAAAGCCTATCTAAATGGTTGGCCCATTGTATCACTTTCTGTTACGACAAGTACAACAAGACCCTGCCAGGTCAAGTCAGAGGACACTCCACCAGATGGGTCGCTGCCTCTGCTGCTTGTTTCAAGAATGTGTCAGCAGCAGACATCTGTGCAGCCGCTACTTGGACTTCTGTCCATACCTTTACAAAACACTACAGTTTGGACAGTGCCTCTCACCATAGAGCGGGCTTTGGGTTGGCTGTTCTGCAGGGTCTTCTTTCCTAAGACCTTCACAGCCAGAGGGTCTGCTTTTGGGTAGTTTTCCTCCTCCCGTTTGCTTCTGCTTGGGACTCAGTCCGATTTGTAATTACCTACTGCAAGAGCCCTCTCGAAGTAAGATAGTATAGTTACGTAAGAAATTACCATAACAGTAGATCTTCAAGAGAGGCTCTTGCAGTAGGTAATACCTTCCCGCCCTCCATCCCCCTAAGCTTTTTCAGCTCCTTTTCCAGTGAAGGAAACATCCGCTTCTCTCTCGTCTTGCCTTTTTTGGCCTTTGGCGGGAAAGAACTGGAAGGCGGGTGTGGGGGACCGCCCTTTTATTCTGACGTTGCCTGACGGTCACCTGACGTGGGGGCGGTCCCCCGCCAGAGACTGCTAGCTAGAAATTTTTCTGTGGGGTCCTGACGCCTGCCAGCTTCAGTCCTATTTGTAATTACCTACTGCAAGAGCCTCTCTCGAAGATCTACTGTTACGGTAAGTTCTTACGTAACTGTACTTTCTTAAAAAAAGCCCAAACCCTTAAAGCCCCAGGTCCTGATGGATACCCCTCAGAGTTTTATTCTAAATTCAAGAAACTTCTCCTGCCCATATTAACCCCAGCCCTGCATGTAGTCCAGGAAGGTGAACCCCCCCCCCCGTGGCAGTACGCCACCATTTCAGCCATCCCAAAACCTCAGAAGGACCTAAAATACCCCTCCGCCTACCACCCCATTTCAATGCTGAATTATGACTACAAACTATTTATGTCAGCCATGGCCTCAAGAATAGATCATCTACTACCAGCTGTTATTGACCCAGATCAAGTACGCTTCATTAAGGGCCGGCAGGCCCATGATGCCATCAGACGAACCAACCTGTTGGTAGATTCTGCCTTGGAGAGGAAAATCCTACTGGTCCTACTAGGACTAGACGCCGAAAAGGCACTCGACCGGGTCAACTAGATATGGCAAACCCTATTGTCCTTTGGCTTCCCGGAGCTATTTGTAAGGCAGCTACAAAATATTTACGCTTCTCCTAAAGCAAATGTAAAGGTAGACGGGGCACTCTCAGACACGTTCCAGCTTTCCAGGGGAACTCGCCAGGGTTGCCCAATGTCTCCAGTGCTTTTTGCATTGTATCTGGAGCCCCTCGCCGTAGCCATTAGGGCTACCTCGGGAATAGAGGGTATCCCCCTGGGTGGTCGTCGACAGAAGATCTCACTCTTCGCAGACAACATCCTCTTAATAATTATAGACCTCAGCTCATCGATCCCAGAAACTTGGAAGTTATTAAATAAATTTAGTACTTTAGCGGGGTATAAAATAAACAAAACTAAAACAGAAGTCCTGACTTACAACTTCTCGCCCCCCCAACTCAAGAAGAACTTCCCATTTAAATGGTATAGACAAGAGATGAGATATTTGGGTATCAAGCTTACTAGAAACCTCATACATGCAGATTTATTAAATCTAGAATCCCTGACCCTAAAGTTAGCAGAAGACCTCTCCCGCTGGTCCCATCTCCCTTTAAGCTTTTTTGGTAGAATTGACACAAAAAAGCAGAATGTGTTCCCCGCATTCTGTTTTTCCTTCAGACTCTGCTGTTTTTACCCACCAAGACATATTTCCAAGCATGGGACAAAATGATCTTGCGCTTTATTTGGAGTGGAAAGTCACCCAGAATCAGATACTCGGTCCTGCAGCTTACTAGAGAAGAAGGGGGCTTAACTTACCAGACCTTAGAAAATATGCCCTGGCATCACAGCTTAGGGTAGTCTTAAATTGGATTAATATACAATATGAGGCCCATTGGAAAGAGTTGGAACTAACTTGGGGTGATCTATTCAGTGTATCAGAGCTCCTATTTGGAACACCCCTTAGATGTCACACAGTGGGGAACTTCCCAAAATTTACAAGGGAGCCTCTCAAAGTGTGGCTTAAAATAGTTGATAACTATCTCACCTTCCCAAAGAGACTGTCACTGGGAACTCTTAAGTCACAATGCTGACTTGAAAACTGATCTCTTGACTTTATATCTGGCACAGTGGCAGAGATGTGGGGTTTCCCATATCTTCCAACTAGTGGGAGGGACTGGGTTGCTCCCTTTCATCTCCCTGCAAAAAGAATATAATTTACCCCATTAATACTTTATATCTTATTAACATATGAAGTCTCATCTGCAACCTTTTGAGGAGGCCCTGGTGGAGTTAGTGGGAAACACACCTCCGTTACTGCAATCAATACAAGCCCACATTAAGGGCACTGCCTCTGACCATTTAATTTGCAAAATTTACAAGGCCCTAAGTGATAGGAGGGGAGACTCCACAGACTCGATTAGACATAGGTGGGCTACAGAATTACAGGCAGACATACTTGATACAGTTTGGTATGACTTAACCTTACCTGTCCTAAAAACTTTCATATCCCCATATTGGAGGGAATACACGTGGAAACTCTGATCTAGATTTTTTTAGAACTCCAGCCTTGCTGGTAAACATAGGAAAACTGGGAGAGGGAAGGTGTTGGAGGGACTGTGGGGGAGATATGGCAAACCAGAGCCATGTGCGTTGTTTTTGCCCAAAGATAACACAATTCTGGACCGAGGTCCTCGAGGAGCTGAAAGCAATCTTAGATATCTCAGATTTGTTCACACCCACATTCATTTTAACATTTATTAAATCCCAAGATACCCGAATTAACAAGAAAACATTAAAACAAATCACCAAACTCATAATAGCAGCTCATAAAACTATAACCAGGTTGTGGTTTACAAATAAGCTGCCCAAAAAAGAAGCCTGGTTATCCCTATCCAGGGAAATATATGCTCTCAAGCGACTCTCGGACAAAATGATAGATAAACTAGAAAAATCTTACACACAATGGCGGAAGTGGGTAGTTTTTCAACTAAACCAATATGCAGACTTTGTGCCTTAGGATGCTGGCTGTGACCGGCCGTCTTCTTTTTCTTCTTCTTCTTCTTCTGAGGGTCAGTAGGACACTTTGGAGATCATTTAGTGGACATCAGAAAATCTAGCTTGATGTGAGATACTTGAGAGAGAGGAAATAATCCCATGCCATGCCATCCATATATGTATATATATATATATGTATATGTATATGTATATACATACGTACTTTGATTATTCTGGGACTTATCCCTCAACCTATGTAATATGCCTTACCAGCGCTTTTAAGAAAATAGCAGACAACGTATTCTTTTTCATGTTTTCTTTTTATTTTAATTTTCTGCCTACTAATGTTTGGGTGAGACATCTGGTAAGACATTTAACATGTATCATTTGTGTGTTGTCATGCTGCCTATAGAATTTTAAACACAAAAACCAAATAAAAAAATGAAATTTAAAAAAAAAAGTTCATGACATAGGGTCAAAATGTCAAACAAAATGTTAGGAAGAAAGGTTGTATGTGGGGCCATCCTTTGACCCAAGGGGACAGCACTGTGATCCTGTGTCGGTGAGTTGAGTTCAGTGGCAAGCTCATTGAGCCAGGTGGATGGGACGAAGCTGGGGGATCCCCTGCCATGCAGCACCACCCTCAGCCTGGGGAAGAATGGTTCAGTGTTGGGCACACAGGCAATAAGTAACCATATAGTGAAGAGAAGTTTTCTCTTGGCGTAAGGCCCAGAGGGCTCTGCACCTCTGCACTCATAGGTTCATTGAAGCACAGGGCCCTCAGCCAGATGGACATTTGTCCCTGTGCGTCTGTATCTGTAACAGCCTGTATGTACAAGGCCTAGAGAGCCCTGCACATCCGCAGCCCCCTCCAACAGCTGTATGAATTCTTTGCATTCGTAGCTGCATGGAAGTGCAGGGCCCAGATGGCCCTGCACTTCCACAGGCAGATAGATGGACGCTTATTCTTCGCGGACCTGCGTGAATGAGGATACAATTCCACTATCTCAAAAAGAAAGGGAAATCGTTGCAAAAAAACTGTGTTAATTCACCTGCTAGGGTTCAACTTAATGCCACAAAAGTAGGGAAATGTGCCATTAGGGTTTCCAACCCTAACTCCCCCCAGCAAGAAAGGACAACACCACACACGCAACCACAGATATCTGTCATCAGGTAAGGCATACAGCTGTTTCTAGGTGACACAAATGCAGTAGCACTGATGTGCTATCTTCATGGATTTGTATCTGCAGCTGTATAAGTACAGGCCCCACAGGAGTCTGCACATCTGCAGCCACAAGTGTATGTGTATGTCTTACAGTGATCATAAGTACCTGTGGCTGCAGAAACACTGGCCCTTTGCACTTCTGCATACATAATTATTGTTGCAGTTTGGGTATCATGGCTTTCTATGTGCAACAGCTGAAGTCAGTATGTATGTCTTAGAGTGTGCTGGAGTACCAGTGACTACAGAAGCTCTGGAACCACATTGGCCTGTGCTTCTGCAGGCAGAGGTAATGTTGCGGTTTGGGTAACTTGGATTTTGTGTGGCCAGCGCTTCTGCAGCCAGAGGTTGGTGTGTATATCTTACACTTGTGGCTGCAGAAACGCAGGCCCCTGCAGCCACAGATACAAATCCACAGTACCCAAATTAGAGTTCTTTTGTCTGCAGAAGTGCAGGCCAGTAAGGAACCAGTGCTTCTGTAGCCCCAGGTATTCATGCGCAGTGTAAGACATATACACAGTTGATGGGCCTGCCCTTCTGCAGTCACAGGTGTAAAACATACACACTGACCTCTGACTGCACACAAGGGCCACAAAATCCATGGTACCAAAATTGCAACAGTACGATACTTTTTTCTGCAGAAGCACAGGCCCCTATGAGGGATGCGCCTCTTCAGCCACAGGTGTAAGACATACACACCAACTTCTGGCTCAACAAGAGCAGGCCCCTGTGGGACCTGCAGTTACGCAGATGGAAGTAGTGTTGCAATTGGGGTATCAGGGTTTCAGTAGCGGATCTAGAAATTTGTCAAGGGGTGGAAGTTTTTCAGTTATTTATTTAGTTTTTGTTGACCGGGTAAGTGTACTAAACAAATTCTGCCTATTTTCAGGCATGGCCCCAGGGAGGGGGATACAGATGAATGCCAACTGACCTTGAACCAACTTCAGCTGTTGGTGGTATTTTTGTGAATGGGGGGAAATTTGGCCAAGGCACTGGGGAAATTCCCCTACTCTTTTCGAGAAGTGCCATGGGATCTTTAATATCCACCTGAACTACCACCAGAACAGGCAGATGGGACCTCGGTGTAACATCTCATCCAAAAGACGGCACCTCAGGAGTGCAGCACCCCCCTCATGCTGCACTACAGTGTCAGTATTGGGATATTAACCCAAGTGCCTGGTGTGGGGATAGAACCCACAGCCTTCTGATCTCCTGGCCTCAGAGGTGAGTGTGCTACCTGCTGAGCCACTAACATGGAGTTAGGCAGCTGCATATAGAAAACTGTGCACTAGCGCATCATGCTGTCTAGTGCGGTACCTTGTACAGCATGCATGAGTACCTCTGCAACCACATGTACTCATGCACACTGTACAACATACACACACAGGTGTGGCTGCTTTTGTAGCATTAAGCTGAACTCTAACTGGTGCATTTAAGCAGTTTTTTGGAAAGAATTTTCTTTCTTGTTGAGGT
Source organism: Neoceratodus forsteri (assembly GCA_016271365.2). Taxonomy (NCBI): domain Eukaryota; kingdom Metazoa; phylum Chordata; order Ceratodontiformes; family Ceratodontidae; genus Neoceratodus; species Neoceratodus forsteri. The sequence goes on from CM057459.1 coordinate 21,665,358, forward strand.
AGTGGAGTCATATCCTCACTCACCCAGGTCCATTTAGGACCTGTATGAAGAGCTGCAGACACACAGGGTCCTCTGGGCCCTGCACCAAGGGAAGAGTCCATCTGCCTGCGGAAGTGCAGGGTCGTGAATAGCCCTGCACTTTTGTGTGGCAACGGATGTCGTGGATCTTCTTTGAGGATATCTCCTCGATTAGGCCACCCTTTTGGAACCATAAGCCATCAGCAGTAGGACTTCATGGGAACTTTTGCTAGCTGGGGGCCACCCACAATGACATGCCACGTCTGTGTGTATATAAACCTGGGTGGCCTTATTACTCCTCAGTTCTTTTCCTGCCACCAGTTATCCTCATTTGATGTGCTGAAGGAAATGCTGTCAACATAACAGTTGCGTTTTATTATTTTACTTTACTTAGAGTTTTAATTCTTCATCTCTACATGCCTCCAAAGTTGAAAGAACCTTTATTTTGGTATTGTGAATGCAGAGATAAAATTTACAAAGAAAACACGCGGTTTGTGTGTGCGCTGTCTGGGCCTGTCGCACAAAGTGAGGACTTGTGAGATTTGCCACAGCTTCAACCAGGCTACAAGGCAACACTGTAAGAAAGTTCTAGAAAATCACCTTTTTCTCTAAACATTGAAAACCATGGAGAAAGAACAGGACTCAAAATCTGTGTCTCCCTCACACCTGGCCAAAAGAAGGCAACCAAAGTCTAAAGATCGAGACAAGGAACGGTAGTCGCAGGCCTCCTCCTCATCCTGCCATAAGCACAGACACAGAGATAAGGAAAAGTCTGTGTCACCGGCAAGGTCCCGGTCACTACTGAGAAAAGGTATGACCATGTCAGCATCTGCCCCAGTGGTGCAGAGTACAGTTTCCCTGACCACCATTGAGACACCATGGTCAGGGCTTGGCTTAGGTGCTGCCATACCTACTATGGACAGTAGGAGGCCATCGTCATCGGGCCAAAGACTGTCATTGTAGGTAGTCCCGGACTCTTTACAAGATGCTTTCAACTCTCAGGCTGTGCTGGCGTTGTTTTCAGAATTGGTATGACGCATTCTTCCTGGGTTACCAATGCAGGCAGTTATTCTGTCAACATGGGCCTACTGGTACCCACCCCTCATTGACATGTTCAACTTGCATGCCACAGATTCCTCACTCTCAGTTGCACTGGCATTGCCAATTCATTCCGCAGCTTCCATTGTTGATCATGTTGATGACAATAAAATGGAATATAATCCTGACAACATGGATGTAGAGGAGGAATATGATGGAGAACAATTTCTGGCACCTCATTCTAGTTCTGCTCTCTCATCCTGTAGGGAGGAAAGGTGCCTGGCTCCCCCTCCGTTATCATTCCACCTATATATCTTGCATCAGAGGATGCTACTGTACCATTGCTGCATGGTACAGACCGAGCTCACAGCCAACAGTTCCTAAAAAGGCTGATAAGCAGTATCCTGCACCATCTGCTCAGCCTATTATGGTACCCAGCCAGAAACTGACTCTGTGGTCATCATGGCTGCTCATGATAGTTCTAGGACCCTTAGACACATGGGTAGTTTGCCTCCTGATAAAGGCTCTAGGATGCTGGATGTGATGGGCAAATGTATTTATGCCTCTGCATCATTGGACCTTAGGATTGCAAACCTACAAGGTCTACATGATGAAATATCAGAACAGCCTGTGGAAAGCTGCTTGTACTGCTGCTCAGGCTTTGCCTGATGCCTCTGCCAAGGATGATCTACTTAAAACATTGCCTGCTGGTGCTGAGGTTTGCAAACATTTGCTACAACCAGTTTATGATGTCTCTGATGCTGCTGCCAGAGCTGTTGCTTCTGGCATTTGCATGTGGTAATATCCTTGGCTTAGAGTTGCCTGCTTTGCCAATGACGTGCAACAGGCAGTTTTGAATGCCCTTTTTAAAGGGACAAAACTGTTCGGCTATGATGCTGAAGAAGTCATACAAGGTCTTCAGTCTTCAAAAATGACTCTAAGGTCTGTAAAGTCCCTGGATCCCACTCCTGCTAGCGGCTGTGGTCAGGGCTCTTTTTGTCTGCCTGCTGCCCAAGTTATCCATGTCTACCATCATCAAGGAAGTGGTAGAGGAGGTGGCCCCCTTTTGGTTCCCCCCCGCCCATACAAAAGCACCAAAAATAATCGATTCCCATGGCACTACCACCACCAGTTCTGCTTGTCTGTCTTCCATCCCCCAACCTCCACTATTACCTGTTAGGGTGAGTGTGGGGGTATGATCTCCCTGCATCTGAAACAGTGGCAGGAGATCACTACTGACAACTGGTCTCTTTAGATAATTGCAAGGCGACATGCTCTGGAGGTGTTATAAATCCCTCCAGATCATCTTCCACCTCCTTACTATTATCCTCAGGGCCATTTCTCCCTTCCAAGGAAGAAGGTCAGTCTTTATTCAAAAAAAGTGTCCTAGAACTGGTTCCTCCTCCTGAGGAGAGAAACAAAGGGTGCTATTCCAAATACTTCCTAGTCCCAAAATTGGCAGGGGAACTGCGTCCTGTGTTGGATCTCAACCTGTCCAACAAATACAAAATGTTTTTAATGGTATCCCCACAAGCTGTCATTCTCGTTCTGTAAACAGAGGACTGGGTCTGTTCTCTGGACACAAAGGATGCATACCTTAATGTAAAGATCAGGAAATCCCCAGACAATACCTTCACTTTATGCTGGAGGGAGAACGCTGTCAGTTCAGAGTATTGCCTTTTGGTGTGTCTTCTTCACCATGGGTCTTTACCAAATGCTTGGAAGTAGTTGCAGCAGCCCTTCTCAGGGAAAGCCTATACTGTATGTGTTCCTCCATCTGGACGACTAGCTACTGAAGGTCAGCTCCAAGGAAGCTCTGCTACATACTCTGTCTCAGACACATCAGTTGTTCGATGACATGGGGATCACAGTCAGTGTGCCAAAGTCTGTGCTCACTCCCTGCCAGAAACTGCAATACATGGGGTAGTCTTGGACACAGAGAAGGATTGTGCTCTCCTGCCACAGTACAGGACAGACAGTATGATTGCCCATGCACAGTTGATATACAGGAGCCACTATGTTTGTATGAGAACAGTGTTACATTTCCTGTGTCTCATGGCTGCGGCTATAGTGACTGTGCCACTGGCACGCATTCATATGAGGTTCCCTCAGTGGACAGTCAGGGTCCAGTCCGTTCAGTTAATGGATGAGCTTGACCAAATGATTCTTGTCACGTCTCCTCCTCACAGAGCATTGCTATGGTGGATGGATCACGAAAACCTGTTAAAGGTTGTTCCATTCCTTGTACCAGATCTTTTACAGATCCTCACCACGGATGCCTCGAGCTTCAGCTGGGGTGCTTATCTTGGCCCTTGCCAGATACAGGGGCCATGAACCACGGTGGAGGCCAAGCCGCATATCAACATTCTGGCAGTGAGGGCTGTCTTATATAGCCTCCAGCCATTTCAGAATCATCTCTGTCCTGTTAGATGGATAACATCAGTGTAATGCACTACATCAACAAACAAGGGGGCACTCATTCCTATCCCTTATGCAGGGAAGCAATGACAATATGGTAGTGGCCTCTGTCTCACCACCTTCAGCTATTGGCTGTGTATCTCCTAGGTCTCCAAAAGTCTTAGCAGATAGGCTTTGCAAGTCCCAATTGATGGTTCATGAATAGGAACTGCTGATCTCTGTGGTAAATAACCTCTTCACAAAATAAGGTCATCCAGAGTTGGACCTATTTTGGGTCCTCACACAACACAAAACTGCTGTGTTTCTGCTTGCTCGCTTCAGGGTCTGGAGTTTTTGGGTGAGATGCATTGTCCCCTCTCCTGGAAAGGGAAATTCCTATGCGCATTCCCCCATTCCTCTAATACAGAGGGTTTTGTTCAAGCTGTGGGTGGGTGGACAGTGCCACTCTCATCCTCATTGCTCCATTATGGCCTTGCCAGGTATGGTTTCCACTCCTTCAACATGTGGCAGTGGAGCCTGCTGTCTCTCTCTACCTTTTTGTCTGGGTCTGTTGTCACAAGACAAGGGATCCCCGGTCCATCTGGACCTGAAATCCCTACATTTGCATTAATGGCTCCTCAGGACCTAGACATTGCATATTTTGGGGTATCCCCTAAGAATGCTGGTGTCCTGATTGTGGCTAGGAAGCCTTCTACTAGACACACTTATTCCCTGAAATGGAAGCATTTCCCTTTGTGGGCTGCTTCCCTAAATTTAGACCCTTTTATATGTCTTGTCAATGCTGTGTTGGAATACTTGCTTTCCTTGTCTGACTCTGGCCTGCAGTATTCCTCATTTAAAGTGCATTTGGCCACTATGCCAGCTTCCCATGCTCCTGTTGATGGTCATACAGTTACCCAATTAGAGGTGTCCCATGCATTTCTAAGAGGTATTTTTCATATGCAGCCTCCTGTCTATAATCCAGTCCTGTCTCGGAACTTGAATTTTATGCTTAAGAAATTGATGTTGGCTCCTTTTGAGTCAGCCGTGAGTCGTGGTCTGCATTTCCTGTCATGGAAAATGTTGTTTTTAGCTGCGATGATGTCTGCTTGAAGGATTTCTGAGCTTCAGGCTCAAATGTGTGAGCCTCCATATTTCATTTCTCACAAAGACAGAGTCTCTTGTGTACAAGTCCTTAGTTTCCACTGAAGATGGCATTTGAATTTACACTGAAATAAATGATATACCTTCCTGTATATTATCCTGAGCATGCCAACCAGGGTGAGTCCCTGCTGTATACTTTGGATGTACACAGAATATTACAATACTATAGTACTCACACCAAGGACAGCAGAAAATCCTCTCAGCTTTTTGTTTCATTTGCCGCTGTTAAAGAGGGTGTTTCTGTATCTAAATAATATCTATCCAAATGACTGACACATTATATTACGTTCTATTATAGTAGTAATACTGTAGTAGGAATTTTATTTGGTTGGCCGAGGCCATTACAAACCTGTACAATCATTACAAATAAGAACTTTTCCACAGATAACTTAATAATATTAAAACAATCCACAATAAAAAGGAACATTAATTTCAAGACAAGCCATCAGCGAATAGCATTAATTTTAGCGCTATGTCTGAAAACCGCATTGATAAAATTGATCAGCATTTTAGCATCCTTAATATTTGTAGAGTTCATCATGACAACCATGCAGTCCTGAAGTGCAGAATTGTAGGGTTTGATCAAATTTGCCAGATATTTCATTCTCCGCTTGTCGTAAAGGGAACATTCAAAAATTATGTGGGATAAATTCTCCTCCATACCTGCATTGCAAAAGCATTTGGTGTCAGATTTATTGTGTTGTTTTTATCTGATTTCCAGTGTTTTCAGGGGAATCTGGTCAAACCTACATAAAATTCAGTCCCATGGCCAAATTTGAGCTGCCAATACCAGTAAGTAGTTTTCAAATTATTGAGACTATTTCTATTGTTGGCATATGCAATATCCATTAATCTAGCTTTTAACAATTTTTATATGAGTTGGAGATTATAATACCCTTAGTAGAGTTTTGCCATACAGTAAATGCCACATGTTAATTATTTTTAAGGATTCTTATAGAATAGTCAGCCATGTGGAACCTTTCTACAAATGCACCCAGGATTTATTTTCCTTTAGGCAAAGTTTAGGCCATAGATTATTCGAAAAATTAAGAATATGCAGCCAGTAACATAGAATTCTCCATTTTGCCAAACTGGTCAGGACAGGAGTTGCTGGTCCTAAGAATATACCGGTAGAAAAGTGAGAAAGGAATTTCAGTGGATGGTGTCCAGGCATATCCCCATACTTTTGTACCATATAGTAAAATAGGATTACATTTGGCCTCCGCAGCCTTTAGGTTTGGAAAAATCATCCTTCCCCCATAATTATAATGAAATCTTTTAATGACTTTTTGATTTTGTTTCACTTTTTTAATTTGTATCTTAATATGAGTTGCCCCCTGACCATTAGTTGTAAGTGTGATTCCCAAGCAACAATATTCCATGACAAGACCCAGCTTTTGATTGTGAATGTAAAAAATTACATATTTCCTACCACTGAAGATCATAATTTTTAATTTTTAAGTAATTTATCAGTAATTTGTGTTTCACACATAATTGAGAAAAATGATTCTGTTCATGCTGTAATCTAGTCTTGGACAGGGAAAATAGCACCATGTCATTGGCATATGTGAGAGCCAGACGGGAGTGCCACAAATATTTGGGGAGTGAAATTGAGGGTTATCAATATTTAATAATTTTTCATTGATGTATATATTGAAGAGAGATGGTGCTAACAGACAGCCCTGTTCCACCCCTTTACTAGAATCAAACAGGGCTGAAAGGAATCCTTGAGTGTTTAATCTTACACAGGTCTTATTATAAGAATACAGCTGGACTGTCGGAAGCAGCAAATTTAAGGGGATATCCAATTTCCGTAGTTTTTCCCACAGTAGACCTGTCTATAAATTTGAATGCAGAGGTAAAATCTGTATAGGCAACATACAATTTTACTTTCTGTTTACGAACATATTTTTTCTATCAGATGAGTGAATGTGAATATATGATCAGTTTTAGATATATCACTTCTAAATCCAGCCTGTAAGGGAGACAAGGAATCTTTGCTTGACATCCATTCTTGCAATTTATTGAGTAAAATTTTAGAGAAGATTTTAGCTGTGGCCAAGATCAGACTTCTTGACCTGTAATTGTGCAGAAAGTTGGGATCACCTTTCTTGAACAGGGGAATAATTATACTCAATTTCCAGCTTTCTGGAATAAAACAGTTTTTAAGACATTTATTTAAAAAGTTTGCGAGAGTAGGGATCCAGATATTAAGATGGATCTTGAATATATCCAGTGGTATTCTATCAGTACCCGGGGCTTTGTTGGATTTAGATTTTAAAATGGCTTCTTCCACCTCTTCAAATGAAAAGGCTGAAGGTGTAATAGAATGGGGCATTAGGGTCTCCATATCAAGGAATGCAACAGGGCTTGAAGGGTCATAGAAAAACACTTGTAAAATAACTTAACCAGATATTTTCAGATATGGGAAGCTTTTTGTTTCATTCACCTCTGTTAAAGAGGGTGCTTCTGTGTCTAAACAGTGCCTAGCCAAATGACTGGCACATTATATTATGTTCTGTTACAGGAAGTACAGTAAGAAGCTTCCTGGTGTTGTTCATGGTCACTCCAGGGATATGGCCACTTTTGTTGTCTGTTTCAAAAAAATGTCCCTGCTGCTGACATATGTGCTGCAACGAAATGGAGCGATATTCACACTTTCTTTAAACGTTACAGTTTGGACGTTGTCTCTCATAGACGTGACACTGGGCTTGCCATACTGCAAGGCCTTCTGTCCTGATCATATATTAGACTATGGTATCCTCCTAGTTCACTTGGTACTGCTTGAAAATCATTCCAAAGGTGTGGCCTAATGGTGGAGATATATTTGAAGAAGATAGAACAGTCATGTAAGAACTTACCATAAAAGTAGATTTTTGAGGGAATTTCCTCTATTAGGCCATGCTGTCCCTCCCTCCCTCCTTCCCACTTTCTCCTTTCAGTTAAGGTTATATCAGATGCTGTGCCTTAAACCTACTCCATGCATGCTGTATTCAGCTCCATGCCTCTCCTTGTATGCCTGGTACTGGTATCATCTCCTGGTTCTCCATGATTGCATGTCCTCCTAGGTTAATCCCTAGCGGGGAACTTTGGAGTGATGAGGCCACCCACATTTATATACAGGTATGTGTCCTTGTCATTGTGGGCAGCCCCCAGCTAGCAAAAGTTTCTGTGTGATCCAGACGCTGACGGCTTACAATTCTAAAGGTGTGGCCTAATGAAGGAAATTCTTTCAGAGATCTACTGTGACATAAGTTCTTCTGTAACTGTTCTGTTTGTGGGGGTGTCTGGTGGGCTGCAGAAGTGCATGGCCCTGTAGGCCTTGTGCTTCTATGTGGCTACAGATACAGATATACAGAGCAAAGAGTCCATCTGTCTTCCAAAGCACAGGACCGTCTGACAGCCATGGGTACAGCGGTGCAGGGCCCTATGACAAGAGAACATCTTTCTTCACTTTATGGTACTTGAGCCCATGTAGGCAACCCTGTGCCCCACTGGGGAGGGTTGGTGCCACATGATAATGCTTCCCCCCCCAGCCTCAACCCATCCAGCTGGCTTACTGAGCTTGTCTCCAAACTGAGCTCACTGGCACAGGATCACAATGCACTACCTGCTGGGGTAAAGGCTGGCACTACACACGTAATTTGTTGCTTTGAAATTTTGACCCCAAATTTTAAAGATAGTCATTTTATGATTCTCCCTTATAAACATGACATGTGGCATTTGTAGACTACTGGTTAAAATGTCATTTTGCACCACAAGTGCAAAAAGAAGTTTCAGCCCGGATTTGAAATATGGCACCTCTCACATTTATGAGCTGATGTGAAAAAAAATTGCTGTGTTGAAGGTTTGGAGTGAAAATGTTGAAAAGTTATGAGTGAAAGTTGAAATATTTTAGCATTCACTTACAACTTGGTCATGTTATATTTCCCCACCAAATTTTCAACATAGTCTTCTTTTAACCCCACTTCATGAACAAGGTAGGTAAAAATTTTCAAATCTCAGCTGAAACGTGATTTCGCAGAGCAACTATAAAATCACCTTTTGGCACACATCTGAAAAATTTCACCTGTGTTGTTCATGAGGTAGGGTACCAAAAAGGCCACGTTGAAAGTTTGGTGAAAAAATATTGAAAATCAGTGAAGTTATAAATGAACATTGAAATATTTCAACGTTCACTCATAACTTGATCATTTTACTATATTTCTACACCATATTTTCAACATAGCCTTCTTAGGCCCCTATCTCATTAACTGGGTAGATGAAAATTTTCAGATTCTATCTATAAGGTGATTTGGTCCAGCATCCACAAACTCGCCTTTTGGGCCAGATTTGAAAAACTCCACTGTCCTTGTTCATGAGGTGGGGTCCCAAAAAGGCCATATTGAACATTTGGAAAAGGGAAACTGTATAGGTCAATGGATTGGTCATGAGTTAAGGAGCCTTTCACCTCTAGGTCATGGGTTCAGATCCAGCACAGGTGGTCAAAAGTCATTATCAATTGAGGGCTATTCAGTGGCCTATGTAAAATGAGTTTTGGTCGTCTCAGTCCAGTTTCCAGTGGGCAGGTGTCCACATCACAAAACCACCAAAACAATTGGCACTAACTGGCACCTTTGTTGGCAGGCTAACATTACAAGCCAAGATTAAATGGATATGGAACCTGAACCACCCTGTCACCTATATGGTGATCCCCCCCCATAGAAGGATTGAAGCACATTGGCAGGACAATGTGGGGAAGCTTGCACTGTGATCACCCACGCTGTACCTGTCAAGTGAATAAGCAGAGAATTTCAAGTTCCATTGCTGTCAATCCAGCACCTTTCATGAGCACCAAAAAAAATTTCACACACAGAAAACAAAAAATCTCACCCAAAAGGGGATTTCGCCCAGTGACCACAAAATTGCTTTTCAGGATGGTTTTGAAACTGTTTACCTACCTTGTTCATGAGGTGGGGTCCCAAAAAGACAATGTTGAAAATTTGGTGAAAAATATTGAAACATGAAAAAGTTATTACTTAAAGTTCAAAACCCATTGAAATACTTTAAACCAGACTTATCTTATTTTCTCATATCACATTCGCCACTTCCAGCAGCAAGACGTGTCTTTGATTAGAGAGTTAATCTACATCTTGAGCCATGTTTAGGTGACTGAGGATGTGTGTGGGGTGTGTAGGGTGGTGGGTGCTGAGTGGGGAATCGAAGTGTTGTGTGTGTGGGAGTCAGATTGGCGAAGGACCATTTTCTTCTTTGCAGGTTTATTTACAAAAAAAAGAAAAAGCACAGAGAGGACGGTTTTCCTTATTTACAGGGGGACCCAGGCTGTAGCTGACAGTGAGGATTAAGCACCCCAGTGTTGGGATAATCTCATGAAATGAATGCCTCCACCTATTTTGGGATTTGGTGACCTGGGGGAGGAGTACAAAAAAGCAATACAAGGGATGGGCACCCTGGTCTGCTGTATATCGGGAAGGGGTGGGCAACCAGAGTAGAGGGGTACAAAGAAGCGGTACCAGGGTGGACAGCCCAGTCCACTTACCAGTGCTTTGCTCTACCAAACGGCTTCAATTTGACCAGGAGCTCAGTCAGGAGAAAGGGATCAAGGAGCCTTATCTTTAATGATACCCCTCCCTCCCAAACTGCACTTCACTTTCCCAATTGGCTTCACTTTCACCAGGAGCATGATCAGAATCCAGGGCAGGCAATCATAAAATAAACAGATAGCTAGAGACAGATGGGCAGACAGAGAGAGGGAGACACACATACACACCCACATAAACACACACCGATCAAGTGATCACTGGGTCAGTACTGGCACTCAAGCTGGCAGCAGCACTCCATCTTCAGCTGCAGGAATCAAGAAAGTCCTGCTGTTCTACTACAGAGAATGTGGGTGCATGGCTCCTCTGGGTAAGCTGGGCACCCTGGATTTTGGGGTGCTCAGAAAAGCTATTTCTGGCCATAATTTAAACAAAAAAATAATGACCAAGATCTAGCTAAATGTGTCCCATTTAGCTAGGTGCAGGTGCTTGTGTTTTTTTAAAACACACCATTTTTAGGTATTTTCCAGGTTTTTTAGTGGGGAAAAAAAACAAGATGGCAGCTGTCATGATCACGACTTTTTCAAACCATAAACCCTTACAGTTGTTTTTTTTGTTACCTTTCAAACCATAAACCCTCACAATTGTCTTTTTTTCATTCATATCAGAGGGTTATCCAAAAACCTTACTGAGCATGTTCACAACAATGCAGCAAATAACTTTAAATCCTTATAACTCTGAAACAGTTTAATAGTTTTTCATGAAACCTTCAAAAGGCACTACCTCAGCACAGGCTCCTTGTACCCTGAAAGTTTTGTAAAACAATTCCATATTGTGTAAGCTGTGCATGAGAGCAAAAAAAAAAAAAAGGAGAGAGAGAGTATGGGGAAAAAAATATCTTCCCTTTTCAAAAAAAAAAATCAGCGTTCCAGATCTCAGAAACCGTAGAAGATGCTGCCAAACTTTTCATGTCTTGAAACTCTGCCAGCCTGATCATGCTTGCAGAGTTTTGGGCTATTCCGTTGAACACTGCCAAAATTATTAAGGTGCAAACATTGGGTTTAGCATTGAGCATTCCACTCAACCTTAACTATACTGGCACTACTGTGTAAGTGTAATATATATTATACGGGTGTGGTAACGCCAGTATAGTTAGGGTTGAGTGAGGTGTTTAATGATAAACTCCAGTTTTGCATCTTAATAACTGTCAGCATTCAGCAAAATTGACCAAAATTTGACATGTGTGGTCTAGCTGGCAGGGTGTCAATGTGATCAGTTTCTTGACAGCATCTTGTGCTGTTTCCGAGATACAGAGCATCGATTTTTAATGAAGTGTGGTGTTTTTTTCTTATTCATGATATACTTTTTTTTTTACTCTCACGTACAGCCTGGATGGTACAGAATTTTCCCTCAAGACTTTTAGGGTTGAAGCGTCCTGTGCCATGTTAGTGCTTTTTGAAGGTTTTATGAAAAAATATTAATCAGTTCCAGAGTTATAAGGCTTTAATGTTTTTTTTTTTCCCCTGAGCATAGAAGGGTTTTTGGATAAGTCTCCGTTCTAGGGACATGGATATGTTGTTCATCCACACTCATTGGCAGTATCCTTGCCGCTTTAAATCTTGCCGGAAGGTCTTCAAGCTTGCTCCTCCCACCCACCCGGGTGGTATAACTCTCGGCTCCGCCCCATGACGCCAGATCTTCCTTACCGCTTGGAAGCTCAGGTTCCCTCCTTAACGCTCTGCGTTTGCAACTAGTTCCTATTTCTCCGCTTGCGGATTAAAAATAATAATTTGCAAAAGACTTCAGTCTTGATCCCTCGCGCTGCGATGGATAAATCGACTCCGGATTTCGAGATGCCCATGCGGGCAGAAGATGTCTCGACGGATCCACACCCACGTGTGTCTACTGCTTAGGCCTTGAGCACGACCCGCAGGCTTGCGACCTGTGCTCATCTTTCTCACCTCGCCCTCGAAGACGTACTGCCCGATTGCAACTGGGCCGTCCGAAGCGCTTCCCTCGGTGAAGTCAAGAGCCGGTTGGCGGTATCCAGGGCGCGTGTTCGGCGGATCAGCTCGGCGGATGGTCGCCTCGAAGAGGAGGCGGCGTGGCTGTATCTTCCTCGGCGCGGCATTTATCCGCTCTCTCTGGGTTCTTCTACACGGCTTCCTTTAAGGAGCTTTGTCTGTCCCTCTCCACTAAAGGAGAAGGGCCTCCGCCTGCTGGACCTTTCTCGGTCCAAAAGAGGACAAGGTAAGATCCCTCCGTCAGCGCTCTTGGGAGCGGGAAAGGTCCCTCTCCCGGGCCGTCGACCGTACGGCTTCGGTCGGTCGACTCGGCTTCGACCACTGGCCTCACGGTGTCCCGCCAGGTCAGTTGACCGAGACTCCACTGATGAAGTCGAGATTTTCTCGACCCATTGAGACGGGGCTGTCGCCTTTGGCAGCCGAGATTCCCCTCCCGGTTCCCCGGGAGGTTAGAGGATCCGATGGGCTCGCCTGTGCCTCGGTTCGGAGCCTCGGATGGACCTTCCGAGCGAAGGAGTGCGGTTCGGCCGACACCTCCCGCACCGACCCGGAAATTCCGGGACTCTCGGTCTCGGTCTCGGACCTCTTAGCGGTCCAGCCGTTCCACCGTCATAGGCGGTCTCGGTCTCGGCACCCGTGATAGCGGCGTCGCCGCCGTCCTCGTCCTCCTCCGGATGAGGGAGCTTCGGCGTAAGTGCGTCGACGAGTACGAGGACCTTATGTTGCAACAACTCCTCCTGGCCGGGAATAAGCCTACTCCGCGCTTCCCCGGCCATTAAGTGGCTGTCACGGAGCGGCTGACACAACCCTCGACTTGTCCGAGGCCTATACCCAGGCGGGTTGTTCGGCCAAAACCAGCTCTCCACCGATTCGGTGGAACCTCCGCCTCCACAGCCACCAATTGGGGCTCCGACCAAGGATTCTCGGTCGGCTAGGGTTTCACCATCGGCTGTCAGTTACCCCTCACTCCCGACCGACCTCGGCAGGTGAAGGTGGCTCAGGCCAGAGCAGCTCTTCGAGGACTCTTCCGAGGTCCGAGAATGATTCCTCCTTCTTCTCCAGCGACTGGACTTGGGTCTTCAGGAGGTCAGCCAATGGACGATAGCCGTCGTCCTTCCTAGACTGCTTCGGCTCATCTCGAGTCTACCGGGATGGAGCTCGAACCCATTCAAGCAGGCCGGTATCCCTCACGGAGATTCTGGACGAGGGGATCTCGGCGGAGGCCTTTCCGTGGCCGAGGCCATAGTGGGTCCGGCACTGGAACTTTGGCAGCGCCTGCTTCCTGCCCTGCGCCTTTGGCCAGGATGGCCAGGAAGTATACGGTCCCTACGGTTCCTTGTCCGGTTTGGAACACCCTCTGCTGAGGGTTGGTTACCGACAGCGTTTCGGTAGCGCCCGGCAACGCCAAGGATGTGGACAAACCTCCTGACAAGGAGTCCAAGAAATGGACTATGTCGGGAAAAGTCTCGCTCGTCCTCTCGGCCTTACGTCAGGCCAGTTCGGCCGTCCTCATGGCACATTTTTCTCATGCCCTGTTGGGCTCCTGGATGAGGTCATCTCATCTTCCGCCGATCTGCAGACTACGGTTAAGCAGGTGCGGGACCAGGGGAGACAGTGGCCAAACAGCAGCTCAGACTGCTTTGGATGTAGGGACTCATGTGCCAGATCGGTGCGTGACGCAGTGGCTATCGCGACGGCGGCTTGGCTGAGGATATCCACCTTTGCCGGATACCAGCACAGGTTGGCGGATGTTCCTTTTGGGACTGACCTCTTGACCCTGGGGTGGAAGGTCACCTGCAGAGGATCAGAAGTCCAGTGCCACCTGGACTCGGGTCTCTTCACTCAGAAGGACAAGGCCTTAAACCACAGCCTAGCCTTTCGTCCTCTGTGCCCCGGCCGCCCGACCCAGCATCTCAGGGCCAGCAGGCTCGACACAGCATCCCAAACCCAAGCCATGGCTACCCCAGGAGGCAGGAGGAAAGGGCCTCGCAGGTCCCCCTCCAGCCTCCCAAGTGACGGGCCAGGAGTGCTCGCCCCATCCCGTCCTACCCCCAGGTCCCAACGTGGGACAGCGCCCCGCATTCCGTTCACCTGGTCCGCTGTTACCACGGACAGGTGGGTCTTGGAGTAGTGGGAAGAGCCTGCCTCTGGAATTCGAACAGGCACCACCCTTCAGAGCCGTCGCCCTCGAGAACTGGAATCCCAGCCTCACTGGCAGCTCGTCGAGCAGACATCCTCTCCTCCTCCAGAAGGAGGTGGTAAGAGGTGGTGGACCCTCCTTCAGACCCAGGGTTTGTGTCCAGGTACTTCCTGGTTCCGAAGCGGACGGGGGGCTGGCGCCCCATTCTCGACCTACACGACCTAAACAAGTTCCTAAGGTCTCGAACCTTCAGGATGGTCACTCTGGCTCAGATAATACCATCCTTGGAACGCGGCGTGTGGTTCTGCTCTCTGGACTTGCAGGACGCGTTTTTTCACGTCCCTATCCGTCCGTCTCACCAGAGATTCCTTCGCTTCCGAGCGGAAGGATCTCTCTTCGAGTTCCAAGCCATGCCCTTCGGCTTGTCTCCAGCTCCCAGGGTCTTCACCAAATGCATGGCAGTGGTGACAGCATTCCCTCTGGCGCCGAGGGTCCGGGTGTACCCTTACCTGGACGACTGGCTGATAGCAGCTCCCTCCAGGAAGGAGGCGGAGTGGTCCAGAGATCTGGCCCTCCAGGTCTGCTCTCAACTGGGCCTCACTTATCACCGGGCCAAGTAGGAACTCGAGCGAAGCAGGTGATTTTATTCATCGGGCGCAGCTCGGACTCTTCGAGCCAGGCGCGCTCCCGCGGCGGACAGGGCCAGGTTCTTTCCTCCTTTGCCCGATCATTTCTGTTTGGGCAATTCGCCTGCCGGGACTTCCTGCGCCTCCTGGGTCTCATGGCGGCCTGTGCCGCGTGGTCCGTTGGGCCCGCTGGAGCATCGTCCTTCAGTGGGGACTGGCCAGCCAGTGGTCTGGCTGCGGCGATCCCTTGGACCAGCTTGTGTCGGTGACACAGGGGATGTGGAATGCTCTCCAGTGGTGGACCGTTCCAGATCATTTGCAGGAGGCATCCGTTCGTCCGCCCGAGCGACGGTCTCTGTCGACCGATCCTCTCTGATGGGTTGGGGTGCCCATCTGAGGGCGAACCAGACTCATGGCCTCTGGTCCCCATGAGATCGATGCCACATCAACCTGCTGGAGCTCCGAGCGGTCCGCCCTAGCTCTCCACCTCGCTGCTCCGTTCCTCCGGGGTCAAGTGGTCCAGTCAGGCGGACAATACCACGACCATGTACTATCTAAACCGCCAGGGCGGGGCGCGCTCCATGCTTCTATGCAAGGAAGCTCTCCGCATTTGGTCACTCGTGCGCAGCCTGGAGGCGGATCTCTAGCCATTCTGGCAGGAGCCTCCAACACCTGGCGATGCCCTGAGCGGATAGGGCTGCATCCAGTGGTCTCTCTGCGGTAGTACAGCATCTGTTCTCCCTTTGGGGCACACCTCAGGTGGACCTGTTTGCCTCCATGGAGAGCGAGCTGAGTCTGTTCCATGCCGCCCCCCTCAGCAGGGCTCGCTGCAGGGGATGCCTTCTCGAGGCAATGGACCCCGGGCCTCTTTACGCCTTTCCCCCATTTCCTTGATCCACAAGGTGCTTCTCAAAGCGAGGAGGGACAAGGCAGGTGATTCTGATAGCCCCAGACTGGCCTCGCCAGTTCTGGTACCAGATCTCCTCAGTCTCAGCTCCAGGACTCATGACAGCTTCCAGCTCGCCGGACCTGCTCTCAGTCAATCAGGGAAGGTGTTCCATCCGGACCTTCAATCCCTGCACCTGGCAGCCTGGTTCCTAGCGACTAGAGTTCCAGGCTTTGGGTCTTTCCGGAGGGTCCTCAATGTAGTTGAGCGTCCCGTAAGAGTCGACCAGAAAATGCTATGCCTTCAAATGGAAAAGGTTTTCCATTTGGTGTCGGGGCAAGGGCTTGGACCCTTCCTCCTGTTCCTTGGCAAGCATCTTGGACTATTTATGGTCCCTTTCTAGTCAAGGGCTTAGGTCGACGACCCTAAGGGTGCACCTGGCAGCCATCTCTGCTTACCGGGCGCGGGCCGGGAAGCAGTCGGTGGCGCAGGAGAAGGTGGTCTGGCGTTTTTTCAAAGGCCTTGATCACATTTCCCCTCCAGTGCGGGAACCCCACCTCCGTGGGATCTACTGCTGGTACTGGCAAGCTCATGGGCAAGCCTATTGAACCTATGCACGGTGTGCTCTCTCTCACCTGTCGTGGAAGACCGCCTTCTTGGTGGCTATCACGTCAGCCAGAAGGATGGGAGAGCTCCAGGCGCTTCCATCGAGTCTCCTACCTGGTCTTCCACAGGACAAGGTTGTCCTCGCCCCACCCAAATTCCTTCCGAAGGTGGTGTCGAGTTTCACCTTAACCAGGTGTTGACTCTGCGGTGTTCTACCCCAGTCACCTCGGAGGCCGAATATAGGCTCCTGCTCTGGATCCTAGAAGAGGCGCTCGCTTATTATAAGGAGGCGCTTATGGCTGAAATTCGCGGGGAGAGGTTCGCCAGCTGTTTGTCACTCTTACGCTTGAAGCTGCATCTGGCAGACCTGCAGCCAAGGGACGATAAGCAGGTGGGCAACCTCCTGCATAGATCTCTGCTATAAGTTAGCGGCATGGAGCCTCCCAGAGGGATAAGAGCTCATTCTACCCGCCATACTGCTGCGATGGTGGCTGCTTCGGGGACGTCCCTATCCAGGAAATCTGCAGGGCTGCTACCTGGAAGTCAGCAAACACCTTCATTACCCACTACCACATCGACCTTGAGTCACCCGGGGATGCTGGTTTGGGGCCTCGGTTCTCCAGTCTCTCTTTCCCCAAGTGAAGTATATGGGGGTGTCGTCTTGCCTCCCTCCTCCCGGAGAACTGCTAGGAGTCTGCCAATGAGTGTGGATGAACAACATATCCATGTCCCTAGAAATACAGGTTACTCACCTGTAACAGGAGTTCTAGGAATGGTATATGTTGTTCATCCCACCGCGACCCACCGACCTCCCAGCTTCGGCCTTTAGACCCTGGAGCTTCCAGCGGGCCAGATCTGGCGTCATGGGGCGGAGCCGAGAGTTATACCACCCGGGTGGGTGGGAGGAGCAAGCTTGAAGACCTTCCGGCAAGATTTAAAGCGGCAAGGATACTGCCAATGAGTGTGGATGAACAACATATACCATTCCTAGAACTCCTGTTACAGGTGAGTAACCTGTATATATGATCCATAAATTTGTGGTTTGTGACAGCATATTCAGTTTACATCACTAGGTTGTCACAAACCAAAGATAGCTCTGTTGAATCAAGCATGTTTTTTTTTTTTTGGGTGGGGGGGGTTGTGACCACTGCCAACTTATGCTTTTCCCCCCAACTAAACAACATAGAATATACCTAAAAATGGTGTATTTCAAAAACCTAGCTAAACAGGACCCATTTAGCTAGATTCTGGTTTTTGTCTTTTACTATGATGCTGCAAATAAGGTTTCTGGGCACCCAGAAATCCTGTGTGCCCAGCTAAGTGAAGGGAGCCATTCACCCACATTCCCTGTGTGAGAACTGTCAGACTTTTCTAACATCTGCTCCCCTAGATATCGATGTGCTGCAGGCTTGAGTGCCAGCAGTGAGTCAATGATTGCTCTCTCTCTCTCTCTCTCTGTTTATCTATCTATATGTCTGTCTGTCTATTTATCTGTCTTTGTTATTTTTTTCCCACTTCCAGCTCTGCCAGCCCTCCCTCAACCTTCCTGTTTACTTTGTACTACAAAAGCAGACTGGGGTGCCCACCCCTGGTACCACTTGCTTAACCCCTTCACCTTCTGGTCACCCCTTCCCCCAATGCATAAGTGGCGACACCAGGGTGGCCATCCCAGTGCTACCGTAGAGTAAAATCTGACATTGGGAGCCCAGTCCCATGTGTCAGATCCAGTAGTAAAGCTAAAAAAAAAAAACAGTCCCTTGTCTTTTTTATATAATTTCCTGTAAATAAGGAAGCGACCGTCACTGATGTGCTCCCCACAACCCCACCTTGACCCCCACCCAGAACCTACCACCCCTTCACACTCTCACTCACCTAAAAGTGTCCCACACCATAGACTTTCCAATTGAACAGATGTCTTGCTGCTGAAACCGATGATTGCGTATGAGAAAACAAGTTAAATCTGTGTAACATATTTGTTTTAAACTTCTACTCATAACTTTGTAATTTTTCAAAATTTTTACACCAGATTTTCAACATGGCCTTTTTGGGATGACACCTCATTAAGAAGGTAAGTCAATTTTTTCAAATCTACCCTGAAAGGTGATTTCACGGTCACTCCATGAAATCAGATTTTAAGTAGGATTTAAACACTTTTACCTACTGGGTTCATGAGCGTGCGGTCATAAGAAGATTGTGATAAAAATTTGGTGGAAAAAAAATAGCAAAATGACAAAGTTATGACTGAACATTGAAATATTTCAATGTTCACTCAGAACTTCACTGATTTTCATTATTTTTCCACCAAACATTCAATATGGCTGTTTTGGGATCCCACTTCATGAACAAAACAGATGACATTTTTCATATCTGTGTTGAAAGGAGATTTTTCAGTCTTTCTGCAATATTATATTTTGGGTGGGATTTGAAAATGGTCACCTATTGGGTTCATGAGGAGGAGTCATAAGAAGAGCATGTTGAAAATTTAGTGTAAAACTATGGTAAAATGACCACGTTATACGTGAATATTGAAATATTTCAACATTCATGCAGAACTTTTTCAATATTTGGACTCCCGTCTTTCAATATAGCCATTCCTCCCACCTCATAAACATGGCAGGCAGCCTTTTTCAAATCCTGGATGAGATGTGTCTTCACACTTGTGGTTTAAAATTACATTTCAGACACTGTGCTATAAATATCACATATCATGTTTCTAAGGGGGAGTCATAAAATGACTCTTGAAAAACTGGGGTCAAAATTTAAAATACTTAATAATTCTTAAACATTGTGTGTAGTGGCAGCCTATACTTCAGCGGATAGTGCTTTGTGATCCCTTGCTGGTGAACTGAGTGTGAGGGTGAGCTGAGTGAGCCAGCAGGATGGGATGAGGATGGAGGGATGGTGTTGATGTTTGACACCACCCCCAGCCTGCGGAAGGAAGGTGCAGGGTTGCCCACATGGGCCCAAGTATCCTATAATGAAGAAAGATTTTCTCTTGGCATAGGGCCCTACACCTGTATATCTATGGGTGCCAACGGACCCTGTGTTTTAGCTGACAAATCAATTCTTTGACCTGTGCATCTGTATCTGTGGCCACATGGAAGTGTGAGGTTCAAACTGCCCTTCACTTCCATACCCCACCAGACAGCCCCATGAATTCTTGACATCCGTTGCCACATAGAAGTGCAGAGCCTACAGATGGAGTTTTCCCTTGGCACAGAGCACAGAAGGCCTTGCATCTCTGCATCTGTTCACACAGGTCCCTTTGGGACCTGCATGAATGAGGGTATGCACAAGTTAGAGTTCAACTTAACACCATAAAAGTAGGGAAAAGCTGCAAAAGGACAAGACGACTCAAGCAACCACAGACATCCATCATCAGGTAAGACAAACAACATACCACTGGCTTTGGAACCCTAATGATGCATTCATTTTTTTTATTTTTAGAAAGAAAGAAAGATTTTAGATGTATGTGCTAGAAAAATGTACTGTACAGGGAAATTAAGCTAGTGAGAGAAGCTAATGAGTTAATAAACCACAAGCTGGAAGGGTAAGTGGATTTATGACATCTTTATCCCCCAGATTAGCATAATTTGATGAGTACACTGTATGTTCCGAGTATTACTTTTATATAATACATTTGGTTAGCCGGAAATTATTTAATTTGTTTTTCAGAGATTTTAAAAAGGTTCCAGCAGTTAAGGAATAAATCTTGTCAAGTACTCGTGGATTATTGATAACTGGAAATAGAAAAGGGGGTAGGATAGAGGCAAAAACAAATGGTTATAGACATAGGAATGTTGCTCAGAGATGGCTGAACATGACTGTTTTGAAGGATTTTATAATCTTTGAGGATATCTCTTCCCTTAGGCCACACCTTTGGAACTATACCTGAGTCAGTGCTAGGACCACAAAGAAACGATTGCTAGCCAGGGGCCACCCATGACGACTTCATGCGTCAGCATCTACATAAACATGGATGGCCCCATCTCTCCTCAGTTCTTTTCCCACCATCGATTGTGCTTGTCGGACCTACTGTGGAAACACTGACAAATTAGGGATTGTTGTTTATTAGTTTATTCTAAAGTAATCACTAATATTTTAGTGATACCACTGCCTCTGCATGCTGCTAAAACCAACAATGCTGTTCTGGTACTGCGAGTGTGGAGAAAAGATTTACAAGGATGATGCATACAAAGTGTGTGTCTACTGCTTTGGCCTGTCTCTCACAATGTCAGGACTTGTGAGATTTGCCAGGTCTTCAGTCAAGCAACCAGGCAATGCAGAAGAAAGATGCTGGAAAAGTTTTTATTAGCAAAAACTCTAGCGGTCATGGAAAAAGCCCAGGCTCAGAAAACAGCGTCGCCAGCCCCATCGACCAATTTGTGGTCATCAAAGTCTAAAGACTGTAAAAGAGACAGGTTGTCATCATCAAGGCATAAGTATAAGCACAAGGACAAGGACAGATTGCTCCCTGATGAGGTCTAGGTTACTGTTGCGGCCTGCTGGTAATCAGACTGCATCATCTGCATCCACCCTGGTGTCGGTGATGCCAGCCTTTCCCAGTCCTCGACCAGACACCAAGGCCAGGGCTTGGGTTGGGCACACCCATACCTACTACAGATGATGCATTGCTGTGATCGACAGGTCCAGGCTCGTTGTCAGCTCCAGCAGTCATGGCCCCTGGCCAGGGTGTTGTTGAACTGCAGGCAGTACTGGCACCGTTTTCAGATATGATACAGTGTATACTTCAAGGCTTGTTGATGTATCCTGTACTGTCATCAGTGGGGGGTTCCTGCATTGCAGACCTCTTTGACATTATCGGCTGGTACACAGCAGGTACCTCCTGAGCAGAGACCACCAGTATCGCCAGTGAGAGCCTCCATTCCTGTCGTCATCAAGGACTCCAACGATCAGGAAGAATGTAATCCAGACCTCATAATGGAGTAGGATTATGATGAGGAGGAGGGTTATGGAGAAGAACCTTATGCTAGTCACTTTATCTCCACAATATCTTCCTGTAGTGAGGATTCTTTTTTTATATATATATATATATATATATATATATAATATATATGTGTATATATTTTTTTGTTTATCCCTGAGCCCTGGCAGGCTTTGACCCTCGAAGGGACTCTCTCTTGGGTCCTCCACACCACACTTAGCCGACACGGAAATTTCCCCACGGCTTGTCCCGTGAGTGGGGCGGGAAGAGTGGCGCCCCCTTCCCTGGGACCCAATCCAGAAGCTGGGGTTGGCCCTTGATCCGGCGGACCATCATGGAGCCCTGCCAGGCTCCTTTTTCTTCCTGTTTTTGTCCCGTCCCCCCTCCCTACTGATGTAACCACGTCGGAGCACGCCTTCCAACCTGTATTGCCCTCCAGTCACCACCAGAGGGCAATCAGAGAGCAGGATGACTTGGAACCCTCCCCCAAGAGAGGAGAGCAGTCCTCCAGATGCTCAATCCTCTCTCCCTCCCGCCGCCCCCCAGTGGCCCGGGCTCGTTCCCAAATCCGGGTCACCAGCGTGGCGGGAGGTGTGGCATCCAGCGTCTCAACCCTCAGTGCCACTGGGCCGGGCTTGTAGTGAGGATTCTGTGGTGTATACGCCCTGATCTCCTCCTGAAGATCCCACCTTCCAAACAGTGATGCATCAAATGCAAAATGCAATGGGTTTTGCTGTGGAAGAAGTGTATGTCACCAAAACGAATTTGATGGATTCTCTGGAGTTCCCCTGTACTCTGTCCATCATTGTCCCTCCAATTTATCCTGTATTGGAGGATGCCACATTTACTGCATAGTATAGGCCAAATACTGTACCAGTGATACCCAGAAAGGCTGATAAACAGTACCCTGCTCCTGCTGCCAAGCCTTATTATGTCAACCAACCAGAAACAGATTATGTAGTCATAATATCTGCCCATGATCGATCCAGGGCACCAAAGCATGTGAATAACCTGCCCCTTGATAAGGAGTCCAGGAGGCTTGATGTAATGGGCAGGCGAACATGCGCCTCTGCCTCATTAGGCTTGTGTATTGTTAACTACCAGTCTCATATGATCAAATATCAGAACAGCCTCTGGAAGACTGACAGAGCTGCAGCCCTTCCAGAAGGCACTGCCAAGAATGAACTACATAAAATTTTGACTGATGCAGCTGAAGTAGACAAAAATCAGCTACACTCAGCTTATGATGTGACAGATGCATCAGCAAGGGTGGCTGCCACTGGTATTTGCATGAGAAGGTATTCTTGGCTTAGAGTGGCTGGGTTTGCAACTGATGTGCAACAAATAGTTCTGAATGCTCCGTTTAGAGGCACCAGACTGTTTGGATACCATGTAGAAGAAGCAATAGGAGGCCTTCAAGTCTCAAAAATGACTTTAAGGTCTGTCAGGTCCCTGTATCCCACGCTGAGTAGAGGTCGGGGTAAAGGATCCTTTTGCCAGCCTGCTGCCACAGGGGGCCATCAAGGCTATCATCAGCAAGGCCGAGGTAAGGGTGGTGGAGCCCTGCCAGCTTCCCCTCTCCCAGTAGTCCATTCCAGAGCTTGTGGCTCTGCCCTACCAGCTCAGCATGACTAGTGTCGGACTCCCCCACACCACTTTAGCCACGGGAGGTGGTGGTGGGCAGTCACTTCTCTCTTCATCTGACACGGTGAAAGTAGATTACCGCAGATGAGTGGATCCCGGAGATAATTGCAAAAGGATATATTCTGGAGTTATTAGAAACCCCTCCAGAGCATCCTCCATCTCTTTAAACATTTCCCCCTAGGACATATATCCCTGCTGACAGAAGAGGTACAAGCTTTGTTAACCAAACATGTCATAGAATTGATACTTTCTCACCAGAAGGGCAAAGGATTCATTCCAGATACTTCCTGGTCCCCAAACAGACCGGAGATTTTAGAACTGTGTTATGTCTCAGAGACCTAAACTTCTACGTAGAATACAAGAAGTTAGGACTGTCCTAGTGATGTGGAGGGCTGAGGCGTTACAGCACCTTACCTCCTGCCACATAAGTGACCCAGGTTCGGGCTGGGAGAGGGATGATTGAGCATCCCTAGGACTTCTCTCCTCCCTCGGGGAAGGGGGATTACTTGACCCACTGCTTATCTGCCACCTGGAGGTGTCCAGGTGGCAGTGCCATCTGGGTATGCAGAAGACGGGCATGCATAGGTGTTTGTGGATGTCTCTGCAAAGATGGAGCTCACCTGTTACGCCATCTCGATGTGTGGCTTAGGGTAGAAAACCAAGGAGGAAACAAAAAACCCTTCTGGCTGGAGGATGACATCTGGTCCCTAGCAGGCCCTGCACCGGTGACCAGGCACTCCGCCACAGTCCTGCAAGCCGAGGACATCGGCTAAAAGATAAGTCACAGAGAAGTGGGGTGACAGGGCTTGGGGGAACAGCTAGAAGGGGGCAGGTGAGGGGCTATTGGGGGATAAATAAGGTTGGAGCAAATTACAAGACGTTTCTCATGGTCTTCTTGCAAAATCTGATTCTCCTGTTGCAAACAGGGGACTGGATTTGTGTTCCCTGGACATGAGGTATGCATACCTTCATATCAGGACCAGGCAGTATCACAGAAAGTATCTGAGATTTGTCCTGGAAGGGGAGCATTTCCTGTTCAACATATTGCCCTTTGCCTTGTCTTCTGTGCCACGTGTCTTTACCAAATGCTTGGCAGTGGTGACAGCAGCCCTTTGCAGGGAAGGTCTGTATGTCTTCTCATAACTTGATGATTGGCTATTGAAAGCCAGTGCCAGGAACCAATTTGAACACACCCTGTCCTGAACAAGGCAATTGTTCAAAGACCTTGAGGTTACAGTGAATGTTCCAAAGACAGTACTGGCCCCTTGCCAGTTGCTGCAACATATAGATGCAGTCCTGGACACAGAACAGGGCAGAGCATTTTTGGCCCCTGGATAGGGCAGAACATCTCACGGCTTAAGCACAAGTGCTGTACAGTAGTCATTATGTCCCAGCCAGAACTTTCCTGTGTCTCCTGGGACTTATAGCAATGGCTATTGTGACTGTGCTACTGGCTCGCTTACACATGCAGATACTACAGTGGACACTGAGAGTGCATTGGGACCAATTGATGAACAACATGGAC
Source organism: Neoceratodus forsteri (assembly GCA_016271365.2). NCBI lineage: Eukaryota > Metazoa > Chordata > Ceratodontiformes > Ceratodontidae > Neoceratodus > Neoceratodus forsteri. Next base: position 21,689,911 of record CM057459.1, read on the forward strand.
CAACAGGTGCTCATCACATCCCATTTACGCAAAACACTGGCATTGTAGATGGACAGCAGCAACCTCTTGAGAGGCATTCCTTTCTTAATCCCAACTGCAACTTATATTCACACCTAGGATGCCTCAGGATCCAGGTGGGGAGCACAACTGGTCCTTTATAAAACCCAAGGTTCAGCAATGCAGGTGGAAGCCAGATTACACATAAATGTCCTAGAGATGAGAGCTGTCTTATGCAGTCTCCAGGCTTTCTAGGAGCATCTGACGCAGGGTCATCTGCTAGCACAGACAAACAATGTCAGTGTTATGCATTATATAAACAAACAAGGGATGACTCGTTCCAATCCCCTGTGTCAGGAAGCAATGAAAGTGTCATACTGAGCACTGTAACACAGTCTGGAATTATCAGTCATGCATCTCCCAGGGTTTCAGAATGTCTTAGCAGACAAGCTGAGTAGGTCACAGTCCAAGCTGCATGAATGGAAACTGCTGCCCTCAGTGGTAGATGACCTCTTCACAAGGTGAGGTCATCCAGAGTTGGACCTTTTTGCGTCCCCACACAACATAAAACTGCCATGTCTTAGAAGGAGAGATTTTTATGTGCATTCCTTCCCATTCTATTAATACAGAGGGTGTTTCTGAAACTGCATATGGAGGGTGCGACCCTCATCCTCATTGCACCTCTATGGCCTCAGCAAATATGGTACCAGCTGCCCCCAGCAACTAGCAGTAGAGCCTCAAGTACCTCTGTCTCTGTACAAGAGCCTGTTGTCTCAGGACAAGGGGGCTCTGGTGCATCTGGACTTGAAGTCTCTGCACTGGCATGCATAGCTCCTGAAGGCATAGCCATTGCATGGTTTGTGGTGTCACCTAAAAAAGCTGATCTGCTGATTGTGGCCAGAAAGCCTTCCACCAGACACAGCTACTCCTTGACATAGAAGCATTTCACCTTGTGGACCACTTCCATACATATGGACCCATTCACCTGTTTGGTAAATGCAGTGTTGGAATACTTGTTGTCACTGTCAGACTCCAGTCTGCAGTATTCCTTGCTGAAGGTGCATCTGGCAGCTATATCAGCTTTCCATGCCCCTGTTGATGGGCATAAGGTACCTCATCTGGAGATGTACTGTACCATACTTTTTTGAAAAGCATTCTGCACAAGAAACTTCCCATTTGTAATCCGGTCCCACTTTGGGACCTCAATTATGTGCTTGAGAAACTTACTTTAGCTCCTTTTGAGCCAGCCACAAGTAGTAGCTTATGCTTGCTGTCATGGAAAACGTTATATTTAGTTGTAATCACTTTGGCTCAAAGGATTTCAGAGCTACAGGCTGTAATGTGTGAGCCTCCTAATTTGATTTTCCATAAAGACAGTGTCTTTACTTAGTAATCCTAAGTTTTTGCCAAAGGTGGTGTCTGAATTTACACTAAACCCAAACCATCCACCTTCAGTTTATTATCCAGAGCATGCCAGCCACGGTGGCATATTGCTCCATTCTTTGGATGTACATAGAATCCTGAGCTACTTAATTGTTCTTACCAAGGACCTCAGAAAGTACTCCTAGCTTTTTGTTTCATTTGCCCTTACAAAAGAGGGTGTCCTTGTATCAAAATAGTGCTTGCCCAAATGATTAGCACATCGTATTATGTTCTGTTGTAGTAAGTACAGTAAGGAACTTCCTGGTATGGTTCATGGCCATTACACAAGGGGTAGGGCCACATCTATTGCTTGCTTTAGAAATGTCTCTGCTACTGAAATTTAAGCTACAGCCAACTGGAGTACTGTCCACACCTTTACTAAACATTAGTCTGGACATGGTTTCTTGTATACGAGTAGCTTTGGCCTTGCTGTTCTATGGGGCCTACTGACATGAACAGACTGCACCATTCTCCCAGTTGACTTTTGTGACTGCTTGGGGCTCATAACGAAGGTGTGGCCTAACAGAGATATCCTTGAAGAAGATAGAACAGTTGCGTACTTACTGTAACAGTAGATCTTCGAGAGAATCTCTTCCCTTAGGCCTTGTTGGCCCTCCCTTCATCCCCCTTTTTATCAGCTGTAGGGAAATTTGGCATCCAGTTCTGCCTTGGAAGTTTCCATGGCTGCTATCTCAAGCACCTGTTGTCTGCCTAATATGAGACGCTGGTGTAATCTGCTTCCCCAAGAAGAGAGTCCTCTGAGCACAATCTCCAGCGGGGAACTGAGGAGAGAGGGGACCACCCACGTTTATATACATGCTGATGCATGACATTGTCATGGGTGGCCCCCAGCTAGCAAAAGTTTCCATGTGGTCCTAGTGCTGAGGTGGGTATAGTTCCAAAGGTGTGGCCTAAGGGAAGAGATTCTCTCAAAGCTCTTCTGTTATGTGAAGTATGTAACTGTTCTTTTCTGGATTCTATGATGTTGTTTTGGATCTGATTCTAGTTTGTTGGAGTAGCTTCAGTGAAAGCCTTTTTGCCAATCAGTTTGTGGGGTCTAGGGACACTAAATACATCTGTGGCTTGAGACCTTAGCAGGTAAACTAGGGTGGTTCTGGTCAGCAGGTTACTATGGTATGCAGGGTACATCCAGTTCACACATTTGTAGAGCAGGGCAACCCATGTGTGTTCCCTCCTCGAATCTGAAGAAAGTAGACCCAGCTGCTTGTACAGCGTGAAGTGGTGTGTGAGCCTATGGCAACCAAGTGCAAATCTGCACATGGTGTTAACTGTTTTGTGAATTTGCCCGATTGATTGATTGATTGATGTATGTATGTGTTTGTTTATTTCCTTATTTGAAATTGATAACTGGGAAAGGTACACTGAGCAAGAGTTTGTTTCCAGGAATGACCTGGGGAGGGGGAACAAAGGAGTACACAGTAAGAAGTAAAACATGCAACATGATACGATTAATAACACAAAATAATACAGGTATGCAGTGTACGAACAGCTGAGTAGCCTAAATGAAACTTCAATACATACAGAGAATAGGAGTGAGTTAAAATAGATTGCACTTGCGCATTCAAATGCTGGCAGAAGAGTTTGCTTCTAAAGTAGTTGTTTGTTGCCAAAGTAAGGTAGCTTCTGTTTTGATAGAGCAGTCCAAGTTTTTATTGTAGGTCCTAATAACTCTCATGATATGTTCACTATAGGAAAGCTGAGGGTCAGGCTAAAGATACAGATACTGGAATTGCTGGACATTTTAAAGGGGGGTTTTGATAGATGTTGAAATTTGCAGTACATCTGAATGGTGAGGTTTGCATGAGAAGTGCATGAACTTGATTTTAAAGCTATTGAGGAAAACATTGGTGGTAATTTCCTGTTGAGCACTGTTGAATACTGTCTGGAGGGTGCAGCTGAGATCATTGATGGTTTTGGCTTTTCTGGATTAATGTATCATCAGCATATATATGTATATTGGAGCTTGTAATGGTGCATACAAGAGGATAAATTGTGGTGGGTCCAGGATGGAGTCTTGTGGTACTCCTAGACTGAGAGCAAGGCTTGAATGTTACACCATTAGTTTTAACTACATGGTAGCTGCCAGAAAGGTAAATATCAAACCATGCTAGCACACCTGCAGTCAACCCTAGTAGCTGTAGCTGGCACAGCATGATGCTGTAATCCACTGTGTCAAAACACTTTGCTAGGTCAATAAATATGGATCATCTTTTTCTTTTTTTTAAATTCTGTGTTTATGCTCCCTTCTCGTCTCCTGTCCCCGACTCCTTCAAGATCCCCATGGTACATTGGTGGGGGCACTCCTACCTCACAGCACTGCCATCCTCTGTGCTACCATGGAATACCCTCCGGGCAGGGTCAAGGTGGGGGATTTACCCCCAAACTCTGCTCATCAGGAGGCATGCAACTGGTAGGTGGAGTGCAGCCTTGGATGTACTGGAGTCTTTCATCTACAGGGATCAGGGTCATTTCTCTTTCTCCCAGTCCTCTCTCCCCTAGGGACTCCAATGTGAAGTGACGTCTAGCGACATTCACTCGCACTGAGCGCAGTGATGTCCAATACTCTCGGAGTCCTGCCTACCCTCAGTCCTCCAGCTGCACTGCCACCTGTGGTCACCCAGGTGGCAGTATTGCCATGGAGAACAGGAACTCACCCTCCCTGGAGAGGGAGATGTCCTATGGGACACTCAATCCCTCTCTCCCTGGCTGGCCTCCGATGATCAGGGCTCATTCCCGAACCCAGATTGCCAGTGTTGCGAGCAGTAGTGCTACTGCTGCACTGACAGGCTGGCCGAAATATGGATCTTCTCTGAGGACATCTCTCTTCATTGAGCCACATCATAGAACTGTAAGCCTTTGAAAAGTTTTGCTGGTTGGGGCCACCCACCTCAACATACCTCATCATCGCCTGTGTAACGTGGGCATCCCCAGCGTGCCTCAGTTCTTTCTCCCACCATCAATGGCTTATCGGTCCATTGCTGCTGAAGAATGCCATTGAACTCTGCATATATTCACTAACACGGCTACTTCTTGAAATGTGTTATTTTAATTTAAAACTTTTATGCCACCACCGAAAGATAAGGAACCATTGTTCTGATATTGTCATTGTGTCAATGTGAATATTTACAAAGATGACAACCACTCCATGTGCGTTCATTGCTTAGGCCTCAACCAAGATGTTAAAGCCTGTAGTGTCTGCCAGGGTTTTAACCAGGCCACTAGGAGACATTGCAAGGAAGCTTTAGAATTTACATCTAAGAATCAAAGCAGTGGAGGAGGAACAGGCTGCTTCACTGTCATCTGCAACTTCTCTTCCCATTTCACCATCAGCCCGCTGCTTACCACAGTCCATGGTGCCCATTGCCAACTCCACTGAAAAGAAGGATGAGTTGACAAAACTGACAGAAAAACACTAGCACTCTGAAAAGGAGAAGCATCATAGGGAAAAGACTACTTCTCCAGACGTTCATGCTCTCCTCTGAAAAAATGTAAGTCTAACGAGAAAGACCACTCTGTTCTCTCCCTGCTGCTTTTCAAACACTACCAGGCCTCAAAGTAAACTGGTTATAAGACAGAACTCTTACCGATTGAAAACCAGGACCCCAGCTAGTTCTTATGTCTGTTACCTGGGCCTCAGGAGGAATTTAATATTTCGCTATGATGAACCCTCCCAAGCTCACTTACCTGGTCTCTGGCCCCGAGTCTTGGATAAACTCAAACTTGACATGCATAGATGGGAGAAATTGATTCTTTCCTTTACAGGCCGTAGTGCCATGTTCAAAATGATGCTTCTTTCCCGATTGTAAAATTGTCTCAATAACCTACCGATGTGCATCCCCAAAAAGACTTGGCACCAAATAGACAATGTTCTTTCCTCATTTATTTGGGCTAAACAGAGGTCTAGGATTAGTAACAAAAAAAAAATGATTGACTCCCACAGTGAAGGGGGCTGGAACCTTCCCCAGATGAAACACTATCACATCTCAAACATGATCTGTCAAGCTCTTAGATGTTTGGATTGGGAATGCAAAACACCCTACTCTGGCTAGAGGCTGAACAAGCTTCACTGGCCAGTACACCACTCGCAATGCTTTTATGGTCACCACAGCATAGGCAACACACTCTTTCTCTCACCATACAGCATACCAGATGGATCTGTAACGTGCTGTTGAGACTATGCTTCTGGACAGGACTCCTAATAGGCCCTCTAGGACCCTTAGGACATAACACTAACATCACCACAGAGGGCAAGCCAATAAGATGGAAAAGATGGGCAGATAGTGGGATACAGGTAGTAGCACATTTAATATATTCCCAAACTGGTATTCTCAAATCCTTTGCTCAATTGCAGCAAGATTTTCACCTGCCACATACTGAACATTGGCACTTCCTGCAGTTGAGGGATGCCCTAAAACAGAGGTTTGATCAATGCTACATACTCCATTAGGGAGATGGCATAGAACGTTATCCCAGTTAGCCATAATGAGATTTTACTCCCCTGACCACTGCTGGCAATGCCACCATCCCCCTGCCGATACCGTCCTTATTTTATGACTGCAGAGACCTTCACAGCTACTGGTGGTCTATGGTACACACACTTAATAACATCATGCCTTTCCAGACCCTCTTTTCCCCTCAGCTACTTCTGCTAGGGGATCCAGCTCAGTTACCCAACACCCCTAACTCCATCAGGAGGTTTATTCACCAAGCAGCCATGGAAACAAAGAGACAGATCCTGCTCAAGTGGTGGCAGACTACCCCCCAAGCTTCAGCACTGGGAAGCTGGCCTCTCCAAGTCAGCGGCCTGCCTATAGATTTTACATCATAATTGTGGCATGGCTGCTAAATTTGAAAAAGGTTAGACACCGTGGCTAAACCATATGCTGTGCAGGCTAATCCTGGGCCCGGATCTGTATGCACGACCCCCCAGCATAGAACAGGTTCATGCCCTAGAGCAGCGACTACCTTAAGAAGGATTATACTTTTGTATTCTGGTTCCAGCACAAGCACCCTTTTCTCCTACTGTCCAGGATTCATAATAGTTTATCTCCCCGATGGCATACCTTCAATTCCTAAGGTATAGCTCTACATACACTGGATGCAGTTGAATCTGTCGCGCATGCAGTGATGCAGTTTCTTAGCCCTATGAAGAGTAGTAGTTAGTTCACTGTTCATTGTGTATTCACAGTACTTGTTCATGTGTGTTAAGTTGTAAATTATTTTTCTGTGTAGTATGAAAAAAGTCTAACACATAGTTCATATATCATCTTGACAGGAAATTTTTATCCTGGGTGTTAGGGTTTTTATATTTACTAACTCCTAGTGTCCATTTCCTGTACCACATTTGTGATGGTTTCCCTAACTTATTATTTAACTGGTTTTGCAAGTGATTTGATATTGTTGTGATGCTTAATGTTTAAACCTTATTGGAGCTCTAAGTACAATGCTTGTTAGGTTTTGTTTCAAACTTACTGTTACGTACTAGAGTTGTACGTCCAGCGGGGTTTTCCTGGCCAGGTTCTTATATGCTGTTTACAGAGCAAATGTTATACGTTATGCTGTTCATTGCTGTTGTTATTGTTTGGATCTCTTTGAACTGCAATAAAATCTGTTATACAAAATAGAAAGACTGATCCCAGGCTAAGACCACCAGTTGTACTGTCCCCTTGACCATCTCACAGACACCAAGGTTGGGATCTGGCAAAAGCTTGCCTTCCCTGCTGGGGATCTTGCGGCCCATACTGCCATCGGGCATTCTCCTGTCTATGACTGCACCGTCATCAACCCTGTTGGGTCCCGTCAACACGCAGCTCCTGTATCAGACTACGTCAGAGCTTTTCCATGACTGTTGCTGTTGCCTCCATTGTCGATGTCTTCACCATTGATGCCTTCAGAGCTACCTCTGTCAACTTAATCAGTGACACAGGAGTTCAATGTCTACACCATCATGTCAGGCAGACCTTGTGCATTTCCTGCAGTTCCCAGCAAGGCAGATGAGCAATATCCTGCCCCAACTAGGAATCCTTTACTATTCCTCTCAGTCTGAAACAGAGTCAGTGGTTATAATGGCTGCTTATGATAGGTCAAAGACTCCAATGCACATGAGTTATCTTCCTCCTGACAAGGAGTTGAGGAAGAGAACATTAGCTTCTGCTTCCCTTGGACTGAGAATTGCTTTCAAGCATATATGATCAGGTATCAGAACTGCCTGTAGAAATCTATGGCTTCCTTGACCAAAAAGCTGCCTGAAGGCCCAGACAAGATAATGGCACAACAAACAGTTGATGGGGCACTGTTAAGCAGCCAACTGGATTAGACGTCCTACCTGTGTACTCTGTAACTAACTAGAAAAACTACATTACTTTACACAGTACTGCGGAGTTTGCTCAACTTTCATCATTCTACAGAGTACAGAGATTAACCCAACATAGTGATAGCTCCCAAAAAGCAGCCACAAAGCCAGCAACAAGGAGCTGAAGCTTCCTTCTCCATTTCAATGTCAGGTCATGCTTTTAAAGCAGTGGGTCCACCATAGCATGACAGCCTCGCCGGAGACCCACAAGTGACACAGATTATGGCAGTGTTACAAAAATACGGTCAACCGATGAGGAAACAAACAGATGGCTGGCAACAGTGGAACTGGAATTGACCGGCCTGGCTGGCCGCACTACTGATAGCAAAATGGCTATTTCTGGACTATTGCAAGAAGCAGAGAGGCAATCCACCGTAAATGCAGTCCTGTAAAAGATGTGGGCTTCCTTCTCTCCAAAGTGCAGTACCTGGAAAACAGTCAGCAACAAAGTAACATCAGAGTGGTCGGCTTCCCTCCATGACTGGCTAGCCGGGGAGTTATTAGCAGCCGTAGATCACCTCCTGTTTACAGATCTGGCTGTGCTCCCATGCAACTCAGGAGTCACAGTACTAAAAGCCTTCATGATTTCAGTCCACTGCAGGCTGAGGAAGGGGATGGCGCAGAGATCCTTGACAGCGATTGTCATGCTGTCTTCATCCAAAACACGGATCCTCCTTTTAAAAGCGGCCAGATCCACGAGATATTATGTGGGACGGGAGCAAATTGGGCTTTTTCTCTGACATCTCAGACCAAACATAGGACAGAAAGTGCCAGCTCCAGGTTATCAAGAAACCTCTCCTCAAGAAAGACATTGTGGCCAAGCTTCTGTTTCCTGCATGGCTTCAGGTGCAGTATAAAAATAAAACAAGTATCTACACTGATCCTGCTGTGGCCCTGAACTTTGCAGAGTACATTACTTCTTCATCATCTGAGCACCCAAAGCATCAGCCATCGGAGGATGAAGCAGACAGAGTTGTACTTTATACTCATTATCTGTTGTTTTTTTTCACTATTAGCCCTTTGGTTCTTGCACTTGTCTTACTATAAAATACCAGATGACTGTTCAGTGTGTTATGTTTATTTTTTTTTATTTATTACGTCATTGTTGACCGGGTAAGTGCACTAGACAAATCCTGCCTATTTTCAGGCACGACCCGGGGGAGGGGGATACAGATGAATGCCAAGTGACCTTGAACCAGATTAAGCTGTTGGTGGTATTTTTAGTAAATGAGGGAAATTTGGCCAGGACACTGGGGAAATTCCTCTACTCTTTTCGATAAGTGCCATGGGATCTTTAACCTCCACCTGAACTACCACCAATCCAGGCAGATGGGACCTCAGTTTAATGTCTCATCCAAAAGACGGCACCTCCGAAGTGCAGCACCCCCTCTCATGCTGCATTACAGTGTCAGTACTGGGATATTAACCAAGTGCCAGATGTGGGAACTGAACCCACAGCCCTCTGATCTCCCGGCCTCAGATGCGAGTGTGCTACCTACTGAGCCACTGACACTACAAATATATAAAAATATACCAAAAAATAGATCAAATATGTAATGGGGTTTCCCCTGTGGAAAGCATTTGTTCAGTGGGCCAGCTATACTAGTTGTTTATTTGTGTGCAGTAACACACACCACAGTTTGCAGACTACAAGACATTCTGTTTTCTCAATATTGTTCCTTGCACAGTGTCGCAGCTGGATACCTTTAGGTGTAGGAGTGTGATTATTAACTGAGCCAAGGCATTCTTCACATCATTATGCATTGCTGGTGTTGGGTTTCTGGCTTCCCCATCTATTTCTGCAAGGAGCGGGGAGTACCCGTGAAAAGACCCGCTCTTTGCCATTTCCTGAGGTAAGAGTGTGATGCCCTATAGACTCACCTTTGTAGACTGTTTAATCCTGCTTACATATCTGGGACTTTTTGCTGGTAGCTGAGCATAATTTTCTGTTTAAAATCTTTGTACCACTTTGTACAACTCTGGTTAACAGTCTTATCACTGATATGATGTTTATGTACTTGCCTGTTAATTGCGTAATTCTATAAATAAAAAGTAACAAAAAAGTTCCAGATGGCCTGGAAACCCATAATCATCTGCTTAGATTTGCGTATGATGCTTCAAATGTGACTGCCCATGCTGCTGCTTCCAGGATTTGCATGCATCACCATTCTCAGTTGTGTACTGCAGGTTTGCCTTTGATGTACAACAGCTGGTCCTCAATGCCCCTTCAGAGGGAAACAGTTGTTTGGCTCTGAAATAGAGAATGCTGTCAAGAACCTACAGTCCTCATAGATGACTGCAGTACCTGCACACCTTGACTCTGAAGCCCTGTGATTAAGGAAGGGGCTCTTTTTCCAGCCCAGTGCTCGTTCAGGCTGTAGCTACTCCAGAGGTCCAGGCTGTGGTTCCCAGCATCCTCAGCCTTCCCAGTCTTAGGCCTCAAACCTGCCTCCCAGTGCTCAAGCCCAACTTACAAAACATCAAGATATCAGCAGCACCAGTGCCAAACACTGAGAAGGAGAGAGTCACCTCCTTCTGGTCAAGATGGCAAAAGGACAGTGCTGAGGCGCTAACCTCCATGAACACCCTCCTCCCTGTATGGAAACTTCCATGCCCCAGGCACTAGATGAAGAGAGGCATTGAAAGGTGAGGTTTTCCTGTGTGCACACCGAGTAATAATCTGTGCTGAAATGGCAATTTGGGGTACATAGTGGTTATGGCGTGACCCCTGAAAGAGACAGTATGACTTCTAGGAAAGAGGCTGGCAGAAGCAAGAAGGCAGCTAAAGCATCCAAAAGTGCCAGTAAACTACTTAAGCAACTGACAATGACTACAAGAAAGGTAACTAACCCTTTCTTAAAAGGGAAGCCAAGTTCTGTTGATTCGGATAATTCGGCATAGGGAGCAAAACACATAAAATTGCTGGCAGATCACAAGTCTGACTCATCTGTGCAGTCAGCTGAATCCAAAGTTTTACATTAAGACAGATCAAATCAGTCACCAGTAAAAGTTTTCCCTTTGGAAATGCAGCAACAGGAAACTGCAAAGATGCCATCTGCCTCTAGAGCCGAAATAACTCCAGCACGACCCGTGGAGCCGAATACCCTCAGTTTGGTTCAGCTTCCACCAAAACCGCAGCTGGGACTGAAGCCTTCCCTTGTTAAGGATTCCGAATTGGTATTCATTGCTAAGCAAAGTGAAGCCACAAACTCAGAAGAAATGTTACTGATTAAAGAGGATGGTTCGACTCAAAAACTGGAACCTAAAAGGAAGGTGGAGAAAATTAACTGCAAAATGCCCTGGCCCAGAAACATAGACTTTGATGGCAGATAAGGACTGCTTGGCCCACCAAGTCTGCCCATTACCCTACCTATTGAATAAGCTGCAGATTCTAGTTAACCAACAGCCTACTTCCTCCTACCCCCCACTATAATTGCCTTATGTCTGTCCCATGCATGTTTGAATTTTCCCAGTTTTAGACCCCACAACCTCCCCAGAAAGGCAGTTCCATGCATCCATCACTCTCTCCGTGAAGAAGAATTTTCTCGCATTGCTCCTGAGCCGTCCCCCCATCTTTAAATTTTGCCCCCTTGTTCTTGCACATCTCTTTTTCTGAAAGATGCCACCCTCCTGGACTTTCTTGATTCCCTTGAGGTACTTCAAAGTTTCTATCATGTCCCCCTTGTCCTTCCTTTCGTCAAGGGTTATGTGGAAATACTGAGAAGGGGGGGGGGACTGTGCAGACATGATTGAGTAATGCTGGCACTGACCCAGAAAATGACTACTAGACTTTAATATTTAAAAAACCCTTTTCCAGATTCAGGGGATACTCAGGGCCTTTTTAAATTGAGCATTCAGACTCTGCAGTGCCCTGATGTTTCCGAACTATTACTCCTGAGAAACAAACTATGAGTTGTGAGCCACAACCAACCCTGATTATAACACAAAGTGCTAGGATTCAAGAGATTTAAAGGGAAGCTTGCCAGGAGAGGGGTTTACCAACCTACAAACAAGACACAACATAGATAACAGCACAATTATAAATAGTATCTTCACACAGAGAGGTGGGGAATAAAAATAAAGAAGAGCTTATTTCACAAAACATCCCACGGCCCTTAAACCTAAGTAATCAGCATGATGAGCAATGAAAACGGGGGGACTGAAGAGAGAAATGCAGAGGATAGAGAACATAAAAACATACAAAGGAGAGAGAGAGAGTCAGGAATGAATTTTGAACAAGGTATTTCAGAGGCAGGAGAGTCCAGAGAATCAAAGTCCTGCAGCTAAATGTAAAAATACTCCCTTGGAAACCCGTTCATTTACTGATCACTTTAGTAATGCTTCAGAACAAACTGATAGTGAAAACGATTGTACTGAAGATGTGCCCCCCCCCATGGCCCAAGCTAATAATAAAGCAAATCAAGCAAATAAATAGAAAGCTGTACAAAATGCAAGTTTTAGAAGTAAAACTAAAAGAATGCCAAATTGTCCTTGACCAAGTAACCACAGAAAATAAGGATCTGAAATGGGAATGTCAGCAGCACAGCAAAAAATTGCCACCTTGGAAGACGAAAGCATTCCACTAAAAAGGCATTTGAAAGCATTGGAACTGGCTCATACAGAATTTAAAGAAAAATTAATTGATTTTGAAGCCAGATCCAGAGGAAAATATATTCGAATTCCCAGTGTACCAGAGTAATGGGATGACAGCAGTCCTTGGAGAGAAAGAAGAAGAAGAATCAACATTTATATAGCGCTTTTCATACACAGCGTATCCCAAAGCACTTTACAAGCAATGCTAGACTGGTAGTGAAGTGACTGAATGTGTGGTGGTGGCCATATCGCACATCATCACCCATACACAGCCTGGATAATTGCATGAACCGGTTTATGGGAAGGGGAGTGTTGGCCAGGACACAGGGAATGTTCCCTACTCTTTGCGAAGAGTGCCCTGGTTCTTTACTTCCACCTGGACACCCACCAGGACAACACCAGGATGGGCAGAAGGGACCTCGGTGTAGCGTCTCATCTGAAGACATTTTGGGCTGGCACCCCCTCCCCCAATACTGCACTCGGATGCCAGCGATTTTTAGGTGCAAATCCAATCCCGGTGTGGAACGAGAACCCACAACTTCTGGTCCAGAGGCAGATGTGCTGCCAACTGAGCCACGCTGACACCTGGAGAGAAACCCTGAAAAAAATCATTACAGCTTATTGAGATACAGACATCATGAATATTAACTTTGAAATTGATAGACTCCATAGAACTTACAGAGCAAATCAGGATTTACAAGGTCCACCTCGGCCAGTAATTGCAAAATTTATTAAATCAGAGGACAAGGAAAAGTTAGTGGCGAAAGTCTATAAATGAAAAAAATAAAATTGATGGGAGCCTCCATATCAATTTACAGTGATTTGCTGCCAGATCTCATTGCAGAAAGAAAAAAATTCAACTTTTTAAGAAAAAAGTTATAGGAGAATAACACTAGAGTCATGATTGTCTACCAGGGGCGTCATGCATCCAGAAATTTTGGAGGGGCACAAAATCCAAACCTTTCTAGGGGGGACTGGGGCATGCTCCCCCTGGAAAAATTGAAGTAAAATGGTGCATTTTGGTGACTTTAAGCAGGCCATAAAACTAAATACCATTATAATGATAGAGCAATGATAAATTGTTCTCATTCTTTGTTAAGGCTGTGTACAGTGACGTTTTGTAATTCAGACATTTTTAAAGAACTGAACTTGTGTATTTTGTGCTTCTTAATTAACTACTTAGTCCATTCCTAGCTCATTCACTAACTGCTAAATGTCAGAAATGCACCATTTGAATTTTCATATAATTAGTCATCAACTATAAATGGTATGCATAAAAAATAATGACACATGTCATCTGTTCCTGCGGATGATTTATTTATTTAAAATTTGATAAACGGTGAAAGGTACAGTGTGCATTGTGTGTGTACCCGGGGAAGGGTAACATATGAATATACAGTAACTAATTTGAACTAGAATTTGCTAGGTAATACATACAGCTATTCCCTTTGACCTTGCAGTATAACCATTTTTCATATGTGGTAGCTGCCTTTTAAAAATGAGCCTGACCCCCCACACCAACTTTGCTCTGAGAGCTGCATTGAATTTCAGACAGCATTACATCGTGATCATCACCCCAATACATTGAAGACAGAGCCAGGTCAGGATATTTCAGGAGCTTAAATAAAAAGAACCCTCCCAGACAGAGTGGACTGCAGAGCACATCATCCTCACTACTAGTCTCTTATTATGGTGCTGCTATACAATAGATAATGAGACACAGTGGTAGTGAGGGACAAAAGAAAAACAGGGCACACAGACAGCAGCCCAGCGCAGCACTGCAGTAAATGGCACCACCAGGTCCATTGAAATGAATGAGAAAAGGAAAAGCAGCAGAATTTGGAAAAAACATACAGTTTTTGCTTGGCAAAGTATTAGCCAGCGGACATCCTATTTTGCAAGTAGCAAGCAACAGTGGTTGCGGGCAGACAGTCAGAATGGAGGGGCAGACTGGCGGTAATTGATTCCTGATAGATACACGGACTAGTGTAAAAATCAAAATTATGAATGAAGTAAAGTCCAAAATGAATTGACGGTCTGGTTGGAGTCACTGGAGTCGAGTCGTGACTCATGTGGAGACCGCTTAAGTCAGATTGGAGTCGGCAACAAAGTTGGCAGTCGGGGTCGGAGTAAATAGCAAGACAACCAACTAACCCATAACCTACAATACTAGCTAGCTGGCCCAGCCCAGAGGAAAGAAATGGCTGTGACTTGACCCCATGCCACATACTTATACCTGGCTGATGGCATACCATGGCTAAGGGGTGGTGGCTGGCTTCTTCAACTTGTTTTCCCAGATGATCCCTTATTCAAATGAAATTGCAGCAGACAGACAGCTGCTGTTGTTGGAATGGGAAGTGCCAACACAAGAACATCAAATATCCCTACGGTCCCCAACCAGTTGTTCACAAAGTCCCTCTGCCATTAGTGCCTTATCAAAGGTGTAACTTTAAAAAGGTGCTAAATGGGAATAGCTCAGCAGGAGATGTGACTGAACTGTGGTCTCAGAGGAGGAGGTGACAACTGCTTGTTGTTTTACATAAGGGCCGAGCAGCCAGGCAGGAAATAAATAGCGGGATTGATTATTTTCTCTGTCTTTTCTTTAGTGTGGCAGCCATAGCGAGCACACCCCCCGGCACTGTCTTGCGTCGGGACAAGCGCTACCTTCATGGAGAAATTCTGCTGCACATAAAGTCCGTCCCCCCCCCCATACCAGTGACTCTATTCCATGGCGTCATTGGCTTATGGGTTAATCCAGCCTTGACCCCGCCCCCCCAGCTCCTTGGAGGATAAGATTCCATGTCAAACTCTAACATCACAGCAACTGGAAGCATTTTTTTTTATTACTTTTGCAGTTTAAATCAGAGAAACCACACCTGCTGTCACTCATCCTCATTCTCCCTCTAATCTGCCTGCACTTTATTATGTCCACAGGATTTAGATGCACAGAACGGGAAGCTGGGGCTTAGCAGGTCAGGCCGGGGTGTGTGGGTCAGTGGCTTTTACAGCTCAAAATCTGATCAGACCCATGAAATGTGATGCAGTGCCACATTGGCAAGGGTTTATCACAGTGAGTGAGCAAGGTATAAAGAAAATACATTTACTTGAATGAATAACTTATTATAAATTCATTCATTATTCGGCAGCGTCTTGCCTTGATGCTCATTTTGTTGCGATGTCCTGTTTTTTTTTTCCAGTGATGAAAAAGATGCAGTCCCCAACCTCCTTTGACCAAGCAAGCAGGAAAAACGTTCAACTTCCACCCTCCTCCGATTTTTTTCTACAGATCTTGTTTTTACTTCTGTCAGAGAGAGACGGATTAAGTCAATGTTGCTCTATCTTGGTGTGCCTCTCCCAGCAGTTGCTTAAAATACACATAGTTTCCGTTGGACGAGATGAGTTGTTCCTCACTCTTTGCTCCTCACACTCGCAATGGAGATGGTACCAGAAAAAGGGCAGTTTGCCGTGCGGCACGTCATCTACCTTGTATAAAATTATGCTTGGCTAAGCCTAACTGAGCCAATGAGAGTTCATGCCAAACTGACAACAAAAACAAAAGATCGGTCGAGTCAATGAAAACTGATTGTCAGCATGAACTACTAATCACACCACAGCCAGAAACAAGCATCGGGTCGATTAATGAACAGATCGGCCTAACCCCAACCCCCCACCCTCACAATGAAAGACTGTGAAAAATGTATTGATTGTTTTTTGCCTTCTAATTTCTGAAAATAAAATAAAATATACAGATTTTTTAAACATTGGTCGAAATATTGGAGGAACACCCTCAGGCCCCATGGGCATGACGCCACTGTTGTCTACACTGTAAAACTGGGAGTTGTCATTGACGGTGTCTGATTTATCTATGAATCACCACAGGAGGCAGAAAAAGACTTAAAAAATAAAGCTGCCAGACCTTTTTCAAGGACAATTAAAAATTAAAGCAAGGAAGCTGTACTATATAAAGAGGGATTTTTGTATAAATTGATCTAACCCTATTTTCTCTCCAATTAGGGACCACAACAAGCAACTGGGCGGGGGGTATGTATGTTTAGTAGCCCAGATGGGCAGCATTGTGTTGTGTTTTGGATTTTGTTTTTTGCTATTATTTTTCTATGTGGTCTGGTGCTATAGAATCTGATGGCAGATAAGGACCGCTTGACCCACCTAGTCTGCCCATTTCGCTACCTAACGGATAAGCTGCAGATCCTAGGTAACCAACAGCCTACTTCCTCCTATCCCCCACTTGAATTACCTTATGTCTGTCCCATGCATTTTTGAATTTCCCCATAGTTTTTGACTTTATGACCTCCTCAGGAAGGCTGTTCCGTGCATCTACAACCCTCTCTGTGAAGAAATACATCCTCACATTACCACTGAGCCATCCCCCCATCTTCAGATTGTGCCCCCTTGTTCTTGCACATCTCTTTTTCTGAAAGATGCTACCCTCTTGAACTTTGTTGATTCCCTTGAGGTATTTAAACATTTCTATCATGCCCCCTCTCCCTTCTTTCCTCGAGGCTATACATCTTAAGCTCCTTTAGTCTTTCTTCATATATCTTCTGGTGGAGACCCTGCACTATTTTGGTTGCCGTCCTCTGGACAGCCTCCACCCTGTCTATGTCTTTGCGGAGGTGGGGTCTCCAGACCTGTACACAGTACTCCAGATGTGGTCTTACCAACTGTCTGTACAGAGGGCCAATAACTTCCTGTTTTCTACTGGTGATGCCTCTCCCTATGCATCCCAGTATCCCCCAAGCAGTGTTGGGTAAGCTACTTTTTCTTTTACTTTCTGTTACTTTTAGAAACTTGTTCTAGAAAGCTCTGTGCAGTCACTAGCAAGGATGGAGAAGTACTGGAAAAAGTAATACACCTTGCAGTTACAATTACTTATGTCCTTTTATACAAAAAGAAATACGTAACTGTAACTGATTACATTGATTTGAAAGTAACTAGTAACTAACCTATTACTTTCAAAAAATTTAATCTCTTATAGTTATTTATTATTTTTGTATTGTTTTTGTATACAGAGAAATAAGTAACTATAACTGTAAGGTGCATTACTTTCTGTCGTCTCCATCCTGGCTAAACTCTAACACTTCCTGAACAAGTTTCTAAACTTTATAATAAATAATAGTAACTTACCCAACACTGCCCCCCAGCCCTCCTTACTGCCTTCTCACATTGCTTGCCCACCATTAGGTCATCTGATATGACTACCCCCAGGTCCCTTTCAATTTTTGTTGTTGTCAGTATCTCACCCCCCATTGTGTTCTCTTCTCCTGGGTTTTTGTTTCCCAGGTGCATTACTTTCAGGGCCCCTGGTGTTCTGCGGCAGAATTTTCTGATTTCTGCGGCAGGGCTCCTTGACTTTTGCGGCAGCATTTTCTGATTTCTGCGGCATGATTTATTAATTTCTCTGGTAGAATGCAGTCCTGTCATTGGCTAAATATGATGTGATGTCATCGATGACATCATGTGCTGAGCATAGAGGAGGGGCTTCAGAATAAACGAGGTGGGAAAGAAAGCCTGACACTATGGAAAAACAGTATATTTATATGAAAATTCACCATAAACAATGAATTCTGCGGCACTATATATATTCTGCAGCATGATGCAAATTCTGCGGCAAATTCCGCAACTGCAGAATTCCAGGGGCCTTGATTACTTTGCACTTCTTTGCATTGAATCTAAGCTGCCATACATGTGACCATTTCTCCAGCCTTGCTAAGTCCCTTTTCATCCTTTCCACTCCACCTTGTGTATCAACCCTGTTGCAGATCTTTGTGTCATCTGCAAAGAGACATACTTTTCCTTCCAGTCCTTCTGCAGTGTCACTTATAAAAACATTAAAAAGGACTGGTCCTAGTACTGAACCCTGCAGTACCCCACTAGTAACCCCCCTTTCTTCACTGCGGACTCCATTTACTATTACCCTCTGTTTCCTGTTGTCTAGCCAGTGTTTTACCCAGGCTACCACCCTGGGACTCACTCCCAGACTGGCTAATTTGTTTATTAATCTTTTGTGCAGGACTGTGTCAAATGCCTTGCTAAAGTCTAGGTAGGCCATGTCCACAGCCCTCCCCTGGTCTACTACTTTGGTCACCCAGTCAAAGAAATCAATAAGATTTGTCTGACATGACCTTTGTGCTGTGAATCCATGCTGCCTTGGGCCCTGTGCCCCACTGGCCTCTAGGTACTCAACAATTCTTTCCTTCAGAAGTGATTCCATCATTTTCCCTACCACTGAGGTCAGACTGACAGGTCTGTAGTTTCCTGCCTCTGTCTTGCTCCCACTTTTGTGAAGGGAATCATCTGTCATCCTCCAGTCCTCAGGTACCACACTGTCCTCCCATGATTTATTAAAAAGGATAGTCAGTGGTGTTACTAGTTCTTCCCTTAGTTCTTTTAGAATTCTAGGATGAATCTCATCAGGCCCCATTGCCTTATCCACCTTCAGTTTTAGGAGTTCTTTCAGAACCCTTTCTTCTGTGAAAGGACTAATATCAACCCCCCCCATCCAGAGTGCTTCTATTGACTGGATTAGGTATCTCCCCCTGCTCTTCTTTTGTGAATAATGAGCAGAAGTATTCATTCAGTATCCCTGCTTTTTTACTGTCGCTCTCTGCCCAACCACCTTCCTCTTTATTCAGCCTCAGTATCCCTGCCTTAGTCTTTCTTTGCTCCCTAATGTGCCTATAAAAGGTTTCATCCCCTCCTTAACTGAGTTGGCTATCTTTTCCTCGGTTTGGGCCTTTGCTATTCTGACTGCCTTCTCCACTTCCTTCTGCTTTGACTGGTACAGTTCTCTGTCCTGCTCCTTCTGTGTTTCCTTATACTTCCTGAATGCTATCTTTTTCTCCCTAACCTTCCCCGCCATTTCTTTTGAGAACCATAGTGGTTTTTTCTTTCATTTTGATTTGTTTTGTTTTCCTTCACACAAAGGTTTGTTGCCTCTGTGATGGCGGTTTTGACGTTTCCCCATTGTTGTTCCACCCCACCTTCTTGCCTGTTTGCTAGTGCTTTTCTGACTCACTCTCCCATTTTGACAAAATCAGCCCTCCTGAAGTCCACTACTTTCACTTTTGTATGGCTTGACTCTACAGCTAAGTTTATCATGAACCACAGTGTTTGGTGGTCGCTTGTTCCCAGATGGCTACCGACTTCTAGATCTGAGATCCTTTCTCTGTCCCCATTTGAGAGTACCAGGTCTAAGATTGCTCCCTCCTGAGTGGGTTCCAAAACTAGCTGTCTGAGGCATGCTCCCTGTAGGGCATCGAGAATGGCCCTGCTCTTAGATGTGGCTACAGCAAAGGTGCTCCAGTTAACATCTGGCATATTCAGGTCTCACATCAGCAATATCTCCCCTTTCTCTGCCATCCTAAGGATGCCTTCTATCATTTCCTTGTCCATTTCCTCCCCCTGAGACGGGGGTCTGTATACAACCCCTGTGCAGATTGTGGTGCCATTTCCAGTCTCCAGGGTGACCCACAGTGCCTCCTTTCCTCCCTGTTTACCCTTTAGTTCTGTTGCTTTGATCCCTTCCCTTACATAGAGAGCTACTCCTCCTCCTCCTCTTCTACCCTCCCTGTCTCTCCTGTAGATTGTGTACCCTGGTATGTTGATATTCCAGTCATGGTTCTCTGTGTACCATGTTTCTGTGACTGCCACGATATCCAGGCATCCCTCTTCCATCAAGGCCACCATTTCGGGGAGCTTTTACCTAGACTACAGGCATTGTTACTCATTACCCTCCATTTTTTTATGGCCTTATTTCTTTCTGCCCCATCCCTGTTTTTACTGCCTTTTTCTCCATTTACCCCTGCCCTTCTCCTTATCGACTGCCCTATCTTGGTGTTTACCTCACTAACTACCCTGAGTTTTTTGGGGAGAAGCTAGGGTTTCCCTTCTCCTTTTCAGTGCCTCCTCCTTGGCTAGTTTAAATGCTTGCCAATGAAGCATTTAAACCTATCACCTAAGATCTTGGTTCCTGTCCTGGACAGATGCAGACCATCGCGCCAGTATAGGCCTGCATCCCTCCAGGTGGAGCCCCAGTCCCCATTGAGGCCAAATCCCTGAGTTCTACACCAGTTTTTCAACCAGTCATTGAATCCCATGGTGCGGAGTACCCTAGCCTCATCCATGCCATAGACAGGTAGCACTTCTGAGAAAGTTACCATGTGTGCCACTTGTCTAAGGCCCCCTCCACAAACTCCTGTTGCACTGCTCTGATCCCATTCTCAGCCAGGTCATTTGTCCCTAGGTGGATAATGACATCCAGCTCACTCACCCTTGCAGCTGCTCCCATGATCCTGAGGATTAGTTTCTTGTCCCTCCAAGCCATGGCACCTTACCTCCCTTTCTCCTCCCTCCCCCAGTTCTACCCCCCTAACAACTGAGTCCCCACCAGGAGTTGTTTCTTTCCCCTGTAGGGTCCTGTGCCACCCTCCTGTGGGTCTCCATTGTGGAGGTTCCCAGCATCCTCCTTGGTCTCCACTGCAGGTACCTCCATAGAGGACCCATGCTCTGCCAGAGTGGTGAATGAATTGTGGAGAGGCACAGCTGTAGGGATGCGCCTCTGTTCCACCACCCTCACCCTCCCTGAACCCACTGTGGTCCTACCACTCCCCTTTTTTGGCAACCTTTGAGGTAGTGGCGGTGGCCTGGGTGGGGGAGCAGATTTTCCGAATCCCTGCCAGGTCAGCATGGAGTTGAGCAGCCTCCTCCCTCAGACCAGAAAGGTGCCTGCAAATAGGGCTGCGACTCAGTCTCCAGAATGTCTTCCGGAAGACTGCTGCTCCACAGCCAGTGCATTGCATCACTCCCCACATGTCTATCTTCCTTCCTGTTTCAGATGTTTGTTTCTTTTTCTTTTTTTTTGTTCTTGTTTTAGTGTGTGCAAGCTTGTGAGTGTCTCTACCACCTAGTCAGTGTGCTGTGCCTTTAAGGATATGAACAGGTGTATGTTGTTAGCAGTTTTTGGGAAGTGATGTCAGAACCCTTGCTATAAAGGAAGTTATGTGAGTGGGGTGAGGGGCAAACCTGTGCCCTCCAGAAACAATCAACTACGACTCTGACCCTCCACCCCGGGGAGTGCCTTCCTTCCTTTCAGACACCTGTTTCACAGAGGTTAAGTAACGGGTCTAATCACAAATGACTGTAAATCTCTCCCAGCTAGAGTTCCTTCCTGGCAAATAAAAGTTAAACTAAGAAAAGTCAACCCCAAAAACAGAGAATCAAAACTAGTTACATACAGAGGCCCAAAAATGAATAATTCAGTTCAGTGTAGTCTATTAAATTACCTCCTTGATTTAAGGAAGCTTTTGGCTGCTTTCTCGCTCTCTCTGTTTATGGGAGAGGGAACAGAGGAGTCACGATTTATGAGAATTTAAGGCTTGAGATATTTAAAATTATATATCTTGCATTATTTGAAATGGTTGATTCAATTGAGGTTGTTTTTCCAGCCACCTTAGTGGCAATTAATAAGATTACTTTACATTATCAATATAAGTAAAATAATTAGATTTGCATCCTACAATGTGAATGGAATTCACTTGCCTATTAAACGTGCTAGGCTATTGAATTATATAAACAGATCTAAGCTGGATTGCATAAGTATTCAGGAATCGCATTTAAATAAAGTTGAAATTAATAAATTGAATGAAACTGGATATCCCATATTATTAGTTCGGAAGGAACAAACAAGAAGGCAGGTGTGTGGCAATTATTCTACGAACATCCTTAAATGCATCTATCCAGGAGGTATCCACACATTTTGAGGGAAGAATTATACTGATTAACATCATGGTTTGGAATAAAATATTTACTATTGAGTGTATTTATGCACCTGTTGGGGCTTATGTGGATTTTTTAGCAAAAATAGGGCCTAGTTAAGATCCAAGCTAGGGATATTATCTTACATCGGGACTTCAGTGTCTTATTAAACCCCAACCTTGATAAATCCTCAAAAATGTTATCTATCAATAAACAACACTCAGTTTTGTTGCATAATTGTAAAAAGAATAAACTACATTTATGTCTCCAGAACTTTAACCCCACCCCCAAAAGTGGAGAAACCAACAATAAATACAATCATGTTATCTAGCCATGCAATGATCCATTTGGATCTAAGAGTTCAGGACAGTTTAAGGTACTCCAGTCGGGCTTGGGCATTTGATGATAATTTATTAAAAGATTTCTTTTTGTTTTAATTATTCGATCCATCATTACAGAGCATTGGTATTATAATTATGATGGAGGTGTACCCATAGTCAAACTATGAGACCCCTTCAAAGCAGTATTAAGGGGGGGCTATAATACCTATTCAGGCCTACAAATATAAACAAAAACCCTAGTAGAAGGGGGGAATTGAATACCAAATTGAAACAATTAGATGCTTTAATTCTTCAAGATTATGAGACCCATCAACAAGAATGGGGCAATCTTTGATTAAAAAAATGGAGCTGAACAATATCGTGTCAGCTGAGAATATGAAAAAATTTAAATCTGTTTGATACTTCCAGGGGACAAATAGGGGAGACTATTAACAACTCTGTTTAAAAAATGGAAACAGCAAAATGTAATTTTAGCCCTCCAAGATGAAGCGGTTAATAGGGTATTTGATAACCAGCAAATGGCGACTATAGTTCTAGATTATTATAAAACCATTTTTCAAAAAAAAGGTCAAGTAAATAACATAGCCTAAATAATTACTTAAAGCAGTCTAACATTGGTGGACTGAACTGCAGTGACAAACCTTTTACTAGAAAAGAAATTTGGGAAACTATTTTATCCATGCCAGAAAGGAAGGTATCTGGATTAGATGGTTTCACGTCAGAATTCTTTATGGCTTTTTTTTGGAGGATCTATTCCCCTGGATTTAGCAAATGATTACATAATTGGTGGATGGCCTCTGGGAAATCCCAAGAACTATGGAAGAAGCCAAATTAATTGTGATATAAAAAAGAAGGCAAATATCTTCTAAAACCAGACTGATAGCCCTATTAAATACTGACCATAAAATAATTGCAAAATTAATTGTTAACACAATTACAGTAGCTCTCCTCGAGGCCATCCATCAAGATCAGTTTGGATTCATCCAGGGAAGAACATTACTCCAAGCCACAAGAGTTCAGCCACTTTACCATTATGTCAAATCCCAGAAACTAAGATACTATGCTATAGCTATTGAGGCAATGTAGCGCAGTGGTTTAAGGCTCTGAGCTGCAAATCTGGTGACATCTAGCAGACCAGACCTGGGTTTGAATCCCACAGCTTCCACTTGCATACTGTGTGACCCTGAGCAAGTCACTTAACTTCCCTGTGATCCCAGGTCGCTCCTGTAAAAAAGCTTTCAGCTTAGTGTGCTACTCCTGGTTAAACAACTAAATAAAAAAAAATAAATAAAAATTTGATGCTAACATACTAAAACGCCAGCAGAATAGGCCTAACGGTCTTTCGTGTCTGCTCGTTTGGTCAGCCCCCCACCCTGGGAGCTGACCTTGCTGCCCCCTCACCCTTTCTGGCTTCTCCCTTCCCAGTTCTGGATATTCTCGCTGCACTGAACTTTGTCTCCAGAACCCTTCCCCTGTACCTGTCCCCCCCTCTTGAACCCCTCCACCATCTCTGCCTCCACCAGCCCCTTGGGCAGTGCATTCCATGGCTCCACCACCCTCTCAGTGAAGTAGCACCTCCTCCTTTCTCCCCTGAATCCCCATCTCCAGCTTCCACCCATGCCCTCTAGTTGCCCCACCTCCTTCCTTCAGAGCACTCTGACTGCCCTCCCCTATTTACCCCCTTCATGTACCTGAAGACCTCTATCATGTCCCCCCCCCCCGGTCCCTTCTCTCGTCCAATGTGTACATATTTAGCTCTTCGAGCCTCTCCCCATAGGTCCTGTCCCTCCAAGCCTTAGATCATTTTGGTTGCCCTCCTCTGGACCCTCTCCAGGAGTTCAATGTCCCTCTTTAAGTGTGGCCTCCAAAACTGCACACAGTACTCTAGGTGCGGCCTCACCAACAGTTATACAAAGGGAGTATCACTTCCCTCCTTCTGGAGGTGATCCCCCTAGCGATGCATCCCAGCATCCTGTTGGCTTGGCCGCTGCCCTCCTACAAGTCTCCGAGTTGTTCATCTTGACATCCACCACCACCCCCAGGTCCCTCTCAGCCATCAAGACTTGTAGCATCCCCCCGGAGTGAACACTTCATCTGGGATTCGGCCCCAGGCACAGCACCTGCATTTCCCTGCATTGAACCTCAGCTTTCACTTTCTAGAACACCTTTCTAGAGCCTCCAGGTCCCCCTGTAGGGCCACCCTCCCCTTCTCCCCATCCACCACCGCCCCCCGTTTTGAGTCATCCACAAAGAGACTCATCTCACTGCTAATATCCTTCCTTATGTCAGAGACGGAGGCATTGAACAGGAGGGGCCCAAGTACCGATCCCTGAGGGACTCCACTAATGACTCTCCTTGGGGATGAGACTAACCCACCAACCACGACCCTCTGGGTCTGGTCCTGTAGCCAGTTGCCTTATCTTGATGCCACCAAAAGTCTTTGATGTTTTGGACAGAAAATTCATAATAGAACATCTGCAGGAATGGAGAAATTCCTGCTTTTATCTTAAGATTGACAAATTTACTATATAAGAAAACAAAGGTTATATTTCTTATTAACTCATTCTTAACACCACTCTTTGAAATGAGAAATAGGGTATGTCAGGGATGTCCACTTTCACCTGTGATTTTTGTTTTGTGTTTCAAACCTTTTTCAGATTATGTCAGGGGTAACCAGGGGATTGAGGGGGTTAGTTACGAGAATATAAATATTAAGCTAAATGCCTTCGCTGATTATGTGAAATTAATGGTGAAAAATATTCATACATCTCTGCCAGTCTTCTTAGAAGAAGTCGATAAATGTTCAAAGGTATCAGGCTGCAACGGTAATAAAAAAAAATTGATAATGAAAATATTCGATCAAGAAGATATAGTTGAACAGTCTTTGGTAAAAGATTTCAAATAGGCTAACAGAATTAAATATTTAGCTATAACTCTAGTTAGTAACCAAACAGATTTGACTGAAATTCATTTCGACCAAGCAAAAGAAAAAAAAATTAAAAATATTCTTAACAGTTGGCAGACTTTGTCTATTTCCCTATGGGGAAGGATTGAGACATTAAAAATGATTGCCCTCCCTCATTTCATGTTTTCTTTGTAGACAGTTATTGGGGTACCCTCGACCACCTGGTTTGCTTACATTAGAAGAGTTTTTATAAAATGTTTGTGGAGGGGAGGCAAGCCATGAATAGCATGGAATCTATTGACAATGCCAGTGAATTTAGGGGGTTACAGTTGCCTGGACTTAGAAGTATACAGTTTACGTTATCAGTTCAAGATTGTATGGGAATGGACATTCCAGGTTAAGCCTGAGTCTGGGTGGGAACAAGAATTAATATTTCCAAAAGATAAAATAAATACCAATTCACTTATTATGGATTCTCACAAAGATTCCAGAAACTTACCTACATTATATAGTTTCATTGAGCCAATGATCGGAAAAGGTTTTAAAAGATTCTTCAAGGAATTCTTTCCGTGGACTGGAATTAATATTTGGGGCAGTAAAACTATTTGGCAGGAAGGGATGAAGGGCAAATTTAGTAAAATGAGTACATCAAATATCCAGGCTTGGGACCAATTAATAAGGGATGGAGCATTCTGTTCCTATATTAATTTTAAGCAGGTAAGCTCACCAACTACAAACACATTTTCTAACCTGTTTAGCTCTAAAGGAAAAGTTTAATATTTTACTTAAAAAAAATTGGATTTTTATATAAATTTGGAACCTATGATAAGAAATCACAAAATTCTTTCTCAGTGGCGTCAAGGCGCTAGGGGTTAGTGATGGAAGTGCGGAGACACGCTGGATTGCTCTGTCATAGTATACTAGAGTCTATACTAGGATTTTGTAAGATGAACAGGAGGCCAAGACCCATAATGTCCATCTCCCACTCAGCAGGTTACATGATCCCCAAAGGAGTTAACAAATGAATATCTAATCTGCGTTTAAATATTTGAAATGTTTCTTCTTCCGCTACCTCCTTTGGAAGTAAATTCCAGACAGGTATAATTATTTGTGTATAGAAGAATCTTCTGTTTTTTCTTCTAGGCAATGTTAACCTTAGCTGATAAATATGGCTTCTCAAAGTGATGCATCTATTGTTATTTATTAAACAAAAGTGGGAACAGGGCAGAGGCAGGAAACTACAGACCAGTTAGTTTGACTTCAGTGGTAGGGAAAATGATGGAATTACTTCTGAAGGAAAGAACTGTTGAGTACCTAGAGGTCAGTGGGGCACAGGACCCAAGGCAGCATGGTTTCACAGCAGGAAGGTCATGTCAGATGAACCTAATAGATTTCTTTGACTGGGTGACCAAAGTAGTAGACCAGGGAGGGGCTGTGGATATGGCCTACCTAGATTTTAGCAAGGCATTTGATACAGTCTCGCACAAAAGATTAATATACAAGTTAGCCAGCCTTGGAGTGGGTCCCAAGGTGGTAACCTGGATAAAAAACTGTCTGGACAACAGGATGCAAAGGGTAATAGTAAACGGAGTTCACAGTGAAGAAAGGAGGGTAACTAGCGGGGTACCGCAGGGTTCGGTACTGGGACTGGTCCTTTTTAATGTCTTTATAAGTGACATTGGAGAGCACCTGGAAGGAAAGGTATGTCTCTCTGAAGATGACACAAAGATCTGCAACAGCGTTGATACACAAGGTGGGGTGGAAAGAATGAAAAGGGACTTGGCAAGGTTGGAGGAATGGTCAAATATGTGGCAGCTCAGATTCAGTGAAAAGAAGTGCAGGGTAATGCATCTGGGAAACAAAAACACATTGGAAGAGTACACAATGGGGGGTGAGTTAATAACAACAACAAAAATCGAAAGAGAACTATGAGTAATTATATCAGATGACCTAAAGGTGGGCAAGCATTGTGAGAAGGCAATAAGGAGGGCTGGGGGATACTGGGATGCATAGGGAGAAGCATCACCAGTAGAATACAGGAAGTTGTTATTCCTCTGTACAGACAGTTAGTGAGACACCATCTGGAGTACTGCGTGCAATTCTGGAGACCCCATCTCCGCAAAGACATAGAGTGGAGGCTGTTCAGAGGAGGCCAACCAAAATGGTGCAGGGTCTGCACCAAAAGACATATGAGGAGAGACTAAAGCAGCTTAATATGTATACCCTTGAGGAAAGGAGGGAGAGGGGGGACATGATAGAAATTTCAAGTATCTCAAGGGACTTAACAAAGTACAAGAGGGTAGTATCTTTCAAAAGAAGAGATGTGCAAGAACAAGGGGACACAATTTGACGATAGAGGGGGGATGGCTCAGAGGTAATGTTAGAAAGTATTTTTTCACAGAGAGGATTGTGGATGCATGGAACAGCCTTCCTGAGGAGGTTGTGGAGTCAGGAACAGTGGGAGAACTCAAGAATGCATGGGACAGGCATAAGGCAATTCTAGTGGGGGGTAGGAGGAAGTAAGCTGTTGATTAACTAGAATCTGCAACTTATTCATGAGGTAGGGAAATTAGCAGACTAGGTGGGCCAAGCGGTCCTTATCTGACGTCAGTTTCTATGTTAAACCTAGGTCACCCATTGGTTGACTATCTCTAGAGATATGATGCATCTGTAACAGGTCACCCCTTGCTCGCTTGAGCTCCAGTGGGTATAATTTTAAATCTATTAACCTTGTTCATAGCTTATGTTCTGAAATCCATCTATGAGTTTTGTTACCCTCCAGCAAATTAGCATTTCTTCTAAGGTATGGGCTCCATAGTGGTGAACAATAACCTAATAATGGTCTTACATATGACCTGTACAGTGGCAAAATGCAAGCCCTATTCGTTGATGTAAATGCTCGCTTTATACATCCTATGATTTTGTTTGATTTTTTTATGACTTCACTACAGTGATTACTCAATTTAAGATCATTGCTTATTATAATACCCAGGTCTTTTTCATTTGTTACTGCTCTGAGGATATTTCCATCAATGGCATAGCTGTAACCTTTATTTCTATCTCCTGAGTGCATAACAACACACTTATCAGTACTGAACTTCTTCCCATTTGCTTCTGCCCAATTTTCCAATATGACTAGGTCATTTCTTAGTGAGTCGACTTGTTGTTCAGTAGAAACCTCAGCTGCTATCTTGGTATCATCAGCAAATTTGGCAGATCGATTTGTTATATTTTTGGTCATTTCAGAGATAAACAATGAAAAAAGGATGGGCCTCAGCACGGAGCCCTGTGGCACCCCGCTGTGCACTGGTCCTTCCTTTTACAAATGTCCTCTGATCTTAACTTTCTGGGTTCTGTTTGACAGCCATGACTCCACCTATTTGACAAGTGTGTTATTTAGACCCATTTGTGTTAGCTTACCTTTGTAATACCATCAAATCTTTTTATGGATGTATTTAGTGTAATTTATAGTGTTGTGGTCACTGTTTATTAAAGGCTTGTGTACTTCCATATTTGTCACATAGTGTGCAGGAAAGGCTGTTTGCCATGAATTAACTCAGAATTTGCACACATTTCACAGCGTTACTGCATTTGTTGAGTGCCACTACTGTTTGACTGTTTTCTGTAAATCTGTGTTGGACTGGCCGCCTGTGTGTAGTGAGCACCGGTCCTGATTGCTGAATCACAGTTCTTCCTGTTTATTCCAGTATCAATGCGGATCCGAAGGGAACTTATTCCACTGTTTGTGGGAATGCCTTTATATCCAAGATTGGTGGGTACAGACGACCAAATTATCAGCATCCATATTAAAAAAACGAATTCCATCCGAATTTAAGCTGATGATTGCAATGATATAACCAATATTGACTTAGACAAATATGAACATAAAATTCTTGTTCTGGGAACAATGGCAACCAAAAGACATTATTGAGAGCTGGAATGCCCAACAGATAGGGAAACTTGAAGTGGATAGGTGGTGGTATATGTCATATGAATCAGCCTCCTTTGAAACACTGGAATGAAGTTTATGAAATCGATGACCTGTTAGGTGACTAATGGAAACAGTTGGAAAAAATTCGACTGCCTTTAATAAGTCTTTGAGTAAAAAAAAAAAGGTTAATCTACTCTATGATAAAATAACAATTAGTCCCCTTAAAGAAATATATGTAGTAATATTTATTTAATAGTGCTACTCTTCTCGTGGAGGGCAGAAGGAAGGGAGAGTCTGTATTGCTTTATTGTCTCTATATGTACTATTATGTCTTGTAAAATATTTGTAAATGTTAATAAAATATCTTTTTTAAAAAAAAAAAAGAAGGTATCAGCAGCACCCCTGCTGCACCCCCTCCCAAACACTTTCTGACTTTCCTTCCTCTGACCTTACTGCCTCAGGAAGTTCTGGTGGGATGCTACATCTCCCTCGTCTTACCAAAGTGGAGAGAGATGACAACTGATGCTTGGGTCCTTGAAGTAGTCCAGCAAGGATACACCCTAGACCTCATTTCTGTTCCTCCAGTGATGCTTTTTTTGCCAAACTAATACCCTCTGGGACATCTTGCCTACCTGCTGGAGGAGGTTCAAACACTCCTTCACAAAAGGGCCGTAGAACCCGTCCTGGTTCCAGAACAAAACCTGGGTTATTATTCCCAGTACTTACTGGTACCAAAATGGACTGGGGATTTAAGGCCCATACTAGACCTTCAGGGACTGGATTTATTCATCGAAGTCAAAAAAGTTTGAACGGTCTCTCTACAGTCTCTCTTTCCCCTCTTGCAGAAAGGGGCCTGGATGGTTGCTCTGGATATGAAGGACACATACCTTGATATCAAGCTTGGCAAGTCTCACTGAAAGTACCTGCGTGTCATGCTCCAGGGCTTGCACTGTCAGTTTCATGCCTTGCCCTTTGGTTTATCTACTGCACCCTGTGTCTTTACCAAGTGTTTTGCAGTGGTTGCAGCTGCCGTCTGCTTGGAAGGCCTCTTTCTCTTCCCACATATCAACGACTAGCTTCTGAAAGCCCCCATCATGTGGGAGGCTATATTCTATACCTTGTTTTGGACCCAACAGCTATTCGACCAGTTGGGTATTCTGGTGAAGAGCTGAAGATGGACCTCACTGCATGCCAGTACCTCCAGTACATAGGCATTGTCTTGGGCATGGGGCTTGGTTAAGCGTTTCTACCTTCAGACTGTGCTATGGTACTAGTAGCCCAGGCTCAGCTGGTTTCATCCAGGGACTTTGTCTCAGCCAGATGCCTTTTATGGTTCATCAGCCGCATGGCTGCTGCCATACTGACTGTCCCACAATGGTTCCTCTAGGCACCGTGGGCACAACATTCTGATGAGTTGGAATATCTCATTGCAGTGACTTCTCCAGCTCATTGCTCTCTGCTCTGGTGGTTTGACTATTCCAGCCTAGAGACAGGATCTCCATTTCTCCATCCGTCTCCTCACTTGGTGATGAAGACGGATACCTTTGGTTTAGGCTGGGGTGCCCGTCTTGGCCGCATCTGAACTCAGGGTCGTTGGACCCCTTGGATACAGTTCTGCACAACAATTACTCCGGAGATGAGGGTTATTCTGCTTGGCCTACAGGCCTTCTCCACCCTCCTTTCAAGGCATCAGCCGCTGATCCATACAGACAATATTTTGATGATGTACTATATCAACCTGCAAGATGGAGTCTACTCATACTCTCTCTGCGGAGAAGCAATGAGAGTGTGGCACTAGGCTGTGGAACACGACGCGTTTCTGTCAGACATGCTTCTGCCCAGCAACCTCAATGCAGTAGCGGGCCATCTTAGTCCTGGTTGCTCTGCCACGAGTCAAAGCTCTTGAACTCCGTCATGGATGACCTTTTCATAATGTGGGGTTGCACAGACATAGACCTGTTTGTGACTCCATATAGCACAAAACTACTGAGTTTCTGCTGGCTCACTCTAGGGCCTGGAGTTTTCTGTTGACACATGTCCCCCTCCTGGAAAGGAGGTTCATGTATGCCTTTCCATTTTACCTTTCATACAGAGGGTCCTGGTCAAGCCGAGGGCTGAGTTGCCCACTCTGATTCTGGTGGCCCTGTACTGGCCTGGATAAATTTGGTTTCCTCTGCTCCAGCAATTGGCAGTGGAACCCCCTGCCCCACTCCCTCTGCAGACGGGGCTTCTGACAAAGGAGTAGGGTTTGCTGGCGCATCCAGGTCTTCAATCCCAGCACCTCCACATCTGGCTACTGAGGATGTAAATCTCTCCTGCTTTGAGGTTTTCCTGGTGGTTGCCACAGTTCTACTGGTAGCTAGGAAGCCATCTATGTGGTACACCTACTCCCAGAAAAGGAAACGTTTTACAGTTTGGTGTGATGTGTGTGCCTTGGATCCTTTACATGTCCAGTTAGTCTAGCGCTTGAATACCTTTTGTCCCTTAAGGACTTGGGCCTAGGGTATTCCTCTACAAAGGTACACTTGGCTGCAGGTTCAGCTTTTCATGCCCTCACTGACAACAAGATGGTGGCCCAGCTTGAGGTTTCCCCGCAGGTTCCTCAGATGTGTTCTACTCCTGCACCCTCTGTCCACAATCTGTTTCCAACCTGGGACTTTAATTTGGTCCTAGAGACCCTTACTGCACCTCCCTTTGAGCCTGCTTCTACTTGTGAACTGCACTTTCTCTCATGAAAGACACTTCCTAGTGGCTATGACATCTACTAGATGCATATCTGAGTTGCAGGCACCCTTATTTTTCACAAGGATAATTTTACATTATATACTAATCCTCGTTTTCTGCCAAGGATTGTGTCTGAGCGAACACTTAATCGGACTATTGACCTTCCAGTTTATGTTTCGACTCCCACAGATAGTGAGGAATGTTGTTTGCATACACTGGACGTCTGCAGGATGCTGCATTGGTAGTTAGATCATGCTAAGGCTTGTAGATAATCCTTACAACTGTTTGTGGCTTCTGCCCCCTGAATGATGTGTTCCCCCCATTTCTAAGCAGGGCCTGTCCAATGGATTGCCTGCTGTATTATGTTCTGTTACCAGAAGTGCAGCAAGCACCTTCCTGGTCCTCTTCCTGCCCACTCCACCTGTGAGGTTGCTACTTCAGTGGTCTGTTTTCAGAATATGTCTACCGCTGACATATGTGTTGCTGCCACTTGGAGTACTGTTTATACATTTACTAAATATTACAGTCTGGACATCGTTTCTTGAAGACATGCCGACTTTGCCCTTACTGTTCTGCAAGGCCTCCTTACTCATGGTCCTTAGATCCTACCTTCCTCCTTCATTGCTTGGGATTCATTCCATGATGTGGCTCAACAGAGGGAGATGTCCTCAAAGAAGATAGAATAGTAACTTACTTACCATAACAACAGATCTTCGAGAATATCTCCTTCACTGAGCCTCAGCTGTCCCTACCGCCTTCCCCCCAGGTGACGATTGATCATCACGCCTGCTTTTGCACACTGATTCTCCATGGATGCCTACTCCAGCATCTTTACTCAGGTTTCCATATCCTCTCCTGTGTGTCTGGTTTGGCCTTGGTTGCTTCAGTTCCTGCTGGTTTGATGATCCTCCATGCTTGTCTCTGGTGGGGAACTAAAGCATGCTGGGGGTGCCCATGTTATATAGGCACCAACAAGGTACATTGACGTGGGCAGTCACAGCCAGCAAAACTTTCCGGGTGGTCTTGATGCCAACAGCTTCAGTTCCATGATGTGGCTCAATGTAGGAGATTTTTTCGAAGATCTGCTGTTACAATAACTATTCTTTCCCATTAGGTGTTCCGATCAAGCGCCTTTGCATAGTAATTTTTAACTTTTAGCAGGGCTGTGCTGGTGGAATGCCTGTACCTGAAGCCTGATTGTTCATCTGTTAGTAGTTGCTGTCTGGCACACCGGCGTACTGGTAGTGCTACTGATGCCACTATTGATTGTCAACAGCAATCACTCAGTGGTAGCCTGCCTGAACAAGAAAGGCAAGACCAGCAGCAGAGTTCTACTGAGAGAGGCTCTACTTCACTCTGGTTGGCTGAGCATAGCCTACTGTCCTTATCAGGAGTGTACCTGTAGGGCTCCAGGAACATGAAAACAGACTGGCTTAGCAGACTTTGTATTCTTTTAAGGGAATGGACTATCCATCACAAAGTCTTTCTGGACCTGACGAGATGTTTTTCCGGCCAGAGATAGGGCTCTTTGCAAACAGCCAGAATATGAAGCAGTGCAAGAATTGCTCCTGGATCACAAAGCAGAGAGCCTGTCCTGTGGCCGCATTCAGGCTTCAGTGGACAGGGGCTACCTTAACAGTTTTCCACGGTGATACTCCCCAGAGTAATCAAGAAGATCATCCAGGGCAGGCCTCATAGAATTCTAATAGAGCCCTGGTGCCCTTGAGTCACCTCCCTTCTCCGTCTTTCAGCCAGCCCACACAATATGTTTTCTCTCAGGAAGGATCTGCTGTTGCAAGGACCAGCTTTTCACCCAGTCTGTGGCATCTGAGCATTGTAACTTAGAGCATGAATTGAGAGCTTTTGTTCATTGTTGTTACTCCAAGGAGTCAGTGGACACTTTGTTAAAATCCAGGAAAGAATGGGTGATCAAATCCTACCATCGCATTTGGAAACACTACCTCACGCGGTGCCAGTAATAATCTCCAGTCTTCTCAACCATAGTGGCTTTTATGCTGTATTTCCTTTTGGGAGGTTTTATTATTTATTGTTTTATTTATAATTTTTGACTGGGAAAGGCACACTAAGCTATGATGGCTTGTTTCCAGGTACGTCCTGGGGAGTCAGTTGCATGGACAACATGGACATGTTTTATTGACTGGGAATGTTGGCAGTGACACTGGGGGAAACTCCCCTACTGTTCTTCAGTAAGTACCATGGGATCTTCTACTTCCACCTGGACAGTGATCAGAGATGGACAGAAGGAACCTCAGTTTAATGCCTGATTTAAAGGATGGCACCTCAGCAGTCCAGTACACCCCTTCGTACTACACTGCAGTGTCAGTTATGGGTATTACCCCTTGTACCCGATGTGGGGTATCATTTTTAATGAACAAGACATTGAGGACAGGCTACAGAAACTAAATTCCAATAATACACCAGGGCTGGATGGGATCCACCCCAGAGCAATTAAGGAACGTGCCGGTGAGCTAGCTGGTCCAGTCACACAGTCATTTCATACATATGTGAATAATGGCTGTGTGATAAACAGCTGGAGGGAAGCAACAGTTGTGCCCATTTATAAGAAAGGCAGTAGGAAGGCAGCTAAGAATTATCACCCTGTGAGTCTGACTTCAACATTGGGGAAGGTGCTGGAAGGTATAATAAAGCACTATATTGAAAATGTCATCAGGGAATCAAATCTGGTTGATGTAACCCAAAATGTCTTCACCAGGGGAAGAGCCTGTCAGACTAACCTAGTGCAGTTCTTTGAGGATGTTAGTAAATCACTTGATAAGGGATTTCCAGTGGACGTTATTTTTTTAGACCACAGTAAGGCATTTGACACTGTGCCACAGAATGAGTTTGTCAGTGTCTTGCTAAAAACAGGTCTAAAAACTAGTGTTGTTGCTTGGATTAGTTCCTGGTAATATGGAAGGAAACAGAGAGTACAGGTTCGGGGCGTGGCATCAAATTGGGCGGATGTGACCAACTGGGTGCCACAGGGGTCTGTGCTGGACTGGTTTTATTGAATATATATTTGTCTTCTATGAAGTGTAGCAAAGGCGTATGGCTTTCTAAATTCGTGGATGACACGAAGATTGGATCGGTTGTCCGGAATGAGCAGGGGGCCTATAACCTTCATAGGGAGTTAACCAACCTAGAAGTATGGTCTTTGAAATATAAACTTAAATTTAACACAGATAAATATGCTGTAATGCATTTGGGTAGGTCTAACTTGAAAGTCCAGTATCTATTAAATGGTTAGCCCCTTAAGGTAACATCTGAGGAAAGAGATTTGGGTGTTGTGGTGACAGATTACCTAAAATTTTAACAACAATGCCATTACAGTACTAAGAAGGCTAATACAATCCTAAACTGCATTAGAAGACACAGCTAAAATAGGGACAGATGTGATTATGTCTTTGTATATCTCCCTGGTGAGGCCCCACTTGGAATATTGTTCCCAGTACTGGTCTCCCAATACAAAGTGTGATATTAAGAGTTTAGAGAGAGTACAGCAGAGAGCACCCAAGATGTGTTAAGCATAGATGACTTAAGCTATATGGGCAGGCTTGTAGCCCTAGGGTTGTATTCACTAGAATACAGAAGGTTGCATGGAGATCTTTGCCTACTGTTCAAATCATTAGCAAGTGATGACCTCTGGGAATGTTTAGACTTTATTATAGAGAACAAAATTATAATACAAAGGCACATACCCTTTGGCTTAGGGGGAAACAAGCACAACAAAGTGAAGGGCTGGTTGGTACAGTCAGAGAGTCACTGGGGTTTAGAATAGTCTACCCATGGATGTGATAGGTACAGTAGCAGCTGTATGATGAAATTTGAAACTAGATTGGATGAATATCGTACAAAGGAATGTATGTCAGGAGATCCCCTAACATGAGGGGCGAGCTTCTAACAGGTCTTTGGCCTAATGAGCTCATATATAACCTATGAAACTTACAAATTTCTAGTCTTCAGCCCCAGAGGTGAACATACTACCCACTGAGCTACTGACACTGATGTTTTGATCTGGGTCTCAGTCCTGACACTCTCAGGGGGCATGCAGCAGCTCTGGAGGCTCACACATGACCAACTGACACACAGCCATTGGGATGTTATCCTCATTTGGCTCAGTTTTTCAAAACAATTGCTCTACAGTGGTCCCAAATCAAAAAGAGGGTGCCACTTTGAGATCATGCTTTGGTGCTTAATGCACTTACCAAGGAACCTTTTGTATGTTTCCACTTTGTTTGACTCTGGTTCCTACCCTTGAAGGTTACCTTCCTTGAGGCAATCACATCAGTGAAAAGAATCAGTGAATTTGGGGCCTTGGCTACCTCAGAGCCTATCTAGTGTTTCATTAAGATAAAGTGGTCTTAACACTCTCACAAATTCCTGCCAAAGGTGTACTCTCAGTTTCATGTCAGCCAGGAGCTGGTCTGTCCTTCTGCCCTAATCTAAACTCTGAGTCAGAGAAGAGGTTCCACACTTAGGATGTCCACAGAGCAGTGAGGCACTACTTGCACCAGACAGAAACTTGCTGCAAATGGCCTAGTCAGTTTGTGCTTTAGTACCACCACAAGAAGGGTCAAAAAGCCACTAAGGCTGCTGTTTCCAGGTGGTTTGTGGACAGCATATCAGAAGCTAATAAAGCAGAGGACAAGCCTTCTTCACTTGGAGTGAAGGCACACTGCAACAGAATGATGGCAGCTTTCTGGGCTGAATGGAAGGGTGCCTCTTACTTGAACATTCGTAGGGCTGCCACCTGGGCCTCACAGCATACATTTACCAGCATTGTAAGCTGGATGTGGCTGCTTCTGCTGATGCAGTGCTGGGCTACAAGGTGTTTCAGGATGTCATGGTGTAACTGGACTGTCTGCTGTTGAGTTTCATTCCTTCGGCTTCTATTTTTCCATTTACCTGCCTTTTCCGACTTTACCTCGAGACTACTGCTGCACACATGACACTAATAGGAATGACAACTGAACCCTTTATGCTGGAGAAACACAACTTTCTTACCTTAAGGTAATTTCATTTCTCTCAGCTATGCACTTGTTGCTCTGTTCCCACACTTCTGTTATGTATGTTATATTCTGAATTCAGTGAGTGTACATAGCTCTGTTACTTATTCAGTGAAGGGTAAGGTTGTGTTTTTGTTCAGTTTATAGATTGTAGATTGGTTAGTCCTCTGACGCCAGTGACCCAAGTTCGGGAGCAAGCTTGAGTCATTGAGGCCCGGCTGGGGGGGGAGGGAGTGAGTATCCAGAGGATGCTGTCCTCTGGGGGAAGGGGGAGGGCAGCTAAATTTGCTGCTATACTGCCACCTGGGTGACCACGGGTGGCAGTGCAGATGGAGCACTTTGTGGGTGGAAGATCGCTGACAGGTGCCGCACCACATACACTTGCATATGTGCTTGGTGTGGTATGGGGGGCCCTGATGCCCCCACCAGAGGGAGAAGCTCTGAAGGAACACAGGGAGCTCAGGTAAGACCCAGGGGACGTTAGGGTGATGGGGCTTGGGCAAGTTCGAGTGGATGGGAACCGACTGGTGAGAAGGGGCCAAAAAAAAAAAGATTGGTTAGTCCTCAAACTGGAGAGCTATAGAAGCCATCCCAAGGACATTATATGTGTGGTGTCGGAGTTGGTCTCCTGCCTACCAATAGCAGAGAGTGAAGCTACTCATTCATAGAACTGACAGCTGTACAGCTGGAGAAAAGAAATTACCTAAAGATAAAAACATTTTGATTATGGTAAGGTAGATTTGTTTTTGTATGGGTTTTTCTGTGTCAGTTTCAGAAGTCTTTTTTTTATTTTCACTGGTTTTGAAACTTGGTTGGAAGCTGCAGAAAAGCAGCCAAAGTATCATGCCTGTTTGTCACCTTCAGTTAATGTACTCTTTAGGAATGGTCAGCAAAGAAGATCAGTTTCTATTGTATTGAAGTCAGGAAATATTTTGCAGCCATCCCATTGCAATGAATGTGGCATTCTGGGACTTGTCATGCAAAATGAGTGTACAAAGTCACTATTCCCTGATATTGTTGTCTGTCACAATTTTTTAAGCTTGTCATTTTATGAATGTGCGACGAACCTCTCCAGAAAGTGCACGTCTAATCTGTGTAACAGCAGTGATGTCAACAGCCCGTACTGCTTCCAGTGTTCCCCTTTCATTAAACAGGAGTGTTTGGTCAACATATTATCAAAAGCCACCACTACTCTGTGATCTCTGCCATGTTTGAAATCAGCTAGCAGTGGAAGCATTTTCTTTTTCGTTCTTTTTTTTTCTTGGGAAGGAGAAGCTTTTCTGTAGTGACAACATGGCCTCCACAGTGAATCCAGCCACTAGACATTCTCAGAAGGAATTAGACATCTCATGTTCTTAAATAAGTAATGTAATGATGGAACATTTAATAAACAATGTTCTAGGGACATGGATATGTTGTTCATCCACACTCATTGGCAGTATCCTTGCCGCTTTAAATCTTGCCGGAAGGTCTTCAAGCTTGCTCCTCCCACCCACCCGGGTGGTATAACTCTCGGCTCGCCCCTATGGCAGATCTTCCTTCCGCTTGGAGCTCAGGTTCCCTCCTTAGCAGCTCTGCGTTTACGACTGGTTCCTATTTCTCCGTTTGCGGATTTAAAAATAAAAATTTGCAAAAAGACTTCAGTCTTCGATCCCTCGCGGCTGCGATGGACAAATCGACTCCCGGATTTCGGAGATGCCCATGCGGGCAGAAGATGTCTCGGACGGATCCACACTCCACGTGTGTCTACTGCTTAGGCCTTGAGCACGACCCGCAGGCTTGCGACCTGTGCTCATCTTTCTCGGCCTACGTCCTCGAAGACCGTGCTGCCCGATTGCAACTGGGCCGTCCCGAGAAGCGTTTCCCTCCGGTGAAGTCAAGGAGGCCGGTTGGCGGTGTCAGCGGCGGGGTTCGGCGGATCAGCTTCGGCGGATGGTCGTCCTCGAAGAGGCGGGCCGCGGGCCGTATCTTCCTCGGCGCGGCATTTATCCGCTCTCTCTGGGTTCTTCCTACGGCTTCTTTTAAGGAGCTTTGTCTGTCCCTCTCCACTAAGGAGAAGGGCCTCGTCTGCTGGACCTTATTCTCGGTCCAAAGAGGGACAAGGTAGAATCCCTCCGTCGGCGCTCTTGGGAGGCGGAAAGGTCCCTCTCCCGGGCCGTCGTCCGTCGGCTTGGTCGACCGCTCGGCTTGAGCCACTGGCCTCACGGTGTCCCGTCAGGTCAGTTGACCGAGACTCCCACTGATGAAGTCGAGATTTTTCTCGACCCATTGCACGGGCTGTCGCCCTTAGCAGCCGAGATTCCCCTCTCCCCGGTTCCCCCGGGAGGAGTTGAGGATCCCGTGGGCTCGTCTGTGCCTCGGTTCCGGAGCCCTCGGATGGACCTTCCGAGCGAAGGAGTGCGGTTCGGCCGACACCTCCCGCACCGACCCGGAAATTCCGGGACTCTCGGTCTCGGTCTCGGACCTCTTAGCGGTCCAGCCGTTCCCACCGTCATAGGCGGTCTCGGTCTCGGCACCGCGGTGGCGGGCGTCGCCGCTCGATCTCGTCCTCCTCCTCCGGATGAGGGAGGCCTGGCGTAAATACGTCGGCGGTGCGAGACCTTATGTTATAACAACTCCTCCTGGCGGGAATAAGCCGACTCCGGCGCCTTCCCGGCCATTAAGTAACTGTCACGGGCAGCCGACACAACCCCTCGACTTGTCCGAGGCCTATACCCAGGCGGTTGTTCGGCCAAAACCAGCTGCTCACCGATTCGGTGGAACCTCCGCCTCCACAGCCACCAATTGGGGCTCCGACCAAGGATTCTCGGTCGGCTAGGGTTTACCCATCGGCTGTCAGTTACCCTCACTCCCGACCGACCTCGGCAGGTGAAGGGTGGCTCAGGCCAGAGGCAGCTCTTCGAGGACTCTTCGAGTCGAAGATGATTCCTCCTTCTTCTCCAAGCGACTGGACTTGGAGTCTTCAGGAGGTCAGTCAATGGGCGATAGCCCGTCGTCCTTCCTAGGACTGCCTGGCTCATCTCGGAGTCTACCGGGATGGAGCTCGAACCCGTTTCCAAACGGACCAGGTATCCCCTCACGGAGATTCTGGACGAGGGATTCTCGACGGAGGCCTTTCCGGTGGCGAGGCCATAGTGGGTCCGGCACTGGAACTTTGGCAGCGCCCTGCTTCCTGCCCTGCGCCTTGACCAGGATGGCCAGGAAGTATCCGGTCCCACCGGTTCCTTGTCCGGTTTTGAACACCCCTCTGCTGAGGGTTGGTTACCGACAGCGTTTTCGGCGCGCCCGGCAACGCCAGGGATGTGGACAAACCTCCTGACAAGGAGTCCAAGAAATTGGACACGTCGGGCGAAAAGTCTACACGCTGCGTCTCTCTCGGCCTTCGTCAGGCCAGTTCGGCCGTCCTCATGGCACATTTTCTCATGCCCTGTTGGGCTCCTGGATGAGGTCATCCCTCATCTTCCGCCCGATCTGCAGACTACGGTTAAGCAGGTGCGGGACCAGGGCAGGGCAGTGGCCAAACAGCAGCTCCAGACTGCTTTGGATATGGGGACTCATGTGCCAGATCGGTGGCGGCCGCGGTGGCTATCGTGTCGGCGGGCTTGGCTGAGGATATCCACCTTTACTTCGGATACCCAGCACAAGTTGGCGGATGTTCCTTTGGGGACTGACCTCTTGACCCCTGGGGTGGAAGGTCACCTGCAGAGAGATCGAAGTCCAATGCCACCTTGGACTCGGTCTCTTCCGCTCAGAAGGACAAGGCCGCAAACCACAGCCTAAGCCCTTTCGTCCTTCTGGCCTTGGCGCCCGGCCAACAGCGTCAGGGCCAGCAGGCTCGCCTTGGCATCCCAAACCCAAAGCCGGCTTCCTCTAACAGGAGGCAGGGAGGAAAGGCCCAGGAGGTCCCTCGGCCGGTCCCTCCTCCAAGCCTGCCCAGTGACGGGCTGAGGTGTCTCCCCATCCCGTCACCTTACCCTGGGTCCCCGTGAGAGGCGGCTCCAGCACTTCCGTTCCACCTGGTCGCTGTTACCACGGACAGGTGGGTCTTGAAGGTGGTGGGAAGAGGCCTGCCTCTGGAATTCGAGCAGGCACCACCCTTCAGGCCGTCGCCCCTCGGGGAACTTCGGATCCCAGCCTCACTGGCGGCTCGTCGAGCGACATCACTCTCCTCCTCCAGAAGGAGGTGGTAAGAGGTGGTGGACCCTCCTTCAGACCCAGGGTTTGTGTCCAGGTACTTCCTGGTTCGAAGCAGACGGGGGCTGGCGCCCCATTCTCGACCTACCACGACTAAACAAGTTCCTAAGGTCTCGAACCTTCAGGATGGTCACTCTGGCTCAGATAATACCATCCTTGGAGCAGGCGTGTGGTTCTGCTCTCTGGACTTGCAGGGCCAGCGTTTTTCGTCCCTATCCGTCCGTCTCACCAGAATATCCGCTTCCGGCGGAAGGATCTCTCTTGATTCAAGCCATGCCCTTAGCTTGTCTCCAGCTCCCAGGGTCTTCACCAAATGCATGGCAGTGGTGACAGCATTCCCTCTGGCGCCGAGGGTCGGGTGTACCCTTACCTGGACGACTGGCTGATAGCAGCTCCCTCCAGGAAGGAGGCGGAGTGGTCAGAGATCTGGCCCTCAGGTCTGCTCTCAACTGGGCCTCCTTATCACTGAGCCAAGTCGAACTCGAGGCGAGCAGGTGATTCTATTCATCGGGCGCAGCTCGACTCTCTTCGAGCCAGCGCGGCTCCCGGCGGACAGGGCGAGGTTCTTTCCTCCTTTGCCCGATCATTTCTGGTTGGGCAATGCGCCTGCCGGGACTTCCTCGCCTCCTGGGTCTCATGGCGGCCTGTACCAGCGTGGTCCGTTGGGCCGCTGGAACATCGTCCTTCAGTGGGACTGGCCAGCCAGTGGTCTAGCGCTGCGATCCCTTGGACCAGCTTGTCGGTGACACAGGGGATGTGGAGCGCTCTCCAGTGGTGGACCGTTCCAGATCATTTGCAGGAGGGCATCCGTTAATCCGCCCGAGCCGACGGTCTCTCTGTCGACCGATGCCTCTCTGATGGGTTGGGGTGCCCATCTGGGGAACACGGGCTCATGGCCTCTGGTCCCAGGGAGTCGATGCCACATCAACCTGCTGGAGCTCCGGGCGGTCCGCCTAGCTCTCACCGCCTTTGCTCCGTTCCTCCGGGGTCAAGTGGTCCGAGTCAGGCCGGACAATACCGCGACCATGTACTATCTAAACCGCCAGAGGCGGGCCAGCTCCATGCTTCTATGCAAGGAGCTCTCCGCATTTGGTCACTCGTGGCGCAGCCTGGAGGCGGATCTCCTAGCCATTCACGTGGCAGGGGCCTCCAACACCCTGGCCGATGCCCTGAGCGGATGGGGCTGCATCCCAGTGGTCTCTCCTGCCGGAGGTAGTACAGCATCTGTTCTCCCTTTGGGGCACACCTCAGGTGGACCTGTTTGCCTCCATGGAGAGCGAGCTGAGTCTGTTCCATGCCCGCCCCCTCAGCAGGGCTCGCTGCAGGGGGATGCCTTCTCGAGGCAATGGACCCCGGGCCTCTTTTACGCCTTTCCCCCATTTCCCTTGATCCACAAGGTGCTTCTCAAGGCGAGGAGGGACAAGGCGCAGGTGATTCTGATAGCCCCAGACTGGCCTCGCCAGTTCTGGTACCAGATCTCCTCAGTCTCAGCTCCAGGACTCGCGGCAGCTTCCAGCTCGCCCGGACCTGCTCTCCAGTCAATCAGGGAAGGTGTTCCATCCGGACCTTCAATCCCCACCTGGCGGCCTGGTTCCTGGCGGCTAGAGTTCCAGGCCTTGGGTCTTTCCGACGAGGTCCTCAATGTAGTTGAGGCGTCCCGTAAGGAGTCGACCAGAAAATGCTATGCCTTCAAATGGAAAAGGTTTTCCATTTGGTGTCAGGGCAAGGGCTTGGACCCTTCCTCCTGTTCCTTGGCAAGCATCTTGGACTATTCATGGTCCCTTTCTAGTCAAGGGCTTAGGTCGACGACCTAAGGGTGCACCTGGCAGCCATCTCTGCTTACCGGGCGCGGGCGGGAAGCAGTGATGGCGCAGGAGAAGGTGGTCTGGCGCTTTTCAAAGGCCTTGATCACATTTCCCTCAGTCTTGGGAACCCCACCTCCGTGGGATCTACTGCTGGTACTGGCAAAGCTCATGGGCAAGCCATTCGAACCTATGCACAGGTGTGCTCTCTCTCACCTGTCGTGGAAGCCGCCTTCTTGGTGGCTATCACGTCAGCCAGAAGGATGGGAGAGCTCCAGGCGCTCCATCGAGTCTCCTTACCTGGTCTTCCACAGGGACAAGGTTGTCCTGCGCCCCACCGAAATTCCTTCCGAAGGTGGTGTGGAGTTTCACCTTAACCAGGTGTTGACTCTGCGGTGTTCTACCCCAATCACACCTCGGAGGCGAATATAGGCTCCATACTCTGGACCCTAGAAGGCTAGCTTATTGCCAGGAGCGCCTGGCTGAAGTCGGGAGAGGTTAGCCAGCTGTTTGTCACCTACGCTGAAGCCGCATCTGGCAGACCTGCAGCCAAGCGGACGATAAGCAGGTGGGTAACCTCCTGCATAGATCTCTGCTATAAGTTGGCGGGCATGGAGCCTCCCAGAGGATAAGAGCTCATTCTACCGCCATACTGCTGCACGGTGGCTGCTTCAGGGGCGTCCCTATCCAGGAAATCTGCAGGGCTGCTACCTGAAGTCAGCAAACACCTTCATTACCCATTACCACATCGACCTTGAGTCACGCCGGGATGCTGGTTTGGGGCCTCGGTTCTCCAGTCTCTCTTTCCCAAGTAAGTATATGGGGGTGTCGTCTTGCCTCCCT
The DNA here is from genome assembly GCA_016271365.2 of Neoceratodus forsteri. Classification (NCBI taxonomy): domain Eukaryota; kingdom Metazoa; phylum Chordata; order Ceratodontiformes; family Ceratodontidae; genus Neoceratodus; species Neoceratodus forsteri. The sequence goes on from CM057459.1 coordinate 21,733,837, forward strand.
CCTCCCGGAGAACTGCTAGGAGTCTGCCAATGAGTGTGGATGAACAACATATCCATGTCCTAGAAATACAGGTTACTCACCTGTAACAGGAGTTCTAGGAATGGTATATGTTGTTCATCCTACATTTCTGATTCTCCGGCTTCGACGCACAACCTGAGCTTCCAGCGGGCCAGATCTGGCGTCATGGGGCGGAGCCGAGAGTTATACCACCCGGGTGGGTGGGAGGAGCAAGCTTGAAGACCTTCCGGCAAGATTTAAAGCGGCAAGGATACTGCCAATGAGTGTGGATGAACAACATATACCATTCCTAGAACTCCTGTTACAGGTGAGTAACCTGTATTTATGTTCATCCAGCAACATCCATCCCATTCAGCACCAACCAGAACTATTGCTAAAGCATGTTGCACCATAACGAATAAAACACAGTGGGCCCCATTTTCAGAGCTGGCCTGCTGCGCACACAAACAGGTGCACCGTGTGAAAAAATAGGGCCAGCCAGCTCTGGGGCCATATTCAAACAGATAGTGTGGTCAATTCGGATCGTGCTATCTGTTTGAATATCAGACCCTGGTAACGCAGTGCACAGCATGCGGTCGCCATGGCCCCCATGGGCGATATTCAGCCTAAATATGCAAATGAGCCCATTGGGCATGCACAGCACTAAGGGGCCATTTGTATGCCCATTATGGGGTCATCTGCATGTGAGCATTCGGCCCGAGAGCGCAGGGCCAGGCCCCCACCAAACCCTGATCCCTGTCCTCATATAGTAATGAATTAACATTGGTGGTTCAGCGGTTCCTCCCCTGCCCCAATCCCTGTCCCCATACATATATAATATACAACTGGTGGTTCATCGGTCCCTCCCCTGCCTCGATCCCTGTCCCCATACATATATAATATACAATTGGTGGTTCAGCGGTCCCCCGGCCCCGCCCCAATCCCTGTCCCCATGCATACATAATATAAAATAGGTGGTTCAGTGGTCCATCCCTTGCCCCAATCCCAGTGCTCCCTCCCCCATGCCCTGTTCACTGATTGCTGCCCTATTTCATAGACATACTTCTCCGATGGTCCAGTGGTCCCTCCCCCCTCCTCTGTTCTCCGATTGCTGTCCTGACCCAAAAAATAATTTCCTCTGGTAGTCTAGTGTCTATGTACTGTATATGCTCATTGATAGCTCAGTCGGCAGCTGGCCATGGTGGTGTGAGGAGGGCTGTGCCAGTCACCAGCACAGATCGAGTTGGGGGAGCAGGATGAAGACCACTAGACTACCAGGGAAATTATTTATTTGAGTCAGGATGGCAATCTGAGAATGGAGGGGGGTCACTGGACAACCGGGATTTATTTATATGAAATGGGGCAGTGATCAGGGAATGGGGGATGGAGGAGGGACTACTGAGGATTTATTTATATGTCACTGGGCAGCGATCATGGAATGGGGAGGGGGAAGGAACCACCGGGGATATATTTATATGACACGGGGTGGCGATCAGGGCAGGGGAGGGACTGCTGAACCACCAATTTTATTTTATTTATGTATGGGGACACGGATCAGGGCGGGGGGGGACTGCTGAACCACCAATTTTATTTTATTTATGTATGGGGACAAGGATCAGGGGGGGGACTGCTGAACCACCAATTTAATTTTATTTATGTATGGGGACAAGGATCAGGGCGGGGGGACTGCTGAACCACCAATTTTATTTTATTTATGTATGGGGACAGGGATCAGGGCTGGGAGGGACCACTGAACCACCAATTTTATTTATTTATGTATGGGGACAGGGATCAGGGCAGGGAGGGACCACTGAACCACCAATTTTATTTATTTATGTATGGGGACAGGGATCAGGGCTGGGGAGGGACCACTGAACCACCAATTTTATTTTATTTATGTATGGGGACAGGGATCAGGGCAGGGGAGGGACCACTGAACCACCAATTTTATTTTATTTATGTATGGGGACAGGGATCAGGGCTGGGGAGGGACCACTGAACCACCAATTTAATTTTATTTATGTATGGGGACAGGGATCAGGGCAGGGGAGGGACCACTGAACCACCAATTTTATTTTATTTATGTATGGGGACAGGGATCAGGGCAGGGGAGGGACCACTGAACCACCAATTTTATTTTATTTATGTATGGGGACAGGGATCAGGGCAGGGGAGGGGCTGCTGAAAACCAATTTTTTATTGATTTAGTTATTTATTTATTGTTAGAGATCGGAATTACAATCTTTTGAGTCAGAGACTCATTTTCAAAGGTTCCTTGTCATATTTCATCATGAGAAACAGTTACATACAGAAGTAAACAACAACTTATGGAATGAAAAACAGGAAGACATTACAGTTCATAAGGTGCATTAATAAAGCATGTTGCACATTAAGTACTGGGCATTGACAAATAATTTACAGGACAGGCAGAGAAACCTATACAAGAAAATTATACAGAGGTTTAGCTATGCTGTTATTTACACTGCAACAGACACATGCCTAGAGGGAAAGGTAGACATAGGCGGTCTAAATGCTAGACTTTGTCATAGTTGATGACCTGGTTATAGTTCAGATGCAGGTGGGTGCGCAGACCAGTGGCTTTTGGCTCACCGCTGGGTGAATCTACAGCAATGTGCTGTGAGAATGTGCTTCCTTAGGGCTACTTTGAAAGCACCAGTTCATGCACCCTGGTGACCGTGGGGGGGGATTTGAACTGGGATGGGGCCCTACAGGAGAAAGACCTCTGAGCTAGTGAGGTTCTCACCCTTGGGACCGTGAGAGGAGGTTGGAGGTGCTGCAAGTAGAGGCTGAGGGGGTTGCAAGATGGAGAGCGGACGTAACACCAGGGGGTGTTAGTCCGAGGAGAATGTTTTTGGCCATGAGGCAGGACTGCTATTGGAGTCTTTCCTCAAAATTGAGGACTTGGGTGATGGGATGGAGTGTGCAGGTGTGCGTAAGACGATCAGCACTGGACAGGAGCCTGCACACTTTACTGACAGATATTTTTACCTTGCCGATGGCAGTAGCATCCGCAGCTGCATAGATTAACAGGCCACAGTCAATTAAAAATTGGACTGATGAGGTGATGGCCAGCCAGAGAGCTTCAGGTGGCAGGCAGTCCTTGTGGCGGTAGAGGAGGTCGATACACGCATTGGTCGCAGATGAGAGAGCATTAATGTGGGTGTGGAAAGTGAGGGCTGGATCAAAGGTTATGCCCAGGTATTTATAGGATGAGACCTGTTGAAGGGGATGGAGGGAGCTGGAGAGTATCTGCGGGGGGGTCTTTGAGTTTACTTTGGTGGTGGGCAAACAGCATGGTTTTGTATTTTTTTAAGGTTAATGATCAGTCTGTGGTCTAAGAACCAGCGTTAGGTCCGACTGAGGGAGTGCTGGAGGGTGGCCTGGAGGCTGGTGGTATTGTGGTGGGAGGCACAGAGGACAGCGGCGTCGGCATAGAGGAGAACCTACTGGCACAAGAATTAGGTAGGGCATTGAGGAACAGACTGAAAAGAAGTGGTCCCAGGAAGGAACCCTGTGGGACTCCTGAGTGGATGGGGTGGGTACTGGAGAGGGTTGTGTTAATTTTGATGCATTGGGTCTGCAAGGATAGGTAGCTCGTGAACCAAGCTAGGGGGCCTTGGGAAAAGCCCACTTGCAGGAGGGAGTCTAGCAGGAGGGGGTGGCTGACTGTATCAAAGGCCTTGGAGAGGTCGATGAAAATGGCTCCAGCTAGATCACCCCTGACAAGCGCAGTGTGGAGGAAACTAGAGAATTCGAGGAGTACTGTGGTGGTGCTGTGGCCTGGGTGGAAGCCTTGCTGCTCCTTGCAGAGTGGGTTGTGGGTTACAAGGTAGTCAACAAGTTGGTCTGCCACTACCTTTTTCCAGGGCTTTGGGGGGAGGGATGGATATTGGACGATGGTTCCCAGGGAACGAACTGTCTCCACTTTTGTGTATGGTGTATTTTATTTTTGTATGGGGACAAGGATGGGGCAGGGGAGGGACCGCTGAACCACCGATTTTATTTTATATATGTATGAGGACAGGAATCAGGGCAGGGGAGGGACCACTGAACCACCAATTTTATTTTATATATGTATGGGGACAGGAATAAGGGCAGGAGAGGGACCGCTGAACCACCAATTTAATTTTATTTGTGTATGGGGTCAGGGGCAGGGCAGGCGAGGGACCACTGAACCACCAATTTTATTTTATATATGTATGGGGACAGGAATCAGGGCAGGGGTGGGACCGCTGAACCACCAATTAAATTTTATTTATATATGGGGACAGGGGCGGGGCAGGCGAGGGACCGCTGAACCACCAGTTTTATTTTATTTATGTATGGGGACAGGGATCAGGGCAGGGGAGGGACTGCTGAACCACCAATTTCATTTTATTTATGTATGGGGACAGAGATCAGGGCTCAGGGCAGGGGAGGGACCGCTGAACCACCAATTTAATTTTCTTTATGTATGGGGACAGGAATCAGGGCAGGGGAGGGACCGCTGAACCACCAATTTAATTTTATTTATGTATGGAGATAGGGATCAGGGCAGGGGAGGGACTGCTGAACCTCTGATTTTATTTTATATATGTATGTGGACAGGAAACAGGGCAGGAGAGGGACCTCTGAACCACCAATTTAATTTTATTTATGTATGGGGACAGGGACCAGGGCAGAAGCTGGACCACTGAACCACCAATTTAATTTTATTTATGTATGGGGATAGGGATCAGGGCAGGGAAGGGACCACTGAACCACCAATTTTATTTTATTTATGTATGGGGACAGGGATCAGGGCTGGGGAGGGACTGCTGAACCACCAATTTTATTTTATTTATGTATGGGGACAGGGATCAGGGCAGGGGAGGGACCACTGAACCACCAATTTTATTTTATTTATGTACGGGGACAGGGATCAGGGCAGGGGAGGGCCTGCTGAACCACCAATTTTTTATTGATTTAGTTATTTATTTATTGTTAGAGATCGGAATTACAATCCTTTGAGTCAGAGACTCATTTTCAAAGGTTCCTTGTCATATTTCATCATGAGAAACAGTTACATACAGCAAGTAAACAACAACTTATGGAACGAAAAACATGAAGACATTACAGTTCATAAGGTGCATTAATAAAGCATGTTGCACACTAGGTACTGGGCATTAACAAATAATTTACAGGAGAGGCAGAGAAACCTATACAAGAAGATTATACAAAGGTTTAGCTATGCTATTATTTACACTGCAACAGACACATGCCTAGAGGGAAAGGTAGACATAGGCGGTCTAAATGCTAGACTTTGTCATAGTTGATGACCTGGTTATAGTTCAGATGCGGGTGGGTGCATGAACCAGTGGCTTTTGGCTCACACTTGAGAGAATCTACAGCAACGTGTTGTGAGAATGTGCTTCCTTAGGGCTACTTTGAAAGCACCAGTTCATGCACCCTGGTGACCGTGGGGGGGGGGGGGGATTTGAACCGGGATGGGGCCCTATAGGAGAAAGACCTCTGAGCTAGTGAGGTTCTCACCCTTGGGACCGTGAGAGAGGATTTGGAGGTGCTGCAAGTGGAGGCTGAGGGGGTTGCAAGATGGAGAGACGACGTAACAACAGGGGGTGTTAGTCCGAGGAGAATGTTTTTGGCCATGAGGCAGGACTGCTATTGGAGTCTTTCCTCGAAATTGAGGACTTGGGTGATGGAATAGAGTGTGCAGGTGTGCGTAAGACAATCAGCACTGGACAGGAGCCTGCACACTTTACTGATAGATATTTTTACCTTGCCGATGGCGGTAGCATCCGCAGCTGCATAGATTAACAGGCCATAGTCAATTAAAAATTGGACTGATGAGGTGATGGCCAGCCAGAGAGCTTTAGGTGGCAGGCAGTCCTTGTGACGGTAGAGGAGGTCGATACGCGCATTGGTCGCAGATGAGAGAGCATTAATGTGGGTGTGGAAAGTGAGGGCTGGATCAAAGGTTATGCCCAGGTATTTGTAGGATGAGACCTATTGAAGGGGATGGAGGGAGCTGGAGAGTATCTGCAGGGAGGGTCTTTGAGTTTACTTTGGTGGTGGGCAAACAGCATGGTTTTGTTTTTTTTCAGGTTAATGATCAGTCTGTGGTCTAAGAACCAGCGTTCGGTCCGAATGAGGGAGTGCTGGAGGCTGGTGGGATTGTGGTGGGAGGCCCAGAGGACTGCGTCGTCGGCATAGAGGAGAACCTACTAGCACAAGAATTAGGTAGGGCATTGAGGAACAGACTGAAAAGAAGTGTTCCCAGGAAGGAACCCTGTGGGACTCCTGAGTGGATGGGGTGGGTGCTGGAGAGGGTTGTGTTAATTTTGATGCATTGGGTCTGCAGGATAGGTAGCTCGTAGAACCAAGCTAGGGGCCTTGGGAAAACCCACTTGCAGGAGGGAGTCTAGCAGGAGGGGTGGCTGACTGTATCAAGGCCTTGGAGAGGTCGATGAAAATGGCTCAGCTAGATCACCCTGACAAGCGCGAGTGTGGAGGAAACTAGAGAATTGAGGAGTACTGTGGTGGTGCTGTGGCCTGGGTGGAAGCCTTGCTGCTCCTTGCAGAGTGGGTTGTGGGTTACAAGGTAGTCAACAAGTTGGTCTGCCACTACCTTTTTCCAGGGCTTTGGGGGGAGGGATGGATATTGGACGATCGTTCCCAGGGAACGAACTGTCTCCACCTTTGTGTATGGTGTATTTTATTTATGTATGGGGACAAGGATGGGGCAGAGGAGGGACCGCTGAACCACCAATTTTATTTTATATATGTATGGGGACAAGAATCAGGGCAGGGGAGGGACCGCTGAACCACCAATTTTATTTTATATATGTATGGGGACAGGAATAAGGGAGGGGAGGGACCGCTGAACCACCAATTTAATTTTATTTGTGTATGGGGTCAGGGACAGGGGCTGGGCAGGCGAGGGACCACTGAACCACCAATTTTATTTTATATATGTATGAGGATAGGAATCAGGGCAGGGGAGGGACTGCTGAACCACCAATTAAATTTTATTTATATATGGGGACAAGGGCAGGGCAGGCGAGGGACCGCTGAACCATCAATTGTATTTTATTTATGTATGGGGACAGGGATCAGGGCAGGGGAGGGACTGTTGAACCACCAATTTAATTTTATTTATGTATGGGGACAGGGATCAGGGCAGGTGAGGGACCGCTGAACCACCAATTTAATTTTATTTATGTATGGGGATAGGGATCAGGGCAGGGTAGGGACCACTGAACCACCAATTTTATTTTATTTATGTATGGGGACAGGGATCAGGGCAGGGGAGGGACCACTGAACCACCAATTTAATTTTATTTATGTATGGGGATAGGGATCAGGACAGGGGAGGGACCGCTGAACCATCAGTTTAATTTTATTTATGTATGGGGATAGGGATCAGGGCAGGGTAGGGACCACTGAACCACCAATTTTATTTGATATACTGTATGTATGGGGACAGGGATCAGGGCAGGGGAGGGACCGCTGAACCACCAATTTAATTTTATTTATGTATGGGGACAGGGATCAGGACAGGGGAGGGACCACTGAACCATCAGTTTAATTTTATTTATGTATGGGGACAGGGATCAGGGCAGGGGAGGGACCCTGAACCACCAATTTTATTTTATTTATGTATGGGGACAGGAATCAGGGCAGGGGAGGGACTGCTGAGCCACGATTTTATTTTATTTATGTATGGGGACAGGAATAGGGGCTTGGAAGGGACCACTAAACCACCAGGGTACCCAGACATTAACAGTATGCAGACGGGGCTTGGTTTCAGAAACGTTAAACTGCACCGCTGCTGGCAGCCATTTAGCACTTCTGAAAACATTCAGTATTGTGCTCTGCCACATATACATGAAGGAACCCTAATTTTCATAGACGCAGCACAATATTTCATGTGACGGTGCTGTTGGGGGTGCACCCCGCATATGTGTCCTTTAAATATGGGCACGCCCCCGACAGCTGGCACTTTCAGGTTAGCGCAGCAGAAACCCGGTTTGTGCCATGCTAACCTTTTGAAAATGGGGCCCAGTATTATTTGTCTAAGTATATAGTATATCACATGTGCATATTACAAATGCATTTTGTTTGATTTACACTGCTGTTCCTAAATACCCGAGTTTGACTTGTATACAAAGAACAAAAGTGAAAAGTTATAAGGTGTGCCACAGTGCCCCTTCCCCCCCCCCAACAGGTGCTTCTTCCAAGAATTGTGGGCCTCTTAAAAATCAAGGTAATGAAGTGTCTAGCACGGCTCAGCTGCTAATCAGTTAAATTTGTACGTTAATTTTATTTCAGTGCATAACTTAGGCAGAAAAAATTATTCAACTGAACAGATATTCTTATCTATCACTCCTTGACAACTTAAGGCCAAAAAGTTTCAATTTAATCCAATTTTGTTTTTAAGGTGACCTCTGCAGTTTAGCCACAGTCCACTCCTGTTCTCACATACCTTGTCATGCTGCTGTGGGAGTCGAAGGCTATTGTAAGCAAAATTTTACAAGCTATCTTTATAATTTAAATCAGTGCCGAACTATACAGCCAAACGGTATTCCATTATTATAGCAAAGCAATTTGAGCGAGTCAATTTTAGAGAAGTCATAATAGCGAGTGAGAAGTGGGCTGTGTGCACTGAATAGCCCATTTCAACTTAAGTGCTTTCATTTCTTCGATTCCTTAGGGAGTACTTATCTTCAGAGGATAGAACAATTTTTTTCCTCGGACCACATACCAGTTAGCCGTCTGCATTAGTGGTTGTAGTCACCCCATCTGTAGCTGGTGGGCCCAGGTTCGGGACTGGCTGCAGGGGATAGTTTTTGTGTCTCTTTTTTTGTTTGTTAACATTTTTTGGGCGGGGGGGTGTTGCACTGAGTTCCCCTGCCCTCCTGACTTTGTTCACCCCTGCCTGCAATTTGCCAACCCCCCAATGTTCTCCCCCTGCTGACTTCCCCTGTCCCCCATTGTCACCCCCCCCGGTGGTGATTATATTTTTTATGGGGGTTGCAAGGGGCATAGCCCCCCTGCATAAAAAGTTAGTACATATTGCGCAACATAAGGAAAGCAGGGAGCCGTTGCTGTTTTGGCTCCTCGCTGTACTGCTGTTTGCTGTTTCGGTTTTTCCCATGAGTATTCTCCATTTTTGTCCTCGCTGTTTTTATTTCGTTGTTATCACATAGAACCCAGCCCAACCCAGAAGTGCCGTACAGGTCCTGATCGAGCACGCACAATGGTACTGTTGCTCTAACCTGATCAGTGCTAGTGAGATATTTAATGTTTCTGAAAAAAAAAAAAAACTCCAGTTGAAACTGAATAGATATCCGAACTCTGTTGGAATGGCTGTGGAGAGATAGGAACACAAGCTCACACATACTGGGGTTGCCCAAAAATGTTGCCATTCTGTAGGGAGGTACATAACCTGATATTAAGGAATCACAGGCTTACAAATCCCCTTTTCAGGGGAAAATTTGGTCTTGGGACTTCCAGCCTTGCTCAGTGGGCCCAGAATATCTACTAAATTAGCACAGATAATGAGGGCGGTAGCGCTAGAGTGCATTACTGCCAGATGGCTCTCTCCTCCCCCCCCCCCACAGTATATGATTGGAGGGCCAGAATGACCCAACTGGAGGTCATGGAATGAATCTCATGTAGCTTGAGACTACAAAATGAGAGGTTTGTCCAAGTATGGACCCCATGGTACCAATATATACAGGATGGGGTAGTTGTCCCTACATAAAGTTTCAAAAACCTATCTTGATGTCCAAATATGAGATTTAATGTAACACTTAGAATGGCTGTAATTTAAGCCTGTTTTGTTAGTGCAGTTGTTTATTATTTATTTGATATCAATGTTTTTATTTGACTGTTCTTATGTTTCCACTTAAACAGAGATTACAGAACAGAACAGACTTACCATTTTAGATGAGCATTAGACCCTTCAAATATTATTGGTGATAACATATATTTGTAATATGGTAAGAAAGGACATGTTTGTGACCTCTGTATTTTTAAGATAGTTGTTATCGGATATATGTATACCCTAACCTGTATAACAGACCAATAGATCTAATCTGAAATTAAATTAACTTGAAGTTAAAAAAAAAAAAAAAAAAGAAACTGAATAGGTGGAGAAACTGACGGGGTTGGGAGTAGGCCCTTTGATGGTCAAATGGATTGAAAACTGGCTAGCTGGACACACCCAGAGAGTAGTGGTTGGTGGGGAGCTCTCGAACCCTAGAGAGGTCAGTAGTGGGGTACTGCAGGGCTTGGTCCTGGGTCCGATCCTGTTTAATGCATACATATCAGACATCAGGGAGGGTATAGGGTGTAAAATGAGTCTCTTCGCTGACGACTCCAAGATGGGAGCAGTAGTTGAGGGGGAAGAAGGGAGGTTGGCCCTGCAAGGGAACCTGGACACCCTGGAAAGCTGGGCTCACACATGGAAATTACATTTCAATATCACCAAGTGCAAGGTGTTACATCTTGGGCGGGGAAACCCTAAACACAGGTACACCCTGGGGAGACGCTGGAGGCCTCAACAGGGGAAAAAGACCTAGGGGTCATGGTGGATGCATGTATGAATAACTCTGAGCAGTGCAGGAGAGTGGCTAGCAAGGCAAACAGGATGTTGGGATGCATCGTAAGTGGGATCACCTCTAGGAGCAGGGAAGTGATTCTGCCGTTGTACAATGGACTGGTTAGACCACACCTTGAGTACTGTGTACAGTACTGGAGACCACACTTGAAGAGGGACATACAGCTCCTGGAGAGGGTACAGAGGAGGGCAACTAAGATGATACGAGGACTAGGGGATTTGACGTATGAGGACAGACTTGAGGAGCTCTGCCTGCTTTCATTGGAGGAGGGGAGAGACAGGGAGACATGATTAAGGTCTTCAAGCACCTCAAGGGAATAAATAGGGTAAACACGGAGGGGATCTTTAGACTAAAGCAGGGAGGTATCACCAGAGGGCATGGTTTGAAGGTGGAAGGGTGAGGGGGGAAAAGAGGAGGAGGTTTTTCACTGAGAGGGTGGTGGACCCTTGGAATGCACTGCCTGGCGAGCTGGTTCAGAGATCCACAGTGGAGGGCTTCAAGAGAGGGTGGGACAGACACAGAAAGCGGATGTATCAAATGATGGCCTGGCCAGGGGGTGGGGATGGATGATAGGGGTTTCTGGAACACAAGGGGGCCTTGGCACCCAACTAGGGATCTGAGGTTCGAGCAGATTCGATAGACCATAAGGCCTAATCTGCTGGCAATTAGTATGTTAGTATGACTAGATGACCATCTTAGTAGCGTTCATAGGTTTAGCAGCATTGATGAAAGTGCCCTGGATAAACTTTTGACACTGCATTACTTTTTTTTCTTTTTTTTTTTAAATCACTGGTGGCGTCGATCCATTTCTGTTTAAAAAGAAAGTCCATTCTGAACAATGTGAGAACCAATTTATCTGTTGTTCCAGGGCACCCAGTCCAAACCACAACATTCCACAGCATACTTAATAATTTCAAAAGCTTCAAGTTGAGCAATGTGGGCATTCCTTGGGCAGTGTTATTAGCAAAAAAGCTTCTAATTGTGCACTGTGGGGGCCTGTTCTGTATATTAACCGAGTCTTGTGCGCTGAATATTATTTAAAAAGTGGGAACGGATGCAGGTGACTCAGTGGCTAGCTAAGGGATGGAGGATTGATTTTCCCAAGGGTAATGGGGAGGGGGGTATCGCCTCCTGCTAGGTTGCTGCTGCCTAATGTATCTGAGTGGCAGTGCAGCAGGATGTAAGGGAGGTAGTCCTGCTCACTTGGCACCAGGGGCATCTCTGTGGAGGCTGGGCATGGACGGCATGTCACTGCATGTCCCATGGGCCTGGAGAGAAAATGTAGGTCCCCCCCAAATGTGGCCAGATGAAGGCCTGGTCCACTGCAGGCCCCACACTAGCAACTGGGTATCTCAGAGTCCTGTGGAAGAGGATGGATGAAGCATGTTAAGCAAAAGGGAAGCCAGGTGAAGGGGTGGGTGGGGGATTGGTCTGGATGGGGGCAAGTCAGCAGATAAGGCAACAAAGTACTTATTGAAAAAAAAAAAATAAAACAACAGTACTAGCAACAGTGTGCAGCAATCGGGGTTATTGGACTAATAGAGTACTTTGGGGATTGGGACTTGTGATACAAAACAAGTGTACAACCGGCCCGGTGGCGCTGAGGGTTGAGGCGCTAGACGCCGCACCTCGTACCACGCGGTGACCCGGGTTCGAGAAGCGGACTCGGGTCGTCGAGTCGGCGGGGGAGGGAGGATTGAGCGTCCCAGCGGATGCTCTCCTCCCTCGAGATTCTCAGCCTGAGTATGCGGTGGGAGCACCCGGCGCTCAGGGTTGAGCTCCGTTACGGAGTCCGGGAGGGGACGTCGTTAGGCGCTTGAGGGAGGCGCGGTCCACATCGTCGCCTCTCTAGGACGTCGTCCTTGTGTGCCGAGCGCCCCAGGGGCGGGGAAGTGGGAGAAAAGTGGAAAATGGTAGTCCTCGGGGTCCCTAGATGAAGACTGCCCCATCCAGAGAGTCCACCCAGGACAGACCCCGCTGTGCAGGAGAAGGAGAGGTAATGGCACTCTAGGGGCAGATCCTGAAAGGGGGGCTACGGGGATATGTGCAGTCGGAAGGAGGGGGATACCGGGGACAGGAAGGAGAATAAAGAAATAAAGCAAAAAAAAAAAAGTGTACAAAGTGGCTTACTATTCCCTACTCTGTCACTGCTGTCTACACACTTTCTAAGCTTGCTACTGGTTATGCTGTTGAAAGTGTATGACAGTTTTATAGTAGATCCTAGGCATTTTGTGATCGAGCAGTGGGCCTCTCAGAACGTGCACTGCTAATCTTGTGTGAGAGCATGGAAGTTGTCAGGGTGTGCTCAGCTCCCAATAGTCCCCATTCATTAAACAGGAGTGGCAGACCACCATACTTTCAAGAGCCACTCCCACTTTCTGATCTCTGCTACCTCACTTAAATGTCTGGTGCTGCATAGACATGCCTGTTGTTACAACACTCCTATACTACCTGTACTTCAGAAAAAGAGCTTCAAGCTGAGTGGCTTATTGTCGATTTCCATGAGTCCTCAGCACTGCAAGTGCACTGTGGAAGCTATAGTGAGTGCAGCAAGGGCATTATAAGGTGTAAGTAAGGAGCATTATGGAAAGCAAGTTATTGCGAGTTAGGAGCAGCGCCGCAAACTTGCAACGCTGGGATATGCTTTCAGAAAACTGGGCACTGCTTTGGGTAACAGTGGCGTGAATGAGAAGTAATTCAGATGATGGCTCTGAGAAAGACAGCTTTACCAGCCAACACCATGGGACAGTACTATACTTGGTAATCTGGTCCTCATGCTTTGCTGCCAGCCTAACAATCACTGCAGTGGTGAGCAGACACTCCAGGCTTGCTACTATGGGGAGCATTTTCCTGTAGGTTTTCTAGAAAATAGCAAAAGATCCTAACTATAGTTAGCAAAAGAAGATAACTTGAGTTAAATTTAAAGACCTGTATGAGCTGGGGCTGTCTGAAACAGATTTAAAAGTATACTTTGAGCAGTTGAGGGGGGAGTTGAGAAATTGCTTGCATTAAGAGCTGCAGCACAGTTTGGAAAAAGTCTGAAGCTGTGGGGTGTTGAAAAATAATAGTTTGGGGCAACTGGTCACTGACAACTGCAGAAAAAATTGTGTCTGCTGTTAAGAGGCTGCCTTCTGTACCTGTGAAACATAATGTTAACCATTAAACAGTGTAGCGGTAGTAAATGTACAGCAGTGTGGTCTACTGGTTTGCTAAATTCCTCTACTGTGCCCCTGACAGCGCCCCCCCCCCCCAGCAGTGGCTGCATCCTGGTAATGGCCCCTCTTCCCAGATAGGGCCCCACTCCCAGATTTACTAGCACCCTGTTCTATGGAGAACACTGGCTTATTTCTGTGTAATGCGCATGTTTGAGTAAAAAATAGTATTGCTTCATGGGCAGTTTGTAGCCGATACATGATTGCTAAAAACGCACTGTTTCCACTAATGAAAATCTGAGCATCTAAGCTTTCTGTCTGCATATTCAGTCAATTTCTAGCATGTATACATTGGCTACAGACTGCCTGCAAACTGATAAGAAATGAAGATGCTGCTGCTAGTTTGCAGTTGCCGACTATGCAATGTCATAGCCAATCCCTCCCACCACCCAACTGACACCCCCAAGCCACCTAAAAGAACTTTCCCACCCACTGTCCCCAGTCCCCTTGCCACCTGACTTAACCGCTATCCACTTCTGGGGAAGCAGTAAGCCACACTAGCTGTGGCATCCATAAAGTGTCCCCTTCACCCAAAAGGGGCCATGAAACAACCAACTGTGACAATAGCAGCATCACTGATGTCCCCATCACCCGAGTGTGACTGAGAAACAAACCTTCATGCCATGGCAGCATCACAAGTGTTGTCACCCTGACTAGGGACTAGGGCCCCCCCCACACACACACACACACACAACTGTGCCAGTGGCAGCATCGGGTAGCCCCCCTTCCCCAAGGGAGACCAGGAAATGACCCACTGCACCAGCAGCAGCGTTACTGGTGTCCTCCCTCTCACTGAAGGGGACCAAGGAAGTGTTAAATTAGATAAAATCTGGACTATTCTAAAAACAAGATACGTCATGATGTACTAAAACAGGTACAAGCAGCAACCACAGAAAATGAGATATTGCATCTCAGCTGGGCTATCCTAGGTACATGCACTGTGAAATCTGGATAAACCCTCATCTGCACAGCAGTAGAGCTCTTAAAATTTTAGGTAGAATCTGGATCCCATGGAAAATGACATGTTGTATCTTAGCTAGGCAATCCTCTTACTTCCAGTTCTTGTTTTATATCGACGTAAGTCAATGGGGAGGGCCTTGAGTTGGCAGCCCAGTTTGTAACCACCAAACTTGCTCTTCCCCCTTTCAGCACGCTAACATATCACCTCATTTTAGTAAGCAATAAGTCACAACAGGGAGTGCCTAAAGGATTTGAATGCACGCCCCAGGGGTGTAGTGTGGCACGAGTCTGAAGGCCATATTCTTATGCCCCTGGGAAATAGCATTAAAATCCTATGATGCACACCCTGGAGGGGCTTATTATGCTTAAAAAATAGTTCGAACTAGTTTTTAAGGGGAGGAAAATGAGATTCAGCACCTGACTCTGCATTTATAGAGATTTAACGCACAGTTAGGTGATGTATCTTGGCCAATGAAATTTCTGGATTTTTCTTGCCAATATATTAATATCATTGAACTCACACACCACTGTTTCAACAGCACCCTTCATCCAGTCCTTTTCATATCCATCAAGTCACCTAGTACTAGAAGAAATTGTTTTACACGTCTGATGCAACCCAATGATCCTCATTCTGACTGTCAGGCCCAAATATCAGTAATCTTGTGCACTGTTTGAGCGGTGTTATCAGTATTCAAGCCTAGCAGTGACAGTGATTTTAGTGTTACAGTGGAGATGTGAAACGGTTTCAATCTGTTACACTGTGTAACTGGATGGCCATTATGAGATTGGGGTGCGAGGATGGTGGGCCTTAGATGGCTTGGGTGGCTAAAATAAACAAATCCATTTCTTTTTTCACAACACACGCATACAAAAACAATGCAAAACCAGAGTTCAAGTGGCAAATTTTTATTAAGACAAGCTTACAGTCAGACCCATATTATGAACACCCGCACGCACCACCTAGCACCTCAGTGCTTTGTGGTACACTCTCACTTTGTCAGAAGGTGTGGCTAGTATGATTGTTTTCTTCCATAGATACTGTACTGGTGATTTAAAGGCACTCTGCAGATATTTTATAACAGTAGATTTCAATGCCTAAATATCATAGCCAGTCAAAAGTTTTTATAAGTACTTTAACAATAAAAGAAAAATAGTACAGTAGGTTTAACAATCTATAACTGGCTATAAATCTATTATTATCCATTTATTACCATCCCTCTACTGCTTTCTACTGCATTTTTCTACTACTTATCCACTCTGGTCAAGTCAACCACACAACTGTTATCAGTTTTATCTAGCACTGTCTCTGGGGTCAAATTTACTGGTCCTGTTTAGCTGGTGTCCTCTCCCTTGCTGACTGTCCCTGTACCCTTAGGCCCACATAGTCTTTACCCTTACCCTTTCACCTTCCAAACTCAAATTCTGTCCACCTGTTACTTAAGCAGTTAACATCGCAACATAATTTTGTAGACATGTATATCTGTAAATAATGTAAGATGTATGCCTATTATTGTTTGTTGTATGTTGCTTTGTAAATTGTATACCACATGTTAAACTTTGTTTGGTCATATATATATATATATATATATATACACACATATATATATATATATATATATATATATATATATATATATATATATATACATGCATATGTATCAGTCCACCCTAACCAGGCCATCTTGCAAAAGAGCTCTGCTCAATGATGTTTCGCCTGGATAAATAAAGATTTTGATTGATTGATTGATTAAATCTAACTCTGTAGTGAGCTGTATAGTGGATACAGTGTTTGCCTGCATACAGTCCCCATGCAGCCAGTATCTTAAGTCATTGGTGAATAGTGGCTGCAGTGTTTATCTTTAAATACTTGTCGCACAGCCATTATCTAACACCATGGTGGATAACTTTCATAACCACTATCTAATTCCTTGATGTATGTTGCTCCACAAATACTAGGTCAGTGCTGTATACTGACTGCAGTGTTTATGCACAATGTTTATCTGTCTTATAATATCCCCCACTGTGCATTCTATTCTCTGCTTCATGTAAAGTGGCAAGTGGTGTGCTCCCCAACCTAGGTTTTGATCTTCCTATTCATTCATGCCTGTATTCATGCCACTCCTCCATAACTTGGTCCCTTGTTGATCTCTGTCCCCTGACTACTCTTGACACTGCAGATGTAACGTTACAGCACTTCTTGTGGACCCCGAGTCAACCCTCCCAATTGGTCTGTGGATTAGATCAGGCCCATACTACCCATCTAGTGCAATGCCTCCTGTGGATATGCAGAGGCCCCCACACCCAGGGTGCAGGTTGTGGTGACAAATTTTACTCATAGCTGCTGTCTTGCCTACTAAACTCTTCAACATCTGTTCAGCACTTGCTGATTACACTTACTATGTGTGTGTGTGTGTCCGTCTGGGAAGGGGACACTGTATTCCAGTGTGCTTTACAATCCAACATAGGAAGGGGAGAAAATACTGCAGCCTTTCCTTTGGGAGGGTGGATGACTCCAGCACTGTATTCAAGAACACTGTACAAGTACAGGAGATAGAAGCCACACAATTTACGAATTAAATCACCACCATATATAAAAACATTCCTATCACAAGACCAGCCTTATTGGCACAAACCAAATCGTGTTTATCTTTAAGTTTAGTTAAGTTTAAGTTTATTGGTGGGAAGACTCTGTTGAGCATGCTCATTTTCAAGGAGGTCCTGTAAGGACAACGTTAAACAACAGTGTACAATAAAAGTGATGACGTAGCATACAGGTACAATAATTGGTAGAAAAAAAGTGCATATATGGTCAGTAAAAACAATAATAAAACAGATTGGAATTCAGTTTCTGGTTAAGCAGCAGTGACATACCATAAGGTAATAATAATTGGTAGGAAATACATATAGGGTCAAAGAAAGGAAAAACGATAGTGAAGCATACAGGAACCAATTCATATTAAGAGGGAGAACAGAGACTAGTATCAGGAAGAACTTAAACAATTGCTGTCAGCTAAGGAAGATGGACTAGGGAGGACAGGGGCCAGGGTGGATAGAGAGACTGCGGAGAAGGATACAGGAAGTCAGAGGGTACTCACTTGATAGCAGCGGCAGGAGACGGCATGATATGCTAGGATCTATGGCAGTGACAGTCTGCTGGGAAGAATTTGTAGGTCAGGGCTCTGAGGAAATTCAATGAGACAGTGCTGGTGAGTCTGAGTGATGTCTGGATGAGATTCCACGCTGATAGGATGGCGTAGCTAATGACACCCCTTGCCGAGGGAGGTTTAGAAGTTGTTTGTAGGTGGAGGAAATTATTTATAGTATTAGAAGTGGTCAGTTATATGTAAAGTTGATGCTGGTTTCTGTATTTGTTTTGAAAAGCTGCATTGAACTGAATGGTTATTATAGAAATGTGTTGATCTAGCCAATGCCTATGGTAAGGGGAGGCTGACCCAAACTGTTGATGGAAATCTGTTGCTTTGAAACATGAAAATGCTCATTTTCCTGGGGGCTAGACTCAGTCTGTTGTGAAACCCTTTTTTATATGAAAGACATTAGCTTTTAAACATGGAAATGTTTGGGGTTTTTTTTGGGGGGGGGGGTCTTACCCAAACTGTTGCAAAAAATTTTTTCTATAAAATGTGTGAGTTTTAGCTTGATGTAAGAAATTTGAAAGCAGTGTAATTTGATAGTGTCAAAATTAATTGATTGATGTTTTATGATGTGTCAGTTGTTTCATTTGTATGTGGTTTGGATTCAGTTGCATGTGATTTAAAGCAAGGATGATCCAGTGTCAAATTTTGCATTCTGGGACTGTGCAGAAATCTGACATGTTGGACACCGGTAAAGCAGGTCAGAAAGAACTCCGTTTCCCTGCAGCATTTTGGCACTGCAACATCAGGATGCAGTACTTTTTACAGGGAGCACACATTGACCTTGTCCAAGTTGTTGGCAAGCCACGTGACCTGCAGCAGCCAATCAGCAATGCTGGAGATTGCGAACTGTGGGTTCTGAAGACATCCATTTCCATCTCTCACTCACAGGGAAAAACCTGTGACAGGAAGGAGCTTCTTTTATGTACAATATTAATGACTGTTGATCAGAAAACTTTAGAAATCATCAAATAATCATGCATTGTCATTCCTGTTAGCTAATTCTCGTTATATGTAACTGTAGTTACAAGCAAGCTAGAGAAATCTTGCTGAAGAGGAGAGGAGAGAGTGCCCAGTGTGAGCCTGCACTGACAGCTGCAGGCCCAGCAGCAGGACCAGGGTACAGTATGTTTATGGTGCAGGGGAGGGATTTTTGAACGATTTGACAATTTTGTTTACTAAGGTCCTCCTTGCAGCAGAAGCAGGGCCGACTGAATTCAGCAGTCTGGCAAAGGTGTAGGGGGGATTTTGACAAATATGTTTTTTTTTTTTTTTTTACTGACTGCTAGTGGCACAGGAGGGGATAGAAAACCATAATTTTTTTATGTTTTGCCTGTGTGTGTGAGCCTGCCAGACAGTAAAGTACACTGCTGTGTGAAACACAAGGTTCAAGGTCTGTCAATGGGGTGAGGTGCGGTCTGTCAGTAGGGGGTGGCCTGTATGGCACTGTGTCTTGTCCATGCACCAGACGTGCATGCAACATGCGCATCTAAGAATCATTGAGAACTTTTATGAATCATCATTCTTAGCATCTTGTGGCAGTTGTGTCATATCATTTGTCATGCATGTGTTGCGCATGTAGAAAACATGAAGAGAAGAACAGGAGGAGAAAGGGATGCAAGGGGTGGCAAGGAACAGATACATTTTCCATTATGCCAATTCTGTGAAGTACAAGTTCTGCAAGCAGTGGAAGTGAAGGAGCTGGTCATGGTTGAACAGGGACTGGGAGTCATGGGGCTGTAAGTACAAGAGCTTGGGCACAAGATAGTATAACTAAAGAAGCCATGATTATTAGTCTCCAGATGTCCACAAGTTCCTCTCCCACTGTAGTGCAAACAGCCTTCCCTGATGGTCATCCAGTGCATCTAGTGATGAAATCCATCCTGAGTAATCCAGAAGTACACAATTTCCCGCCCTTTTCCTCCAAATGCTTCCATTTCCCTTTGTTGGGATAGAAGTTTTCCATCCAGAAATGTAAAGTCTAGTTTCTGAAAACAATTAATCTTGCATTCACTGCTCAGTACCCCCATTGTCACTAGTGGCTTCTGAAAACATCATGAGGAAAGAGACTTAAGTGGCATGGCTAAATCATGAGCTCAGTTTCGTGATTATGATTCATGTTTTCTTGGCACATAAATCAAATTTAATAAATACTAAATAATAAAAATGATCATATTAAATTATATCAGTTTATATCATGTGTCATATTATATTGTCTTCTCTCGTGTATCATTTTTTATCAGATTATCTTGTCATATATCATGTATTATAAGATATAAGATAACAAATTATTATTTTTATCGTATACCATATCAGATTATATTGTCTTCTCATAACATATTACGTTATATAATATCGGGTTATATTATGTGCTCATATCACATTATCACATTTTCTTGGCATTCAAATAAAGCCAAATATAGGAAAAATAAGTTTTTGGTTTTTTTTTATTCTTTGGTAACATGGTAGGAACCACTGGGCAAAAGGCCTATTTACAGGGGGATGGGGTGGGAGCACAAGGAGGTTAAGTAACTTGCCAGGGTCACACAGTATCCAGGTAAAGTTCTCGGGACTTAAACTCCAATCTGCTGGATGTTCTAAACTCAACAACTGGATGCTATAACCTATAGGCTATACTGCAAGCCCTATTAATAATTACATTAAAATAAAAACCATAGAAGTCGACTGGTTCAGAAGACAACACATCCTCTTCATTATTCTCCTCCTCCCTTAATCATGTATGATGTTTTCCTTGTCTTGTGTCACTGCAGCATCTGGGTAACACTACCTTCCTGTTTGCATGCATGCTGCACAGAGACGGCACAATAAGATTGGTATCCATCACTATAGAAGATGGCATTGTGTGCCGTGGACATGGACAATTGCCTGTCTTCTTTGAGAAGCTATAGATAGTGTTACTTACTCACACCTTGTCATGTGTTTTCACAACAAAGAGAAAAAGGTGCACACAGTTGAAGTTCTCACGATAAGAAAATCTAAGTACAAAACATAAAACTCAGGCACTCACCACCCATATTTAGAAAGGACGCTGCTCTCAAGCCCTACCTCACGTACTTCAAGTCACCCCACTCGACGCTGGATATCTCCAAAGCCTTTACGCCTACTAAGTCACTCCCTGGCTCTCCTCCTCCTTATAGCCGGGGACATTGAAAGCAATCCAGGACCTACTGCATCCAAAGCTGCTCAACACCCCACAACAGCTGCCCCCTCCCTAAAGGACTTAAGATTGTCCATCTAAACATATGTAGCATCCTAAACAAAATTGCTGCCTTACAAACCAGAGTCCTCACTCTCTGCCCGGACATTTTAATCATCACCGAATCCTGGCTAAAACCTCACAACCGGGATGTCGAATTCTCTATACCTGGTTTGCCTAATCCGCCAGGATAGACAGGGCAGAAAAAGAAGGTGACACCTACCATGTACATCTCCTCTACTCTTCAATTTTCCTTAATCACCTTGGCGCCCCCATGCTACTTATAGATTCCTCTAATCAAAATCTCACTGACTCATTCCATCCCAGTTTATATAGCGGGTCTTACTGCTGCGGAAACTCCGCTGGGTAGCATCCTTGACCATCTCGGCACCCTGAGGTCCCTTATGGAGGGCAGTGAACTACATACTTGAGATTTCAATCATAATTGGCTAAGCAATGGAGCCTCCAAATCTTGGCACCACATAAATGCCCTAAATTTGTCCCAGCAAATAGTTGAACCAACTCGCCTAAACCTTAAATCCAGCAAACACACACTTCTGGATTGGGCGCTTATCACCCACCCTCATCGGATCATTTAAGCTGGCCTACACCGACTCCTTAGTGACCACCATATGATCTACATGGTGTAAAATCTTCAGACCCATTGCTCCCCCACGGACGCTTCTCACTAGAGTTTATAAGTCCCTTGATATGCCAGTGCTCCTAAGCGACCTCACCAGCATTGACTGGTCTTTCATCCCGATGGCCTCCTCCATGGATGATGCCTTGGAATTTTTCTCCACAAATTTCCTCTCCATCTGGGACAGCCATGCTCCACTGAGCGATCCGAGTAAGAGGATCCCATTGTAGGTAACAACAAACCTTATGCAACAACTACGAGCCAGAGACCATGCCTGGAAATCCTTCAAGGCCTCAGGTAGTCAAATGGCCCAGCAACACTACCGGTCACTACACAATGCCTGCACTAGGCTCATAAGGCAAGCCAAATCAAATTATTTCAAAACTGCTTTAAATAACAACCTCGGTCGCCCAACTCAGTTCTGGAAGTCAAAAAAATCCCTTCTCTCCCCGCCGGCCTAACCCCTGCTCCCTCACTTAACATTGCAGGAAAAAACATCACAGATCCCAGCGTGGTAGCCTCTGAATTCAATTATTACTTCTCCACTGCTGCATCATCCCTTCTCTCCTCCATTCCCCATCCCCCGCCCACTTCTCCCCCTACCGTACCCTCCACAGCTTTTTTCTCCCTATGCCCTGTATCATCAGCTCAGGTGCTAAAAGTACTGATGTCTCTCAACCCAGACAAAGGTAAATGTCCCTCTGGCCTTGACTCCAAAATGCTCCTGCTCTCAGCACCTGCCATAGCTCACCCGCTTGCCCTGCTTTTCAACCTGTCATTTAAACTCGGAACAGTTCCCAACAAATGGAAACAAGCCACAGTCATTCCCCTTCCTAAAGGAGGGGACCTCTTCTCACCTTCCAACTACCACCCTATATCCCTGCTCCCCATCCTGGCAAAACTTCAAGAACGTCTTGTCCCCTCCCAACTCCACCACTGTCTTGAGACTATAGCTTTCTTCACCCCTTACCAGGCCGGCTTCAGGAAGAATCACTCCACCACCACCTCCCTCCTCCGGCTCACAAACGCCATCCTCACGGGTATGGACAAAGGGGAATTAACAGCTGCTATATTTATTGATCTTGCAAAAGCTTTCGACACCGTCTCTCACCCCTTGTTGCTGGCAAAACTTGCTCTATCCGGGCTGTCGGCAACTGCAAACAACTGGTTCCACTCATACCTGTCCAACAGGTCCCAATCTGTCCACATTGGCTCGGCTACATCCACCCTACTCCCAGTCACAAGCGGAGTCCCCCAAGGGTCGGTTCTCGGCCCACTATTGTTCTCTATTTTTCTCAACGACCTGCCCGCAGCATACCCAAATATGGCCATCCACATGTACGCTGACGATACAGTGTTGTTCGCCTCTGGCCCATCCTCTAGTGCTGTGACAACCTGCCTACAGAAGAACTTCGACTCGGTCCAACGTTGACTCATCTCTAACCAGCTAGTCCTAAATTCAAAAAAAAAGTCTCCCTCACCTTTGGCTCCCGGCCCAAACTCACACGGCTTACGGCACCACCTACGTTCTACACTCTGGACAGCTCCCCATTGGAGGTCTGCACCTCCTATCGTTATCTAGGTATCTGGTTAGATCAACACCTTGACTTCTCTGCACACATTGATGCTATACACAAAAAATTGAACCCCATGTTGGGAGCCTTCTACCGGAATAAAATTGCATACCCTGCCAACCAGGAAGAAATAGTCCAAAAATGATCCTCCTATTATTGACTATGGTGATATTGTCTACTGTGGGACCCATAAACCTCCCTAGCAAAGGCTAGACCCCTATTTAACTCCTTCTGCCGTTTTTAGGCTGGACCGCCCTCCCAACACCCACCACTGTGTCCTCTACCAATCCTTGAACCTCACCTCTCTACACAACAGAAGATTGCTTCACTGCGCTAGAACCTCGGCTAAGTTCTGGTCACAGTCACTCCCTTCCTACCTGTCATCCTCCTAACTGCCCTACCCCCACCATCTACGCTCCGTAACATCGACGGCAGGCTCCTGCATATCCCTCATAGATCCACCCGGTCCGGCCAGGCTGCTTTCAGCTTTAGGTTGCCCAAATTATGGAATTCCCTGGCAGCTGATATTAGACACTCCACAAGTACTCCCCAACTAAATGCCCTTCTCAAAACGCACTTCTCTACCACCTGGTCCTGTAACCCCCCCCAACACCCCCCTCACTCCTGAACCCGCCCAGTTATAGAATCAAGTCTGGTCTCTCTACTGGTTGACCTGCTTCCTTGTAAAAAACTGTATACTGTACTATAATCTGCCTACCCTCAAATTGTTTCCATTCACATTATGTATGCTACCCACTGCTGTTCTATTATATATTATGTATGTTGTTTCTGACTATATCATGTTCCACTGTATGTTTTGTTCAGACTATATCATGTTTCCACTGTAACCCCAAAACCCCAGGGCGCATCTGGAATCGAGCGGTACTCTGCTCAGCATGCCTTCCTGGTAAATCTCTTAAATAAATAAATAAATAAATATTGGTGCCCAAAAGTTTATTAAGATGCCACACAAAATAAAAACACATTGACACATTTCGGATACACAAATATCCTTTCTCAAAAGGCATTTTAACGGTGGTGGTAGATTGCTTTATGTATGCATTAGGAATGACGTCATATAAAACGTCACATTAAATACCAGATCAAAGACATAAATACACAGAATCAAAAAACATGCTAAAAGCCTATATGTGTAAAGTGCTCAAGACAAAATACATAAATACAAATTATTATAAAAACATATATAAAGTGCTATATACATTAAAATATTATTAACAGTAAACAGCAGCATTATCTCTTTGAGTGAAACTTCACTTCAGTGCTCTGTGGGTTCGATGAATATCAAGTTTTCAAAATTCTTATTTAGTAAAGAATATGAAGGAGAGAGAATATAGAAAAACAAATGGCAGTACATATAAAAGATTTCAGATTTTTTCTCTTTTTTAAAACTCTTTTTTCAATGTTTTATGTGTACTTTGAATCTTAATACTTTAACAAATCAAAACAGATATTATATATATATATAATATTTTAGATCTTCTTTCTCAATTGCTCTTATATGCTCTCCTACCCTAACTTTCAGTGCTGTGTTGGTTTTTCCTATGTAGACAGCTTCACAACTACACTTGGCTAGGTAAACTACATAAGTGGAATCACAGTTAATGAATTCTCTAATATCAAATGTTTTGGTGGTGTTATGCATATTAAAGTGTGCAGTTTTTTCTATTACATCACAATATTTGCATCTCCCACATATGAAGGTGCCCTTTGGTAGGAAGGGTAACCATGTAGTTGTTGTACAAGCTGTGTTTACCTTGTGGCTGTGTGTGAGCATGTCTCCCAAATTTTTAGCTCTTCTGTAGCTGAACCTGGGTGGCAATGGGCAGTAGTTTCTCAATATGGGGTCTGATCCTATAATCCCCCATTTTTTGTGACAATCCATCTAATAACAGCTGATATAGTGCTGTGTGTGCTTACAAAGTTTAGCTTTGGTCCTGCCTCTTCTGTTTTTTCTTTCTGTTTGAGTAGATCACCTCTATGCATATTCTGCACCTCATTCTCTGCTAGGTCTAGGACCTCTGGCTTGTAGCCCCTCAACCGGAATCTAGAGGGCATGTCCCCCTTCTGTCTCTGGCAATCCTCTTATAAACTGCAGTTTATTTTAGAAGAGGATTACCAGATAACATAAGCACCTGTATAGATAGAACTTTGCATGAATAAATCAGAGAAAACTAGGTTTTGACAAAATTGCACAAGTGCCTGTGCCGCACAACTGAGATGCGCCCACACAAAATAATGGCATATTCATAAGATGCGCCATAAGATGTGATTACGCATGTCCAACCGAATATCCCGAACATGTGCAGTCGCACAGTGGGAGATGCGCGATGCGGCAGGTGCCCTGAGACCAGTGCGGGGCATAGGGAAATGCCACATGTGCATCGCGCAAACTTGCAGTATTCAGCTGCGATATGCAACTGGCCTAATTGCACATTCTGGGCCCATTCCCCACATGTGCAGCTCATCATTGCAATGTATTCAGCCCATTTGCATACCCAAGACATGCGCAGTTCCAGCTTTGCAGGGCTGCCCCACCACTCCACAAAGATGAGCAGGAGGTACTGCAGCCTAAAAGGCAGGTGTAATGGAATGTTTGTGTGTGGGTGGGTGGGCTGCATTAGCCTGAGTACAGTGCTGTTACCCATGGCCATATACAGGGTCAGACTGGGGTACAGGGGGCCAGCCAGGTCAAGCAACAGGACAGGGCACAGGGTGACACACTGATCGATATACCACAGGAATGTGATTCACTAGCTATGTTTGTAGCTTACAGTCACCTGCAGTGCCCCCCCACATGATAGGAACATGGTGATACACGCAGGGAATATCAGTGTTCAGAAGGTGACCAGGTACCCGAGTATGTGGGTCCCATCCCATCTGGGGAGCAGCAGAAGCAGGAGAGCTGTTCAGGGAAGTGCTGTTTTTATTTTTATTTTCTGTTTAATTTTGACATTGGAATTGTTTATGCTGTGAGGGGATAAGGTGGTGGAGATTTAAATCAGTACTGTGAGTTACAGCTGTTACTGAGTGTAATTCTGGACTGTGATATTTAATCTATGCTATTTGAATTTTTGAAGCTGTTACTGTGTGAGATTCACTCAGGTGTGGAGCTCAGACAGGAAGCTGCTGTTTGGCCTTGTAACTTGTGTGGGGATTGAGAGGTCTCGGTGGGGAAAGGGTCAGGGCTGACTGACTCTCATGAGAGTCTCACCTTGTGTGGGGGATTGAGAGGTCTTGGTGGGGAAAGGGTCAGGGCTTATTGACTGTCACGAGAGTTGGGATAGAGACCCACCCTCCCATCCCTCCACCCCAGAGTACTTCACATTTATAGGGGAGGAGCTACCCTACGATTGGTGGACAGGACTGCCAGGTGCATCCATTTCATTCCTTGGCCAGACGTGTGAAAGCCACAGGGCGTGGAAACACATAACTTTTAAACAGGGAAAATCTCACCTTTTGGCCTAAACCAAAAGCTTAACATGGTCAAGAGGAGAATATGGGGGAAACCACATTGGAGGGGCAAATGGAGCAGGGTGAGGGCAGATCCAGGGCAGGGTCCTAGTGCTTCAAGGGCTGGGGCATCTTTGGGAGGGTAGTAAGTTGTACTGGTTGTTGGTCAGCCATGGTACTGAATATAGCCTGGAAAATGGGGGGATGTAGGTATGTAGACAGATTGCATGACTAAGGGAGGAGGAGGTGGGATGGCTGAGATAGGCACTAAGCTGGGAAAGGGAGAGGAGTCGATGGGAGGACATGAGGGGTCCCGCTAAGGGAGCTATAGCAGCTAGAGTGGGGACTGTGGAGGGGCAAGGCACAGTCAAAAGGGGAGCTGCTGGGGGACAAGGAGCAAATTCAGCTGCAGGAAGAGGAAAATGGGATGGGGACTGGAGGAAAGTTGGGGAGCACGAATGCAAGGGAAGGGGGTAGGGGAAAGCACCGGAGGAGATACAGGAATCCCAGATAAGGGTAGCAGTGGGCACAAGAGAAACCTGGGGGAATGGTGAGTGATACAGTATAAAAGGTACAAAGCTTGCACACAGCACAAGGGGGGAGGGAGCAAGGGGAGGACTATCAGGCAGTAGGATTAGAACAAAAGAATAGATTTGCCCCACTAGAGGCACTAAATGAGAAAGATCATGAAAAGGGAGCCGAAGAGCACACAGGGGAAGAAGGAGAGATAAGCATGAAGGAAGGCACAGAACAATTGGAAAAGGAGAGGCCCTATCAGGTAAGACCAACAGGCAAGCCCAGCAGGAAGGGGGGCAGCGTGCTCGGGTTTAGAGGAGCAAAAGCTGGATGGGGAAGAAGATCCCAAGGGAAAGTCAGGCAGGGCACAGGCTTGGACAGATAAACAGGGAGAAAGTTAAAAATGGAGGGCAGGCGGGCAGCCTGACAGATAGAGCGGGCGCAAAGCTGGGGAGGCACAGAGTGAAGAAGCTGGGGGAGCACAGAGTGAGGATAGTGCTTCAGAAAGTGAAATGGGCAAAAGGGGTATTGATAATAAGGTAGGAAATAGGATGCAGAGGGTTAGGGGATGGATGGTAGGGAGATGTGATCAGAAGAAGATGGAGAGCAGGGTCCCACTGATTTGGTACTCTATAATAAAAGGGATTAGGTGGAGGGAAGGGGAGACAAAAACAGTGCGGTGTGGGTGGAGTGTCTGCTGGGCATGACAGCAGCGAAGGTCATTCATTATATCTCCTCAAGGGGGAGGCAGGAGGATGAGAAAATGCACCTGCTGTTCCACCTGAGAATGAATGACCTGGCAGGAAATAGTGTGATGGAGGTGCAGGCTAGATTCAGAGCTCTGGCTAGATACTGAAGCAGTCTGGGGTTTAAATCAGTAGTGTTCTCAGAGGTTTTACCAGTACCGAGGGCAAGCGCTGATAGGAAATCGAGGATTAGGAAAGTCAACGAGTGGCTGGTGGGGTAGTGTGAGCAAATGGGGGTATGGCTTGGTAGGGGACTGGGGATCTACATGGGAGGACAAGAGCCTATTTGCACCAGACAGACTGCACCTGAATAGGGAGGGGGTAGCAGTACTGAAATGCAAGCTAGGAGAATACATAGCAGATACCTACAATTTAAACTAGGTTGAGGGGGGTGGGGACCCCCACCCCCGGGATAGCAGTACATGGCTGGGCAAGAGGGTGACGGGTGCAAGGGGGAAACAAAGGGGGAGACTGGTAGAAGGGATTGTCAGCAAACACCAAGAGTTTAGAAACTAAGATGGTGGACCTGGAGGCCATCATGAAGGATGAGAGATTAGATTTAGTCACAATAAGTGAGGCCTGGTGGACAGAGCATCATACCTGGGAAACAACCATTCCAGGTTACAGACTGTTCAGAAGGGACAAGGAAGGCAAGAAGGGGGTTACCTTCTATATCAAGGAAGACATCAGTGTTACTGAAGGGCAGGAGGAGGAAGGAGAGACTGAGCTGCTGTGGGTAACATTAGCTAGGAAAACAGGTGAATCCCTGCAGCTGGAGATGGTATACAGGCCACCTGCAGAAGGAGAGGAAGACGATAGATGGCTAACTCAGGCAATCACAAGGCTGGCATGGAAAGGTGAACTGCTATTGGTGGGTGACCTGAACCTCCAAGATGTTGACTGGGAAATCCCAGATGCAGCGGTAGCAAGGAGCAGGGAGGTATTAGCTGAGCTGCAGGGGGTATTCCTTCAGCAGCTGGTCAGGGAGCCAACGAGAGGAAGCAACTTGTTGTACATGGTCCTGACTAACTGGGAGAGTGTGGAGGAGGTGTGGGAGAAGCCTTGGGCACTAGTGACCACAGTGTGGTACGATTCAGGGTCAGGGCAGGAAGGAAGGGAGACAAACAAGACTAATATGACAGTCATGGACTTCAGACACACAGACTTTAATAAGATGAGAAAGATAGATAAGGAAAAAATGGAAGATACGGAGAAGATAGGGGCAGTAGAGGAACTCTGGGAAGCTTTCAAGGGAGTTGTTCAGGAAGCAGCACAGATGTGCATAAAAAAGGTCAGGAAGAGATAGAGGGAGAAGAGACCATTCTGGTTCACTAGGGAGGTGGCAGGGGCAGTCAGGGAAAGGAGGAGGGCTTTCAGAAAATGTAAGATGACACTTAGAGAGGAGGATAGGGAGGAGTATAGGGAGAAGAGGAGTCTGGCAGGGAGGGAGGGAGATCAGAAGGGCAAAAGCAGCTGCTGAGGAGAAAATAGCCAAAAGGGCCAGGAAGGGGGTATAAAACATTTTTCAGATATGTGAGGGAAAGAAAAAGAGCAGGGCAGGGGATTGCTAGAGTGAGGGGGGGGAGGAGGGCTAAACTTGGAGCAGGACTACTAAAAGGCAGAGGCACTAAATGAGTATTTTATCTCGGTGTTCACAGAGGAGGAGGAGAAAGGCAGGGGTACTAGCGACTAAGGGGAAGGAGGGCAAGTGGGTGGATGAGAGCTCATTCACTGTGGATAGGGTCTGGGCTGAGCTGGATAGACTAAGGGTGGACAAGGCAATGGGACCTGATGGTTTGCACCCCAGAGTGATCAAGGAATTGAGGGAGGAGTTGGCCACACCCTTGACAAGGCTCTTCAACCTGTTCCTGGATACGGGGAGGGTGTCAGAGGGCTGACATAGTTCCCTTGCACAAGGGAGGTAGCAGGGTGCTGAAGGAGAATTACCTCCCAGTCAGCCTCACATCTGTGATGGGGAAGATAATGGAGGCATTAATCAAGGAGAGAGTAGTAAATTACCTGGAGAAGTGTGGTTTGCAGGACAGCAGATGTCATGGCTTCACCTAGGGGAAATCATGCCAGACAAACCTAATTGAGGTCTTTGATTGGGTGACTCAGGTAATCAACCAGGGAAGGGCAGTGGACATGGCCTATCTGGACTTCAGCAAGGCCTTCAACAGTGTCCCTCATAGAAGGTTGGTGAATAAGATGGAAAGCATGGGGTTGGGATGGATACTAACAGGTTGGGTGGAGGCCTGGCTAGCAGGGAGAACTCAGAGGGTAGTGCTTAACAGGGTGCAGTCCAAGATGGCAAGGGTAAGGAGTGGAGTGCTACAGGGGTCAGTTTTGGTCCGCTTCTCTTCAACATCTACATCAGTGATATTGTGCAGGGTTTGAGAGGGAGGGTGTATCTATTTGCTGATGATACAAAAATCTGCAATATGGTGGACACCCCGGCAGGGGTGTAAGACATGAGGAGGGACCTCAAGATGCTCGAGGAGTGAGACGGGAAATGTCAGCTGAAATTTAATGCCAAGAAGTGCACTGTAATGCACCTAGGGAAGAAAAACACGTGAGCAGGGTACACGCGGGGGGGGGGTCAAAGAATCAGAACAGGAACGGGATCTGGAGATTATAGTCTCCTCAAACCTTAAGGTAGGTTTCCAGTGTAGTAGGGCAGCGGGAAGGGCCAATGGAATGCTGGCATGCATAGGCAGGGGCATTACTAGCAGAAGGAGGGAGGTAATGCCCCCTACAAAGCCATGGTGAGGCCGCAGTTAGATTACGGGGTTCAGTTCTGGAGACCACAGCTCCGCAAGGATATAGATGCATTGGAGAGGGTTCAGAGAAGGGCAACAAAGATGATGCAGGGTATGCAGGGGAAGACATACGAGCAGAGGTGTAAGGAGCTGAATCTGTACACACTGGAAACAAAGAGGGAAAGGGGGGACATGATTGAAACCTTTAAATATGTAAAGGGGTTTAATAAAATAGGAGAAGGGGATCTACTGAGGAGGAAGGAGGGAGCCAGAACTAGAGAGCACAGCCTCAGGTTGCAAGGAAATAGTTTTGGGGCAATGTGAGTGGGCA
The DNA here is from genome assembly GCA_016271365.2 of Neoceratodus forsteri. Taxonomy (NCBI): domain Eukaryota; kingdom Metazoa; phylum Chordata; order Ceratodontiformes; family Ceratodontidae; genus Neoceratodus; species Neoceratodus forsteri. The sequence goes on from CM057459.1 coordinate 21,765,037, forward strand.
CTTCTTCACAGAGGGTGGTGGAGTCCTGGAACAGACTGCTGGACGTAGTGGTGGGGGCTAAGATGGTGGAGGAATTTAAGATGGCGTGGGACAGGCATATGGGACTGAGTATTGGGGGAGGGTGGGGGCAGGTGGGGGGGTATGTGAAAGGGGAGGGTTGGGCAGACTAGATGGACCAGTAGGGTCCTTTTCTGCCATCAAATTTCTATGATTCTGTGATCTGGACCATTCCAGGTAACCCAGTGGGCCAGTCTGACACTGGCTATGTACGTGCCAATGGTGGCCGCATACCCAACTCGAAGGGGTTGGGTGTCTGTGAGGCATACCCATGTCACCCCTAGGCCCCAGGTTGTGTCACCCCTAGGCCCCAGGTTGTGCTGCCCACTGTTGTGCTATGTCCACCACAGGAACACCACACAGACCCACCACAGTGCCCCTGTGGCAGTGTCACACTGCATGGCAGGCATTTGTGACATGTCTGTGGCTCCCTGTTGTGTTGGCCTGGCACAGGCGTGCTGTGTGCACCTATGGTGTGCCACCGTGGGTGTGTGCCACAGGTCAGTCCCTGACCCATGCTAAGCTGCCACTAGTACCACCAGGCTACCTGGGCATCATTGCCCCAGACTGCACCATAGGCTTATGCCACCACTGGGTGGTGCCCTGCAGGCCATGGCCCCTGGTATGTGTGCTGCATTGTGGCTGTCTGCTCAGCCGGTATGCTAGGGGGCACCAGACAGCACTGGCATGTGGCTGCTGGGTGTCTACATCCTGAATGCGGTGTTGGGGTGGCTCTCTGGGCAGTGCCAGTAGTGTCCTGGCGCATGTGGCTTGGAGTACTTTCATCCTGGCATCACTGCTATGTGTGGCTGCCTGGGGCATGTCCTGGTGCACCTCCAAAGGCTGTCTCAGGATGGCCTGCCTGCAGTGCTGCAGCCTGCTTGTGAGTGGCTGGCCGATTTAGGCCATCCTTTTGTCTGCCTAACTTTGCGTGACACACTTTCGAGATGCCCAGCAGATGCACTGCACATTTTGGCTAAATATACAAATGTGTGGCAAATTCATGTACACACCCCCTTTTTTTGGGCTGCAAACATTAGTTCTGTGTGATTGTGCATTCAGAAATGTATGATGCATCTCTCCCTTTCGAATATCGTGCTTCCGCACATTTTCTGAGATGCACTGCACATCTCCATTTTGGGCTGCGCATCTCCTTTGAATATGTGGGCATATCTATATATTTTTTTCATTTTTTCTAGTTCTGTTTATGGCATCGCTTAACAAGTACCCAGGAGCGGAAGAGAATGGCTAGCCAGCAGGGGGCGGCAACTTCTTTACTTATTGCTTGTGACAGTCCTCAGAACTTTTATTAACTAAAGTGTGTGTATATATAATAACATACCATTTAAGAGATACAAATAAACAAAATGAATCAATTATGATGTCTGTATTGGCTACACAATCAAAACTCATAAGTATGTGCCTACTGAATAGTAAGTGTTTTTAACTAATGTATACATTATTGTTAAGTTAACTGGGTGTACTGCACCTTTAAGAACAGCACTTGTTTGCACATGTGATTTAAAAACTTGAAGTATAAATGTACCCATATTTCCTGATTTACTGACCCTTGGTAAAGCTAGTAATAGCGAAACCAGGTCAAGTATAGCAAAACCAGGTCGGATATCTAGCCGAAAACATTTTTTTGTACTGCTCTGCGCAGCCAGATATGAAGTTTTTGCTGTGCACTAGTATGCACTAATAAATTTTAAACTATTTACTGAATCTTGGTGCCAGACTTTTTTTGCTTGCCCTTGTTACATGCTGGTCTTGGCACAAGAGAAATAGCTGAGGAGCTTATTTCTGCTTCAGTGCTTCAATGATCCACAGGGCCCTGTAGGAAGCAAGCTACAGGTCTGGTGCAGTGAGCATCATTGCTGTGTTAGGCGAGAGGCAGACACCACCGAATTTGGTCGACTTAATGTACCCTCTTTACACACACACACAAATCATGCTGTACAGCATGTGAAAATGTATTATGTCTACTTTAAGATGAGGTATGATGTGGAGCTGTCAAGTGGTGCCGTTACCATAGAAATGGGGCAAAACAATGACACCCTCAACACATTAGAATGACCACTTTGAAATATTTGCATTCATTTCTGTTAGTTTAATGACACTATGTATTATTACAAATCTAATAATAAATGTGTACAGGTATCATTGACATGTAATAGTGCTGGTGACATTTCTAGTCAGCATCACTATCATCATCATTATCTCTGTCGAGAGTTCGTGGATTACCACAGTCTTCATTGCCTTGGCATGTACACAGTTCTGTGCATGCAAGATTGTTCTGACTACAGACATAGGTGATTGTGCAGCTACCCCTACTGGTACAGGCACAAATAAGGTATTGTAGAAGCTCAGATGCCATTGGGCCCTTGAAGAATATAGGAAGTAGTTCATCATCCACATTTTTCCATCCATGTTGCAATGGAGATTCAATATCTGGTTTACCTATGTGCAAAGACATCCAAATCGTTGTTTGCCAAGATGCTGTTATGACATGCTCTTCAAAACTGTCTTCACATAGTGGGAGTTTGGCCAGTGACTTGTCCTTTTTGATGGCTAGATTGAGGCATAAGCAATTCAGGTATCAGTGGGTCTCCTCTTCTTCCTCGCTCTGGTCATACAGCACTGCTACTGACTTCCTTGTTGCAGAAATTATGACTTTTTTGTCTGTCTCTCCTAATTTGGCAAGATCTGTGAAGCGGTAAGCTCCCTTTGTTTTGATATTAAACATAGATTTTTTTCCCCAATACCAAACAGGGATGACACAAAGTCACATCCTGTTAATGTGTGTACAGTAGGAAGTATGTTGCAGAAGTCAGGAGTGAGTGCATCACAAATTGCATGCACAGGTATGAACGACGCTTGTCAGTTGTGCTGGTAATGGTGTCTGTTTCTATCCACATGTAATTTATGTATTCCATTTTTGGAAAGTAGTGAACAGCAAGGACCAAAACATCTGTATCAGGTGACCTAATTACTATGGTTCCTTCGACAATAAAAGACCCAAAAGCCATATTGGCATGTACAGCATGCAGAAGCCTCCTTGTGTTTGTCTCCTGTTGAGTACTGAACAAGTCTTGGGCTTCTTTACCACCTCTACTGGTGATGGACTGTGCTACTTCTCCATTGGAAAAGCCTCCAGCAAGAAGGAGTGTTTGTGCTGGGTGTGCTCCTACACTCTCAGATGCATTTTGAACCATATATTCATAGAGGAATTTTGCAAGTGACTGCTTGTTGGAGGCACGGGGTCATTACTGCGCACAGCACTATGCCGCATGGCACAATTGCGCTGCCGATGCAGCACGATTCTTACCATGTGGCATATCTTTCTTTTCTGTGGGGCTCTGCCCCCACCACCCTCATTTTAGAGGCTGCACCCCAACCCCCTCCCAATATAATTTCTCAACTCGGGGGTCAGGTAGGGAGGCGCATAAAGAGTAAAAAATAAAATTTCTGGAACCAGGAATCAAACCCGGTCCCAGAAGCACTGCCTGGGTTCCCTGCTGCTGTGGCTCAGTCCGTTGAGCCACAGCAGCTGGTCAGCGGAACCCACTCCCAGCAGAGATCTTATCCTCTGCCTGGGAGAGTGGGAATGGTGCAATACCGCGTACAGCATTATATGCGGTATTGTACCATTCGTTCACTAGTGCAGCGCTGTACCGGGTTAGCTATAATGTCATATGCTATTAAGCATGCGACATTATGACCCGGTATGCTTGTTGGATGCTACGTTTAGAAACTTTTTCCACGGAGGCACAGGGCATCCACCAATCACCTGGTATTGCTTGCATCCAATCTTAAATCCTGTCCGGCGCTGTCTTTCTGCAGTTTTCACAGAGTTGCTGTTGTCATATCTGTCAAAGACTTCGATTACAGAATTAGCTTTGTCAAATCCTTTTAAGACCTGCCTCAAGTACTCGGCAGCCAGTTCATCAAATGGGTGGAATTTGTCTCCAGCCATCATTTGAATGACAGCCATGGCATCTCTGATGTACACTGTGGTTTCTTTGTTGCATCCTCGTAGCTCATGGATGCTTTCAGCTTGAGCTTCCAGCTGATGCTCTAGTTCAGCTTTGTCTGTTTTTCTCATTGTTCCATCAGCATGGAAGAGGGACAAAGGCACAGGTCCTATTGTGTGACTAAGAACAGTTGCCATTAAAACATCATCTCTGAATCTTGCTAAGGACAGGGCTCTGCAGAAAACAGTTTCTGGACTGATAGCTTCTGTGATTGTCCCTCCCTTGCCAGATATAAATTTGGTCATCTTGGCCATGTCAGCAAATGTTTTGATGCCAGATTTCTTGATGGGGCTGAAGAAGCTATGTGTACCACTGGAATCAAGTGCACCTTTCACAAATCTCAATTTGTTCTTCACCAATATCTGCTATTTTCAGTAGAGATTCTTGTACATCTGATGTTACATGCAGTCTGGTAGATATGTTGATAAGCACCTCTGGATGTGATTCAGGGTCAAATGGATTTGTCATATTGTTGATGACATAGTTGGTAAGGGCTGTAACATGCTCTTCATCCCTCTTCAGTGCAGAGACAAGGACTTGTTCTGACAGACCACGTCTTTCTCTTACAGCTTTTGCATATTCACTCAGGACATGTTTTGTGACGGTCCATCTGACAAGTGCTGGCTTCTTTCTTGTCACTCCTACAATCCCACTGCTGCCTATTGAGTCTTTGGTGGCAGTTCTTTCTGTTTCCATGTCACTCCAAATTCTATTGAAGGAACCAGGAGTCTGACACACAGCAAATTCCCCAGATTCAAAGGCACTGTGTACTTCTTCAGGGAGATTTAGTATATCAAGAATGTAGATTGGAATCCACCTGGCATAATTGGGCCTGTTTGCAGCAAAGAAGTATGGAAGCATGACATGCTGTGTGTGTAGGTGAAGTTTCCAATCTCCCTCTCACTCTGCACGGACATTTAGAAATAGTATCTGCATAACCTGGAGAAAATCATCCCAGAACTTGAATGTAGGAGACTGGGCATGCCCCCATGCCTGAAATTCCTCCAGTAGTGGTAGCATATGCTGAGTTAGAGCATCATCAAGTTCTTTAACAACATGTTGTAAGGACTCAATGTCTTCAGACTCAAACACCTTTTGAGTGTCAGCCAACATTTACCAGGCAAATGCTGGAACTTCATGAGTACCTCCTCCCTGCTCACACCATTTAACAAATGAAGAATGTCTCAGAGCACTCAGGACTTCAAATGCTAGAGTCAAGCCACATAGAGCACGGTTGAATTGCTTACCAGCAAGCATTTGATTTGCAGTACAAGCTGCAAACACACCAGAATCAACAAGAAGATCTAGCAATCCTGCATCTCCCCAAAATTTCACAATACATTCAATAAAACAATTGGCTGTGAAAACCACCCAGGCGAATCACATTGGTACCAGGTTCATTTGGAGAGTCCATTTTACTTGCTGAGCAACAACATACAGCTGCTGATCCATGGTCTGAATGGCATGCTGCTGGCCTAGAGCTGCTGACATTTTCTTACATTACAGCATTGTACTATAGACTGTGGCCATGTCAGCTGGTTTGGCATCCACAATAGGTACATATGCAACTGCTGTATAAGTGCTCTTCTTTGTGGCAAGCTTCTGGTTGAAACCAGTCAAAGACGGAATCACCGACGTGTGAACAATATCAGTGTCATTTGGTATGGGTAGGACATTACGAGGTAGAAGTCTTAAAAGACACCAGGGGAGATCTTGGACAGCTTTCACTTGTAGGTGACAGGAGTTTATTTTGTCAAGTGCTTTTTCATGGTGAGTTGGTTCTGGATGTTTTCTAGGTTTTTCAAATGCTGCACACTGCATAAGAGACTCTGATTGCCTGGGGAGAGTAAATGACGTTTCTTTCCCAAGCTTCAGTGATATTTCTTGTGATGCTGGACTTTCTGCAGACTGTTCTTGAAATACAACTCTATCCATTGAATGGAAGGCATTCTTTCCATCAGTAGTCTCTACTTTGATGTCTATATCATCATCTCCTTCATGGATGAGATTTCCACCAGCATTAAGTAGTACAATTCCATTTGGAATGAACACGCCTCCTTGGAGACTTTCTACTTCAGTTTTTGCAGCACTAGTCATGAACCGCCTCAGCTCATCATAATTGATGCAAAATTTATGAAGGTGTAGTATGTCAATTAAATTGCGAGACCTAAACTCATGGTGTAGCTGTGCAGCAAGGCTTAAGTGCAGTGGTGTGATCATTTTGGAACTGTTAAATACTGTGCACTGTGCAACTGAGAGGCACCTTCCTTGACTGTCTTCTGAAGATGATTGAATGATGCACATTGCTGGCTGAATTATATGCTTCTTAATCTGTCAACCAAAGGACAAACTCCTGCACCAATTGGGGCACAAAAGTAGCTGACTTCTGTAAACTACAATCCCCTGGCTTTGGGTAATATTCTGAGGATTTCATTTTTGCTATTTCAGACCGAAGGATTGAAGCAGCATTTTATGAAACCACTTGTTCATTTGAAATGATGATTTGGATGACTTAAGTTCCTGCTTTAGATTACTAGCAGCTTGGATAGCACCAGCTAATGTTGTTGTGCTGCATAGAACAATGGTAGACTTGCCTTGTCCATGTGTGCATGTAATGAAATTGCAGAGCCATAGTGTTTTTTTGTTTTTTTTTATCTTACCTGTAATTTGCTACTGGAATAGATGTCATCATCTCCTCTTTGAAGTGCTGCCTCCCTTAAGCAAACAGTGCAACAGGACCAGTCGCTGGAGGACGTGCTTGCTCTGGTGGCTATAGAAGCAGGTGCACATGATGCTGTCTGATCGGATTCAGAGTTTGTTTTCTTTCCTGAGTTGAATATAACTCTGACGTGCCAAATTCGACTTGCTTGTGTATTTCTGAAAGCAACTCCTGTGATAAGAGTATTGGTGGCACACCGTGTAAACTAGAAAACTCATCCAGTAGCCACCAGTACAATTAATCTCTCCTGGCTTCTGCTGCTAGCATCACATAATTGTATCCAGCACTGGTGGCTTTCGACAGTTTTGCATTCTGTTGATTTTCTTGACAAACAATTTTTCAAAGTTTATGGAGAGTCTTTTTCTCTTTGATATAAGCTTTAAGGGGCTTGTATCCTCCATGTCTTCATATACTGTAACTTCCCTGTGGAGGTAAAATTCAATAACTATATTGTTAGCATTACCACCACCACTACCACCACTTTTCATTTTGTACAAGTATAGATTTGTGTAAAATTAGATATAAATTACATCTATATGTTAGTATTAAAACTGCCATTTTTGTAGCGCTTTGAGTGAAGCCCAAAATGAAGATGTCTGTTGTCATCTCTAACACTAATACTGACCTGTGTATAAGTGTCACTGAATTAAAAAGTTGGTTTCTAGAATATTTCAAAAGCTGGCACTGCATGCATAGGCAATTACAAATTAAAACCTCCTACAAGGCAGACTAGATGCTACATTGTGTGTACGCAAGCCTACAAATGGAGAAGCATCGCATTAGGAATTCAGGTACATTTATATCTACCCACTATGCAATACAAACTATGGGCACGTACTCTACTGATACAGGTGCACAACCTTCAGTGTGAGACTGATCTGGGCAGCAAATTTCAATTGAAAATATAGAAAACTATTATCACTTGTGAGACACTTTGACAATTCAGAATCCGCAATGTGAAAGCATTTCATTTTAGTATACTGCAAAATGTTGATACAGTAGTTGCCATTTTTGCCACATGCTAATCAGCTAATCAGCTTCATTATTTCTGGAAATAAAATACTAGCCAATGCAAAACCAATAAAAATCTTTTAATAGATGGTCATTTGGTAGCTTTCATACTAGGAAAGAGCAGGTGTACAGAAGGCATTAGCCCATTTATGTACACCTCCCGTGAGCGGGAGTAAGTCCATCCTATCTGATGACACAAGTACTTGTCTAAATTTGTTTTAAACATGGTTACAGAGTCCACCTCCACCACTTCTCTGGGCAGGGAATTCCAAAGTGGTACAATTCTCTGCGTGAAATAACTTCTTCTAGAATTCCTTTTAGGATTCATTAGCATAAGTTGGTAATTATGACTTCTAAGTGAATTCCCCCCTTCTGTTAAATTTAAGTCCCATATTAGTCGTTAGTGGAGTATCCTTTGAAATTTTAAACATCATCAACAGGTCACCTCTAGTTCTTCTTAGTTCCAATGAATAGAGGTTTAGTTCCCTCATTCTGTTGTAGGCCATTAATCATTCTTGTAATTCTCCTCTGTACCCCTTCCAGTTTATTAATATCTTTATGTAGGGTGGATTCCATAGAGAAGAGCAATAGTCCAGATGTGGCCGGACATAAGCTCTGTATCATGGCATGATGCCTTGTTTCTGGTGGTAATAGACCTCTTTATGCAACCTATAATCTTGTTGGTTTTAGTTGACACCTCTGTGCAATGTTTACTAAACTTTAGGGGCCAGATATTCAAAACTTTGCACCGGGCAAAAAACGTTTGTGCAGGTTTAGCGCGGGATTAGCGCGGGCCTGCTATATTCAAAAGGCCAAATAGCGCGGGCAAACTGCATTAGCGCCGGGCAAGATTATAATGTATGCAAGGGGGCAAACTGACATGAATACAGGCGCAATGCTGTATTCAGTGACTAGTGCCGCGCTAAGTGGTTTTGTGCGACTTAGCGCAACACTTAGCGCGGTGCAAATTACCGCCCAGGAAAAGCTTGTCTTAACCCTGGGCAATCAGCTTTGCATGACACTTTGGCTTTGGGTGGTGTTTTCGCAGGTTTAGCGCGACCCTAACAAATAAATATGACACATAGATAAAGTTAAACATAGAGGAAGCATGCTGCTAACTGATGGCATCATACTGATGCCATCATCTGCCACCAGTCCCAGCCATGCCAGGCAGTAAGTGGTGACCCTGCCACCAGTGGACAGCATGGCAGTGTGGCATACAGCACACACCTGCGGACCACACATCTGTGGACACAAACAGATGCCAGCACACACATGCAGCACTGTGGGCATGGAGGATGTTGAGGGGAGCGTGTATGGGTGGCGAGGCTGTGCCACAGACCAGGTGTGGCCACAAGGCTGGGACACATCATGCAGTGCACATGGGCCAGTATTGGGAATACCCCCAACACTAGTGTGCCTTTTGGATAATATATGCCCCCGGACACATATCGCACAGTTGTACAACTGCCACAGCACAAAGCCAGAAATGTACATGTCCTGTGAGCATCCCATGCCACAGGTATCGGCATCTGTGGGTCACACAGCAGTGTAACAGTAATGTCCACTGTCAGTAAACACCTGCAGGTTGGGCCTGTCACTGTGTACAGTGCAGTCATCATCACTGCCCTACACACCATAGGCAGTGCTGTGTCCCTCACACTACTGGCCCTCTTGCTACTGTAGTGTTTGCTGTGCACTGTAGCATGCCCTACAGTGTGACAGTTACATGCAGCACCACCACCACCTGTGCCTATGCTGTCTTGTCTCCTGGGGTACAATATGCTATGCTATGCTGTACTGTTTACATGTAGCCTGCAGCTATCATCGTGCACTGCCAGACTGACCTATAGGTGGAGCTGCAGTTGGACCTGGACAGCCCCTGTACTTCCAGACTGACCTACAGGTGGCTCTGTGGGACCCTGCAGTAATGCTGGGCAAACTGCATGCAAATCAGGGTATAATGAGATACTAATCTGGTTGTTTGCCCAGTGACTACCTAAGTAAGCTCATTTGCATGGCACTTTTGAATATAGCACATTTGCTCCGGGCAAACATGTTTGCCCAGGCTAACTTACTTAGCGCCGCACTAATGCGCACTAATGTGTTAGCACGGCGCTAACGGTATGGGGAATAATATACAGTTTTGATCACTGTTCTTTCACATCTGCTGCTTCCTACAGCTGTACTGAGTCCATGCATTTGCTGGCACACACATTGGCTATGTAGTTCGTCTGTACCTGCCCTCATGTTGCTGTGCACTGTGTTGTTGTTGTGGGTTGCACTTCCTGGTTGCTTTATTCAGTGCTGTCTTATTCCCGGGCTATTTTTGCCGTTCACTCCCAGACCAGTTTGCCCGGCTTCCTTAGCCTGCAATATTCAGCAGGATTAGCACCGGGCTATTTCCATTTCAGTATAGCTTGCTCTGGGCTAAGTTTGCCCGCCGGGCAGTGCTAATTTAGCCCCTGGGCAAAGTTTTGAATATCTGGCCCTAGGTCTTTTGTGATTAGTATGCCCGGGTCTTTTTCACTGTCAACTGACTTTAAAACTTTGCCAGCTAGCAAATATGTACTACAAAGATTTGTTTCGCCTAGGTGCATTACAACGCATTTGTCGGCATTGAATGCCATACCATTTTGGTCCACCCAGTGTTCTACTTCTACAACGTCTTTGCTAAGGCCATTAATCCCCTGATCAGTGCTGTCATCCACAACAAGTTTTGTATCATCAGCGAATTTGATGGCAAAACTAATTAAGTTACTATTAAGGTCTGAGATGAATATTGCAAATAAGGCGGGACTCAAAACAGACCCCTGCAGTATCCCGCTCACCACATGACCTTTATCATAGGTGTAACCTCTAATTCTTACAACTTGATCTCTTTCTCTTAGCCAAGAGTCCACCTAATTGATAAGTATATTATTTATGCCAATTTTTTGCATCTTATCAAGCAATGTAATATGGGAGACCTTATCAAAAGCTTTACAGAGGTCTAAGTAGATGATAGCTATGAGTCTTTTGTAGTCCAAGAAAGCACTTACTTTCTCATAGAATACTAAGTTTGCTGTCAAACAAGACCTCTTATGTTTGAAACCATGTTGGGAGTGGTCTGGGATCCTTAATGATAGATGCCATGGCCTTACCTAGGATACTAGTCAGACTGATGGGTCTGTAATTAGCTGAGTTACCATAGTCCCCTTTTTTATGTATTGGCACCACTACAGCTACTCTCCAATGACATGGGACCTTTTAAGGGACATATTAAATAATTTGTGTAAGGGGTCAATTAACCATGTTTCAATTTCTTTCAGGAAACTAGGATGTAGATTGTCAGGTCCAGGAGATGTGTTAACTTTTAATATTAATATATTATATTTTAATATTAATATATATATATATATATATAATTATGATTAATAATATAATTATAATAATATATTAATATTTTTCAATTTTGATTTAATCTCCTCCCTGGTTATTTCGGGAAGCTGACTATTATTGTTCCCTGTATACAGGGTAGAATTAGATGATCCCATAGGTCCATGAACAGAACAGAAATAGTTATTGAATTCCTGGGCCATTTCCAATGGTTGAGTTATTACAGAATTATTTGACTTGAGGGGCCCTGTTGTACTTGTGGTACCTTTCTTGTTATTTCCATAAGCGTAGAAACATGTTCCACCATCCTTGATATGGGCCAGTTAAAATTCAGTTTTATGTTTTTCTTTAATAATATTTGTCTTACAGTTTTTTAGGGCCTCTCTATATTTGTGTTTGCTATACTCATTGTTGTCTCTTTTTATGGCCCTATAAGCCCTTCTTTTAACTGATATTGATTTCTTAACCTTGGCTGTAAATCAGATTGGTACTTTGCCTTTTTATTATAAAGATTTTTGTTTGGAATGTATTTGTCAGATAGTTCCAGTAATTTAGTTTAAATTTTTTGCCATAATTGGTTTACAGTAGTGTAGCCCCTGTTCCAATCCCACAATTTGACCAATAAACACCACATTAAGGTGTTGAAATTAACTTAAACGGTAAAAACTGGAGTCATAGTCATGTTGCAGTGTTTCTGGAACTGTGCAAAAAAATGACACAGTCTCATTTTGGGTACCATTATCTAACCATGCCTACAGGCTTATGGCTCCACTTGACAGCTCTACATCACACATCATCTCAACATACATAAAATAAGCTTTCAAATGATGTATGATGTGGGTGTATGTAAGGTGGGTACATTAAACTCCAAAAATATGGCCCTTTTTGGAGAATTGCCTCACGCCTGTATGCAGCTGTTTTGTGAGTTGCCTGCAAGTGTGACGCAGTGGGCATCACTATGAAGATGCTTTTAGATATCTTTTCCAAAAGTATTGAAATTAATTGCAAAAAAAAAACATTTCCGTGCATCTATTAGAGTTGAAACGCAAAGCATACAAAGTAAGAAAATGAAAAATTAGTCTCTGGAACCTTGGCAAATCGGTGGTGTGTTCCTCTGAGTTTCAGTGTTCACCATGATACAGGACTGGCATTGTCCTAATATCATCACTGTCTTCTCCCACAAAGTAAATGACATACTGTAGCAATGCTTACATTGAGAGTGCTGATATGAAGGAAACACTATCCCAGCATTACATACTTGTTGAGGCCACAGTAAATCTCAATCTCCCCTTCCATAACTGGAGGTGGGGGGGGGTGAAAAAAGGAAAGGAAGAAAAATAGAAAATATAAGAAAGTCCTCCTTGGTGATCGGTGCAGGAGATACAGCAGGAAACATAGAGACAGGCATGACAGAAGCTGCACACCTAAACAGGTAAGAAAAGGTTTGGTTGAGTGCAGTGACAGCACCAGGGGTTTTAAAATATGGGTCAGTTGGACCCATTGGTATAAAAAATGTGGGTCAAAATGAGAAACAACTGTGTCAAAACCTAATCTCAAGTACAAATTTTACCAGTACAAAAGCTTAAATTTGTAAAGTGAAAATACTTTTCTGTTGTTTACGTTTCCATCTTTCAGGTATTGTTACAGACAGGTGCACCAATTTGGACTCACTGTCATGTGGAAAGTGGATCATTTCTGGGAAAGCTGCAAATTTTTCTCGTTTTTCCCTCTCTAGCGCTGTTCATGGTCGAGTACTCTGATTATGTTTTCTTCAGTTTTTTAAAAAATTTTTTATTACTGTTTAACTAGGAAGGTGGACCGGATCAAAGTGATCCATTTTTGAGCCACACCTTGGAGGTTAGGGTACAACAATAGGAATACAGAAAACATTACACAAAAACAATATAAAAATATCTACCACGATACACTAGATATGCCTTAATATTACAGTGCATGTGGTATATAGCTAAAGTAACATTTCCACAGTTACATAAGGAATTTGTCCACAAACTCTTACTTAGATTTTGTTATTTTACAGACAGATTAATATCCTGTTGCATGATTTTTACTTAATAATCTAGGTCCATAAAAAGAAAAGGATATTTCAGCTAATTTTGTTTTATGAATTTTGCATCAGACCTTTTTGTGGATATATTACGTAAAGAAACAGTTTTTGTAGACTGACTGACTTTTTCACTTAACAAGCTTGCCAATTTAGATGCAAATACGTTTTGTACAAAACTAACAGCTTTCTGATCAATCTTCATTTGTTTTACCAGAAACTTAATACATGCATATAATTCACAGTGATGAGTTTGTTTAGGTGATCTTGTTAAGAACTGACATGTTATTAAATGTAACAACATATTTTTGTCTAAACATTTTCTAAAGCTCGATATAATAAAACTGAATTATATTATTAAGCAGGAAATAAAACTAGTCTTTCTTACTTCTTTTGTTAAAGTTTGAAGATTTGTATAATGGAAACCTTACTTGCTGTTTACTTTTCCAGCGGCTTTATTTACGTGCTCTTAGTTGATAAGTGACTGTTTAATCTAGTGTTATAACTAGATAATTGAAGTACTTCAACTGGGTTCATTTTCAGATCCAATTATGCACAAGTTTCGTTCATGTGCATTTAACTTTTGACGGGTCCCAAATGTCATCAACATTGTTTTTTTTTCCTTATTCAACAGAAGTCTATTTCTGTGAAACCAGTTTTGTAGCTTGTCATAAGTGCCCTGCAGATGGTCCTCTAGATCTGCTCCTGTTTTACCAGCACAATATAGTACCATATTGTTTGCGTACGTTATTGTAGATACATTTTATTTTTATATAGCAATTTCACCCAGACCGGCACCTACTCCTTTCTTCAGATCCCCTGCCAGTACCCAGCCCCAACTGCCATTTTCCCCACTGTTGTAGCTGGCGGGGATCCGCATGGTGTGAAGCTCGAGGACCGCAGGGACAGTCCCACTTGGTGGCCATGGCACATCGGTTTTTCTCCCCTTTGCTCCCTCCCCCCACCCTAGAAGGCTGGCATAGCCTCTCTTGGCCTCAGACAGCAGGCGCACTCTTCTGGCATGCGCCAGTCCTTACAGGCTCGCTGTGAGGGGGCCACTGCTACACTTGAGCTGGGTCATCTCCCTCCTCAGCTGGCTCGCACTCCCTTTGGGAGCACTTCTCAGCCAGGCTGCCTGACCCGAGCAGACCCAGGCTTGCTTCCAAACTCTGGTCGCCAGTATGGAAGCACAAAGTGCTTCCCTTGAGCCATCGGGCGGCCCTATAGATATATCTTTACATTCAGATGGTAAGTCTTTTACGTATATAGAAAACAGGAGTGGACCCAGAATGGAACCCTGAGGGACAGCCAGACTAGTATACTCTATTTGATAGATAATCCCAAAACCAATATGCTGTACAATTACTTACTCCAAGATGTTTCAACTTTTTTATCAGCACAGTATGCTTTACTAGAACAAAGGCCTTGATCAGGTTGATGAAGACTACCCCTGTAAGCAGGCCTTGTTACATGTTACTATAAACATCTTCCATCAACTTGACCAAGAACGTCATCGTGCTGTATCCTTTCCTGAAACTGTAACTGTCTGAGATTAATAGTTTGCTGCCTTCTAAGTAACTTGATAACTGGCTAAATACTGCTTTTTCTAGTGGCTTTGGCAAAGTTACAAAACTAATATAGCTCTGTAGTTTGTGTAGTTTGGCATTATGCTATGGTCACCTGTCTTAAAAATAGGAGTAACTATGACAGTCAGCATAGTGATAAATTAATTCTGAAAGTTACTGGCTTCACTATATAGTATGCTCCCAACTTTAAGAGTTTTTGGTGTAGTCCATCAAACCCAGTTCCCTTACTACCATTTATCTCTTGCAGGAGTTTTATAACATCCTTTTCTGTTTGTTTAAATGAGTTACGTTTGGGCCCAACTCCTTGTTTATTTACAGAGTTCTTATCACATTTAAGGGCAAACTCATTCATTTGTTCCATATAACTAGACATATTAGTAAAAAAAAAATTAATTTAGTTCTTTGGCAATACTAGCTTTGTCATAAAATATTGTACCCTCCCCCCCCACATACACGTACACTTTTATGCTCTCAGTCCCATCTCTCGTCTTAGATTTCCAAAAAATCTTGAAAAGATTTCCAAAACGATTTTGGATTTGCCATATTTTTAGCAGTTTATTTTTGCAATAATCTTGCTGTGCTTTAATAACAGCTTTACACAAATTTTGGGAATGCTTGTATTTGTTGTGGCAGTATTTGCTTTGTCATAAAATATTTTAACCACACACACACACACACACAGAGTGTTATGCTATTAATCCCATCTCTTGTCTTAGCTTTACAAAAATCTTAAAAAAGAATTCCAAAACTATTCTTGATTTGCCATACTTTTTAGCTGTTTATTTTTGCAATAATCTTGCTGCGCTTTAATAGCAGCTTTACATGAATTTCGGGAATGTCTATATTTGTTGTAAGCAAGTTCTGATTTATTTTTCAAATACTGTTTCCATTGGTGATTTCTAGATATCATCATTTTTAGCAAGTTAGTGCTTATCCAGGGACTAAAATTGTTCCTAAGCCTTTTCACTGGGGCATTTTTATTTACAATAGTGTCAAAATGTTCATTAAAAATCTCCACTGCTTCATCAATACATTTCAAAGAGTATATTTCAGACCTGTTAACATTTTCAAAGTCATTTGTAAAATCTTGTTCGTTTAGATTTTTTAAAATCCTACTTTCATGAATGATTACTTTAGACATTGCTTCTTTCTTCATATTTCCAATAGTGTAAACAGGGTACTGGTGTGATATACTGTCTGGAAAAAAACACCTGTACAAATTATTAGGTTAGGCCTATTTGTTAATATTCAATCTATTAGAGACCCATCTTTAGTCTTGTAATTTGATCTGGTCTGATCACTAATTACCTGTACCATGTTATGTTCATACAGCATACTATGGACTTCAACATATTTTGCTAAAGCTAACCAGTCTAAATTAAAATCTCCTAGTATAATATGCTTTCTATTTTCATTGTGTACTACCATTAAACTGTCCAATATGTCCAAATCTGTCTTTGCATTCTAAGAGGCAAATACACACGGGAAACCAAGATAGTAGCACCCAAATTACTCCTAGGTTTAACTTTTAAAGTTAAATATTCAGTAGTACCATTAAAATTCCTGGCTTCAACAAAGATCTAGGTCTCTACTGAAGCAAGGCTTCCTAGGTATTAGTTGGTACCTTTGGAATGGCTTTATCATGGCAGTACTGTATACCATCTCTGTGTCCCCAGGCTCTTTCTTAAAAAATGGCACCACAGTGACCATATACCATGTTGCTTATGGAGGGACTAGCTCTGACACAGCAGCTGGTGTTTGGTGCTGTTATCCATCAACATCCACAAAGACATTGGGGAAGAGTGAATCTGCACCCTCTGGGAACCCTAAGAAATTAAGGATGGCATCATAATCACTGCAATCCCCAGATGGCCTCGCCCCAAAAAGCACTCTTACTTAACCCCTGACCCCAAGTTAAGGGTCATTTTTTTCACATTTTCCCCTGTGCAGTCACTAGGGACAGTTACCACTGTAATTTATGGGAAAGTATGGACAGTAGTACAACAGTTTATATTCGGACTGCACACCAGCAAGGAAATCCATGTATACCCTTCAGTTTTATCCTAATCTCTAATCAAATCCCCATCCTTTACCCATTGAGCATGCTAACTAGATTGTGTGGCTAAAAACCCTCACAGGCTACCTTCCTTGGCAAATTCAGGACCACGTCCCTCTCAAGCGAGTTCCACCAGAGCAACATAAGGTGCTTTAATCTTCTAGTCAAGTCCCTTGCTACCTCAGCATGGCCACAGCTTTCCAAAGACCATTTCCTGCTCCAGCAACATGCTGAGCTCCAACTACCCAGCTCCTCTCTGGTATGCACAAATTTGGAGCACATAAGCCATGCCAGTGGGCTCCTCTGTTACCATCATCCCCAAAAAAAATCCAGATAAGTGTGCATTGAGCTTTCCTATCCACCACCTTTTCCCAATAACCCTTGACCTCCAGAAGCTATACATGATACACCATCCTAGATACACTTGTGTTGAACTCCTGGCCATTCGAAAGCAGGTCAGAATAACTTGTCTCCCATCCCAGTAGACCTCACATGCCCACAACCCAGAATGTGTGCCCTACTGGGATACATTATACTAATAAGGGTCTCTGTTACACAATTACCCAACCAGTCCTTCTGCTGTCACCATTCCACTACATACATTATACAGGAAACCCAGGAACCACACTTGCTGAACTCCCCCTGATGTAAAGCTACAGCAAATTCTGAGTTACTTTTAGCTTTCTAGTATGGTTACGGATTATCTTATGTTTATTGTTCCACTTCCTCCATTTAAAACTGCTGGAGTGTGCTTTTCTCCATCTATTCATTTAAATCAGTACAAAGTACTTTGGTGAGCCATGAGAGCTATTCACACCATATTAGAGCTCCTAACACTACCACAAGGCCCACCAGTCAGATACTGTGATTGACAAGTTACCACCTGCTTATTTTTTTAAACCAGGGGTATGCACACTTACCTAAGTCCTCCATTACTGCTCACTACACCACTCATACCTTATGAGGGTGCAAACAGTGTGCTACTCCCTCCACCCATTTTCAAGAAAGGTCAAATCCCTCCTACTCTTCATAATGGAAACTATTAGGTGTTGTAAAAGACCAAAAAAAATCTGCCCCCTTTTTGTGCAAAGCCTGTATAGTCTTGGGTTCAGCATTTATAAAACAAGGAAGCCTCTTTCCCATTGTTCTTATTGTTCAGTACTCCTACTCTGGTTCTGTGCTAATTGTTCTCCTTCCAGTTCATATCCTAGAAAGACCCTTTTTTTCCATTTACCCAAGATTTTTTTCAGCCTTGGACCTAGTAGGACAGTTAAACCTGGCCATGCAAAGCAGTTTTTTTTTTATATTACACACCTTACCCAAGTTTACGTTCATACTTCAGCTTATTATAAGTTCTTAAAATTCTAACTGGAATGGGTTCCCACTCACGAGGCTAACCATCTCCCACAAACACATCCAGCCAAAATTGCTCAGCCAAAGCCCATAGACTGTAGTCCTCTTTCTGTTGAACAGGTACCGATTTGGTGATGCGCAATTCCTGTGGCAGGACTTGACTTTTCAAACACAAATTTAACTGTGATACAGCACTAATTTCTGTTACTTTAGTAAGCGCCACTTACTTTCTAGTTTGTGAAATAGTGTTTACATGACATGACTTGAAATTTACCAAACTCGTCCATGGACGAGCGTACAGGTGCTTCAGCGCCATGTTGACAGGTGATTGCGCGTCTGCATTTGGCAGCCACCAGGACCAGTGATATAATAGCACATTACAGATTGGGTACTATGCATTCTTTTTAGGCGATTATAAATAATTCTTTGCACTATTATTCACATCTTGGCTATATCGGTTCTGTTTTGTGTTTGTTACTATTACTATAATTGGTCTAAATGTATTGCAACTCCATGCCTTAATTAGCAGAAAAGCCATCACACACAGATTATTATGGCCAGATAAGATCTGATAATAAATATGGGTTCTTGTCTTTCTAGCCATTATACACGTTTTATAACTACTTTTTAACGTGTTTCATGTGTACACCTCTAATATGTATTTACACTTTTTGCACAATTGTATATCTTCAAGAGATACACATAAAATGGTGTCCCCTTCTGGCTGACTTCACTCCCTGAGAATGCACAGTAGCACAAAACTTCTTGGAGCTCTTTGAACCCTTGTGCGGCGTCTTCTTGGTCCATGATGACCTAAGGGCTGCAATTTTGTAAGCTGCTTGCACTTTCATGTTGTAATAGAGCATTCTGAACCTTATCACTGGATGATGTTGTGCAGTGCCATTTTTTCTGTTTGTTGTTTGGGCTAAGTGAATAAGCATGCCTGTAGTCCATAACAGCTTTTTCTGTTTGCTAGTTGTGTAATGGAGCCTCTGCAGCTTAGGCAAGGAGCAGTGCCATTCTTGACTCATTACAAGAGGCATATCTCAGACAGCTGATCAGTGAACCCACTAGGGATGAGGCATTGCTGGGCCTGGTACTTATAAACAAGGGTGGAATTGCAGACATCACAGTGACCATTCCCCTAAGTACCAGTGATCACCGTATGGTGTGGTTTAACATTCAGATGGGAACATAGGCGGACCATGTGAGGATAAGGATCCTGGACTTTAGGAGGGTGGATTTTAAAGAAATGAGAGACTGCCTCAGAAACTGCCACATAGTGAGGATTGCCAGGGAAGGATAGAGGTACGGTGGGGAAATAAAAGGGAGGGCATAATTATGGCAGTCAGCCTCTGTGTGAGGGACGTGAATAAAACAAGAAGGAAAAAGAGACCATTATGATTCTCTAGGGAAGTGACCAAAATCCAAAGATGTCAGCCACACCAAAGTAATAGTTCATTCAAGGTAGTCTTTATTGAAATTTTCTACACAGTACATAATGACATGCCACTGGGAGGGCTCTGTTCCCTAACATGGGGCTTCTAAAATTATTAATCCTGAGAGAATAGAGAAACGTATGACCAGAAAGTGAATTGAAATAATGACTGAAACGAACCAAAGGCTTTGAAGTGAAAATACTATGTAGCTGACATGGAGGGTTCAGAGATATCTCCTCATGCATTTACCTTTTCGTTTTTCAGAATCTTGTAAATAGAAGGCCTAATTTTCCCCTGAAGAAGCCGACAGGGTGAAACATTGGCTGAGGACTATGAGGCCTACATGAAAAGTTCAATGAAGACTACCTCAAGTAAACTGTTACTATTGTGTGGCTGATACCTTTGCATTTTTGTTGCTGGATTTAGTCTCATTAGCCTACACACTGAAAAATGTTTTGAAAACAAGAAGGTTGTCCAGCGGTCGTCACTGTCATTACATCTCTAGGGAAGTGGCCAAGGTGGTGAAGAAAAAAGGGCGGCACACAGGAGGTATAAGGAATAGAGATGTGTCAAACTGCTGAATTTTGAATTTCGTTATGCAAAATATTTCACGTCATTTGGCCGTTTCACGAAATGAGGAATTTCGCCTGCGGAGTATGAAATTTGGCCTGTGGAGTGCAAAATTTCACCCGCGAAACGGCAAAATTCACCACTTGCTGGCAACATTTCGCCATTTTTGAGCAAAATTTTGCATTTTGTGGATGAAATTTTGTAACTTCGCACCCCATGAAATATTTCACGTGGCAAAATTGCCGGTTTCACTGGAATTTCGTCTACCAAATTTAATTTTGCAACATCTCTAATAAGGAAACACAGAGGGAGGAAGACAGGGAGGTGTACAAGTAACTACTGCAAAAAAATGGATGAGCACCACAGCCAAATCCAAAATTCAGTTTGTGGGTTGTTATGTAACTCCACACCATATGACTGGGTAGCGTTTTGTGGTCATCACCACTTCGTCAGGCCACTGTGTTTCTTGTCCATTAAAATGTTAGTAAAAGTGGTATTCAGCATTTTATCTTCAATTTTACATCAAATAGCATGCTGGTGCTGTCACTCTCCCACACTGGGTGCTATTGGACCCTCCCCAACGTGACCTAATTTATCAAACTTACACTCCAATACAGTGTTTTAATTGAGAATTTAATTTCGGATTTGGTTGTGGTACTCATCCATTTTTTTGTAGTATTTAATAGTCAGTTAGATGACCCAAGATTTATAAGAACAGAGCTTCTTCAGAAGAAGGGCATCCTGGACCCCACAGGGAACAGGTGTATTAATTAAAACAGAGGGAAGCAGAGAAGACAGTGAGGGGAGCCAAGGTGCAGAGAGAGGAAAAGACAGCCAAAGGGGTAGCTAAAGGGGATAAGACTTTCTTCAAGTAAATCAATGAGAAGAGGAATGCAAGGGGGAGGGATAGTGAGGATAAGGAGGCCGGCAGGAGTGACTGTGCAAAGGATGACCAAGACAAAGCAGACATCCTAAGGAGGAGGTGGACACAAGTCCATTTTCAGAGGAAAGAGTTCTGAAGGTGAGCAAGGCTGAGACTGGACAGGATATACCCAAGGGTACCAAAGGAATTCAAGGAGGTGCTAACTGCCCCACTTATGGTGTTATTCAACAGCTCTCTAGAATCAGGTATGGTTCCAAATGACTGACAGGGAACAGTTGTGGTCCCATAATATAAGAGCAGTGGCAGAGAGGAGGCTGGCAACTATCGGCCAGTCAGTCTCACGTCAGTGGTTGGGAAATTAATGAAAATCCTGCTAAAGGAAAATTTGTTGTTGTTGGTGGTGGTGGTGGTGGTGGTAATAATAGTAAACTTTATATAGCTCCCAGTCCCAGAGGCACTGCGGACTTAACAAAGGATAAACAAAACATTTAACATAAAACATTTGTCATAAACAGTCACAATTAAAATAGCAAATAAATAATTAGAAGTAGTCAACTATTTAAAATAGTAATACAAACTAGTCAGTAGCTGAATATTCATTATAAATGGCCACAATTAAAATAATTATTAAATAGCTAAATCTTTAAAATACTAATACAAACTAATCAGGTGAATTTCTGGCAGGATCGATAAATTTCAGAATATTGCAAAGTGACATATGCCTCCTGAAAGAGAAAGGATTTCAGGCCTTTCTTAAAAGCATCCGGTGAGAGAGCCTGTTTCAGGGCCCTGGGAAGCCTGTGCCAAAGGGCAGGATAAGCAGAAGAAAAGGCCCTCTCAACCTTACCCATGGAATGGTTAAGAGGCCCACCTCAGAGGAGTGAAGGGGGGGGGGTGAGAGGTCTGATAAAGAAACCAGTAAGTCACACAGGTAGCCAGGTCCCAGATCATACAGGGCTTTGTAGGTCAGTAAACCAATCTTGAAGGTGATATAGTACTGCAATGGCAGCCAGCACTGTTCCCACATGACTGGGGTTATATGACATGACCTTGAAAGGCCAATCAACAACCGGGTCGCTGTGTTCTGCATTTGCTGCAGATGCCTTAGGACACCTCCACTCACCCAAATGTATAGACAGAGCATTGCCATAATCAAGTCTGGAGGTAATGAATGCATGTACCAGTGAGTATCTTAAATCCAGTGGGCTGCAAGACTATAGGCAGCATGGATTCCTGGTGGGTATGGCATGTCAGACAAATCTGATTGATTCTTTGACTGGGTGGCCAGGGAAATAGATAAGTAAGTAAGTCAGTAAAAGTCTATGTGTAAAGCACCCTATCCCTGAAGCTCAGGGCACTGTACAGGATGCAGATAGTAGCAATGCAATAATCAACAAATAACGTATATAAAACCACATAAATAGAACAATTTGATTAAAACGGCATATGACAGCAGCTAAGGGAACAAAAACTGGGAGGAAAAGCTAAGTCCCAAAGGCCTCCCTAAATAGATGTGCCTTCAGGCCCCATTTAAAAGCCTTCAGCGTGGGGGGCCTCCCTCTAGGGCCTTGGGAGTGAGTTCCTGAGGGACTGTCCTGCTACCTCAAACAAGCAATATTTCAATGTTTTAAGTCAGGCCCTGGGAATTGCAAGGAGACCATTCTCAGATGAGCGGTGAGAGCACTGAGAGTGGTGAAGTGTCAGGTAGCCAAGACCCAGTTCATATAGGGCTTTATAGGTGAGAAGATCCACCTTGAAGGTAGTCAGTGCAGATCACGCAGGACTGGGGTCACGTGTCAGTAACTCGTAAGGCCTATCAGCAACCTGGTCACTGCATTCTGCACTAGCTGCAGGTGACACAGGACCCCTCCACTGTCCCCAAGATAGAGAGCATTGCAAGAGTCAAGTCTGGATGTCACAGAAGCATGCACCAGTGAAGGCAGGTCATCTGGCAGGATAAAGGCTTCATTCTGAGCAATATTCTTCAGATGGTAAAAACCACTCCAGACAACAGATGACATCTGAGCCTCAAATGTCAATCTGTTGTCAAGAATAACAACCAGATTTTTCACCTTAGCAGAAGCTGTAAGTGGGGTGGGGCTCAGCATCAAGCCGGTTCCTGCCCCGTCAGTCTTCGCACCCCGCCAATGACCACGCTGTATCACCAGCACCTCCATCTTGTGCGGGTTGAGCCTCAGCCAGTTAGAGGTCATCCAGTCCTGGATCTCAGCCAGGCAAGCATTTAGTACTTCCACAGCGTCATGTGTCCCGGGTGCAAACGACATGTACAGCTTGGTATCATCTGCATAGCAGTGAAACCCCATGCTGTAGTGGTTTCTCCCAGGGGCAGCATATACACTATGAACTACATGGGCAAGAGGATCAAGCCCTGAGGAACTCCACACGGTAGGGGCTTTGGGTGGGAGAAGAAACTCCCCATCTCCACCCTCTGCATCCACCTATGAGAAAGAACTTGAACCAGCTGATGACAGTGTCGGTGAGTCCACAGAGCCCCCTTAGGCAATCCAACAACATGCCGTGGACCACAATGTCAAAAGTTGAGATATCAAGAAGAACAAGAATTGGCCATTCCCTCTATCTCTAGCTGTGAGGAGATCATTATGCACCCTGACCAATGCAGTTTCAGTACTGTGCCTACACCTAAATCACAGCTGCAGTGGCTCATAGATGTCAAAAACAATGAGGTGGGCTTTGGGCTGCAGAGCCACTATTTTCTCAATAACCTTACACAGAAAGGGAAGGTTAGAGATAGCTCTATAATGCACAAAGATGTTGGGAGTCAAGAGATGGTTTCTTCAGGAGGGGCTTCACCAGTGCCTCTTTCAAACCACTGAGGAATAACCCCTCTGAATGTGAACACTGGACGATCTCGGTGAACACTGGGCCAATTGACCCTACACATCCCACTAGGAGACGTGTTGGGCCTGGGTCCAGTTCACAATATGTGGACCGCAGCTTAAGGATTACCTCACATACCTGGTCCACCTCCACTGGCCTGAACTCACACCAGGCAGGTGGAGTGCTTCTAAAACTGACCATCTGACCACTGTGGGGCTGTGACCACTCTGTTGGAGAAAGCCTGGATCTGATGGAGGACACTCTCAGAGAAGAACAGAGTGAACTCTTTGTACTTGGCTGAAACTGCTCCTTTCAGCTGCAGACAGGCAGGATGAAGCAGCCTGCATACAGCCTGAAAGAGCTGAGCTGGTCTGTTCTTCCCTGAAGCAATCTCCCTGGACAGAAATACTGCCTTCTTATGGGAGATTGCTCTTTGATACTCACCATAGTGCGGTCTCAAAGCCAGTCTATCCTCCTTAGATCTTTACCTCTACCAACAATGCTCTGACCTCTGAACTCTGGTCTTCATCTCCTTGAGCTTCCTGTCAAATCATGGAGATCTCAAGCAAGCAGACCTGGGTTGTATGTGGACTGGTGCAACAGAGTCAAGTGCCAAGGCAACAGTCCTATTATAGGCTGCCACTACCTCACCTGTCCCTGTACTACGAGCAGCACTCACTTCTGAGAGGTCCATTACCACCAGCAGTAACTCTGGGATCAGTCCCTTTAAGGGAAGAACTACCATGGAGGGTCCTGAACAAGAACCCCACTATGCAGTGATCCGACCAAACAACCGGGTCAATCTTGAGATCAGTTATCTCAAGTCCAAGGTGTGCCATTGTCTGTGAGTCACAGTAGCAAATGCTTATGCGAGACCTAGCGAATTTCTTGTCCAAACTGCGATAGTTTGTCATTGATCCAGTCATTGAGGTTGCCCAGGACCAACCACCTGGGTGACTTCAAACACCCTCTCAGCAATGAAGTCCACGACCTCTTGCAGAAATTCCCCCCTCATGTCCCAGAGGCTGATACACCAGAAGGATTCTGCAACCTGCACTTGGACCTTCACGTATGGCCACACATTCAAACAATGAAGTAGAACCCACTGGGTGCACAGAGAAGTTCAAGTCTGATCTAAAGCAGATGGTCACACCCTCACCCTTGCATTCCTTCCTCAGGCAGTGTACTGTGGAATCCAGCTGGGATAGATGCCTCCAGAATTGGGCCAGTGTCATCTTCTAGCCAGATCTTCATTATGCAAGTGAGATCGACCGAGGAAACCGAGTCCACTATAATTGCAGTCGTGTTCCTTATTGAGCTTGCATTGCACAGCACTGCCCAAAGGGGACTAGCAGAGGTTGGTGGCCCATTGGCTGCCTACCCGTTCGGTCTGGTGGGCGCCTTGGGTATGGGGACCAAACACGTCTGGTCTCTCCCTAGGCCCCATTTTGCCCCAGGGTGCTTCCTGGTTCTCACCTGCCAAATATGGCTCTCCCCATCAGCCACCCTGGCACCCTGCTGTCTACCATCCTACTTCCTCCCAATACCAGCCTCTTTACAGCGCCTAAGCACTGTTGATGACAAAGGGGGTCAGTAAAGGGGTGGAGATCCAACAGCTAGAATGCTGAGTAACTGAGCCTCTGGGGCCCAAAGCCTAGGCACACGTTCCCAGACCACTGTCTGCTCACTCCTTACCAATAACACTACTAAAGTGCTTCTAAAATAACATAAAAAAAAAAACTGCCCACTGTAGTTACCCAAAATGGAACTACACACACTAACAATTAAATTACGGTACAACACACCAGTCAGTCAACCTAGATAAAACCATCCAGCAATCTCCCCCTTTCCGAAAATAAAATAAAATAAATAAACCCCAGTCATGAATATTTAAAAGTCCAGGACCGCAGAAATGTGCCACAGTAGTGGAGTCTTTGTCCACCTTGATACAGTTCAATTCCAGGCAAATTCTGTACCAGTTCAGCAAACTAACATCATGCCAGCTGGGAAGATGGTCAGTATCTCTCCCCCCCCCTCCCCAAAGCTTTCTCACTGTTGCTGTGGGGAATCCCAGCCAGACAAAATAAAAGGAGTCCTTGTAAAAACACATGCACTCACTATTTGATTGCTCGCAGAATGATCAGAGGAGAACAGTGGACATGGCCTGTTTGTACTTTAGCAAGGCCTTCAACAGTGTGCAACACAGGAGACTGATAAAGAAACTGAGCAGCCTGGGGGTGGGATGTAAAGTGGTGAATTGGGTTAAAACCTAATTAACAGATAGGAGACAAGAGAGTGGGGTTTAACAGCACTCACTCTAATGATAGAAGAGTGACCAGTGGGGTGTAGCAGGGCGCTGTGCTGGGACCAGTTCTGTTCAGTATGTCTTTTTATGTGATATTGCAGAAAAACTAGATGGGAAGGTATGCCTTTTTGCATATGATACCAATGTCTGTAATAGGGTGGACACTGAGGAGGGGATGGAGGGAATGCATAGGGATCTTGGGAAACTCAGGGAGTGGTCATGAGCATGGCAGTTGGGATTCACTGCCAAAAAGTGCAAAATAATGCACCTAGGGCATAGGAATCCGGGAGCTGAATATGGGATGGTGGGAGAGACTTACAGTCACCAAGCAGGGAACAAACCTTGAGTTATTTCTGATGACCTCAAAGTCGCAGGACAGTGTGACAAAGCAGTGGGTAGGGCCAGTGGGATGCTAGGATGCATAGAGAGATGTATCTACAGCAGGAAAAGGGAGGTGGTGTTGCCACTATATCACTCGCTGGTAAGACCCCACCTGGAGTATTGTGTCTATTTCTGGAGGCCATACTTCAGAAAGGACATAGATAGGGTGGAGGCAGTCCAGAGGAGGGCAGCTAAAGTGATGCA
The DNA here is from genome assembly GCA_016271365.2 of Neoceratodus forsteri. Taxonomy (NCBI): domain Eukaryota; kingdom Metazoa; phylum Chordata; order Ceratodontiformes; family Ceratodontidae; genus Neoceratodus; species Neoceratodus forsteri. The sequence goes on from CM057459.1 coordinate 21,791,934, forward strand.
GGAGTTACACTAAAAGCCCTACAAGGAGAGACAGAGGTATCTTAACATGTACATCGTGGAAGAGAGAAGAATGAGAGGAGATATGATAGAGACTTACAGGTACCCCACAGGGATGAACAGGGTGCAGAAGAGGAGTCCCTTTCAAATGAGAAAGAGCAATAGGGCCAGAGGGCATGTGATGAAGCTGCAGGGGGGAGTTTAAGAGGAATGTGAGGAAGTACTGCTTTTCTGAAAGAGTGGTAGACAGCTGGAACAGCCTGCCAGCAGAAGTGGTGGAGGCAAACAAAGTAGGGGCTTAAAGCAAGTGTGGGATAGACATAGGGGAATATTAGTAAACAGGCAGTGAGGAGAGAGGGTCGCCAGTGACCCATTAGGGACTTCATAGGCAGACTATGCAAGGATCATGTGGGCAGACTCAGTGGGCCAAGCAGTCCTTTTCTGCCAACAAATTGTATGTTTCTAGACTTTCCTTGAGTGAGAATAAAGTGCGTTCAGGTGCTCACACTCCCAAACGGATGGACATGTACAAACTCCCTAGCAGCTTTGAGCCACTCTGGCTGTTCATTAGGGGGTTAAAGTTTGTAATAAATTGAGGTAATACGCCTGCTTAAATGAAGTTTTGAAGTTGTACACTGTAGTATTAGAGTGCCTTCTATCCTTTGTTTGAAAAGTAGTTCCAGCCTGGAAAGGATAGTTTTAGGAACTGCCCCCTAGAGCACATCTGCATAGTCAAACACCGGTGCAATTATTATGACAATGATCTTACGGCAGCTTTGGAATGGTATTGTGGTATGGAGCACCAAGTGTGAGATGCAATTTTTTTATGGATGGCATTGATACGTTGGGAGAAATCCACGTCTCAGTTGAGCCACATGAAGGAAGGGATGTCATCTAAAGGGGTGCCATTAAAGATGGAGAAGGTGGGAGTGAAAGTGAGCCTAGTTAGCTTTTGCTCGGTGCCAAAGGAAATAAATACAGTCTTTTTAGCATTAAGCAGAAGCCAGTTTGAGATGAACCACTGCTAGACATTATTAAAGTCCTGTTGAAGTGATGATCCAAGCGCTGAGGCTGAGGAACAAATGGAGTAAAATATGGTGTCATTAGCATACATGTGTATGGTAGCATTGATGCAGGTGGAGGGAAAGTAATTTAGAAATGGGGAGAAATTGGGCAAGAATGGAACCTTGGGGGACACCAGTTTAGATGGGGGAGGGACCCCTATTGTACCTGAACTTGACTGGAGATGGTCAGCGAGAGATAGGCGTGAAACCAGTTCACTGCTGGGACAGAGAGACATGCAAGGCTTAACTTTTTCAGCAGAAGGTGATGATCAGCTGAGTCAAAGGCCTTGGTGAGATCAATAAAGATAGCTACAGTGATATGCTTCTGGTCCAGTCCCTTAAGGGTGGAGACAATGACCCTGAAAAGGAAAGTAATTGTGGAGTGTTTCTTTCAAGACTCAGACTGGAATGGAGAGGGGAAGCCGTAGCATTCAGACAGGCAGAGTGCTGTGAAACTTCAAATCTCTCCTGGAGCTTAGCCAGCACAGGAAGGAGAGAAATGGGGTGCTAGTTCCCTGAGGATGTTGCCCCCTATGCGAAGATAAGACCTTAGCCTGCCTGCAAACCCAAGGAACCATGCCAAGAGCAAATGAGAGGTAGAGGAGAATAGCAGTATGGGCAGCAATAGCAGAAGCAAAGAGAACAAGCAGTTTAGCATCTAACCCATCTGAGATATGGCCCTTAGAAGGGGTTAAGGCCAACAGAGCAGAGGGGGGGTCAGAGGATGGGACAAGAGAGAGAGAGTTAGTGGGAAGGAGCAGTCTCAGAGAAAAGAGGTAGGGGGCAATGAAGAGGAAGAAGAGTTCAAAGCCAGTTAAGTTGGTGGCAGAACAGGAGGTGAAGCAGTCCTTAAACGCTGCAGCCGCAGACATAGTATCAGAAATGTGTAAACCTCTAGACATTAGCCACGTGGTGGCCAACTGGGGGGGGTCATCAGAATGGGAGTGGACAACCTTCCATAACATATTGGCAGAGTTAAGGTTAGTCTGGAAATTGGCAGAAAAGCAGTGTGAATTAGAATCTCTAATGGCGTTGATGCAGGCATTTCTAAGTTACTTGCAGTGCAGCAGATTGGGGAGGGAACCAGATGCCTTGTGAATATGCCAAAAGGAGTCATGTGCCTTACACAAGTCAAAGATCTCCATGGAGATTTGTGGTAAAGTGAAAGCCATGGACCTGAGCATGGCAGAAGTGGGCATGATCATCCCAGACATATCTTCACAATATATTTAGTAGCAGATTGATTGAAGTGTAAAGGATGGTTATCGTGGGCAATTGACCTCTTATCATCCTACTCATTCTTTAATATGAACAGTGGTAAAGTTAAGTTGTAATAGGGACAGAGTCTCATCCATGTCAGTGGACAATGGGGCGGGGGGGGAGCAGATAATATCCCAAAGTTCACCAAGAAGAATGGCCTGGTTAAGAGATCTGGTTGCTGTGGCCCAAATGAACTTGGATGGAGGGTTTGGGACAGCAGATCTTACAGACATAAGTCATCCAGTGATCACTAAAGGCATCCAGCAGGGTGCCTGCAGAGGTGCAACGGTGGGTATGAGATGAGAGATCCCAGTCTATTGGGGAGGGATTAGAGGAGTGATGGTCAAATCAGATGGGTTCAGTGAAGAGTTGGGTGAAATTAAGGGCCTCAATAGTGTGAACATTTGGAAGTAGTGGAAGACGAGAGCCGATCAAGACTAAAGTCACCTACCACCAGAGGAGGCAAGGAAGAAGAGGTAGTGATCAGAGGAGGAAATGAGGCTTTTGGACAGACATATATACTGCCAACAAAAAATTGGAAAGGAGAAACGGAGAGAGAGCTGGCACAGCAGAAGTTAATGGGAGGAAAGGATGGCAGACCTGGAGACCACAGCACAAGAGAGACCAAGACAAGCATAAACAGCCACTTGCCCCCATGCTTGCCATGATCTTGTCTGTGGATCGTACAGTCTGCTGCACCAATATCCCTATAGCTGACTCTGGAAGAGAGCCAGGATTCAGTGATTACGAGGATGTTGGTCTGATGTTGGACAGCCCATAGCCTAAGCTGATCGAGCTTAGGAAGAAATCTCTGAGCATTTAGATGACAGATACTGAAGCCTTTAGGAAGGGGGGTAGGAGAGAAGAGGGGATTGTGCCTGGGTTGAGCTCAGCATCCTCTGTGAGTAAGAGGAGGAGGGCAAACAGAAGTAGTATAGTGAAAGATTTGAGAGACTTACATAAAAGAAAAGGCGAGGAGTGTAGGACGTGATAATTCAGGGCTTTGAGATGGAGAGAGGTTGAAGGCAGGAGACAGGGAGGATATAGGGCAGGTGATAGAGGGCATGGGAACAGGAAGAAGAGATGGTGAGGAAAAGTGGGTAGAGAGGATATAACAGGGAAGGGAAGATGGATTAGCATGAGCAATAGAAAAGGGAGAAGAGGATGCATTGTCAGAGAATGGTGAAGTATATAAGATAGAGGAGATAAGCTAGCAGAGCAACTTTTAGCTGGTCCACAAAAACAGTATTAAACTTCAAGAACTTAAGGGACCCTAGAAGCAACAACAGGTGATTACCAAAACAGTGTGGAAAATAAAGAATTAGAAGGCACTAGAGGTGGTGCAAAACTGGCAGTATAGCCTAGAGGCTAGAGTAACAAGCTGTGAATGAGTTTGGTACATCCAGCAGACCTGGTTTTATTCCCACAACCTCCACTTGCATAATGTGTGACTCTAAGCAAGTCATATAACCACCCCTGTGTTCCCAGGTCGCCCCTGAAAACAGGCACTTGTGCCTAGTGAGCTTTACCCAGTTACCAAAGAATTAAAACAAAAACAGTAATGAGGAAAACGAACAACGGTATATTAGGGCAAGAGGATAAAAGGCAAAATCAGATTGCCCACACTTAGAATGGAAAGGTACCCCGGGAGAGGTAGAGCCCCAGTAGCAAGGATAACAAGGCTGTGGAACTAGGCAAATAAAACTTATTAAGCAATTTATTTTGTAAGGGCATCCCAAAAGAAGTGGTGCCCCAGCAACAGAGAAAACAAGGCTTAGAAAGAAGACAAAATAATGCAGGCTAACAATTTAGTTTGTAAGGATGCCAAATAAGCTGTGGTCTACCAGCTGCAGAGGAAACAAGGCAAAATAATGCAGGCTAACAATTAGATTTGTAGGGTACACCAGAAGAGGTGGAGCCCCAGCAGCAGAGAAAACAAGGCCGTGAAACAAGGCAGAATAATGCAAGGTAACATTTCAGTTTGTAAGGGTACCAAAGAAGCTATGGTATCCCAGTGGCAGAGGAAATGAGGCAAAAAAATACAGGCTAACAATTTAGTTTGCTAGGGTACCCAAAAAGAGGTGGTGCCCCAGCAGCAGAGAAAACAAGGTAAAATAATGCAGCTATCAATTTAGTTTGTAATTATCCCAGAAGAGGTGGAACCACTGTAGCAGAGATAACAAAGCTGTGAGGATTTGGCAATAACACTTGCCAATGAAACATATCAGGGTAACCCAGAGAGGTATGCACTCAAGAGTAGGAGTAATAATATTAGGGTAATTTAGACAAGCATAGAAACGGTGCACAATTGAATCTTCCACTAAAGAACACCTGCCACAAAATATAGAATACTGCATGGGGAAGTGTATATAATGAGGATTCAAGCCCCAGGAAATCTTACTGTATTCTGACTTATGCAGTATGGTCTCACCATAGGACGGCCCCGGAGCCAAAATGGTTAATAGAACCTATACAAATGATGGAATGCTAGGCTCGAGCTCGGTTTTCAAACCACTGTCCCTGGTAAACAGTTCTAAATCGTCAGATTCTTTTCTCCGCTTGCCTCAGTAAGACGTCTCTGGAGAGGTCTCCTTCATCGCTTGAAGAAAAGTTTATTTTCTCAGTTTTACCTAGTAGTTTTTAGTTTATTTTGGTATTCCTATCACTGTCCTTGGTTTTCAGGTAGAATTTGTTAAGATTTTAGTTTTTGTAGGGTAAGTCGTCGTTTTTCTGTTCGGTTCTCTAACCAAGGGGAAACCGACATTCTCCCCTACAGTCTTTCTTAAGTTTAGTCATTTAAATTGTACCAACTCTGGTATAGTCAGTTGTTTTGATTTAAAATTTAACCAGGGTAACTCCTGGTTCTTTAATCAGTAAGCGTAACTGGGGGGTATATTACTTTAGAGTTAGTCACTCTGTTGTTGTTGTTGTTGTTTCTGGGCTATGTCACAGAAAACTAAAAAGAGAACAGGACCCACAGGTTTCCAGCACTGTACTGAGTGCGGGGAACTTTTTGCCAAGGCTGATCCACATTTAATCTGTTTATTTTGTCTTGGGTTTGAACACCTAGGGACAGATTGTGAGATTTGCAAGAATTTTCCACAGTCTGCCATTGAAAGACGTTTAAAGAGACTGGAGGAAAAGATAGTTGGCAAGGCTGCTGACCCAGCCATTGAACAGTCGGTTCCTCCTCAGTCTGAAAGGGGCGATAGTTCCTCTACCAAAAAACGTAAAGCTGAAAAGGCTGAGAACCGGCCATTGCGGTTAAGAAAAAGGAAAAGCACCAGGAACTGTAACCGAAGAAAGCTGCGCTTCCTTCTGCAGAGGAGATTGCTAACACAATCAGAATTATTCAGTCTTTACAGACTCCGGTTCTGGTTGGCAAGCAACCGTTACCGGTCACAGTTCAAACTCCCAGTTCTACTCAGGTCCCCAGTTTAACAGACCTTGGTGGGGACCGGTTTGAAGAAGAGGAAGATGAGGGGGAGGGTTTTGGGGAACCTATTGATCCTGACATTTCCCCTGATTCTCACAGACTGGATTCCCCTAATAAAAGAACAGAGGATTTTACATCTTATTTTTCTTTCATGAAACAAGTGGCACAGACTCTAGACCTCCCAACCCAGGAATCTACTGAGGATAAGAAGGAAGAGGACTATAAAGAAATGATGGATGTGCCAGTATCAAAAAGATTACTGATGCCACTCCATAAATCCCTGAAAAAACAGACCATGAGATTGTTGCAGACACCCACTTTTGTGCCGCGTACAGATAAGAAGGCAGACAGAAAGTATTGGCTGGCCAGGACTGGTACTGAATTTCTTTTTGGGCACCCCAGTCATGAAGGTGTGGAACAGGCTGCAGCTTGTGACAAAGCTGGCATCCCCCTGGCCTCTCACCCTCCAGATAAAGACTCTAGGAGGGTGGATTCTATTGCTAAAAAAGTGTACCTAGGGTCCTCCATGACTGTTAGGGAAGTCTCTTATATGTCCTATATAGATAGGTGTCAAAAGAACCTTTGGTCTACTGTGCTAGAGACTGCCAAAGCAGTTCCTTCTCCCATGGCTGCCGACCTGGAGGAAGCTGCAAAAAGGGAAATTTTAAATTTTTTTTTTTTTACTTTGTTTATTCCTCTACACCCCCAGGCATCCTTCAGGAGAGCCCACGTGGAATCTTGTCCTACTCCCAACCTGAACCCCCGGCCGCGTCTCCCTTGATCCCCTCCCCGAATGACCACAGGCAAACTCGACCCCCGGTACCATCTCCGGGGCTGATTCCGCCCTCCCTCGGCGGCTTGCTTCTAAGTGTGAAGAGCCTTACCTGCTGTCGTCGGCCAGCTCTGGAGGGAGATCCAGGCGCGTCTGGGCCGGTATTTGGGATGTGGACGATTCCCCCGGGGCCACCGTCATCTCACCGATGGTGTAGAAGGCTTATTCTTGACTTTTTTTCCCCCTCACAAGTGTGGCGTGCAATGGCGTCAGCATGCAGGCTATACCCCGTAGACACCTGTCACGCTCGTGATCCAATTTTTCAAGTCCCCCAAATGTAGTACCCTTGGTCTCCACCGGAGGCCACTAATGTGCTGGGAAACCCCTGGATCCTTCCCCGGGAGAGGAGAGCAGTCCTCTGGACGCTCAATCCATCTCCAACCCCCGCCAACCTCCAGCACCAGGGCTCGTTCCCAAACCCAGGTCGCCAGTGCAGCGCGAGGTGTGGCGTTCAGCGCCTCAACCCTCAGCGCCACCGGGACGGCATTGCAAAAAGGGGAATTAAGGCTGCTAAAATGCAGTTTAGGATGGCAGTGGACTCCAGTGACACTGCATCGAGGCAAATGGCATCCGCAGTGTCACTTAGGAGGTTTGTCTGGCTCAGAACTACCAATCTGAGGCAGGACACACACACTAAAGCCATGGATTTCCTTTGTGACCCTATGTCTCTGCTTGAAGAACAAACAGAGGCATATATGGAAAAAAATGGATGAGTACAAGGCTGCCTATAAGAGTACAGCAGCAAAAGAGAGAGAGCTTCTACCCCTCAGAAACACCAGGCTAGAGGTGGCGGGGGCAGAGCTCACTACAGGCCTTTTTTTTTCAGGCTCAATCTTTTCCCCAGTACCATAAAAGGGGATACTTTAGAGGCAGAGGCAGAAGGGGCAGTGGCCGTACTAGCCCCAGTGTCCAGCCAGCAGCCCAGACAAAGCAGACACCCTGAGGTGTCTGTTCGGGTCGCCTCCCCGGTCCCAGTAGGGGGCAAGCTTGCCCACTACCTACAGGAATGGAAAAATATCACCACAGACAAGTGGGTCCTGGAGGTAGTGGGCCAGGGGCTTGTCCTCAGCTTCAAGTTCATGCCAAAGCTGAGGTCAAGAGTCTTCAAACCCTCTTCCCCATCAGAAACAGCCTTGTTGGAAGAGGAAGTTTCAAGCCTTCTGTTACAAAAGGCAGTGGAGCCAGTTCGCTCAGACCAGAGGGGAAAGGGCTTGTACTCAAGGTACTTCCTCACAATAAAGAAAGCAGGGGAGTGGCGACCCATTCTGGATCTCAGGCACTTAAAGGGACACTGTCAACCTTGTTTTTCATCATATTATTTCTAGTTGAAACCCCACATTTTATGATTGCTTACCTTCTCTAAAATTTACTGATGCTACCGTTTGGTTTGTCTGTCTTCTTGTTTAGTAGGACTGAAATGCATGGCAATGTATATTTATAAACAACCTTGTTTTGTTTACAATCCTGGATCTGTTCTTACTGCATGCTTCATGAGCATTAGAAACACATCTAAACAGTGCAGTCACTTATGAGGCAGTAGCCTCCTAAACTCCCACTGCATCATAAGGGGCTAGACTGTGTTGTGGGTATTCTCAAATCCAGGAAAGATGCATTTGGAGTTCATCAAGGAATGTAAACAAATCTGGTTTGTGTGGTAACACCAGTATGGCGGGCAGTCTGTTTTTCACTTTTTTAAACAAAAAAAGAGAATCAAACTACCAGCTACATCAGTAATGTTTTTTTAAAATAGGGACACTTTGAGACCTAAGGGGGTTGACAGTGTCCCTTTAAACAAACATTTGTCAAAACCAAAATTCAAGAGTGTTACTTTGGCTACTATACTACCAATCCTAAGGCAGGAAGACTGGCTAGCATCCCTGGACCTAAAGGATGCTTACTTCCATATCCCAATAAGAGGGTCACACAGGAAGTACCTCAGGTTCAGAGTGCCATCAGGTGATTACCAATTCAGGGCAATGCCCTTCGGACTGACATCTGCTCCAAGGGTGTTCACAAAATGTATGGCTGTGGTTGTGGCACACCTAAGGCGACAAGGGGTGTCCGTGTTCCCCTACCTAGATGACTGGCTGATAGAAGGCCAGTCATATCAACAAGTAATAGAGGGATTGACACTCACGCAAGATACCCTACACTCACTGGGGTTCTTGGCAAACCAGAAAGTCTGTTCTGGAACCAGTTTAACTGCTCAGATTCATACGGGAAGAACTGGACACAAGAAAGGGAAAGGCTTTCCTCCCTCAGGACAGAGTGGACAACCTTATCCAGGTAGCCAGTTCCTTCAAGCTACATGTCCCAAGGCCAGCAAGACACTTCCTGCAACTGCTAGGCCTTATGGCAGCGTCCACAGCAACTGTGTCAGGAGCCAGGTTTCCAAATGAGGGACATTCACTTCCACCTGAGAGCTCATTGGCTTCAAAAAAGGAACTCTCTGTCAAAGCTAGTGCCTGTCACAGTGACATTTCTCCAAGCTCTGCAGTGCTGGCAAGAGCAGGCCAATCTCAGGCAAGGGGTGCCATTCTTGTAGCAAGCCCCTTTGCTGGTACTGACTACAGATGCATCCCTTCTAGGATGGGGAGCACACCTGAGGGATCATACAGCACACGGCACATGGACAAAACAGGAATCACTCCTGCATATCAACCTGCTGGAGCTCAGGGCAGTTCTCCTGAGTCGTCAGTCATTCACCAGTCAAGTAGAAGGCAAGGTGGTTCAAGTCAGAACAGACAATACAACCACCATGTACTACATAAACAAACAAGGGGGCACAAGGTCAACTCCTCTCTGCACAAAGGCAATGCAGATTTGGTCCTTGGCATATTCCCTGGAGCTTTCCCTCAGCTGTCCATCTCCCAGGAAAGGACAATGTGTTGACAGATGCTCTCAGCAGAATCAACCATAGCCACCACGAGTGGTCATTGAACAAGCAGGTCCTGGAGGCCATCTTCAGGAGATGGGGCACTCCAGAAGTGGACCTGTTCGCAGATCCAAGCAATCATCAGCTGCCACAGTTTTGCTGCAGACCCCCATCAAGGGAACAATTCCTCTGGATGCACTTATGTTGGATTGGATGGGAAGGTTCCTGTATGCATCCCCTCCCTTCCCTCTGCTGTTATGGTGCTGAACAAACTCGGAGCCCAGCCAGTAACAATGATTCTCATTGCTCCAGACTGGGCCAGACAACCTTGGTACTCCATGATTCTGTCAGTGTCAGTAACCAAACCAACCAGTCTCCCCAGGAGGCACTATCTGCTGTCATCCTCACAGGGCAGGATCATGTACCCCAACCTGCAATCCTTCAGGCTCAAAGCATGACTGTTGAGGACTTAGAATATGTAGGTCTGAACCTGTCAGAAGGGTTATGGAGATCCTGAGAGTGTCCTTCCACTAAGAAAACCTATTCTTCCAAATGGAAGAGATTTTGCTTTTGGTGTCAGGGCAGGGGTGCGGACCATAACCAGGCCAGCCTGTCTATAGTCCTGAACTATATTGCTCATTTACATTCTACGGGCTTAAGGGCGTCTACCCTGAGAGTGCACCTGGCAGCTGTCTCAGCCTACTTGTCTGCGGGTAAGACCTCTTCCCTAGCTTCTAACCCAGTGTTTAAAAAATTGTTTAAGGGGTTGCTACACCTGCATCCCCCCCCCATGTGGGACCTGAACATTTGCATTGCCTAGCTCATGCAACCCCCCCCCTTCGAACCCATGTCTTCAGCAGACCTCAAGTATGTGACTTGGAAAACAGTATTTCTGGTAGCCATATCCTCTGCCAGAAGGATTGGTGAGCTTCAGGCATTGTCTGCAGAACCTAGGTGCATAGCTGTCCACAGGGACAAAGTAGTCCTTAGGACTAACAGAAAATTCCTGCCAACGGTGGTATCATAGTTCCACCTTAATCAGTCTATCACATTGCCTGTCTTTTTTTTAATAACTTTCTTTATTTTGAATTTCCTTTTTAAGAAAGAAAAATTTAATTTTACAACAAATAAACAGTAATATACAAATTCTGCATTCTGGACTTTACACTCAATACATATAGCTCATTACAGGTACTATCAATTACGCATTCGAAACTTAGGATTATCTTCAATTAATTGGTCTGGAGTTTCCATAGGCCCTCAAATAACTTCCCAGAACTTAAAACATAGGAATCCTCACTTTTAGGGAAGATGATGATATCCCATGTTCATAGCGACCTTATGATCAGGCGCCATGAGCATGGAGGAAAGTTTTGTGGTACAAATTCTGGTCTCAATGGTGATACGTAAAGGACCCATCTTCACCAAATCACTTCAAATACCTAAGATTGTTTATTTACCAAAGATGTGATATATTCCATCCTATATATAGCTATCATTATGTCTTGCCATTGTTTGAAATGGATAAGGTTCTGGGTTAACCAGTTTTTGGTTATGTTTTTTTTGGCTGCTAAGAGGCACACCCTCAGCAGTTTGTTGGTGTGAGAGTCTCTACACTCCTGGGGGAAGTCAGCGAAAAAGAATAACAAGGGAGTCAAACGGACCTCTGGGGAAAACATCACTGACAAAGCCTTTTGTAGGTCATCAGAAAGGGAGTCAATTTAGGGCACCCCCACATAATATGTGCTAGTGCAGCCGGGGTGTAGCCACAACCCCTCCAGCAAGATGGGACCTTGCAGGTTGGTATCTAGCCTGTATCTTGGGGGTGGCAAAAAATCTAACAGTGACCTTCCAGGAAAATTCTTTCCAGGAGACAGCTGAGGTCCCTGTATGGAGTTTGGACAAGTGGTTCTCCCAGATTTGCTTGTCTAAATTAATTCTGAGGTCCTTCTCCCAGGCCTTCTTAGCAGACTCAAGAGACTCACCATAGGCTGAGAGGAGGATCCCATATAGCTGTGAGATGGTGTGAGACTGAGAAACTCTGTTTTCTACTATGTCTGTACCAAGTGTGGAAGTGGGTTAGTGGTCCACAAGTCCCCAGAGATAGCCCTTATATAATTGCACACCTGTAAATATCTAAATCTGTCCCTCATAGGGATTCTGTATACTGTGTGCAGCTCATCCAGAGTCATCAATCTCCCCTCCCTTAAGAAGTGAGAAATCAGATGCAGGCACATTTTTACCACCTATGGAACCCCAGGTCCATAGAGGCAGGAATAAAATTCTGCTTGTATGGAATAGCCTGTAATAGAGCCCTCCACTTGGTAAATCTTCTGTTTCTCACTATACTGTACCAACATTTTAAAGTGGAGTATGTGTACGGGTCTGAGAACTCTCTAATCCTGTTCACACCATCCTGGGCTAACGGTATCTGGGTCAGGTGATGTAAATCACCCTCCTGTTTCTCTAAGGTCTTCCATTTGGCAACATATTCAGGACTCACCCAATATACTACTGTTCTGAGCTGAGCAGCCAAATAATAAGCTTCTACATGTGACTTAGGAAGCTGGAGGAGAGAAAAGCGAACTCTAGGCCTATTTGGGCCCCACAAAAAAATAGAGATTTTACGGTTTAACTTATGGAAGTATTCTTTGGGTATCTCCACCGGCAAGGTTTGAACCAAATAGAGAAACCATGGGAGCAATACCGTTTTTACTGCTTCAACCCTTCGAATCAAAGGGAGTAAAATTAGGGTCCAACTTTCTAGGTCCCTCTCTAGTGGGTCTAGAAGTGGGGTATAGTTAATCTCAAATAAAGAAGGAGCGTCTGGTCTCAGTCTAACTCCCAAATATTTCAGGGAAGGCAAATTCCACCTAAAGGGGTATTTTTAGCTCTAATTACAGGGAAGAGATGATAGTTCAACTGGAGTACCTCTGTCTTAGCCGAGTTAACTTTATACCCCGCTAATGCACCAAATTCCTGCAAGGCATGCCACAGGGGGCCTAATGACTGTTCAGGATCTGTCAAATATATCAAAAGATCGTCAGCATAGAGTGCCAACTTATGAGAATCTCCTCCTAACTGTATCCCCGGATCTCTGCTTGCTGTCTCAGGGCTTGGGCCAAGGGTTCTAAATAGAGGGCAAATAGCACTGGGGACATAGGACAGCCTTGTCTAGTATCTCTCTTTTTAAACAAATGGGGGTGGACACCCTACCGTTTATCTAGGCATATGCCTTAGGTTGTATGTAGTTACTACTGATGATTTTTATGAATGAGTCAGAGAAATTAAATTTGTGAAGGACCTGTATACGAAAAGGCCACGCCACCCAGTCAAAGGCCTTCTCAACTCTTAACATTAAAAAAGGGGGCCCTGACTGGGCGACGTGGTGCAGGAGATGTAAAGATGTCCTGAGTCTGTCTTCCCGGGACAAACCCAGTTTGGTCCATATTGATCAGGGCAGGTAAGACTGTCTCCAACCTTTTAGCTATAATTGTTGTAAACAACTTGTAGTCTATGTTCAATATGGAGATAGGTCTATATGCCGTACATTGAGTGGGATCTTTTCCTGGTTTAGGTATACTGGCTATAGTGGCATAATTCCAGGTTGGTGTTACTGGTTCTCCTTCCTGTACCTGATGATACACCTCCAACAGTGGAGTAGTTAAATGGTCCCTAAATGCCTTAAAAAACTCCCCTGTAAGTCCGTCCAGCCCCGGGCTTTTATCAGATTTTAAACCTGAGATCGCTTGGTGCATCTCTGTAGCCGATACAGGCTAGTTTATTTTCTGCTGAGATTCTTCTGTGAGGGATGGCAAACCCAAGTGTGCCAGATAGGCCGAGATTGCCTCCGTCCCAGGCGAGCACTCAGGTGTGCATAATTTCTGGTAAAATTGCTCAAAAACCTGAGCTGTGTGTTGTGGGGAATGAACCATTTGGTTTGTAATGGGGTCATGAGTCTGGGGAATGGAGGCTTTGGAGGTTTTTTGTCGCAGTCTGTGGGCTAATAGCCGTGTCGCCTGGGGGCCAGCCTCATAGTATCTCTGATTCAAATACTGTAGTGACTGCTCTGTACGAACATCTAATAAATATTAAATCTGCTGTTTTGTAATTTGTAACAGGGTGTATATGTCCCATCCCCCGCTGCATGCTGCTCCTATAGGGTTTTATATTGCTGTTGTAATTATTCTAACCTTTGATTCTGCTGTCTTTTACAATTGGCAGCAAATTTTATGATGTCGCCCCTTAAAACAACTTTTAGGGTGTTGCATAATGTAGCTACGGATATCTCTGGGGACTGGTTTTCCCAGAGAATCTGGGGTATTCTGAGTTCTACCATTTCCTTGAGCTTTTTCAAATTCAAGAGGAAGTTGTTAAACCTCCAGATTGATTGTCCCCTATCTGTAGGCCACCTAAAAAGCAAGGTGAGTTGGTAATGGTCTGATAAAACAGACGGGGTATGCTGGCAGTCCTCTAAGAGGTACGGATGCTCCTCGGAGACCAGCATGTAATCAATTCTGGTGTAAATAAGATGCGGTGCTGAGTAATGGGTATATTCTCGTTTGGTAGGGTTTAGAAGTTTCCAGCTGTCTACCCAATGGAGGGCTCAAAAGTACCCCATGGCAACTTTCTGTGCTGCCGTCTTCCTAAGCAATTTAGTGCTGGTCGAATCCCCTGGGTGTTATATTTGGTTATGATCTCCTCCCACAATAAGCATGCCCTGCTGACACTCCGTAATTTTATGCAGTAGGGATCTGACCACTGGGGCCATTGATCCAGGTGGTATGTACAGGGAAGCCAAGGTAATCTGATTCCCCTCCAGTTCTCCAGTCACCACTACCAACCGACCCTCCGGGTGAGAATATGAGGAGGTTAGCTTGAACTGGGAATTCCTAGGGAACAGGATCACCGCTCCCCTCCTTTTACCCCCTCTATACGATGAAGAAATGACTTCCCGATAGCCAAATTTAGTTAATTTTAAATGTTCATTTCTACTTAAATGGGTCTCTTGAAGTAATAAAACCTCTGGATGTTGTTTTTTGAAATGGGAAAGCACTATGTACTTCTTGATCGGGTTATTCAGGCCGTTAACATTTTGTGATACCACCTTAATTTTATGTGGCCTATCCATTGGGACCCCTGTCAGTTACTTGGCTAGCTGAGGAGCTTCCCCACACCTCTTTCCCAGTTTGCCCCTCGAGGTGTGGTATTAACAAGAATAGGGTCTGTAATACTTCTATGGCCATCCTGTAAGGGTTTAGGTTCTTAAGTATTAAAACAGTTAAAAGAGTTTTCCTGTATGAGATTATGGTAAACTGGCAGAAATACAAACATTGTACAACAAACAACTTATTGCTATTACAACCGTTATTACTACTATCCCCTAAACAATCCCATCCCCAATTAAGTGCAAACTGATTTACATTCAAAACTATGCCCCCCCCCCCAACAACTATGTACAAAGTGACTACCATAGTGGGGGATCATTACAACTTGTCTCCTATAAGCTCGAGTAGAAAAGATGGAACTCCTGTATATTTCCATTAGAGTGGGAGGTGTGGTGGCCGCATAGCAAGCCAGGCCCTCCCTAGCCCAACACAAGATCAGGCCAACAAATAAGAGATAAACAAAGGTTAACATCACCCCTTAGTGTTGATCTTGCTGTAACAGATGGCTTTCAAGCTCCCACCACATTAAACAGATTTAAAACTTAACACTCGAAAGGCATAGTATATTTTCTCTTTTGTTGTTGGAGGCAGGGAAACACCCCACTTTCCTGCAGCGCATCCCCCATCTGGCATTTCCCACTCAACCATCACATAAGAAACCTAAGGAAAAAGAAAAAATACAATAGCAAGGGAAAAGGTTTCATAGCATAATGGGAGCGGGAGATTTCTCTCCAACGGTGTCTCGGGTTATAAGTTCACTAAATTTACTCCCTTCCGCTCTAACTTAAGTCCAATTCCCACCCCAACCACATCCAGCAGGAGATAAGTCCCTGGGGTCAACTATCAAAGTTCCTACATTTTAATTCGAAGACTCACACTGTCAAAAGGTAGTACTGAATCCTCAAACACTTGCACCGAGTGCATGGCTGAAAGAGGAGTTTCTAGAGGCATCTATTCCATGATGTACAGAAAGAAACACCACTCTGGCAGGTCGCTACTATGAAGTAGCTGGTAAATTTTTTAAATCAGATGGCTCACCCCATCTTCAAGTATTGTCCGATTCCTTTTCCAGGTTCCGATTACAATTCTGCTGCCCTATTCGGTCTAAGAGCTGCTTGACATCGGCCATGGTTCTAGGAGCTGCTGCTCATGCTGAGTTCTTAGTCACTGTGTGCCATTCTCCTCTGGGTGCACGTGGGCGGTGTTCCCTCGGTCGGTCCGTTTTGGAGCTCCATCCCTTCCTCTGTAGTTCCTCTTGGATCTCAAGGGGTGTTTCATATGTTGTAACTCCTGTGTCCCAGAAAACTTTTATTCGGGCAGGATATGGGGATCTGGAACTTTATTTTATGTTGCTTCAGTACTTTTAAAATAGGTGAGTAGGCTACTCTTTTGTTCGCTGTTTCTGGGGGATAATCGTCAAAAATTAATCGAGAAGCATTGTATTTTACTATCTGTTTAGACCAGGCGAGATGCAGTAGTTTCTCTTTATCCTTGTAACTGGAAAGCTTAAGCACAACAGAACGTGGTCTCGAGTTCGGGTCAGAGGGCTTGGGTGTCAGCGCCCTATGAGCTCTTTCAATTCTAAATTGGAAGTCATGGGGAAGAGCCAGAACATCACAAAGTAAGTCCTCAAAGAACTCTTCCATAAGGCCTGTTTCAGAGCCATCAGGGAGGCCATAAATTCAGATGTCTCTCCGTGCTCGGGCTTCCATGTCCACCAATTTTTGCTGAATGGTCTCTTGGTTGTGAACCAAGAAATCGACCGCTGAATGTAGGTGAACTGCCTCGTCCTCTACCTCTGAGATTCTAGTTTCTGCCGTTTTGATTTTAGTCTCAACTTCTGTTAGTCTAAACTGTAGACTATTAAATTGATGTCTGTTTTCTGCTCTGAAGGTTTTAATTTCACCCAGTAAGGTTTCGTATCTGGACCACGAGAGCCGTTCAGAATCCTGATCTGTATCGCTATCCTGGGCCCCAGCTCCGTTCGGAGATGCGCTGCAGCCTGGCTCCCGCTGTTTGGGGGTGTCCCCCTCCATCGGCATGCTTCAAATGTGTTTTCCCTCGAGTTGTGTTCTGCTTACCCCCTCCCTTAGGTCTAGATGCCATTTGGTGGCTTTTTGCTGCTTACTTCGGCTATTTTTGGGATGTTTGGTCGGTGGGATGCAGAGAGCTCTAGTTCAGGTCGACCATCAAGTTCGGTGACGTCTCCAGAAGTTTGCCTGTCTTTTTTACTGATCATTCCACCTCAGGTAAATGCAGGCTGCACAGCCTGGATGTGAAAAGGGCAATCAGCTACTACTTTGACTACACAAAAGGTCAGAGGCAGGATCAAACTCAGCTTTTCCTCACCTGTGAGGATATGGGAAAAGGAAAACCAGCCACAAAAAGATCCATTGCACGGTGGATTGTAGCCTGTTTTCAATTTTGCTACACTAAGGTGGGTAGCAGTGACCTGCAGGCCTCAGGACCCATTTGACCAGGGGTACAGCAGCTTTGCGCTGGGTCTCTAAAGACCTCCTAACTTTTCTGAAGGCCAGAGACTGTGCCTGGTCCACTTTCAAAGCGACCCCCTCTCCTGCCCTCTGGGATGCTTACAGGCGCATGAGGAACAAATGTAAACAAAAGGCCAAAATTTGAAACAGACCCACTTCCGCAATCTGCAAAAGGCCAACCTCGGAGACCCTAGAAAATTCTGGGACTCAATCAGCTCCCTCCTAACCCCCCCCCCCCCAGCTATGCTGCACCACATCTCAGCTCCCAGGACAGGCTGCTGACCGACCCTCACGATGTGGCCAGTGTCTTCAACTGTAAGTTCACCAACTTATTCATGTACTTAAATAAGCTGCCAACTGCCCAACCTCAAAGCTCGGCCCTAATACCTGATACACTGCCATCCTCCTCCAGCTCTGCCACTCACTCGCAAATACCTCCATTCTATTTTAAAGCCCTCTCCATACATGACACAGTGAAGCTACTCAAAAGTCTACCTAACCACGGCTCCTCCAGATCTGATGGGCTATCTCCAGTCTTCCTTAAGCTGATCTCTCCAGCGATTGCCAGGCCACTCACCTTCATCTTTAACCTTGCCATTTCCACCTCCTCCACGCCTGATCCATTGAAGATAGCTAAGGTTATCACCATTTTTAAATCTAGTGACCCCAAATCCTCCGACAATTACCGTCCGATATCCATCCTCCCTCATCTCAGTAAACTACTCGAGAGAGCAGTCCACAATCAGCTCACTGAGTACATAGGCAAGTACACCATCCTATGTAACCAACAGCACGGCTTTCGCAAGAATCATTCCACTGCTACTGCCCTCACCCTTCTGACCGACCACATCCTCTCTAACATGAATAATGGTAAAGCCACCGGGGCTGTCTTCATCGACCTCTCAAAGGCTTTTGACATGGTTAACCATGCTCTCCTTACCTCCAAGCTTAGCTTCCTTGGTTGTTCTCAGAATGTCACAAGCTGGTTCACTAGCTACCTTACCAATCGCTCCCAATGCTTGTGTATTGGTCAAACCTGCTCCGCCACCCTGCCTGTCTCTGTGGGGGTCCCTCAAGGCTCAATCCTGGGTCCCCTCCTTTTCTCCTTATTTGTTAATGCGCTTCCCTTCGATTGCCTTAACTGTCACTCTCTCCTGTATGCCGATGACCTTGTCCTCTTCCACAATGACAAATCCATGGCCGCAATCTCCTCAGTTCTCTCACACAACTATGCTGAGACCCACAGCTGGTTCTCAAAAAACCTCCTCTTAGTAAATGCCAAAAAAACTAAATCCATGCTGTTCAGATCTAAGCCCTTTCTGACCAAAACTAAAAACCATGCCCCCTTACACATTCTCACCTCAGACGGCCCAGCCCTGGAGGATGTCAACACCTACAAATACTTAGGAGTACTGCTCGACCCCTCCCTCACTTTCAGTGAGCATGCAAATTCCCTTGTCAGAAGGTTCCATCAAAAGTTAGGTGCCGCCTATAGATTCAGGCAATACCTTACCCCTGAAGCCGGACTAGCCATTGTCCAGGGTAATCTTCTCCCTATTCTTGACTACTGCTCCCTTGTTTATGCCAGGACCTCAGCTACTGCTGTGGCTAAACTCTCCGCTGCCTACAACAGCGCCTGTCACTTTACTTTATTGGCACCATTCTCCACCCACCACTGTACCCTCTATAATACCCTTGGATGGCTACCGCTACAAGGTCGCTTTGACCTAGCCCTCTGCTGCATGGTAGACAGTGTCATCTGCAGTGCTCCAGAATCCCCCCTAACTGTCCTTCTGAAAACCAGAACGCTCCTCCACAACCTCCACTCTAATGGTACTCCCCCTCTATCTGTTCCCAGGGTATCCACCAACATGGGTAGCAGAGCTTGGTCTGCAGCTGCCCCTTTGCAGAGGAAGAAAATACCAGCTGAACTCTGTTCCATTGACACACACTCCAGTTTCAAGTCCTGCCTTAAAGTCTGGTTCCAGGCAAACTCATCCTGCCGCTGCTCCCTGGGGTCTGACACCAACCCACACTAGTCAACTCCCCAGCCCAGGGGTTACCCACCTACCCACGCTAGTCATCTCCCCTGCCTACAACTGTTATATCGTATTTTTCACAGTAATATTTGACTTCCTCGCCTGTACGTATTGTATATATATTTTTTTACTGAGTATTCTGTGTATTACTTGCTCACTGGACGATGCAGTCACACATTGTACACTGTGCCTACGATTTGTTTGTTTTGTACCAAATCTCCTCATGTCCGATATTGAAACCTTGTATTCACTGTTCTCAAATGGACCTATGCATCAAACCTGTATATTGTGCTTACTATTGTTGCTTGTATCAAATCTGTTTCATGTGTATTACTGTTACCTTGTACTCCACTGTCACCCTGCCCCATGTGTTATGGCCCGGGTTGTGCCTAAAAACGGTCCCTGGGATCAGTACACTCACCCGGTTATCAAAGTCGTAAATAAATAATAAAAATAAGCTGCTTGAGACATTCCCCTGGTGGACATCTGTAAGGCAGCCACCTGGAAGACAGTCCACACATTTAGCAAGCATTATTGTTTGAATGTCCAGGCCAGAGGGGATGCCAGGTTTGGCACAGCAGTCCTGCAGAGCCTGTTTCCTAAATAGGTTATAGGCCCACCTCCAAAGGTACTGCTTTGGGTAGTCTGCATAAGTCAGAATACAGTAAGATTTCCTGGGGTTTGAAGAAAAAAAATACTCACCATAATAATAATGTTTCTTCTAAGGGAATCTTACTGTATTCTGAGCTCCCTTTCTTCCTCCCCTACTAGAAACATATGGTCACTGCACTCCAGCTGTATTAGGAATGTTGTAAACCTGTGTGTATGGTGTTTTTCTTTTGGGCATCTGAGACTTGAGTCCTAGTGGTGCTACATTAAAATTTTTTCAAGGGGAGAAATGCAAAGTTGATGATGGGGGGACTGTTGTTAGTGTTAACATAGTTAGATAGTTCTTTGTGCATGCTTCATAAGAATCTGACAGTTTAGAACTGTTTACCAGGGACAATGGTTTGAAAACTGAGCTCGAGCCTAGCATTCCATCATTTGCATAGGTTCTATTAACCATTTTGGCTCCAGGGCAGTCCTATGGTGAGACCATACTGCATAAGTCAGAATACAATAAGGTTCCCTTGGAAGAAACAAGATTATTATGGTGAGTAATTTTTTCTGTTATGCACACCAATGGTGTGCATATAATCCTCATTTATACACACTCCCCATGTTAATCAGTAAAAAAAAATTTTCTTTTAAAAGTTCCAGGCGGACAGCACTCTTCTTGTGCTGCCACCTACTCACTGCCCTGACCCAGAGTGAAGGAGACTGCTTTGGGAGGTGGGAGGTGCTAGCAGAGAGAAGGACTTGCAGGCCGGGGACTGGATGGCAAAAGGGGGCCTCACAATGC
Organism: Neoceratodus forsteri; assembly: GCA_016271365.2. NCBI lineage: Eukaryota > Metazoa > Chordata > Ceratodontiformes > Ceratodontidae > Neoceratodus > Neoceratodus forsteri. Next base: position 21,812,499 of record CM057459.1, read on the forward strand.
CCGACACTCCAGCAAACTCTTCTAGGACTGATGCTTTCTCATAGATGCGGCTCTTCAGCATACCGCTGCAGGACCAGAAAGTTTTAATTAAAAAAAAAAAATGTGCAGTAAAAGGGGTGAAGGGAGCTCACACCACAGCACTGGAGGAAGCAGGAATTGCTGCACCACTTTCCGACAGCAGCACAGGACAAGACCAGACATCTGCACTGAGGGACAAGAGGTGGACCACAGGTAAGCTGTTCTCTTACTGACCTGTGTCCCATCTCTGCCTCACACCACTGCAGCAATCGGATTTCGATATTTACTGGTTAGTGTTTTCTCTCTGTCTTCTGGGGTGCCAGAGAGCACTTCCCAGAAGAACGTTTGAGAGAGGTGCTTGGGCAAACTCTACTATTCACGGTTCATTATTCACACGTGTGAATAACAGAGTTTGCCAGCAACTGATAAACCACACTAACCAGTAAATATCAAAAAGGTTGTGAAGGACTCCAAAAGCAAACCCACTGCTCAGGGACGGAAAACCACAAATGGAAGAGAAACACCCTAATTGCTATGAATTAAGGAGCTCAGGACTAGGCTGTATCACTATACAGGTAGTAAGGAGCGAAATTGTGAGGTGGCAATAACAGCAAAGACTTTGCACAACAGGGCATTCAGGCAGCATTCCTGGACACCATCTGCTTCCACAGCTGATGCCACACAGAAGATGCCTCTATGCCCGTGTCCTTGCACTCTGGCCTGCTGCATGGTGGACCCAGAGAATCAATTAAACAGCATGATTATCTGTTGGTTCTGCCCTTTACCCAGCACAAACCTCCTGGTCTCAACTTGGTTCTTTGGCAGTGAGTGATGGGGAGGAGCAAGGCACTTCATCCCACCTCCTGACCCCAAGATGCAGCAGCTGAACCAAAACTGAGGTGCAGATCAAGATCTAAGGGTACAAGAAGGTGCAGTCAATGGAGAGGGAAGTCTCTGTTTAAATTTCCCGCTCGCAAGAGGCCTGGCCTCTTTCTTTAGTTAAATAGCTTGACTGGCTGTTAGTTCTGCCCTTCACCCAGCCTGGACCTCCTGCTCCTGTCCTGATTTTATTTGCAACAAGTGATGGGGGGGGTAAGGCATGAGCACTCACCCCTCACTACTCCAAGATGTAGCAGCCAAGCAAATACCGAGGTGCCCATCATGCTACAGGGGTGCAAAAAGGCACAGTCAGTAGAGGGGGCAGCATTTGTTTAAATTTGCCACTCTGCAAGAGCACCCACCTCCCTCTCTTCAGTCAAACAGGCGAATTGACTGTTGATTTTAATAGAAAGCCAAGGGCTACATTTATAACTTTTGACCAACTCTAGAACTCCTAACCTTGCCTTTCCACCATCCTTTCCTTGATTATTTTCCTATATACAGGGCATATGTTAATGTTCAGAGCTGGCGCAGACCATAAATGCAACACTTTACAATTCTGTAAAACAATTTACATAAATTAGTAAAAACTCTCAAAAATCTTTTTCCACAAAGGATTTTTTCTTCCCCTTGGCAAGCCATGTACAGCCTTTCTTCTCTGAGTTTACAGTATTTAATTAGAAATATATCATCCTTTGCCATGCATATTTAGTGCCAAATCTAATAACCCCCAATAACATTTCTGCTAGCTTTGGAACTTGTGATTCAGCATGTTTCCACCATTTCATCCTCTTGTCAAAAGTAATCCATGAATAGGGCCATGAATGGACAGTTTCCAACAATTGACCATCCAGTATTGTTTTGAATTGTGAGACATTGAACTAGAACGGTAGAACATTCGTTTTTTTAATATTAATAAATAAATTAGAATTTTTTACCTAATGGACTCGATTTTCAAAACCCTGAGAATGCTGCAAGTCCCTGGTGTGCCGATTTTTGGTACAGGGCTTGCAGCATTCTCCCAACCGACGATTGGGATTTTCAATCCCAAGGGCCAAATGCCGCAAATTAGACCAGCTTTTCCCTGGTCTAACTTGCACCATTCGGGGGACCCTTTTGCCATAAACTGAGGATGCTGTCACAAATATGCCTGATGTACCAAAATCGGGTGCAGTTGTACAGTATCAAAGGAGTTTGGTGCAGCTGTACCAAAAATTGCGATTGACGCAGGGCGTGACACTAGCCCTGTGTCACCCTTTGAAAATCAAGCCCAAGGTGTCTAGCTTGTCCTATTCATTTTGTAGGCCTCTAACAGACAAAGAAATCTGGTCTAAATTATCAGCATAAACCAGCTTTCCTCCCAGGAGTAACAGAATGCGAATTTACTGTAGATAATGACAATAAAATGTCATTAATATAGGGGTTGAAAGGTAGGGGAGCCAAATGCATCCCTGCTTGACATCCCTATGTACTGTGAACCCCTCTCCGCAGATTATATCGCACCAGTACCCATGCTGCAGTATACAGAGAAATCACCAGTTGTAGAAGATTAATATTAATGTTCAGTTTGAACAACTTCATGGAAAGCATTTCTCTGGGCGAGAAATCAAATGCCAATTTGAACTGACAAAGCTCATTTAAACATTCTGTCTTTGAACAATCCTGTATTTGTACAAAATAAGGTATAAGATAAAGCATTCCTCTTTTGTTTGTTAGCACGTAAACCAGTTTGTGAGATAATATGTTATTTTGCCTAATCCAAACACTTAGTTTTTTTTAAAACAAAGCCTTAAAAAACATTGTACCCTGTACATCAAGAAGACTTATAGGGCAGTAATTCTCCATGTTAGTTGTTGTCCCTTTTTCTTTTAGCAGCAGCACAATACATGATTCTCTCCAACTAAACAGGATAAATTTATATTTTATGGAATTATTAAAAAGGAAGTTATTAGTTCTGCCAAAAAAAGGGATATTTAACTTCTGCCGGTATATGATCTGTGCCTGGGGCTTTGCCACTTTTTAGTTCATGGAGAATTTCTACCACCTCATGAATGGTTATTATGGTATTACAGTATAATCCTGATGAAAATTGATCTCTGGACACAGCTGAGACTCATGGTCAGGGGATAATAAAAGAATACCTCTATAAAATTAATCCAAGCTTGAGACTCAATATACAGTTGCGTCTCAAGCATAAAATTGTTAGTGCCCTTGGCAACCATATGCCAAAATTTCTTACTGTCATTTGTTGCTGTGGCTTCCTTCATTTCCATTCAAAGCTTCTGTTGGTGTCGTTTTCTGACTTTCACTAGGAAAAGGCAATAGACCTTCAACTTCTATTCAATAGTAATGTATTTTCTCTATTAGATGTTTTTCAAACCACCGTAGGAGACTGTTTAATCATCTTTTTTGATATTTGCAAGAGGAATCACACCATCCCTGGTTCATACAATTTTTCTTGAGGGCATAGGATGAGGGGTAATCATTTTTAGCATTTTGAAAATAAAATTGTGATCATGGCAGGTAATATTACAAGGCATAATTCCATTTGTTAATTGCAGAGTAATAGGGCTCTTCAGAATACTAATAACTTTATTGCCCAGTGTGTTGTCCCATTTTAGTCTTCTGTTGATAACAAGTATATTTTGTGCTATGGGGCAGGAGGATTCCTCTCTGGGTTCAGCAATTTGTGACATGCTGGCTCACAATAAAGAGTTAGTGGGTGATGATCACTTTCTATTCTGGCTTTTATTTATAACTCTGTATATAGTTCCATTTCCCAGACTGGGACAATAACATAGTTTAATATGGACTATGTTATCTAGGCCCAAAAATGCATGAGCACTGTCTGATCACATTTCCATTTACATACGTGTCCATAAATTATCAATTGAATAATCAATGGGATAATTAAGTCTGGGTCCATTAAATTACTGAATTCCCTAATTCTGGGGTTAAAATCTCCTATCAATAATTGGGCCTAACCCTGATAAAGCAGACGTTTCTGAGTATGGGTATCTAAATAAGTTCAAACGGAATCAGTGAAATATTTAGAAGATGGAATATAAATGTTAACTATTGTGTATCTTTTTTTGTTTTAATTAAAATAGCAATAAATATCATATTATTTCCTTTAAAAAAATACATTAAGAACTGTTAGCCGCTCCCTAATTTTGACTAAAGTCATCAAACCCCCAATAGATTTATCAGGGGACCTTTCCTTTCTTTCTGACATAGACTGCAGTATATCCATCAATTCAGGGCAGATTCTTCGGATGGGGAGGTCATGTGATGGCTGCTTGAGAGGACGTGCCCCACTACTACTCCTGTCCTTTCCACCAAAATCTACTGCCTAAATCCACCTGTTTTCAACAGATTTGCTGTTTTGGGGTTCCTGGAGCTTCACTATATTCTAGAGGGCTATTTGGTGTTGTTTGTACTCACCGATGGATGCTGACGTGAAGACACCACTCCCTCGACATACTCTGCCACCAGCTCCAGAGTGGGAGAAGAAGTCTAAGTGGTCCAAGGCACTGGAACCCTCTGCAACTCTGCTTCCCAGGCTGCTTTAACGGAGGCCAAATTTTTAGAAGCGCTATCCCCAATAAAAGATACTCTACAAATTTTAATGGTGAAATTGCAAAGCATGCATGCATTGATCGACACCCTAGCCCAGTGGACTGGAGACAATGAGGCTCGCATCTCCTCACTTGATGATTGGAGAACCTGGCTGGACCCTGAGGTCATTACCCTGTGGTAGCAGGTAAAGAAGATGGAAGATCGGCTCGAAGATCTCGAGGGGCATTCCAGGAGGAACAACTTCATAGTGCTGGGCCTTTCAGAGGGTGAAGAGGGCTCTGCAGCAATTACTTTTGCATAAAAGCTATGTGAACAGATTGCAGGCCCCCCTCTGAATGGGCCTAGTTATATTGTGGAAAGGGTGCATCATTCTGTTTGCCCGGGACCTTAGCCAGGATCCCCTCCATGACCCCTCATTTTTTGGCTCCCGAATTTCCTGGACAATTTATCCTGGAGAAAATCAGGGATATTAAGGAGCTTCAGTGGGAGTGGAAAAGGATCCAACTAGTTCAAGACCTCCCTTAGTCTGTCCCCCAAAGGAGAACTGCATTGCACCCCTTGGTGTTCAAGTTGATAGCGGCTGGGGTTCACTATCGAGGCCACTATCCCTCTATTTTACAGGTGCAGCATGGGGGGGGGGGGAATGGCACAATTCTGAAACTTTGGAAGCCATGAGCACTGAACTAAAGAAGCTTTTCCCCAACTTGTTTAAGTTACTGCATGTCTGTTTTGGGGTGATAATGCTCAGTGTACTTGGACTCCTATTGGTGTTTGCATAACTTTTTCCATTTCCTGACAAACTAGCTGCAAGGTGTGGATTTGTTTATTTGCTGTCCTTGAATTTTGTTGCCTATGGTATTTGCTGGTCTTCATCTGGGCCCTACTTCTCTGCTCTCCTAGTGTCCTCCTCAGCTTTTTTCCAGCACAGATGATTACCTATTTAACCGCAAGATATAGCATCAATGCTGGACTACTTGGTGTCCCCTTCTCGTGCTGGAGGCAGAGCGGTTGTTTCTCTTTTGTTCTGGCTCCTCCTTACTTTAAATTTTAGTGGCTGTGTGATGGGACAAGTTGTTGCGGACCAGGGATGCTTCTTCTGTTATCCCACTTGGCTCAGCTTTTTTGTGGTGCTCATTGGATTGACAGTTCGAGGCTAATTTTCTCTTTCACACTTTGTTCAGTGTCTAGCTGAACTGATGAGTCTGGACCTGACCTAGCAAGCTGCCATTAAAGCACTTCGCTCTGCTCTCTTTTCTTGCTTATATCCAAGCTGGTACAACTGCACCATACCTCTTGGATGGTCCAGTGTGGAAACCGGTTTTCCTGGACTTGTTTTTTTTTGCCTGTCATGACTTTATTCATTGCCAAGGATTATAGAACTTAATTTTCCTGTTTTCTTTCTTGCAGTTATTCCCTGAATGTTGTTATGCAGATTCTGCCTTTTACTTTTAATGCATGGCCCCGTATTTTCCCCCTTCTCGTATTTCCAGATATGTGGACTAATTGGGGCAATATTGGCAGTGCTCAGGACTTTGGCAAACTTGCTTTGTTACTGTTTCATATTCATATTGACAAGGTGGTTTAAATGCTAGCTTTTGCCTGATTTGGTGAAGGGATGGAAGGGGGTACATGCTGTGGGTATTGATGGTTAGCATTATGGCCCAAGGGGATATTGGAGTTCAGTCATTAGGACTGGGGGTTATAGTAGTGTTGATATTGTTGGGGGATGTTTTTTGGGAAGAAGGGGAGTTTTTCCTCCTCTTTCGGCATCAGAGACGTTTTCTTGTTCTGGTCAATATTTGTTTGTACTACAATTTACAGCTCAGTTCTCTCAACATGTTTTACTGTTTTGCTTTTTCTGGGGGTTGTTGTTTCCTTGATTTGGGGGGAAGGGCATGGGGTCAACCCCCAGCATCAAGTACAGTGGGAGTGGGCTTTAATTTAATTATTTCTAGTTATATGTATTCCACTCGCCAGTACTTTGGCAGTCTGTACTTAATTTATGTTCACTGAGGTTTGACTCCCCTTCGTTTGGGGTTTCTTACAGAAACATTCCAACGGAGAACTGATTTCCAAGTTCTAGGCAATCTACCTTATCTGGTGGGGGCCTGTTTGAAGCCTATGGCATTTGCTACACCTGGTTAGTATGAAGTATGTTACTTGGAATATTAAGGGTGCAGCTCCAAGGTAAAACGATACCAAATTTTAAAACACCTCAAATTCCTGCAGTGTCAAACTGCATTTCTACAAGAGACGCACCTGCTTGCCTCGGAGGGGCTTCTGTTCCATAGGCAAGCTATGGAGCAAGTATTTGTGGTGGGGAACTCCACCTCCCATGGGGGGGTAGCGATTTTAATTTCAAGAGAGGTAAAATTCCAGTTACTGCAGTGTGTTGAGGATCTACAGGGGTGATACCTCCTACTAAAAGGGGTCTTGGATCACTCAGAAGTCCTGCTGGGCTATATTTACGGACCCAATAGAGACACTTCTGAATTATTTTCAGACTTGTCTCACCTGTTAGCCCCCTTTATTCATATTCCCATTATTTTGGCTGGGGACTGGAACCCGACGATCACCTCTGATCTACATAGGTCTAGCCGTAGGCACCTTGGGCTGTCCCCTGCTCAGCATTCTCTCCGTGAGATGCTGGATAAGGTGGGCCTGTGTGACCCCTGGTGAATTCTACATCCCTCTGCCCGAATATATACTTTTATTTGCAATCCCGCAATCCTACCGTGCCTAAATTATTTTTTTGGTCAGCAGAATGTAGTGCCCGGAATCTTGAATAGAGGGATAACTCCAAGAGTGCTCTCTGACCATTCTCCTGCTCGGTTAGCGTGCACACTACCACCTAATATCCAAAGGTACATGATATGGAAACTGAACACACACACACACCTTCTTAAAGATAAGGGGGCTATAAGTAGGATCAGGGAATTAATAGCACATTTTATAGATCAAAATGTGGGGACCATTTCTGCAGTAGATAAGGCATGGAGCACTCTCAAATGCGTTTTGAGGGATGAATTCATTAGGATGGCGTCTATTAGGAAACATCGGTGGAAAGCTGAGCTGTGTCTCCTCTTAGACTGTATCAGTGAGCTAGAAAGGATTGTGACCCCTGGAACCTCTGAAGAGGACATTACTGCTTTAATGTTTCTGAGAGATAAGTATGCAGAGAGCCTGAGGGAATGTGCTGAGTATGCCCTTTTAAAAACTCATTCCTGTTATGCTGACCAGGGGGGAAAAGGCAGGCCGTCTCTTTGCCCTATGTTTGCAGAAACAAGAGGCATCCTGTATAGTTTTGTCCATATCTTCCTTGATGGATATTTCCCTCAAAACCTCCCCTAAAAAGATTGTTCAGGAATTTGAATTATATTATTGACAGTTGTATAGTATCCCCACCAATTCGTCTTCCACCTCAGACATTCTGGATTACCTAACCGACATCTCCCTTCCTCAGCTAACATTGGACCAACAAGCTTTCCTTAGTAGGCCCATTGTCCAGCAAGAGATTTTAGACACAGTTAACTCTCTTTGCTTGGATAAAGCCCTGGGACCTCATGGTTTTCCACCAAATATTTATAAAATTTTCCTCAAAGAATTGACTCCACTGCTGCAACATCTTTACTGCAATTTTTGTAACTCTGAGCTGTCAGACCCTTCCTTGCTGGAGGCCGTTATCGTTGTTTTGCCTAAACCAGGCAAGCCCCTGGACAGAGTTACTAATTATCATTCCATATCCCTTATGAACTATGAAATCTTCGCTAAAATTCTGGCTAATAGAATGGTCCAAGTCTGGGATGGGCTGATTAGCCCGGAACAGGTGGGCTTTGTGAGGTTCTGCTCTTCGACAGATCATCTGCGGAAGATAGCTCACATTTTCTCCACGTCCAGGGAGGCTGTCCAACCTATGGCTGTGGTCTCCCTGGATGCAGAGAAAACCTTTGACAGGATGAATTGGCCTTTTTGGTTTTTTGTCCTACGCAAATTTGGCTTCCCCTCCACTTTTATTAAATGGATTCAGGTTTTGTATTCACATCCCAGTGCGAAAATATATCGTCATGGAGTGTTGTCAACAGCATTTCCGCTCTGTTCGGGTACCCGACAAGGGTGTCGATTGTCCCTTTACTGTTTAACTTATATTTGAAGCCGCTACTGCTTTGTCTTAAGGTGTCATCCCTTATAAAGGGCATACAGATCGGCCCATTCAGTCTCAGACTCTCCACATATGCAGATGACATTCTGCCGCACATTTCTGACCCTACTACTTCCATTCCCATGGCATTAGCCCTTATACAAGAATTTAGTACATATTGGAATTATCAACTCAGTTTAGATAAGAACGTAGTGATACCTCTAAACTCTGTAGAGTATTTAAGTCAGAGATTGTCGTACTAGGCCTCACTTGGGCCACCCAGCTTAAATATTTGAGGATAATACTTGCCCAGAGTGCCACCCTAACAAAACAATTGAACCTTAATGACCTGCTCACCAACATCCAAAAGGATCTGGATAGATGGTCCTCTCTCTCTATCTTTCCCTTCAGGGCAGGATCAGTACTATCAAAATAAATGTTTTTCCCCAATTCTTCTATACCCTGCATTTATTAAATTTATTTCTTCCTCTCAGCTGGTTTAAGAAGGTCCATAGATTTGTTTCCAGTTTTATTTGGTGGGGGGAAACTCCGAGACATACTTATGTAATTCTGGGAGCACCGAAAAAATTAGGAGGTCTCAAGCTACCTAACTTTTTCCTTTATTATCTGGCCAGTCACATTGCCAAATACATCAAAGAGATGCTTGCTACTCCTCTGCCAGAGGGGGGTCCCACCTACATACCACTTTGGGTCCAAATAGAAAGGTCCCTGATTCAGGACTCTGCCCTTGCCCCTGAAAGCCTTCTCTTTATAACCTCCAAATCGCTGCTGCCCCAGATTTGAGGTTGTTATATTTACCTCTTGAGGGTGCACACTCAGTTGTGCAAAGCCCTACGATATGATACCCTTAGGGATGTTTCCCAGCTGTTATGTTATAATCCTGATTTTAAATTAGGAGGGAAGATGCTGACTCCTGAAGGAATCCCGCAGTTAGTGGGGAAGAGAATTTGTGAGCTCCTCTCTAATGGTCAGCTTCAATCTAGTCAGGAACTTCACCTATCACCTAAGTATATCTTTAAAATGTAACAAATCCAGCATTTACTGATTAGCTGGTTTGGGTTGTCTTCATGGTCTACCAGCCAAGGGGAATTTCTCTATACGTTCCAGACTCTGGCATGGTAGCCTCATTCGGTATCCCAAATCACAGCTACTCTATACACCCCAATTGTTCCCAGATAATACGGGACACTAACGTTATTTATCTTTTTTGTTCCCCACTACGTCTTTTAACTGGAAACGTATCTGGGAAGACTTCTACCTTTATATGAAAAATGGTAAACTACAACTTACCTAATTTTACATATTACACAATATTTACTTCACATCTGTCAAACTGGCCAAGATGGGGAAATTAACCTCCTTTCTGTGTGCCAGATGTGGCCAAGTAGAGAAGGGTCCTTATTCCATATTTTGTGGGATTGTCCCTTTATGGGACAAGATAAAACCAAGGCAGACCCTCTTCTTGGTCTTAAGGACTATTTTACGCCTGAAATCTGCCTCCTGGGTGATTATTCTGGAATCAGGGTTAAAGAATGGAGATACTACTTGTCTATGATTTCCCTCTCAATGAAAAAAGTGGTACTTCGCCATTGGAAGGACCAAGTGGACATCCTATACACAGAATAGCTTAATGAGTTGTTGAGTAACCTTCGACTTGAGAGAATGATAGCCAGTTTCCGTAACAGGATAGCTGGGTACAATAAGAAATGGGATAAGCTATATACTTTATTTTCCCTCAAAGTTTTCCTTGGAGTGGCACATGGGAGCAAATTTGTGTTTGTCCTTTTTCAAGGTTATACTACTTATAGATGTATTGTTCTCACATCAGAAGTATGACATGGGCCCTTTCTTACTTATTTACTGCTGTTGTTATTAGTTTTATAGGTAGATTTCCACCTGTGACATCTTATGTTCTCTGTTGGGGAGAGGGGGGCAGACCAGGACTTTGGGATAATCTTTAGTTGTTGTAGTTGTTGCTGCAGTTGTTATTGCGAGAACATTTGTTCATCTCTTTATTATTGTTTTGTATGTTGTCTGTATATTAAAGTTTAATAAAGCATCTTAAATTTAAAAAAGGGGCTGTTTCATGTAAAATGGTGATGTCTTTTTTTTCAGATACTTTATGAATTTCACATCACTTAATTTTTTGTTAGTCCCTGCACTGTTCCAACGTAAAGTCATATGGGGTTGGGGCAAGCATCTGTTAATTGTCTTCACTCTTTTCTCCATGTATTGAGATTCCATGATTTATTTAGAAGTTGCTGCAGTCACTGTCATTCACATTAAGGATGGCAAGTCTGTTATCTGTTTCTGTATCAGTGGAGAACAAGGGAGTTCACTTGACATTCCCAGTTTTCCATATGTCACTGTTAACAGTCTTATGTATGCTAAGCATGGCCTGTTGACAATCCTTGTGTGCAAGTCCTGATACCACCTTCATATCTATCAGGCAAACCTCCAGGAGACAGAGCTAATACGACATGTCCAGGATGCTCTCTGCAAGGTTATTATTCCTGACCTGAATGCTAACCTGTCTACTATCTTGGAAAAAAAACAAAAACATACACCCTGTTAACCAGAAGTATACCTCTCTTTCCTAAGTCAGTGCCAAGGAAGTTATGTTTAAAATTACATATATATTTATTTATTGAATTTTCAGATTACAACCTTTGAGCTACAAGCTCATTTACAAAGGTTCCACGTCAGGAATAATGTGAACGTACAATAGGAACACACTGAGTTGCTGGTATGTCAAACAAGTGACAACAGTAGTGAATGAAAAACTACATGGTATAGGTTTGTGACTCAGCATACAGGCTAAGTTGGTGCATCAATAGTATCTAGAAAACGAGAAGGAGCAGGAGGAGGCACAACAGTTCTTGGTAGTTGGGGGGGATGGTAGAGGTGGTAGCTTGTGGTAACCTGCCGGCTCGGGGTCACCTTGTCAGAAGGGTTGGGGGAGTGGTAGGACAGAGGGTTTGGAAATTTTGGGGGTGGGCTGAGGACCCTGGGGGAATAAAGAGGGGTGCGACTGGGGTGTGGGAGGGGGAGGGGTTGGGTGAAGTGGGTAGGAGGTGGGGAAGTAACAGGTTGGACAGTGCATAAGTGCGAGGTAGGTAGGGTAGCCAGTAGATTTGTTCCTGGAGGAGTTGATCAGGTGTAGCACGTGCATATCACTTGACTGGACAGGTGGGATCTAAGTGTGGGTTTGAACAAGCCGAGTTTGCTGATAGTGGCTAGATCAGGCAGGAGTGAGGTGAGCCATAGTGGGGCACGGTATTCAATGGATCACTGACCTTGGGAGGTGCATTAAAAAGGGATCTTGATGGAGATATTATTGGATGCCCTTGTAGTCCTTGTTGGTGCGGCCTGGTGTATGAGGGAGCTTGGTCTCGGAGGTAGTAGGCCCAGTGTTACTTTTTTGGCAAGAAGACAGTTTTGATAGCGGGCCCTGTCATTCAGATTTAGCCACCCCTTTTGCTGGTAGAGGTGACAGGTATGGGTTACACGCTGGGCTCTTAGTGCAAGTTTGCAAGCTTTATTAAGCGTAGTGGCGAGCCACCTGAGGGTGCTGTCAAGGGCTGCACTATAAATGGCAAGGCCGATAATCAATAGTTGAGAAGACCGAGCTACTGATGGCAAGCTGGAGGGCTTTATCAGTGAGGCAGCTTTGGTGTTTTTATAGCAGGCTGAGCTTCCTGTTAGCTGTTGTGGTGACATGATTGACATGTGAGGTGAATGAGAGGGAGCTGTTTAGGGTGAGCCCCCGGTACTTGAACTTGGGGACTATTTCAATGCCGTAATTTTGTTTATTCTGAATATTCAAGGTTGAAGTCCTGTAGCGGCTATGAGGTAGGGCAAATAGCA